>VDFB02281492.1:941078773-941212346 GCA_007258455.2 Sequoia sempervirens | reverse complement strand
AACCACAAAACAATGGAAACATTCCGCAGTCTTACCCACCACCAGGACAACAGTATATTCCACACCAACAACATCATGTGCCACAAAAGAATATATATCCTCACCAAAACATCCAAAAAAATGTGTATCAACCCAACATGGATTCCAATATTATCCTAATCCACCACCTCATAATCCTTATCCACAAAACCCTCCAAGCATGACCAGAAAATTTGACTTGATAGGATATCAACTATACCCATATCCCATTTTTAGTAATTGGACAAATACTGTCCCTAAATTTATAGGGAATAATGCAACTACAACAAAAGAACACATAAGAAACTTCAATGCTTTTGTGCAAGATTTGGGCATGGAACAGGAGGATGTCCTTATGAGGTTGTTCATGATGTCTCTAACTGAAGAAGCAAGGGATTGGTTCAATAGCCTGTCAAATACCTCAATTACTTCTGCAATAGACTTCCAAGATCAATTTCTAGAGCAGTATGGGAATCAATGTGCTCCTGAATTCATGCTACATGAATTAATAAGTATCCAGAAACATCAAAATGAATCAATTTATGATTTTAATCAGAGATTCTCCAAGCTCAATAACAAGATACCACACTGATCCAAATTAGCTGACTCAACAGCTTTAAGTATCTATTTAAAGGACTTTGATCCTAAAATAGGGTATGAACTCAGAAATAGATGCCCTAGAAGTCTGACTGAAGAAAAAAAGGTAGCCTTAACCATTGAAAATAATAGGAATGCTACTGGAATGATTGGAAAAAGGAATAACCTTAGGATCCCACAAAATCCCAACAATCCCCAGAATAGACAAGAGAATCAGTACAAAAATGAAAGGCCAATATTGCATGACATGCTCTATAATACTACTTGGAAGGATGGAAAACCAGTAGGAAGGCCAAATTGGAAAGAGACTCCTGATCCCTTGAAAAAACATGGATCACATGCATTAGATACTACACCATGGTGTTCACCTTGCCATAGACCCCATGCCCCTGAACATTGTGTAGTGGCTCAAGCTTGTCAGGAAGATGAATGGTCACAAGAGCAAGATAGAGATGGCCACACTATAAACATGTTAAGATGGGGGTATAATAATGAAGAATACTCATCCTCTGAAGATGGGTACAAATATGATGTCAACAATCAAAAGTACAATGTAAATATGGAGCAAGAAGTGTTTTCTGATCAGGAAGAAAACACACAAGAAGTAGCATATGCATACAATACAACACCATAGTTCCAGTTGACAACATCAACAGAAGAAGAGAAGAGGGTCATCACAACAAAAGTTGCAGCTGAGGAAAAAGAGAGAAAATACAACCTAAGAAGTAGACCCATAGATGGGGATCAAGGAACACCAAGAAGCATGTTCATAAAAGAACAGAAGAGAAAGGAGAATGTCCCATCTAATCAAAATAAGGGTGAAACAAAGAAGCCTCAGAAAGTTGTTCAAAAGGAGACTGTAGATATTGAATATGAGAAGACACTAAGTAATGACAAAGTTCAAAATGAAGGGAAAAAGGTTACTAAAAATGAGAAGGTTGAACAAGGGATCATTGCCCCTTCATTTGACATTTCCCAAGCACTAGCTCAAACAAAGATGATAGTTCCCTTGATGGAGTTGATGAAAATTGATGAGTTTAGAGACACAACCCTCAGAATGATTACCAACACATCCCACAAACACAAGGATCAGAACGAGGTTAATGCCATTGAGCGAGAAATTACAAAGACACCAAAAGTGTATTTGGGAGATACACTCACAAACAATCCCTCCCAGGTGGATCCATTTTACACCACATTGTTAATCAACAACAAGTTGGTAAAAAATTGCATGATTGACTCAGGAGCAACAATCAACATCATGCCTCTGAGTGTCATGAAGGAATTAGGTCTGTAGATAAATACTACATATGGGAAGTGTTATGCCATGGATAACAGATCAGCCCCTGTAGTTGGAGTGATATGGGATGTAGAATTAAAATTGGCATCATACCCTGAGGTGACATATAGGGAAAACATTACTATGGTAGACACCCCCCCTTACTATGGGATGTTATTATCAAGGAAATGGACTACAGTAGTAGGTGGGAATGTTCAGTTGGACTTGTCTTATTCCACACAATACCCATGAATGGAAGGGAAGTCAAGTTATACAAAGAACCTAGATCTGAACATGTCATTAATCTCTTTGATCCCAATCAAATGAATTGATTTTGTGACTTGGACCTGGGGAGTTTTAGAATTGAACATTCAAACCCCAAATTATTGAACATAAATCCAATTGCTAGGGATGTCTCCAAAAATGAACATGGCATATGGAGAATGTACTTTGATGGAGCTTGCGGTAGAGAAGGGAATGGAGCTGGAATTGTCTTCATTTCACTTGAGGGCACACCATTTAAATATTCATTTCTGCTAACATTCGAGTGCACAAATAATATAGCAGAATATGAGGCCTTGCTGCTAGGTCTAAACATGGCCACAAAACATGGGATCAAAATGTTAACCATTCTTGGGGATTTTGAATTGGTTGTTTCACAAGTAAGATCAAAGTACTCCACAAAAAATAAGAGATTAAAGTAATATAGAAATGTTGTATGGATACTATAGAGCTCTTTGATGCTTCCTCCATTGAGTGGGTAGATAGATCAAAGAACTTAATGGCTGATTTCCTGGAAAATGTGGCCTTAAAAAAGGATGACATTACTTTGGCAAGAATCTCACAAGTGGAACTTAAGACCAGACCTGTAGTCCCTGACAACATTTACAATTGGTAGGTTTTTAATGATGACACAGATTTGATCAAGTTCTTACATTGCATTGATCAGTATGAGGCCCAAGAGATTGACTTCAATGCATTTTTTGAAGAGGTGGATGGAAAACAAATTGTGTTTGGCCAAGAGGTAGTGCAACTCAAAACAAATAAGATCCCTAAAGGATTAGTTGCACTAGAAATCATGTTTGATGGGAATGATAGAGCAATTATGAAACAAACACCAGTGAGAAGGGAAGAAATTGAAGAAATTAATCTTGGGATTGAGTTGGCTCCAAAAAAGGTGTACATTGGAAAAAAAATAATCCCTACAATTAGAAAGATGTTGATCGCATTGATGAGAAAGTACAAGCATGTTTTTACATGGTCATATGACGACCTTAAGGAATACAAAGAAGATCTATTTCAACATGAGATTCCACTTAAGCCTAATGAAAAACCTTTTAGACAGAAACAAAGGCCAATAAATCCCACCCTAGAACCCAAGATGCATGAAGAACTCATGAAGCTTAGAGAGGGAGGTATCATCAAGCCAATCAGGCATTCTTCTTGGGTTTCCAACTTGGTGCCTGCTAGGAAGAAGAATGGAGACATAAGGTTGTGTGTATATTTTCAAAATTTAAATGTCTCCTCCCTTAAAGACAATTATCCACTCCCAAACATGGAGGCTATGTTGCAAAGGGTAACTCGGTGTGAACTATTATCCATGATGGATGGATTTTTCAAGGTATAATTAGGTGAAAGTAAAAGAATCAAAGGAGCATAAGACTATGTTTACCACACCTTAGGGCACATATGTAAATGTAAGAATGTCATTTGGCCTCACAAATGTTGGTGCAACATTTCAAAGAGCTATGGACATTGCCTTTGCTAATCTAATCAGCACAATAATGGTGGTATATCAGGATGATCTCACAACATATTCTAAAAAGGCTGAAGATCATGTTGAACATCTTGAGAAAATCTTCCTCAAGGCCCTAGAGTATGGTATTTCCCTGAACCCTAAGAAGTGTCATTTTGCTATAACAAAGGGAAAGTTGTTGGGTCACATAGTGTCCAAATATGGAGTCAAAATTGATCCAGAAAGAGTAGAGGCCATAGACAAGATCCCCATCCCTAAGACAGTAAAGGCCATCCAGTCTTTCTTTGGACAAATAAACTTTGTAAGAAGGTTTATATCAAATTTTGCTGAGACTGTCAAGCCCATTTCAAAAATATTGAAGAAAGGAGCTAAGATTGATTGGACTGCAGAAGCAATTGATGTATTCATATCCATCAAAAGAGAAATCAAGGAGGCCCCAGTGTTAAAATCCCCTAACTTCAATAAAAAATTCCAAATATTTTCATTTGTATCATACCACACCATTGCAAGAGTAATGTTACAGAAAAATGATGAGGGGTATGAGCAACCTATATCATTCTTCAGTAAATCCCTTCAAGGAGCAGAATTAAAGTATGATATTACAAAGAAGTAGGCATATGCACTTGTCAAAGCAGTAAAAGCCTTTAGACCTTATTAGGTGGGAGAAAAAATAATTGCATATGTTCCTAATGTTGTAGTTAAGGATGTATTCATACAAACTGAAATTACAGGGAAAAGGTGTAGATGGATTAATAGAATTCAGGAGTTTGATATTGAAATCCAAATCACCAAATTGGTAAGGACACAAGGCTTGGCTAAGCTCATGGTTGAATCAAACCTTGAAGCATCTCAAATATGTAACATAGGGGAAGAAGAAAATATGATTTCCAGTATTGAGCACACTTCATGGTATACTAATATAATGTACTACCTCAAAAACCAGAAGTGTCCTAAAGACTTGAGTGAAAATCAGAAAAGAACCTTGAAATTGCATGCCTCAAAATATGTCTTCATGGATGGAGACTTGTACTAGAAGAACAAAGATGGAGTATTGTTGTTATGCCTAGATGAATGACAAGCAAAGCATGTATTAAAGGAGATGCATGAAGGAGTTTGTGGAGGAAAATTTTCAGCCAAAACTACTGCCCACAAAATCTTAAGAGTTGGATATTACTGGCCCATGGTTTTTAATGACTCTTTCACTTATGTAAGAAAGTGTGAAGCCTGCCAAAAGTTTTTTGGAAAAATGAAATACCAAGGGGCACTGCCACTTAGACCAATGCAAGTTGAAGCTCCATTTCATTAGTGTGGGATTGATTTCATTAGAGAGATACTAGAGAAAGCTAGTGGAGGTCACAAAATGGATACTAGTAGCAACTGACTACTTCACAAAATGGATAGAAGCCATCCCTACAAAGCAGGCCACTAGTAAGGTAGTAATAAATTTTCTGATGGAGAACATCATCACAAGGTTTGGAACACCTGTAAGGATAATTACACATAATGGTATGTGCTTCAGATCAAAAGAGTTCAGAAAGTTCTGTGAAACATATGGCATCACAATTTCATATGCATATCCATGTCATCCACAAGCAAATAGGTAGGCTAAATCAAGCAATAAGAGTATTCTAAAAATCATTAAGAGGATGCTAGACAAGAAAAAAAAGGCTTGGGATTCCAAATTAAGGATGGCAGTCTGGGTGGATAGAATCACAATGAAGAAGTCAACTGGTAAATCACCTTTTGAACTGGTTTATGGGACACAAGAAAGAATGCCTATGCAAAACCTTTTACCAGTATATAAGTTCATGCTCCAAGAAGACTTGGACATCCCTGAACCTATGGAGGACAAAATGGAGTTGTTGGCAGAATTAGATGAAATCAAGAGCTTGGCCAAGGAGCATAACACAAGAATACAGTCACAAATGAAGTATTTTTTTGACAAAAGGGAAAAGGATAGGAAATTTGAGGTGAATGGCATGGTCCTGTTGTGGAATGCTAGGTACCAAGACAAAGGGAAACATGGAAAGTTTGAGGCTCTTTGGATAGGACCATTTGTTGTTACAGGAAAAAGTGGTGAAGATTCTTACTATCTTCAAAATATGTCAGGAGAAGATCAGGAATTGCTAGTGCATGGACAATTCCTGAAACACTTCTTATCTTAAAATAATTTTCCATTCACAGTAGTTGTAGGTTCCCATCCCATTCCCCACCCCCATCTCACCCAAACTCATTCATCCATGGTCTACTTCCCAAAGATCATTTATGGATTCATGCAATGACCTCATGTCCATTCATCCCTAGTTGGAGCCATTGTTGGAGCTAAAATTTCCACCTTGGATTTCACATATCCTTTTCATTCCATCTCCATTATAAAACCCCTCACTCTTTATTTTTACTATATTTGAATAATAAACACAAAATTCCCTCATGTGCATAGCCCATAAAGTAAATCCTTTCATTATCACTATAAAATAAATCTCTTCCTTAGAGCACTTCCTCAACAGCATGAGGTATGTCGCCAAGACAATACAATATCGAAGAGAGCCACGCTAATGTCTCCCCAAAAAAGTCAATAGAAGGCCAATGAAGATATAAAGGAGACTCTCATACATCGAGGATACATCCTCAAATATCTCCTTGATATCCCGAAGAGAAATATATCGAAGGAGACTTGGATGCATCAAAGAGAAAACTTAACATGTCTCGCCGACAAGATACAGTCATAGCGATACTATAAAAATATGAAATTATTGTACATTCAGGAAATAGAAAAGCATCTCTCGAACATCGAGAGATTATCATAAAATAAATGGTAAATCATTGACGGGATGGAAAAATGGCGATATCGAAGAGACATTGGTATGTTGAAGAGAGAAATGAAGAAGTCTCTTTGACACTTTAAGAGAAAGTGAGGAAAAAATGTCAGAGAGACATGAAGACATCGAACAGACATTGATTGAAGTCTCTTTGAAATTCTAACAATAACACATTGAAGAGACAAGTGAACATCAAGCAGACCTTTGCGAAACTCTCTTCAACATTCCAGCGTAGCTATGAACATACATTATCGATGAGACTAGGGGACATCGAGGAGAGGTGACCACGGGTCTCCTTGACATTTCAAAGTCACATAGTGGTTATTGAAAGAAATGTTTCTGAAAGAAAGAACACCGATATGTCGAAGAGACATGAGCTTATCGAAGAGAGATGCTTACTAGTCTCATCGACATTCATATGTCAAATTTTCAAAAGGAAAGAACATGATATTCAACCATCAAAGAGACCTTGCAAAATCGAAGAGAGAAACTCAAATGTCTCTTCGACATTTAAAATGATGATCAGGGACACATCGAAGAGAGAAACAGGCATCCTTGACAATATAGTTAAAGTCTCTTCGATAGTATCAAATAATGTTTCACTGGGTTGAAATGACTGATGAGATTATCAAAGAGACAACTACCATTAATGTTGCCAGTTGATTAGAAAGGTGGCGTGAGCACCATTTATGAACCAGAGCTGGCTCAAGCATGCCAAATTTTGATAAATCTAACTCCTAAGAAATCAAAATTACTATGAATTGTGGTTGGATATTGAGGAGACGGGGTTGGACGATGGAAAGCAGCTCAAAAATCACAACTTTCATTCAAGTGCTCTTGGATCAGCTAAACATGTTTTTCAGAAATTAGCTTGAAGTACAGTACAAGTAAGGTTTAAAATGGACAAAACCCTTGAGAAACCAAAGGTGAAAAGGCAGAAAATGGAGGCTAGGACATTAAACCAAGATTTCATAGATTAGTGTCGTAGGTTTGGGCCAAAGTCGAGAAGAGCAGCTCAGTTAAACCCATCATGTAAAACATTAGAGGATAAACATAAAAATCTAGGAGATGTGTGGACTCCACATAGGGGTTATGACTTGTTTATATATCATTACAGAAAGAAGTATAGACATAGGCTAGTCTTGAATCCATGGAAATTGAATCTAGGGAAGCTTGTGATTCCTAATATATTTGTTAATGTAGAACTGATTAAAGCACTGGCTAGAAATTACAATCCAAAAGCAAGGGCGATCCACTCTCACGATGGATCATAGTTCATTATCATAACATGAGATTACATTTGTATGTTTTTTCAATTAGATACATCCCTAAAAACAAAATTGCGGATGAGAGATTTGCTAGAAGAATACCGGACTATGGATACAAGCTATAAGAGGTGGAAATTACCTCTGCACAGACCTAAAGGTCTAGGAAATCAACCTAGAATGTTTTCTAGTGATGATAGGCTCCCATTCCCTGTGGATTCATTTGAAGAATATTACCAGTACACCTACTATTCAGTCAGCCAAGTACTAGGAGTCAATGCCCCTGCTGACATGACTATAGCTCCCATGGTTCTGGCTGCAAATATTCAAAGCCAAGATGCTAGGCCCTATGATTACGTAGAATACTTTTCTGAGGTCATTAATACCTCTCTTATTGCAATTAAGAACAAGAGTGATGCCATCAACTTTAAGAATTATTCATTGCTTATGCACATGATACTATATGAAGGGCAGGCAATGGGAAAGTGGGGAGAAGAGCTGAGAATTAAAGATTTGCACAATGATGAGAACTATAGACCAGTGCAAATGTGGACATCCATATGGGACAGAAGGTGTGGAAGATCCCACTATTTGTATTTCGAGGAATATTTTGTCAAACCCTTGTATAAGTTGTTAGGCCACAAGTGTGACTATAATTTGTCCCCAGAAGTACAAAAATTCCTTAGATCGAAAGAGAAGGTTTCTGAAGGAAAAGTGAACCACAATTGGGGGGACTAGTATGCATTTGAGGATTGCACTGTGATCAAAGTGTATGGATTTAAGGCATCCCCATTCTTACTTCCTAAAACTATGCCAAATAGGGTTGCATATCTTGAGATTGTAAGGTAATTGGCTTATTTGGCTTTCATGCACTTAAACAGCTATGGAAGGAAGACTTTTATGCCTTCTACTCTATGCTTCAGTGATTTCACTATCATTGCAGATACAAGGTATGAATTGGTTGGAAACAAGCTAGATTATTATGGCCTGCTAGTGGGAAACAAAAGAGAGAAATTTGATCCTGAACATTTTATTTATAATGCCAAAATCTCATAAAAAATGAAGGGGTATGAACATGAGTTCCATGTAAATGATGTCATTAGGAACTGTGATGAGAATCAAGTGGTGATGAGAAATAAAGCTTACAATAGAATTGTTATGGCCGAGGCTTGGAGAAGAAACAATAATTCATTATATGTGGAGGCTTTTCATGAAATAGAGGATCTCATGGAAAGGATTGAGTAGATGATTCTACATGAAGAAGAATTGAAAAAAGATGTACCCCTCATAGCTTTTGAAAGGAAAAGAAATATTGGTTTTAGCAGACAAGCTGAAAATGTAGCACCATTAAGTCATTTGTCACCACAACCTACTCCAGAGGTGAGCTACTCAACTGACACTCCTGTTATAATCGAAGATGACATTGAAGAGGAAGAGGAAGTCACATAGATCACCATTCCTATTGTTCCCCAGTATCAAGATCCACCAGAAAGGAATGTGATCACATTTGAAGCTTCTAATGAGTTATCTGATGATGTGAGAAATCATGCTAGCCAAGAGTTCATTATACATGACACATTTGTGTAAACTTCTGAATTCAAGGATTTCATTTATGAGCATAAAGGAAGAGTAATAAGGGAAAGGAAAAAGGACATCCACCCTGAGAAAGAGGTAGATGCCGTAAAGGAAATTCAACATGAGGTAGATGGGTATGTGCAGGATCATGATGGGCCAAAAAGTGGCGATATGATGGGTTTTTGTAGGGTATGTGGCTGACGACTTTTTTTTTACCCAAAATTGATGAAATGAAAAGGGTTTTAAAGGATATTCTCAAATTTCCACCAATATAAATTATACTTTACTTTAAATTTAAAAATTATTATTATTTATTTTCTATTTGAATTACAACTAAAGTCCCGATTGATAGGTTGATTGAAAACATCTATAGCTTTCAACGGTATCACATTTTTGAATCCAAAATATGTGTCACATTCTATTCTTCTGATACTATAGGATTAAAAAAGAAGAAATGAATTTCATGTAGTTTTGACCAAGTTAAGGTTAGACATATGAAGTTTTTATTTTTAAAAGTTGTAATAAAAAATCATAATTATTTATTTACTTGGAAAAATTACAAAAAATATGCATCACATCGAGACATGAGTCCTCTACATATATCTAAAATATTTTAAAAAATATTATCATTTTATTGTGGTTAGGTGGTCAAATGACACTCCACTTCTTATTTTTTCCCTGAAATTTAAGTACTACTCATTGAAATTTCAAATTTCACCAAATAGATTTAAAAAACCTAGTAGTTTAGAAACTACATTCAATTTGCTACAAATTCTATTCTTATATATTTTTGAAATAATATAGATAACTTATTCAAATTTTTATGTCAATTTGCCTAACTCTATTTTTTCTAAATTTTTTGCCACTTAAGGGCTTGTTTTTTCCATGATGATCCTGCACATACCCAGATGAAGAGATGAACAATATGACCCCTGAAAGAGGAAGAGCACAATTATAAGAAGTCAGGGTCATGCTTCTTCCAGGGTGGGATATTAGTTCAGCCATTGTATTTGATAGCTTTTTGAAAAGGAAAAATAAAACCTTGCAATTAACTGATGAAGCCACTGATAAGGTATATACTGGATCAGGGTATAACCCTGACAATGCTACTTTATAGATGTGGGAACTTTACCCACCAGGAAAAAGACCTTCCCTTATTAGTAATGACCAAGTTTTGGACACCTTCTGGTACAGAGAGTAGGGTATACAAACCCTATAGAGACCGCTGATCTGAATGTGAATGTGACCAAGTTTACCAAAGCTCAAATTCAAAAATTGGTAAGAGATAATAAGGTTCTGATGGAGGAGAATGAAAGATTAAAACAAGAGGTAACCACTTATAGAGAAATATTGTCTTCCTCCTCAAGGATTTACTCACCCTTGATTGAACATGAAAGAAAGGTGCTTGAAGCAATGTCTGAGACCACCTATTGGAAGTATAGATATGAAAAGGCTTAGAAGGAACAAGAAGAGTTAAAGAAAAAGATGAAAGTCACCACCTTTGAAATGGCATTAGAACTAGTTAGTAAGAGATTTGATGATATGTTTAGGCATGCTGACAAGGTCTGGGTCATCCATGACAAAACATATGCAACTTTATTAGAACATAATAGATTGCATGATAGAATGAAGGAAGTGGAACCCCGCATAAAAGAAAAGAAGGGTGATAACAAAAGTATAATGCAAGAGTTTCAAGAGCTTATGAATGCACATGCTATATTTTATAACAAAAGTATACTGAAAGAGCTTCAAGAGCTTATGAATGTACATGCTAGCTTTTATAACATCCTAACACAAGAATTGAGTGACTTCAGTCAGCCACTAAGCATGGATCTGCCAAATTTCTTCGAGGAAGCAGACTTAAAAAACCAGGATGCATGGAAGGATGAGATTTCTCAGTATCTTCCAGTAGCTCTTGATGACATTAACGATTCAGATAGGGTACTCAAGAAGACACATGTGCAGCTTGGAAGAATCTTCAAACTTGAATATGCAATGAAGGATATTATACATAATGTAGACATTCATGCCAAGAGTGGATATATCGAACATCTATTGAATATCAACTTATTCATTGCACGAGCTAATTAAAGAGGAGTAACAGGATGCCAAAGTTTGGTGGTTATGTGTGAATTATCATGGTGCATGATCCTTGAACAAGTCTTTGATGATCATGGGCGCTTGCTAGAGATTAATAGATCATCATGCATCCACCATCAAACTTTGAAGTTTTTATGTTTATGTTAATTAAGTTTTAGTTATGAAATAGTGTAACCTTTTGTGAATGCGCCTGTACCTTGTTGCTTCCCGTATAAATAGGGAAACCAAAGCCTAGATTTTATCATCATCATCATATCGTTATCACCACCAGTAGTAGTAGGTTACTTTCCTATAGCATATTCCACCCATCCATCCTATATCAAAGACTTTTGTTATTTATATTTATTATTTGAAGCAATATAATGGAGAAGACTGATTATAATTGGTGATCTATTTTTAGTGTTCAACTATTGTGTTAGTTTTCATGCTTATTTGCTGATGTGTTGTCCCAAAGTGGTTCTTTCAAGTTAATCAAATTTATAAAAAAAATTAGGACACATTTGTTGTTGTTGTGTGGTTGTTTTTATTGGGTTCTAGTGAGAGAGAATTGAAAATCCTTTTAGTTAATTTATTTTAATTGGTTCCCTCAGGGATTAAAAATCCTCTTAAGGTAATTAATCTAATTGGTTTCTCTTAAGCTAAGAATTAAAAATCCTTTCATAACATCACAGTAATTTGAGGGAATAACACTGGGATCTATAAAGAAGAGTATTGTAGCAAACAAACTTGCTCATTTGCACAAGGTGCAAACATTTAAAAGTGCCCAATAGTTAAAGTTAAGCCAAATAATAGGTTTACCTATCATACAAATCTATCTCCATAATTATCATCCATCCATTAACTCCATTCACCCAATAGATTTAGGCACTAGTTAGCTTTAAAACATTTTATACAAACTCAACTCACACTCTTGATTATTCAATACTTTCATTAGGAACTAGTTAGTAAGCTTTGCATCTACTACACACCCGTGTGCCATAGTGAGTAGATTACATATATTGGAAATCACATTCAAACTTTTCAAATCTGCCTTATCACTTAGGTACACCCGCCTAGGTCTAGCAGAGCTTAAAGAGTAGGAGGTGATCAATCATTTTTGCCTTGTTCGTTGGCCAAAAATGTATTAATAGACTAGCACCCTCTTATGGTCTAAAAACTTACATTTTTGAGACCTAACAACACCTGGATCCTCATGGTATCATGAAATTTTTACCTATCTAAGCAAAGGAACCCTCCCATCTGATATCACCTCAAACCTTAAAAAAGACCTTTGTTAAAAAGGCATCTTGATTTGTGATCCTAGGTGATACCCTTTATCGCCAAAGCATCGAGGGGACATTGCTATGATATCTTAACCAAGAGGAAGCCTTGACTACTTTAATAGAGGTACATGATGGCATATGTGGGTCCCATTATAGCGGTATGATGTTAGCTAAGAAATTATTGAGGACAGGGTACTATTGGCCAACTATGGAAAAGGAAGGTCATCAATACATGCAGAAGTGTGTCCAGTGTCAACAACATGAATATCTTATTCATGCTCCAGCTTAAGAGTTGTAACCAATGATTACACCCTGGCCTTTCTCACAATGGGGACTTGACCTCATAGGAAAGATCACCCTAACCTCATCCAATGGTCACAAGTTTATTATTACGGCCACTGAGTACTTTACTAAGTGGGTTGAAGTCATTCCTATGACATATATAACGGGGAAGCAAATTGCTAAATTTATCTTGAACTACCTAATATGTTGATATGGTGTCTCACAAACCCTCATCTCAGATAATAGAACCCTTTTTAAGAATCAAGATGTGAAGGAGCTTTGTCAAAGATTCAACATCCAACATTGGTTCTCTACCCCGTATTACCCCTAGGGCAATGGTCAAGCTGAGGCTATGAATAAAACCATCTCGAAAATCCTGAAAAAAATGGTTAATGAAGTTGGCCATGACTGGAATTTGCAACTAAATCCCACTCTTTGGGCTTATCGAACCAATATTCACACACCAACAGGTGCAACCCCTTTCTCCCTAGTTTATGGATCCGAAGCTATCTTGCCTATTGAGGTTGAGCTCCCATTATTGTGAGTGTCATTATAGAACCTGATCATAGATGAGGAATACAAAGTATCTCAGCTGAATGAGTTAGAATTCCTAGACAAGAATCATTTGGATGCCCTCAATCACTTGCAAGTCTATCAAAACCGATTAAAACAAAGCTATAACAAGAAGATCAAATGTCGGTCTTTTCAGGTAGGGTATCTTGTTCTCAAACATAATCAGAAGAATCTTCTAAATCAAGACAGCAAAGGGAAGTTTGAGCCTAACTGGTTGGGTCCCTTCGTCATCACAACAAGCTACAAATCAGGAGTATACCAACTATTAACGCCTAAAGGTGAACCCTTGCAAGAACCAACTAACAACTTGCATCCTAAATTTTTTTATGCCTAGTCTTGAAGGGTGTAAGTTTGAAAATAAATAAAAATGATAAAAATCCAAAAAAATGAGAAAAAGGATTAAAAAGTAAAGAAAAATAATCATCCTCTAGTGAAAACCACTTCAATGGAACTTTGGGCAAGTACCTTGGTGAAAACCTGGCAAACAGGCGCCTTGCGTAAATAAAAGCAGCTCCATCTATTCTTTGGCTCTTTACCCTACCATTCTTTGCATCACCCTCCATCCATCACATCCTTCATCCTATTC
Source organism: Sequoia sempervirens (assembly GCA_007258455.2). Classification (NCBI taxonomy): domain Eukaryota; kingdom Viridiplantae; phylum Streptophyta; class Pinopsida; order Cupressales; family Cupressaceae; genus Sequoia; species Sequoia sempervirens. The sequence continues at coordinate 941,198,234 of VDFB02281492.1, read as the reverse complement.
ATCCATCGCTTATCCATGTCCTTATCATAGCTTGATGTTGAGAAGTATTGCAATTCTTTTAGTACTACTTGGCATATTCCAAAGGTCATTTTTTCCTACCTGTATCAAAGTAGTCTAACACGTCATGCCGGGGGAAATTCATTATGGATCATATTAGGTTCTTGTATATCTTAAAGATTCATCAGAAAATCCAGAAACATTCATAAAATCTCATCAAAATCTAAAAAAATCAAAATCTTGTATAGTCAAAAATCCAAAAACATTTGCAAAATCCTATACAGCTAAAATCCAAAAACATTCAGAAAATTGTAAAGTCAAAATCCAAAACATCCAAAACACATCAAAATCCTAAAAAGGTCGAACATTGAAAATCCAAAAATAGGACCCTTGTCAAACTACGTTGTCTCTGAGCTTGAACATAGGCAAGGCCATCATTGATGTGCCCCCAAGACACCCTAGGTCAGTCCTTTAGGAGTCTTTCATAATAAATCGACATATGTCAACTGTTCATATCTCATCTTGTTAATAAGTCGAGTTAGTCAAACTACGTGGTCTTTGCGTGTATAATGTAGGAAAGGATTGTCATTGATCAGCCCCCGAGACCCCTTGGATAGGTCTTTAGGTTAGGTTCTTGGTCAGAAAACTCTCAGAAAATCCCAAAACATCCAAATATTTTGAAAACATAAAAATTTAAATATTGAGAAAACACCAAAAAAAATTGAAAATAGAAAAGCCCTAAATAGCCTCAAATATCTTGAAAAAACCTAAACATCCAAATATTCAAAAAACACTAAACATCCTCAAATAACCAAAAACCCAAAACATTCATATAAACTTGCGAAAAGACTAAAAATAGCCTCAAAACATTTTCAAAATACCAAAAACATTGAAATATTCAAGAAAATCCAAAACCCATCCATCCCATCTCGCTTTCATCCGCAATAAACCTTCACCCATAATAAATTGATCATCACCTTCAACCTTTGGAAAAATAAATAGAAAATAGGTATAGCAAGCTATAAAGTGCGAACCTAATTGTCAAAATCTAAAGTCTAGATCATAGGTAAATGCGTCAGTGAAGTGTATATCAACCGCTCATCTTAGCATCATCATCCTAAAATCAAACAACCATCTTATCAACATGTCCTAGGATGTATCCTTCCTACGATGGACATCAGTATCAGAAATCACCTTAGCTAAACTTAAACTAGGCAAGAGATATAGATAACACTGACTGTTTGTTTATGATCTTTTCTTATGATTTATCTTAATGACCCATTTCGAGGACCTCTCAATGATGTCTATCTAAAATGATTTAGAGAGAAAGGAATGGGGCATCAATCATTATCTTTCGTTTTTTGTGCTTGGGGATACTCTTGTAAAATAATCTTGGCGCATACTTGCTTAGTTGTGTGTAGGAAGGTTGTTTAGAGTATGTTGTTGGCTATTTCATATGCTTTGGTCCAAAGTATTCTAAGCTTCTAACTTACATTCCAATGAGGTTTCTATATGTCAAGGTGTGAACAAGAACTATCCTATATGTTTGTCGAGTCAAATTCCATTACACTAGATACAACGTCGTCTTGGTTATTAATACCTTGATGCATTGTGTGTTGGAAAAACAAGAATAGACAACTGAGAGGGGGGTGAATCAGTTGTCACAGAATTTCAAACTTATTAAACTTAACCAAATCTTAGATATGATGCGAGAACATTAAAGCACAAACAATCAACACATCAAAGACACAAAGAACACCAAGATTTTTTACGTGGAAACCCTGTTAGGGGAAAAACCACGGTGGATATAAGTCCACAATATTATGCCCTGTTAAAAGGATAATGAGAAATAATGGGAATGCACATGCATTTAGGTGCACTGCCTAGAGCTCATTGCTCAATTACAAGAGGGCTCACTGCCCAAAAAAGACACATTGTCTTACAACAATTCAGATTAGATCTACAGGGTATGAACTGAAAGAATAGCTTCTACACAAGCCTGATTACAGTTCTGGTTATGCACAGAAAACCTCCTTCACACTTCGCACAAACTTCTTCACACACTTCTCTACAATCGAATGATTAGATCTCTATGCACACACTAATACTTTCTTTGGAACCTCTTCACTAGAACACTTCATTTTTCTCACATAATCGCTCTTATATATCCGTTACAAGGATTTACATCAACAACTATGTCGGCCAGACAAAATAAGAAAATATAAAACATATACATGATGTCAGCCCAAAATTACAAATAAATTTACAATGTGAATCAAACACCATCAACCATATCATATTTAAGACTTAAAATAATTTCCTCGAGTACGCAAAACATTCAAATTTAATCTTCAAGGATCCACAACACGTTACACCATCATGTTGGCCAAGAACATGAGAACCCAAAACACTTAAGAGAAAAATCACTAATCACGAACACCCTGATTCACGCGGATGTGCAACAAAGATAGAGCATGATCTAGAAGCATCCACAAGCATTGAGAAACATTAGAGAAATATCCGCAACACCTGGACTTACTGAAATCACTTCATCTTCAATCAGGAACACTAACTGAAACAACAAAAAAATTGTCAACACACATTTGTTCACAACACGATCAAATCTTCACGTAGACCTATGAAACTTTTGGTGGATAGACTAGATACACTCAGCATGAAACCCTTTAGACCGCAACACCTAATAATCACATACCGAACAATTCACCTTCATGGCCTTCACTGTTCCACTGGCAACCTGCAACTATTCCTTTAACAATTTTCTCAATATCCTCAACATATGCAGCTTCCAAACACCTTAATGCTAATAGTGTTGACATCAATGACAACCACATATCAACAACACAACCGCAACATCCAACAATCTCCCCCTTTGGCATTGATGACAACACATAATGTGAAAAACACCATCAACCCAACTCTTTATCAACACTAACTACCCCTTAGATTCTGACTCACTTTTCTCCACATTTCTTCCCCTCATACTATTTTTCACATGCACTTCTCCCCATTTGACATCAATGGAAAAGATAAGAATTATCTTTCCACACACTTCTCCTTCTCTCATACAAACTCTGAACCACATATCTGCACATCTGGCTACTCCCCCTGAGTAGCAACCACGAAAACATCAATCTGGATCAAGATATAGCTATGATACACATTTATTGATGCATGTAAATGCATCTTTTGGTTCTTATCAAGAGAGGTAACCACCCCTAGCATCCCTCTGAGATACTCAAAAATATATTTTGGCAACGACTTGGTGAAAATGTCTGTAATATGCTCTTTTGTAGGCACATACTCCAGTCTGACTTCTTTCTCACTCACTTTCTCCTTCAAGAAGTGAAACTTGATTGAAATATGCTTTGTCTTAGAGTGTAGCATTGGATTCTTTGATATGTTTATTGCACTTGAATTGTCACAGTATATGGAAATAGGCTCATCATATACTACTCCGATATCTTTCAGCATCTGTTTCATCCATATCACTTGTGTACAATTATTTGTAGTAGCAATATACTCTACCTCAGTAGTAGATAGAGAAATAGAGTTCTATTTTTTGCTCAACCAGGACACCAACTTCTTCCCTAGGAAGAACACACCACCACTAGTGATTTTCCTATCATCTACATCACCTGCCCAATCCACATCAGTATAGACACACATGGTAAGACCATAATCCTTAGGATACCAAATCCAAAAATCAATCGTTCCTTTAAGATATCTAAAGATTCTCTTAACAACAGTCACATGAGTTTCTTTCGGATCAGCTTGATATCTAGCAACCATACACATAACATTCATAATGTCTAGTCTAGTCTGAGTTAAGTAGAGCAATCCACCAATCATTGAATTGTATCTTGTTTGATTTTCCTTAGGAGAATCATCATTCTATGTTAACTTACATCCGGTTACCATTGGTGTACCAATAGGCTTTGAGTCCTCCATGCCAAACTTCTTCAACAGCTCTCTCACATATTTGGATTGTGATATGAAAATCCCTTTGTCTAACTGAGTGACTTGCAATCCCAAGAAGAACTTCATCTCACCATTCATATTCATCTCAAATTCACTTTTCATTTCATCAACAATCTTCATACATAGATCATCATCTCCTCCAAAAATAATGTCATCAACAAAAAATTCTATTATCAATTCTTTATCATGAACTAACTTGAAATACAAGTTGTTGTTAGCAATACCTTTATTGAATCCAAGCTTCAACAGGTATTTATCCAGTCTAGCATACCAGGCTCTGGGCGCTTGCTTGAGTCCATACAGAGCTTTCTTCAATCTGCAAACTATATCTTCCTTATCTATTAGTTGAAATCCATCCGACTGTTTAACATATACCTCTTCTTCTAACTCACCATTCAGAAAGGATGACTTCACATCCATCTGATAAACTTTATAGTTCTTATATGCAACATAAGCAAGAAATAATCTAACAACTTCTATTTTGGCAACAAGGGTAAGAGTTTCCTCAAAACCTTTCATCTGTGAATACCCTTTACATACCAATCTTGCTTGATTCCAGACTACTTCACCTTGTTCATTTAGCTTATTCCAAAAGACCCATTTAGTACCGATCACATTTTTGTCTTTAGGTCTAGGAACAAGAACCCATGTATCATTCTTCTCTATCTGCATCAACTCTTCTTTCATAGCTTCCATCCAATGTTCATCATTACAAGCTTCATTTACATTGTTAGGCTTAGTTTTGGAAATCAGACAATACTCTTCTGCAATCCTTCTTCTTGTCTACACACCTTTATTCTTATCTCCTATAATTTTATTTTCAGAATGATTTAACCTTACATACCTCAAAACTTTAGGATTCTCTCGCACTTCTGGTTCTTTTTTTCTTTCTTTTGCACTTCCACTTGTCTCTCCTTCTTGACTTTCTTGATTTACTGAAACATTTTGGACTTGATTCTATGTCAGAGCATTGTTCCCTTGATTTGTACTGTCTTGCTCATTGTCTGAGTTATATCCATTGTATATGGATGATCTAGCAGAGTTCTCATCAACTCTAACATTTGCACTCTCAACCATCTTTCTTAGTCTTCTGTTATAGCACAAGTAGGCCTTGCTCTTAGTGGAATAACCTAAAAATATTCCTTCATCGCTTCTTGCATCAAACTTTCCTATGTATTCATCTCTCTTAATATAACACTTGCTTCCAAAAATCTTGAAATACTTAACAGTAGGCTTATAACCAAACCACAATTCAAAAGGGGTATTACCAAAGATACCATTGACATTTACCTGGTTTAGAGTATACACAACAGTGCTTACAACTTCTCTCCAATAAATGTGAGGCACATTTCCTTCAATCATCATTGTTCTAGCAACATCCAATTTTTTTTTGTTCTTTCTCTCTACAACTCCATTCTATTGAGGGGTCCAGGGAGCAGATAACTGTCTTTTGATTCCATGCTTTTCACAAAAAGTATTGAATTCCAAGGAAGTGAATTCACCACCTTGATCTGACCTCAGGCATTTTATCTTCAGACCTGTTTCATTCTTTGTCCTAGCATTGAAACTTTTGAACTTCTCTAATGCTTCACATTTTTCTCTTAGAAAAGCAACCCATATCATCTTAGAATAATGATCAATGAGCAACATAAAGTACCTTTCTCCATTTAAGCTTCTGACTCTGGAGTGACCACACAAATCAGTATGCACCAGCTCCAGTACTCCATTAGTATGATGTTGTTTACTCTGAAAAGAGACTTTAGTCTATTTTCCCATCTGACATTCCTTGCATATTGTGTTAGTAGGCTTCACTAGTTTAGGTAGATCTCTAACTGCTTGAGTGGAACTCACCTTAACAATGTTATCAAAATTCACATGACACAACCTCCTATGCCATAACCAACATTCATCTACTTGAGCAATTAAATAACTTTCATTAGAAGCACTCAAGTGAAAGATATTACCTCTAGTCTTTGTACCAGTTGCAATCATGTTTCCAGAACTTCCAAGTATTCTGCATCTTCCATCTTTGAATTGAAGATCATAACCCTTGTCCACCATTTTTCCAACACTCAACAGATTATGCTTCAAACCTTCACCATAAAGCACATCATTAGTGTTATGCTTACCACCAAGACAAATATATCCTCTACCATGAATCACACCAACATTATTATCTCTAAACCTTACAACCCCACCATCATATTTCTCCAGACTTACAAACTTGCTTTTATCACATTTCATATGATGTGAGCATTCGTTGTCAATAACCCACTCATCCTTTTCTTCAATTCAAGTTGCAAGAGCTTTCTCAACTTTAGTAGATTTAGTAGTTGTTGAACCATTCTCCTTGATAGCAATGAACACCCATTCATCATCATTTCCATCCTCCTTATTTGATTCTTCATTAGTCACACCTTCTTCAGCATAATAACATTTCTTCTGAAATCTAGGCTTATTGGTTCTAGGCCTAGGGACTCTATCAGGACACCTTAATGCAAAATGACCAATCTTATTACAAGAGAAACATTTAAGAGGTAACACTCCTTTATACTTACCTTTTCCTCTACCTTCTTTCTTTACAATTAGTGCTTCCAACTCTTGAACTTATCTTTCTTCATCTTCAAGCTGCTTCATCTCATCCTCATACTTGAATGTTTTTTTCTGGAACACTCTCTTGGATCATATCTTTGCTTGTTTATTCCGGATATAGTGGCCTTAAATGCAAATTTAGTCTTCAGAGCAGAATCACCAAATTCAGTCAACTCAAAGGAAGCAAGCTTACCGATCAACATATCTCTTGTCACATTTGTCATTGTTCTGAGCTCTTCAATAGCATGATCTTTTGATTTGTAGGAGGGAGGAAATGAACTTAGCACTTTAGCTATAAATTCCTGTTCATCCATGGTACCACCGGTACATCTAATACCCATGACAATTTCATCCACTCTTTGCATAAAAGAAGTAATATTTTCATCTTCACCCATCTTCAAATTTTCATACTTTCCTTTTAAACTTTGTAGCTTGGCGACCTTCACAAGTGCATCTCCTTCATACAAAGTCTCTAGCTTCTTCTAGATCTCATGAGCTGTCTTCAGATCCATCACATTTGTCATTTCTGAATCTGTCAAAGCACTCAACAAAGCTTCAATCACCCTGATGTTAATCTCAGCTTCCTTAATCTCATTAGGAGTGGAGGGACCATTTTGAGGAATAATGTATTTGTTATGTGTGATCTTCCAAAAGGGTTCTCCAATACACTTCAAATGACATTCCGTTCTCTTCTTCCACAAAGAGTAGTTAGTTCCATCGAATCTAGGACTGTCCTTCTTGTATGATTCCATCTTAGATCACCTCGAGATTTTAAACTTCTTTAGAGGAACAAGCTTTGATACCAATTTTTGGAAAAACAAGAACAAACAACTGAGAGGGGGGGTGAATTAGTTGTCACAGAATTTCAAACTTATTAAACTTAGCTTAAGAAAATCTCAGATCTAATGCAAGAACATTAAAGCACAAACAATTAGCACATCAGAGACACATAGAACACCGAGATTTTTTACGTGGAAACCTTGTTAGGTGAAAAACCACGATGGATGTAAGTCCACAATATTATACCCTATTAAAAGTATAATGAGAAATAATGGGAATGCACATGCATTCAGGTGCACTGCTTAGAGCTCACTGCTCAATTACAAGAGGGATTACTGCCCAAAGAAGACACACTATCTTACAAAAATTCGGATTAGATCCACAGGGTATGAACTAAAAGAATAGCTTCTACACAAGCCTAATTACAGTTCTGGTTATGCACATAAAACCTCCTTCACACTTCGCACAAAATTCTTCACACTTCTATGCAATCGAATGATTAGATATCTATGCGCACACTAATACTTTCTTTGGCACTCCTTCACTAGCACACTTCATTTCACTCACACAATCGCTTTTATATATCCACAACAAGGATTTACATTAACAACTATGTTGGCCATACAAAATAAGAAAGTATAAAACATATACATGATGTCGACCCAAAATTACAAATAAATTTACAATGTGAATCAAACACCGTCAACCATATCATAATTAAGACTTAAAATAATTTCCTCGAGCATGCCAAACATTCAAATTTAATCTTCAAGGATCTACAACACATTACACCATCATTTCGGCCAAGAACATGAAAACCCGAAACACTTAAGAGAAAAATCATCAACCACGAACACCTCGATTCATGCGGACGTGCAACAAAGATAGAGCATGATCTAGAAGCATCCACAAGCATTGAGAAACATTAGAGAAATATCCGCAGCACCTAGACTTACTGAAATCACTTTATCTTCAATTAGGAACACTAACTGAAACCACAAAAAACTGTCAGAACATATATGTTCACAACACAATCAAATCTTCATGCAGACCTTTGAAACTTTTGGTGGATAGACTAGATACACTCAACACGAAACCCTTTAGACCACAACACCTGATAATAATGTACCAAAAAATTCACCTCCATGGCCTTCACTGTTCCACTGGCAACCTGCAACTCTTCCTTTAACAATTTTCTCAATATCCTCGACATATGTAGCTTCCAAAAACCTTAATGCTATTAGTGTTGACATCAATGACAACCACATATCAGCAACACAACTGCAACATCCAACATCATGTCTATGTGCTATATCAAACAATAAGGAACAAATAGAAATATCCCAATCCCAAAAAGTGAGCACCTCATCATCATGCATTTATCATCTTCATCTTGCATTTTCTCATCACCATATCTAATAAAGTCTCGGTGGATCATAGACTTGTTGGATCTTTTGAAGCAATCATTAGAAAAAATGGTGGATCATTCTTGTTTCTTCTATCTTCTCTTTGTGCTAACCTGGTATCATGAAAGTCAACAAAAACATCATCAATGCATCCATCTTGCATCCACAAATCATTAGCATACATCATCATAGCATATGACATCATACATTCTGCGTTGTCATTATCATTTAAGTTGTGATGAATAATATAGATTTCTTATTCTAACCATCTTAAATCATTGTATATATCATAAGCATTCATCGCATATCATATCATGAAGCATACATATCTGCATTTTCCACCCACATTGCATGCATATCATCACATCCTAAAACTACATAGAAAATACATAAAAAGAAATGCATCCATAATATTTGCATATCATTTACATCCATAACATTTGCATCATATAATATCATGAAAAGACAATGAAAAAGAATATAATATTGCATCCATCTCATTACATCTCATGTATCATCGCATATTACATAAGCATAAGTAAAGTGAATCCATACATCATCAAGTATAAGCATCTCATATCAAATGCATCCATACATCATAAGCATAAAATAAGGTGAACACATCATATAGAATCTGTATCCGTATCATATATATATATATATATAAAATGAATGTCATGGTACAAAATTTGGATCAATGTATGTATATTGATCATAAATACAATATCCACGAGGCTATCAAAAAGGATCCCATGAATGTATATATGTGTGAAAGAATCGAACAACAAAATGCAAAAAGTGTCTATACAAAATTGGGCTAGCCCTAATGGCTACTACCCTCTTCAACCTGCCTCTCTGGCTGATCCTCAGCCCTGCGTCGTGCATCATTGTGCTATGAATAATCAGGTTGTATGAGTTCCTATGGTACATCTCTATGGTAGTGCATCCTATAATATGCCGCCTCAATCATGACCTCTCTATACAATCTGGCAGATACAGTCCTGCCCTGAGTTGCTGCTATGAGGGCCTCTAACTACTTTTGTCGACCGATCTCCTAGTGCCTCTCAGCAGTCACAGCCTGTACCTATTTTCTCGCATGATCCCTCTTTGTTGTAATGGCCACCACTTGTTGCTTGGCCTAGTGTCGCTTAGTAGTAATAGCCAAAATCTACTGGCGGGCCTGATCTCGCTCACTTGTGATAACCTGCACATGCTGGATTTGAATATCTCTAGGATCTGGTGGTGGTGGTTGTGTTGGCTACTGTTGTACGGGCTACTATTGTATAGGCTGCTGCTGACCACCAGGTTGTTTTCCTACTGGTGGAGCCCCTAGAATTTTCCCATCTCCACTGTCTTGACCACCATTTCCTCTGCCCCTGTCAGCTCCCCTACCTCTAGGCCTCCCTTGCGGAGGAACACCTACTATACTTGTCAGTCTTCAGGGAGGTGTGAACCAAGCATTATAAGTAGGCATAGTCTATGCTACGACCTGACCCTATTCATAGGCCCATGGCTGAGCCACCAACTGTCTGAATTCCTCTACCACCTTTGGAGCTGGAATGGTAGGTTCCCATGTAGGAACCTCTCAAGCAAACCGCGTGAAGATGGCCCTGTAAGCATCATCCGACCTATCTTGTCACTCTCTGAACTGTCGTGCCACTCTGTCTGGTAGGTATCACTCGATGATGGTATTCTCATGACCCTACATGTAATGAGTCTGTCGGGCAAAGAACAATTGTTGTACATCATTATACCAAGTTGGCATCTGTAGCCAGGGTCACCAGCGAAATACTATCATGTCATGTAATACCTAACGCTAGTATGGGGGCCCAATCTATCTAGTATGCCTCAAAGTGATAGCATCTCTATACTGCCAGATCATAGGATCATCTGGCTCAACATTATCCATATGTACTATCGGTTGGAGCACAATAATATGCTCTTAGGCCCAAATATGTAGCAAGGTCACCCCTGCACCAATGGCTCTGCCGTCACAATATACAAAGTCGTGCATATCATGATATAGTGAGGCCAACATCACTTACCCCCATGCAAATAAAGTCCTCCTGTGGAGCATCCTGTGCCATGCTAGGCCCCATACTGGGCTAAACCCTTTGTTGCATCGGTCAGGAGCGACCAAACCTAAAATGCTGGCTGCAATGATTAATCGAAATGTGGGCATGTGACCCCTGTATGACTCAAGGTCCATCTAGGAGGTGAAAAGAATGATAGTATCCATCTCCATCACCTCATGACAGGTATCGTATCTGACATCGACATCAAAAGTCACTCACTTGCCGTGAATCGACAAGCGCAAAATTTTCCATACGTCGTCTAAAGTCACTATCACCTTGCTAGTTAGAAGGTGGAAAGATGAAATATCACTATGCCACCTCTCGCATAGAGCAGTCATCATCGCTAGATGAGTCTGGATGACAGGCGCATATGCAACATACCAAAGGCCAATCTCTCCCAAGTGCTCTTGGCGTAACTCAGAAAAAAAATCACCCAGTCTCTCCAAAAATGTGGTTCTGTGCTCATGTGACATTAGTGGTGGAATGACCTCTTGCACCCATGAAGCGCACATCAAAAATCAAGAAAATTTAACTCAATTTGGAATTTTCAACTCAAAAATCACAATAACATTGCTATTTGCAATAGTGTTGCTATATTTCAAATTTCAAATTGTGACGCCCGAAGGCATTTCAAATTGAAAATCACAAAGTGCGTTGCTATATACATATGCATCACAATTTAAACTTTGGAAACCCTAACCCTATTTTTCAAATCGGTGGGTGCGTCGCTATATAAGTATGAATCAAAATTTAAAATTGGAAACCCTAATTTTAAATCACAAAGTGCGTCGCTATAAATCATTTTAGTGTCACTAATTTTCAAATGGACATCACTACATAGCGACACTGCCAAAGTTTAAAGTTTAACGTGCAATAAATGCATCAAAAATTCAAATTTCAAATCAAGTTTGGAGTTACATATCGGTAGTCCTGAGCCTGGAATCCACTGATACTCTCGAACCCCGTCAAAAATGTGCATGGGGAGCTCTTGTCGCGCCATTTCGTCAAAGGGTCAGAGCTCAAAATAGCAAGAATCTCCAAGGTGTTAATGCACAAATGAATTGAATGTGACCCTTCTTGGCTTATTTATGCTAGAAAATTAGGGGTTTTTGCCCTAATTTAACCTTCAAGCTAGGGTTTATCATCATTTTCACCAATTTTTCCAAATTGGACCTTATTTTGCATCATTTTTTGCATTTTTGGCATATTTCTTGCATCTCGAAGACTTTCTGGACCCTTGGGCAGCTTTTAACCTTTATCAAGAAATCAACCCAAAATTTAAAATTTTTGCCTAATTTCTTGAAGGGGCAGGGAATTAGCTTTATCCTTCCGCTGGGGCATCTAATTTTTTTTTAATTTTTTTTTAAGCAACAGTTTTAACTCGAAGAGCATCAGTCTTTGAACCGAAGTAGTAGGTACCTAGCTTCAAAGAGGGGCAAAATGTAGACACTGAAAAATGTCCTAAATGATATCATACACTTGAATCAGGTATACTAACATCATTTACGCTCAAATCCATCCTCTTTTCGCTTAATTAATTGAATTAGCCTAGCTAATTAATTAATTGCATCATTTTTGTCTATTAACCTAACACATCAAACCGGGTTAATTCCCCCCTTTCACGCTAACATTTCATCTCATTAAAATAAATAAATTATATTATTTAATTTAATTCCCCAACTCATCTTATTTAATTAAATAACCCTAATTTATTTAATTAAATATCATTTCACCTTTCCCCTTTCATTAAATCATTTAAATTAATGAATATCCCTTTAATTCTTCTAATCCCCTAATTGTGTAATTAAACTTTGTTTAATTAACAATTAAACTAATTTTCCTCCAAAAAGGGAATATTTCCATGGAATATTCCTTACCCCCCTTTTTTGCACAATTAGAACTTTGTTTTAATTTGCAAAATATCTTTTTTCCTCACCCATGACAATATTTCAAAGAATATTCTCTCTCCTCCAATCATCTCACTTGGCTTCTTGAGCAAGCTAAACTTGTGACCTATTGAACAAGTCACCTGGTGACCTGTGTGTGCAGGTCAAAGTGTGTTTGTTTGGAACAAATGTGAGCCCTTGATTAAATCCCATCTTGCATTCTCACCCATTGATGAGAATTCATGATCCATGCCTCCTATTTCCTCCATCCCTGACCGTTGATTGATCTGTTCGATCTCAACCCTTCATTTTTCATTTGCTTTCCTATAAATAGGTCACTATTTGGAGACAAATGAATCCATCTATCAATTGCAAACTTATGTTGTTGAATTCACTTACACTCACACTCATATTTTACTCACATTTATCATATTTTAGTTCATTTTTAGCTGCATAATAGCTTAAAGCATCCATTAATGGCTTCCATGCATCCATCTTAGTTTGTTTATAAATTAGGGTTTCCATATTTTAGCTTAGAAATAGCTTAGATTAGCTTAGCAATTGCATAGTTAGATCAATTCTAGCATAAAATCATGTTAATTTAGCTTGCATCATGTTCAAATTAGCATAAATTAGGTTTTCATCCATTTATCACAATGGTTTCATCGATTCTCTTCCATAGAATTGGTTGAAATAGGCTCACTAATCACAGGATTGGGAAATGGTCATTGTTCCACATCAACATGTCACCAATTCCAAAACAAATTAGCACTTTGTAAATTTAAGAAGTGATAGGGTGATTAGAATGAGTGAACTTGGAGTCCAACGCTAATTTTGAAATGCCATTTTTTTATGAAGAGCTCCAAATCCACTTTTCTTTGCAATCATTTTGATTCCCTTAAAGATCTAATTTTCAACATACAAAATCACTAACAAAAGACACCAAGACAACAAGATCTCAAATCTCAGATATGAGGTTAGTTGTTAGGAAAATTAAATCCTCTCAAATCTAAAATGAACTAATTCAAATTTGAAATTGAACCCTAGATATAGCCCAGATGCATCGCAACAGAGATTAGAACCACTATAAATTTGACTGAAAGTAAAACAAAAATAACTAAAAGTGCAACAACAGAGACCAGTAGCACTACAAATTTGATTGAAAGCGTAATGACAACAACCAAAAACATGACGAAAGAGATTAGAAGTACCACATAACAGACTAGAAGCAATTCAACACTGACCAAATGCACAAGCATAGATACCAAAAGTGCAATGATAGAGACCAAAAACATGACGACAGAGACCTGAAGCGCAACACTAGCTGTCAGATGATTATCAAAATATTCTAGTTGACCAAAAGTGCAACAAGTCAGACAAAATGCATTGTAGATCTAACCGAAATCATAATAGAATCGTCCAAAAGCGTAGATCTTCCCTATTGACAAAATATGAAACTTTTTTCTAAAGAAAATTGATTTGATAATACCAAATGCGATCTATGTTGGCGTAGAAGCATTTTTTGTTGACTTGAAAGTGTCATGAATCAATATGAAAGAAGAAATATGACCTATAACTTCAAAGAAACATAAAACTTGTAAAATTCCCTGTTAATCTAGGACATGGGTCTCATCGGGCATGTCAAAATGTGGAAGATGAAAATGAGAATCACAAGTAACAATAATGCAAACCTCACACTTTCACAATCATGCAGTGAAGTTCAATATCCTGGCTCAAAATATAAAATTTAGATAAAAAGAAAAGTCGTCATAGTTAACATCTTGATTTTCCCCACTTTTGGTTTCTCTTCAAAGTAGCAAACTATGTATGTGAGGGGGAAGATTGATTAGACGAAAACAACAAAAGATCCAAATTGTAATTGAAATTAGGATTCTAAGCTAAGATCAAACACAGTAAATCTAAAATCTAATCCTACACATACGAAATGAAACTAAGCTAATTGAACATACATTAAGAAACCTATGATTACCAAAATGAATGAAAGTAATAAACAAAGTGTTACCATCCCGTAGCAGATTGTATTCACGTGATGTTGGATTGTTCTTACCACCACGAAGCCTCCATAGCTCATGAATAGCTTTGATGAATGGTTTCTTGAGGTTGATCGGAAAAGGTTGAAGCTCTATCAATGGTGATTGCAACAACACTTTGTTGCATAAAGTATGTTGATTCTCCAATCCTTATTTGTGAGGAGAGGGGTTTGTTATATAGGAAATGATATTTTTAATCAATGATCAAGATCGCGTTGGAGAAAATCCAGTTCAATGGTTAAAATGTGTTGAGAGGATTTAGACATGAGAAGATTGTGCAAAGTTGATTGCACAATTTGGGTGATTGAAGAATAGATTGGATAGTTAGCAATTTTGATTGCTTAGTTAGAAATTGATTGATCAGTTAGGAAATAAACATGAGAAGATTGTGCAAAGTTGATTGCACAATTTGGGTGACTGAGAAATAGATTGGCTAGTTAGCAATTTTGATTGCTTAGTTAGCAACCCATGATTTTCTCAATTAGAAAGTGGGTGAGGAATATAAACTAATTAATTCCTTTTTGTATTTTATTTTTTTGAGAAATGATTTGAATAGTTTGATTTAATTATTCAAATTTTGGAGGGAAAGTGGGTTAATTAAATTATTATAATTTAATAATTTAATCAAATTAGGGGAATAAGGTGATTTAGTAACCTAATTAAATAATTGGTATTAATTAATCAATCAGGACGAAATAAGATGAGATTAGGAATTTATTAAATAAATGTAATTTATTTAATTGGTTGAAATGAAGAAACGTGAATTAATTAAATAATGTTGTTTTATTCAATTAATAGTAGAATTAGGGTTTTGGATGTTGTTGATGTGAAATGCAATGTTATGTGATGATTTATGATGATTTTGAGATGATATGATACGTTGCGAGATAATTCTGAGATGTTTTGAGATGATTTCGAGACATTTCAGGATGTTTCAGAGATGTTCTGAGACATTACGGGTCAATTCTGAGATGTTCCAAGACATTACAGGTCGATTTTGAGATGTTCTGAGACATTACGGGTCGATTTTGAGATGTTCCGAGACATTACGGGTCGGTTTTGAGATGTTCCAATATGTTCCGGGATGTTATGGGATGTTGTGGGATGTTGTTCGATGTTGTTTGATATTGTTCAGGGTGTGTGGTAGGTGTTAGGTCATTTTTATATGTCTACATTTTTCCCCTCTTTGATACAAAGTACTGGTTGCTTTGTTTCAAAGATTTTGTTTTTAATGCCCCCTTATGCCCCACTGTGCCCCAGTGTTTCGTGGAATGATGGTAGGACTCTATGTTTCCCCATCGAGAGGTTGGCCGAAAATTTCATGTTTTGAGGTCAGGCTCTCAACACTTGTCTTGTTTTTGTTTCGATCTATTTAGGTTGAAGAATTAGATCTGTAGGCCCTTCGTTTCTCGTTCTAATGTTTCTAAGAGTTTTTTATTTGAAAGTAGGAACATTCCCTAAGTAGAAATTAGGGCTTCCTAGGTGGAATTAGGGTTTCTTGTGGCTTAATATAGACAATTTGTCTCAAAATTGACTCATTTGTGTTTGGTCTCCTTTGTTAATTCTTGTCTCTAGATTTCCCATTTTGTCAGTTTTTTAGGAGCAATGCCAAGATTTGAGGGAGCCCCACATCATTCTGAGATTTTTCGATAGGTTGGATAGCCTTCAGGCATTGGTGGCCCGATATGTACCTTCTTGCTTTTCACTTTCATCTCTTTTCATTCTCGTTATGTGTGTACTAAGTTTTCTAGGTTAAAAGAAAAGTTTTATGATTTCTGTGAATTTTCCTCGGTTTCCTTGCTTTTTCTAGTTGAGAACCCATGCCTTTGACTTAAATCCACGCCTTTGACATAAATCCACACCTTTGACTGAAATCTTTGCTTTTGTTTTTGTGCATTTGACCTAAAATCTTTCCTTTGACTAGAAAGCTCGCTTTTGCCTACTCTAGGTTCTGAATCCTTGTCTTTGACTAAAAACCATGCCTTTGACCAAGATCCTTGCCTTTGTTTCCATGCCTTTGACCTAAAATCTTGCTTTTGTCTAAAAAACTCACTTTTTCTTGGTGCCTTCAAAGCATTTGCTCAAAACCCTTGCATTTGAATTTTCCTGTTGCATTTGACTTTAGCATCTGCTTGGAACCTTGGCATGTGTTCATTTGTCATCATTTCTTGTTTCATTACGTGTCATTTACCTGTTTAGAGTGAAACCCTAACATTGTGAGTTTAAAATGATTGCAGGTTGGTCTCAGAGTACTACAACCGAGGGAGAGACATCCTTGACACTTGTTTGATCCCATTGCCCGTTTTGGTGTTCTAGAATGAGATTTCCTTGATGTTGTGGGACTTTGTTACATTTGCTACATGCCTCCTACCAGGACCCATACTGCTATGATGACTGCATTCGTGGAACGGTGGCATTCAGAGACACCTTCGTTTCACTTGCCTACATGAGAGGCAATCGTTACTCTTGAGGATGTCTAGAGGATACTTCACCTCCCTATTCATGGAGAGTTGGTTACATACCATATTCGATGTGGTACCCGTTCCATGCAGCGAGTGTTAGATGTTCGACACTTGCAAGTACACTAGTAAGAGATTGATCTTTTTGAGTTTTCTAACAATGTAGATCCTATTTTATTGGTTTTATGTGATTTTATTTCAGGACTAGTTGTTCCTGATAGACGAGTTCGACATTTCCCATGGGTTGGGGAGTATGTATTGAGAGTATGCTTGAGCATGGAACTAGGTATGCTTGGGGTTCGTGTCTTCTCGCCCACCTATATAGAGATATGCATGAGGTTGTGTATCGAGGTGGGAAATCTATTTCCATAGGTGTTTCGATCTTGCATGTTTGGGCGTGGGAGCATATTGTTGTTACTCGACCAGATGGGATACATGATCGTTATCCTAATGATCCATATTCCTATTGCTATAGTAATTTTATGCATTATACCTTGTCTGGGGATCTTCCTTATTGGCATCAAGTTTTTGATGATATGCCCAGTTTTGTGTGGAGACCCTATTTGGGGTGTGAGGCTTGGCCAGAGGATTTAGATCATCTTGTATACTATCGACAGACCTGTTGGTTGCTTGGTCATTCTTATCTTATGTTGGAGTGTTACTTATTGGATCAAGTATGTCACTAGTTTGGGGAGAGGCAAGGCTAAGTTCCTGATGGTTACGAGGCTTGTTTCGGTCAGACGACTTGGGAGGTTTTTATATGGGGTCTCTAGCTAGATATGGATATTGTTGTTGCTGAGTTCATAGCATTTTCCCCAGTTGGATGGGTTGTTTGGTTGGTTTAGCAGATTTAGGTACCTCTCATGATTATGATGAGTGGTGGGCACAACATATGCTGTTGAGACTCGTTGTCCTTGGGGGTGAGCCTACTTCAGGCAGATCAGGTATTACAGGTCATTGTGGGGAGTGACTGCATATTGAGGTCCTCACAGAGCAGTTAGATAGATCCCATTGTGATGGGGAATAGAGTGGTCAGGATGAGCACCCACCTCAGGTATAAGGTCATAGACAGGTTCTAGATCCTCCTCCACTAGCTAGGGATGGAGACATATTGTTAGCTCAGATGATTGCTGCCAGAGATGCAGACATAATGAGACGACAGGCTATAGAGGCTCAACTAGATGCTTTGAGGGCTGAGCGAGATACCGAGATTGGTCGACGACACACTGTAGATGATTTTTTTACAGTTGTTCACTACAGAGAGAGATACTCTTAGGGCAGAGCATGATCAATATCTACAAAGGTCCATCTACTATCAGACTTTATATGATGTTGATGTTCCTAGGGCTACTTGACGTCCACTGTTTGGAGAGCCTAGTGCTATGAGCAACGGTGGTGATGGTATAGTTGGTGGTGCAAGTGATCAGTCTATGAGATAGGTAGATCGTGTTGGTGGTTCATAGGGTTTAGTTGTTCCTGTCAGGGTCTTACTTTTTGTACTTGATCTTCATGTTTATTGCTCATAGACATATTGTAGAAATGTGTTTTATATATGTATATTCATTGGCCTAGTCGAGGCCTCGTATAGATATTATGATTTTATATATCTTATCACACTTATGATGATGTACTTTCTTTTTTTATGATGATATATATGAGATATACCCTTTTCAATTCAGCTCTGTTATGTTTATGATGATGATGTATGATGATGTTTATGTATGCATATGTGGGATGAATGGATAATACTTTATATCATATGATGTTTTATTATGGATGTTGATATATGATGTATGTATGCCCCATACATGATGTTTTTATTGGTTTATTATCATCATGATGTGTATTGATGATATTGTGGATGCAGGATGGTATATGGTACTAATGATATTGCTATGCAGGAAGGATGTTAGTTAGAAATGTTGATGGTTGGTGGAAATGTGATGTTAATTAGAGGAAATATTGATGATGCATAGAAATGTGATGTTAATTACTTTACTTGGAGACTTTGCAGTTTGAACAATCCTTTTTGATATAGCAAATAGATACGATGCACCAGGGTATTAATGACCAAGGTGACTTTGTATCTATTGCATGGAATTTGACTCTACAAACAAGGAGTATTCTTGCTCATACCAGACATACGGAAACCCTGTTAGAGTGTATGGGTGAGAAGCTTTAAAACATGTCAGACCAGTAACACAAGAGGTATTAAGAACCTAACATGTCACTATTACATGAAACGCTCCAAAGACAACTTCCACACACAAACAAAGCAAGTATTCACCATGGTAATTGTTATCACCTAAAATTGCACCCTTGTTGAATCTGATGTTCAACACCTCAGTGTAACATGGGAAGACCTCTAAAGCTGTGGGTCACTTGTAGACAAAGGTCAACCTCCGGAGAAGGCCGGCTTCCTTTGTGCTATCACCTAAACGACTGATTTTGAAAGGAAAAGGGAGAAGGAGAATGCTTTAAAATTAAAACTAAACCCTATGGTGATGCACCTAAACGTTACTTGGATTTAAAACCAGACTTCATACACTTGCTTGCAATGACTGAAGATAATTTTGCAAAAGTGTTTCAGAATCAGGTCCTGATGCTAAGATTCCTAGAAGGAAAGTTAATTTCACATCTAAAATTCATTACATCTTTTGACACAATTTGTAACCTGCAAAAACATGCTTTCTACATAAAGGTTCTAAAATCTGAGACAAAGCTCGAAGGAAATAAACATTTACCTCACTAAAAGCTTGATTAATCAGCTGACTAAATAAAAAAATGAAAAGAGAAAGTAGTCAAGAGCTTCAAATCAATAATAATCAAGGTCTTTATTGAATTTCATCTCCAAAATTGAGTTACAAAAGTTTGCTAATATGAGAAAGGACTGCAAAAGTCACGAACTTCAGAAAAGCATCAGGAGAACTCTCCTTTTACAAAGAGGAAAAAATTCCTTATATACAAAAGTGTCGGCCCCTGGGGCTTACAAAATATCAGCCTTCAGAAGGAACTCCCTTTAGATCTTTTGAATGAAGTTGATGTTGCGTCCTCGTTGTCCATGTCGGTGAAGAGTTGCTCCAGGAATGGCCTCCTTGATCTTTTGCAATGCCCGCATTAACTTCTGGTCTCGTGTCTATCTTCTAACCTCCTTGTCGAGTTGCTTTGAATGCTCTTGAGTTTAGAGCAGATCCACGTCGCTCATTCTGTTGATCCTCCTCTGACTGGTCAAACTACCACGACTCTCCTCTAGCTTCCTCTGATTGGTTGAACAAAAGTTTCATGGGGTCGCCAGAGGGTTAAAGGTCGTTCAGATTGAATCGCATGTCGGTGAGACATTGACCGTGTCTCCCCAATGCGATCATGCCCTTCAGCGGTTATTGGCATAGCTCACTACCATCGGCAAGAGTTCATAGCGAGCCCAAAAGTCATATCGACATTCATAGTGGCGGTCACCTAGACCATCGACAAGACCTTTTGCATTCGGGAAGACCTCATGGAGAGCCCTCATTATCGACAAGACATCATGCCGAAGGCAAGATCCTTCGGCGAGCTCAATTCTCCTCGGCAAGACCCCATTGGGTCGGCCAGACGTCACGGCTAGCTCCTCTTTCTCCCCGAGCTCATTCTTTTTTTGGTGTGACCTCCACTGGTCGGCAAGACCTTTTGCTGAGCTCTTTTGTTTTTCCAAGACCTCTTCGTGTCAGTAGGACATCTCCCCAAGATCACCATCTTACGCAGGAGGCATTCCATTTCGGTGAGACATCATTCATTCGCCAAGACATCTCAACAAGCTCCTATTTCGTCATCGAGACTTTTGCTATCGGTGAGACCCTTCACCAAAGCCACCACATTACACCGACGACATTCATTTCGGTGAGACCGCCCGCAGTGGGCAAGACTTCACGCCGACAATACCTCCCTTCACCGAGACGCCCTTCCTATCGGCCATACCTCCTTCCAAGCAGAGAGATACATGAAGACTTATGGCGACCCAAATGTCTTGGCAACTAGTTTATTCAACCACATAGAACACACTGCTAGTCGGCGAGACAACAAGAAGGTCTTGCCGACTTCCTTCTCTAATGAGTTTTGTGCCAAAACTAATTGAGGCATACTTTTCAACTGAGCTCCTTGTAAAATAGCATCAGATGCATGACCTAACCCTTAATGCAAATGTCCCATTTGGCCCTTATGAACATCTGAAACATAATTTATCCTGCTTGATTGAGCCCGTAGGTGAAAATTGAGCAACAGTAATATAACAAGAATATCCACAAACAACAAATCGAAATGACACTCAATTTCCCCCATTCTTTCTTCTCTAAATCCTTATGGACATCCTTGAGAGATCCTGGGAATGAGTTAATAATGTAAATAAAAAAAAAGACAACAAAAAGATAAAACAATGTTGTTATATCACTTGCCATATATGTTTGGGGTGGGGCTATTATCCAATATTGATCATGTCTATCGTAGGAACGGATCCGTTAAGACATATCTTAGGATGTTGTTGGGTCTTATCAAAAAGATATGTATTTGATACTTTGGCATTGTTTATGTCTATTTTATGGTCAAAACTTTGCGACTGTTTTGCTTGAAGGTTCTAGCTTTTGACGTTTGCTTTGTTTTTTTGTTTGTTTTGTCAAAGGGTGAATGCAATGATTTTGTTTATTATGGATGATGTTTTATTGCAAATTTGTGATGGACAGGATGGGTCTTTTTGATTTTTCTAAATTTTATGATGTTGTTTTTGTTGTTTTCTGGGGACTAACCTAGGGCCTTGGGGGCTCATGAAAGATAAGCCTTGCCTACGTTGTACACACAGAGGCTCGTAGTTTGATCGTTTAACTCAAAGCATAAACTATTTTTGCTTAAACGACATTGATAATCTAGATTGATATTCCACTTCTGTGTCTAGAGGATATGTTGTGGGATATCTACTTGAACTAGCTGTGAGGTTCAATCAAATGTTGATATCTTAGACTGTTTGAGTGAAGGAATAACCCAACGATGTTGTTTTGTTTTTAATGTTTTCCAAATGTTTTTGACTTTTGTTGTTTTTTATATGTTTTTGAATCTTTTGTTGTTTTGACCATGATAGGATGGTAAAAGATCTAACCCCATGACTAGCTTCGGGAAGTTTCCCCTAGTCATATACAAGACTCCTTTCCTTAATCAGTGGCAATCCATGGTTGGATACACTGTTTTATTATGAAATGGATGGGTGCATGCCATGAATAGTAATGATAGATAATGATGCGAGTTGTATTTAAACATAACACCTATTTGCCAAGTTTTCACTATGGTACCTATTCTAGGAGCACCACAAAGTGGTTTTCACTCAGAGAATGTCTTATTTCTCTTTACTATTTTCTTGCTTTTTTTGACTTTTTTTGTATTTTTTAAATCTTTTTTCTATTTTTTAAAGATTTTTACCCTTTTACTTGGGGTATTCTAACGTGCTTCATGTGTAGAACTTTTTGAGGTGGTTGTTATTCAGTGGTTCGGCTAGGGGTTCTCCTTCAGGAGTAGCCAACTGATATTCCCCAGAGTCGTAGCTTGCTGTGATGACGAACGTGCCTAACCAGTTGGGATCAAATTTTCCTTTGCCATCCTAATTTAGTTGTACCTTTTGATTCTCTTTGAGGACCAAGTCACCAACTTGAAATTTTTTGTCCCTGATCTTTTTTTCATAGTTTTGTTTGAGCTGATTCTGATAAACTTGTAGATGGTTTAACGCGCTCAAATGCTTTTCATCTAGGAGCTCCAATTCATTTAGCCTAGCTACCTTGTATTCTTCATTGTTGACCATTCCTTTCAATGAGACTCACAATGAGGGGATTTCAACCTTGATAGGTAAAATAGCTTTTGATCCATAGACCAAGGAAAATGGTGTAGCACCAGTAGGTGTTCGAATGCTGGTTCGATAAGCCCATAAGGCTAGGTTTAGCTGTAAATTCCAATCATGGTCGGCTTCATTAAAAGTATTTTTGAGTATTTTCAATATGGTTTTGTTAGATGCCTCAGCCTGACCATTTCCTTGGGGGTAATAGGGTGTGGAAAATCTATGTTGGATAGAAAACTAAGAACAGAGTTCTTGGACATCCTAGTTCTTGAATGGGGTCCCATTGTCTGTTACTATTATTTGGGGGATCCCATACCTACAGATTAGATAGTTCAAAATAAATTTTGATATCTATTTTCTAGTGATATAGGTCAATGGGATTTCCTCTATCCATTTAGTAAAATACTTTGTTGTTGTGATAATGAATTTGTGCCCATTGGATGAGGCACATGATATCTTTCCTACCAGGTCTAATCCCCATTGCGAGAAAGGCCATGGTGTGATGATGGGTCTCAGTTCCTATGCTGGGGCATGAATAAGATCGCTGTGTTGCTGACATTGTCAACACTTTCTAGAATACTGTATGCATTCATGTTCCATGGAGGGCCATTAGTATCCTATTCTGAGTAGTTTTTGGACTAGGTTAATTTTGCCAAAGTGGGATCTGCAAATACCTTCGTGAATCTCTTGTAAGGCAATTTGTGCTTCTTCTGCATTAAGCCACCAGATTAACATACCATCTAGACTACGATGGTATGGGGTATCTCCTAGTATGGTAAAATAGGAAGTTGTACAGGTGAATGTTTTCTTTTGGGTGGTCGTTAGGTTAGGTGGTATGATACCATGCTGGATATAGTCAAAAGTATCTTGGTACCATGGGGAGTTAGGACCAACAACAACACATACCAATTCTGATTATGGGATGTCGAATGTAGGCACAAGCAGTTGTTCTATGAGGAAATCATATTTAGGCACATTGTGTGGAATATCAAGAAGTGAGCCTATTGTTTCCATTGTGTCAGCAACTGTATTGTTGATCCTTGGAACTTGCTCAAAAGTTATATTGATAAAGTAATCCTTGAAGCTGTCCAACATTCTTTTATATGGCATCAATTTTTCATCTTTGGTCTGTTATTCATCATTCACCTATCTAATTACTAACTAAGAGTCTCTAAAAACATGTAGCTCTTTTATTCTCCATTCAATAGTCATTTTTAGCCTTGTGATCAAAGCTCCATATTCTGAGATGTTGTTTGTGCAAGGGAAATCAATCTTGCAGGCCTTAGGTATACTGTCTCCTTATGGGGTAAGAAACAAAACACCTGCTCCAGAGCCATGCTGAGTGTGGGATCCATTGAAGTAGAGAGTCCAATGGCCTGTCTGTTCTGTCATCAAGATACTCTCATCTGAAAATTCCACTGAGAAAGGTTTGTGATCAGTTATGGGTGCTTTGGCGAGTTGGTTTGCTATGATTTTTCCTTTGATAACTCTTCTATCCACATACTCTATGTCAAATTCTCTCAAGATCATCACCCATTTGGCAATTCGACTTGTTAGGGCTACTTTTACTAGTAGGTACTTGAGTGGGTCTACCTTGGAAATTAGCTTGACCTTTTTGTTCAGGATGTAATGCCTTAGCTTTTGTGTTGCAAACACAAATGAGAGACATGCTCTTTCTATTAGTGAGTAGTTGAGTTCATAACCCACCAATGTTCTATTGATGTAGTAGACTTCCCTTTCTTTATTGTCATTATCTAGTTGGGATAGGAGAGCTCCCAATGTTGCTTGTGTGGTAGAAACGTATAATATCATTCCCTTGTCTGGAATAGGCGGCATGAGTACAGGAGGAGTAAGTATTCCTTGACCTGCTGAAATTCATGGTCACATCTTCCATCCCAGTTGAAGGTGACATCCTTGTGTAGGAGATGAGTAAAAGGGTGACATTTGTTCGCCAATTGTGTGATAAATCATTTGATGGACTGTAACTTTCCTTATAAGCTCCTTAACTGTTTCAGTGTCTTTGGTGGAAGCATCTCTATTATTGCTTTCACCTTTGCAGGATCTATCTCAATCCCCCTTCTTGACACTATGTACCCTAATAGTTTTCTAGATGTTACTCCAAACACACATTTCTTAGGGTTGAGTCTTAGATTGTACTGTTCAAGTCGATCAAATACCTTAGCTAGGTTTCTCAAAAGATCTTCCCTTTTGACTGATTTTGCTAGAATGTCATCCACATAGTCCTCCATGATGGTGTGCAACATATCATGGAATATGGTTGGCATTGCTCTTTGATATTTTGCTCCTGCATTCTTTAAGCCAAATTGCATTACATTCCAAAAAAATGTTCCCCAAGCACAAGTAAATGTTGTTTTGTGTTGGTCATCAGGAGAGATCTTTATTTGGTTGTATCTGGAGAAACCATCCATTAAGGATAGCATCTCATGCCCCGCTATTAGATCCACAATCATATCTATGCTTGGTAATGGGAAGTCATCCTTTGGACAAGCCTTGTTCAAATCCATGAAGTCTTTGCATTTTCTGATGCCCCCAGTAGGCTTTGATATTGGTAATAGATTGGATATCCATTGTGGATAGTCAATGGGTTTGATGAAACCCACATCTAGTAGTTTCTTTAGCTCTACCTTTACTAGTAATGCTATCTACGGATGCATTTTTCTGAGTTTTTTCTTGATAGGATTTGCTCTAGGGATTATAGCTAGATGATGTACCACTAATGTTGGATCTAGTCCAGGTATGTCAGCATAGGTCCATGCAAAATTTATCTTTCGGGCATTGATGAAAGCTATGAAGTTGTCTTTTTCTTCTGGATCAAGTGATGTTGCATGGTATGTTATCTTCAGGTCTTCTGTTGTTCCAACATTTATGGGTTCTGCCTCTTCTACCAAGAGTGTTGATCTTTCCTGATATTCTGATATGGAGAGATTGAATCCTCCATCCTCAAGCGCCTCTGGGAGGTTTTCACCTTTGGATGCATCCTTTATTTTCCTATTTTTTCTAGATCTGATAGAGCCACAATTTGGTTTTCTCTAGGGGATCACATTCTTATGTTTTTTCTTTCATTTTTGCGACTAGAAGATTCAATATCTCCACCAAAGTATGCCTCCTGTCTAAGCTCCATGATGAACCCTGCTTTATGATCACCTGCTGGTATATCTATTTGAAGCCCCATGAACTCCGTGATTGCTTCATTGTTCTAGAACTGGTCCAAAACAGGTGTATGTTGTGGTTGATCCCAATCTATGAGTTGTGGGTAACAAAGTGGGAGGCTATCATCTTCGTCTGCAAAGCCTATGGAAGTGGGTGATAGGGTTAGTATGGCGCAGGTGTCTTTCTTCCACTGTGTATCTAGGTCATCATTGCTAGAGGTAGCAGAATCATATTCGGTGATGAATGAAGGGGAATCCCACTCATATTCATTAGAGTCAGTTCCAGAATGATAGTAGATGTTGGGAATGGTCTCTAAGGTTTGGAGAGGGAAACTATCAATGTGAAAGTTGTCAAATAGGTCTTCTATAGGTAAGTCATTGTCCATTATATGATAGATATCCAGTGCCTCAATGTTAGCTGGAGTTTCCTTTTTCTTATAAGAGGTTCGCTTGGCCTTTGGAGAAACCACTTCTTTTGGTTTATAACCTAGTCCCATATATTTTTGTCTTTGTTCCAATATTATAGGCTCCCATCAGCCTTGTTTGTGCAGCCCCAGGCCACCGGTTCCTTGGTATCCCATATGTTTCATTTGATAGACTCTATTGTTAGGATCAATATTTTTTTGCTTTTCTGGCTCCTTTGTATCTTCTTGGTAGATCATATATAAAAAATACTCTTGGAAGACTTCTTCATCTTGCATGTCCCCCCACTTAGTGAAAATCGTGGGTTTAGCTATCATTTGTACCTTTGATCATTTTTTATCTCTTTTGGCCCTCCATAGATTTTGGGTGTTGGTGGAGGCATACCAATGCTGAATGCCTAGCTAAAATGATAGTTTCCATTTACTTTGTCAAGTACTTGAATCTTGGATTCTATTTTCAGTTGCTCACTTGGTGTGTTCTTGGTGGAAGTTGATGGTAGCATGGAAGGGTCAACATATGAGAAAGAGTGGAAGGCTATGTCATTGCTAGGAATATGTTGGATTTTGTTATATTTTTCCTCTAGCTTTGCACATAAGTGAAAAGGTTCAGGGTCAGCATATAGGGTTATCTCTTTTCCTTCATGGGGAAATTTTAAGCATTGGTGAAAGGTGGATGGCACAACTTGTAATGCATGGATCCAAGGGCGTCCAAGGAGAAGGTTATACAGTAATTCAAGATCAATTACTTGACATGTTTCTGTGAGAACCGATCCTATCTGTATAGGTAACCTGACTGTTCCTTCAAAATTTCTTTCAAGGTCATTGTAGTCCTTATGGCGATCCTTTTTCCTTTGTCTATCACGTCGTCAAAATACCCCAGCTGTTTGACAAACTTTAAGGTACAGATGTTTAAACCTACACCATTATCTATCAGTACTCATTTGACCATGGTTTTATGAACACCAACCTCTATGTAGAGGGCTTGGTTATTGAATGTTCTTTGGGGTAGATCTTTCTCATAAAAGATTAAATGATTACTTGTTGTGATCTTTCCAACCATGACTTGGAACTAACTAGGATCGAGGTCATTAGGGACTGACGTTTCCAATTCCTTTTCCAATATTTCTCTATGTGCGGATGATAGTTTAAGCAACTCTAGGATCGAGATTAAAGTGAGGGTTTTCTTCAGTTGTTCCACAATGCTATAGTCATTGGATGACTTGATTGTAGGTTTTGGAGGGGCTCCTTGTATTGTAACTCTCCCTCTGTGGGTAGTTACATTACAGTTGTTGTCTCGTATAGTTACCACGTTTGCCCTACTATCATCTGCTTGGGATAGAGTTCCTAAAATTGTGTCTCTGTAGGTATAGTTGGAATTATTGTAACCTTGGTCTTTTCCTTTGTCATTCCTTTTCTGGTGATTTGGGATCAGGTTGTTGTATATCTGCAAATCCTTATTCCCAGGATGATGTTCGACATCTACCTCCCCTTTATCAATCAAGTCTTGGATGAGGTGCTTGAGTCTCATGCAATTGTTCATGGTGTGTTCTTTGATCATATGGAAGTCACACAAGTCCTCCTCATTGTACCACAGTGTTTTAAATTTAGGCTCCTCATAATTTGGGCGATTAGTAGTCTTGATTAAGTTTTTTTGTATGAGCTTTCGCATGACTATCTAAATAGATTCTCCTAGTACCGTGAACTTCCTTCTTGGTTGGTCATATTGCTTTTGTTGTCCTCCCTGATTCATCTGTTGGTTTACAACCTGATTATTCTTGGGATAGGTTACTTAGTTTCTTTGTGTGTTGTTGGGACCATAGCTTGTTTGTGCTACCCATGGTTTATTTTGAGGCATGTTTGGTGTATTCTATAGTGCTCTTGCGTCAACTACTCCATATTTTGTGATGTTTTTGTTCTTAGCCCAGACTTTAGGTTTTTCATTTGAACTAGAGGGATTATCTTTCAAGCTATTCATCTTGAGGGTTCCCCTAGAAATGAGGGCTCTCTCAATATTTAATCCCTTCTCGATGGTTTCTTCAAAGTCTGTTGGACATAACATTGTGAGTTGATAGTTGATCTCAGGTAAGACATTACTAATGAATATGTCCACCAACTCTTTGTCCGGAATGGGCCACTTACATCTACTAGCCTTATGTCTCCATCGTTGTAGGTAGGAGGTAAAGGAATCTCCTTTTTTTTTTAATTGTGTATAAGCTCATGATGGTGACATCTTGTTCAATATTGAAGGAGAAGTGACTTATGAATTTGCTAAATAATTCATCGAATGTTTTGACTACCAGTGTCAGACGAGTGAACCACTCCATAGCATGGCCTGTGAGGCTATGTGGGAATAGCCTCATGAGGTAGGAGTCATTGTGTCATACTTCCATGCATGATACAAATAAATTGCATATATGCTCTATTGGGTCCCCTTTTCCTTTGTATTTATTGTCAAACCTAGGTATTTCAAAATTCTTGGGAAAGGGTATTGTTGACAGATTGATCAAATGGGAATGGGAATATTTCCTATATGGTATAGGTTTTCTTTTGCTTTCCAGCTTGCATGCATGCTACCTATTGTGTGATAACCTCTAGTTTCATTTCTATGTCCATTTTTGACACGTTTGTTTGTGAGTTATGTGTATAATAGCCTTGTTGTCCCATCATGTTTTCATCATATATCGAGTATTGTGATGGTATAGGACCTTGGTAGCTATTTTGGACATAGGCGGGATTAGGTCCTTGTTGGATGTAAGGAGGGTTAGCTCCTTGTTGCTAAGATGGAGTGTACTGAAGGTTACCTTGTTTATGCATTAGTGGGACACCTTGTTGGTAGGATGACTGAGGAAGGTTGCTCTGTGACTCACCTTGCTATTGGGAATGACTAAACTGAAGGTTACCCTATTGATGCGTTAGCAGGACACCTTCTTGGTAGGATGACTAAGGAAGGTTGCTATGTGGCACACCTTGCTGCTAGGTAGGACTAAACTGAAGGTTACCCTGTTCATGCATTAGTGGGACACCTTGTTGATGGGATGAGTGGAGAAGGTTGCTCTATGGCACACCTTGCTATTAGGCACGACTAAACTGAAGGTTACCTTGTTGATACGTTAGCGGGACACCTTGTGGTAGGATGTTTGAATAAGGTTACTTTGTGGCACACCTTGCTACTAGTACTACTAGTTCAGAAGGGGACCTTGTGGTCCACCTTATTAGTGGTACTGATGGTTTAGAAGGGGACCCTGTGGTCCACCTTGTTGGTGGTACTGATTGTTCGGAGGGGGACCCTATGTTCCACCCTTTTGAAGGTACTAATTGTTTAGAGGGGGACCCTGTGTTCCACCCTATTGAAGGTACTAATTGTTTGGAGGGGGACCCTATGTTCCACCCTGTTGGAGGTATTGATTGTTTGGAGGGGGGGCTTGTGTTCCACCCCATTGAAGGTATTGATTGTTTGGAGGGGGGCCCTGTGTTCCACCCTGTTGAAGGTATTGATTATTTAGAGGGGGACCATAGGTTCCACCCTGTTGAAGGTACTGATTGTTCTGAGATGTGTTGACACTTGAAGTGTTTTGAGGTATATCCTATCTAGGAGGGGGATTATTGCCTTGTGGTTCATACTGAGATGGTCCTCCTTGATACAGTTGAGCTACTGTTGCTTGTTCAATCTGGGTTGGTTTTCTGAACAAAGGGTTCTCTTTAGGTTGACCATTATTTTGTGAGAACACGAGTGGCATGTTGGGCATCTCTGGGGGTACGTTTACTTGTCTTACAACTGAGTTATCCCCTAGGGGAATGAGATTGGGATCTTTGAGAGCCTCTACATTAAATTCCACTGGTAATTTATCACCACTTTGTGCTAACTTGAAGAAATAAGAGTTTGGGTCCTTTCTCAACAACCTGTCCATTAGTTTGAGAACCTTGGGGTTGTTAGAATGTTCAAAAAGTTCCTCCTCATTTATCTCTTCATCTGTATCCACCTACTCTACAACCACTCTATTTGTATCTTGGTTGTTTTGTTCTATTACCTCTTTCTGTTTGCGATTTAGTTCTTCCTCACTGAAAGTGTCTCTATACATGGGCCTCCTCTAGGGTGTTTCAAGGTCGCTTGGCCTATAGCCCCAAGGGATAATTTCATCATTTATGACATTGGTTGGTGGGTTTCCAGTGTTGGTTTTGTTTGCTTCCATTTTCTTTCTGTGTTGTGATCTCGTGGTTGTCATAAACAACTTGGGTCCCCTGTGGGAAAGTTCTATAATTTTTTGAACTCTCTAGTTGACCTAAAATGAGAGGATAGATTTGGGTATGTGAATCTGGTTTGTTCCTCTAGAGAAATTTAGTATCATGAAAAGACCTAGGTTTTGACCAAAAAAGAACATGTAAAAATCAAGATTGTTCCTAGAAGCGCGTCTATAAAAGTTTACTACCAATTTGTTTCTATTTTGTGTAGCATTAAAAGGTGTTTCTTGAGAGCTTTTGGTTTCAGATGTCTAAGTCGGGAATAATGACCTGTAGTCTTTACTTTGGGGATCCTAACTCTACGTGAGATCATGGAAGAAGGATGTTTATTGCCACACGAGTGGTGGTAATATGGGTCTTTTGGCTGCTATGTTTTCTTTTTCTTCATCTTCATTTAAGATGACTGATGTAGTGAGAAACTGATAAGATGTTTCATTTTTCTCAAATATAAAGGTTCTCAAACTACTTATGATATCATTTTGTGCACCTTCAATGTGTGTGAGACTAGGTTGAATAATCGGTGCTATAAGGCCTAGTTGTTGAATGGGAGTAGTAGGTCGCCAGATGGTCATAAGGTGTGATTGTTGAATCCTAAGTGCGATTGATGTGTGATGGTCGTTGGATCCTAACTCTATGTGAGATCATGGAGGAAGAAGGATGTCTATTGCCACACGGGTGGTGGTAATACGGGTCTTCCAACTGCTATGTTTGCTTTCTCTTCTTCTTTTTCTAAGATGATGGATGCGGTGAGAAATTGGTGGGGTGTTTCATTTTTCTCAAATATGAAGGTTCTCAAACTGCTTATGATGTTAGTTTGTGCACCTTCAATGTGTGTGTTACCTGGTTGAAAGATTGATGCTACAAGGTCTGGTTGTTGAACAGGAGAAATATGTCGCCAGATGGTCATAAGGTGTGATTGTATTGTGAGGTGGTTGATATGAAACTCAAAACCTTAAGGCTTGAGTGCTGTTTTGGAAAGTGGATACTTTTTTTTTCTTTGGAAATAAAAATGTTGAAGAAACGAGGGTCGATATTTCACTTCCTTTGTCTATAGGATATGTTGTGGGAAAGATACTTGAACTAACTGTGAGTTATAAGTAACTATTGATATCATAGACTGTTTGAGTGAAGGAATGATCCTAGTGTTTTGTTTGATCTTGATTTCAAAAAAGTAGTATGGGAATAATGGGTGAGAGATTTTATGACCAATCTAATTTTCCAATTTTTTTGTTCAAACAATGACCTTATAAACAACCTTAGTTTGTTTTCCCCTAAGTGTCAGCAAAAAAGATTGTGAGATGGAATGGTAGTTTGTAACCTTTGTGTTCTTGAGTATGGAAAATGATAGAACACTACTAGATTGACTCAAAAGCATGGAATGTATGTGACCTGAATGTCTATAGCTCAATTTGTGAAATCACAACACCCAAGCCATAGTTTACCAAAGGTTTACTTTGATCAATGTAACCTGAAATAAAAGTTGAAATGTTCGAAAACCTTTAAGGATAAATCCTTTCAAGGAGTGCAAAACATAAAGCTTCTTTCACAAGTACACACTAAATCAAATGGTTTTTGATTTGACCATCGTGTTCAGTGTCTTTTTTGATGTGTTCTTTTCTTTAAGTCAAACACAAAATTTGATGTCACAAATGTTTTTTGCATGTAATTGGGAAATTTTTAACATTAACAATCACTTTACAATCCTAAGCTCAAGTGGGTACGTATTTCTTAGTAGGCCTACCAATCATTCCTAGGATGATTAATCCGAGAAGATGGAATGGACAAATATGCTATGTCAAGGAAATGTACCATCTTGACATGCCAAGCAAAAGAGTCCCTTCCCTATTTGCTTTATTGCCTCAACCAAAAACCAAACATGGTAAGTAACTTCTTGGAACGATGTTATTCCAATGCACTACCTTAAAATATTCTTTTGGGTAAATGGATGGCTTCTAAAATAATTGGCTCTTAGTGTAACTGTGAACGCAGAAATCTGACACTTACCCGCTGGCCACTTAAGGCTCTTTAACCATTCCCATTCCACTTAAGGCATGGGATTAGGTACAGTCTATTGTCAGCACAGATTGAAGCTACTTTCTTATGATTTCGCAACCTTTGATATAGCCCGCCAGTAAACATGCTTCGATACCTTGCAATGAGTTCTCCAGCGAGGGATGTGTCTCAAAGCAAGCCCCCTCTCTAAGGTAAAATTTTGAAAAACAAATAGAAAGCTCAAAAATGTTCTTCACTCACCCAAGATTGCCAAAACGGTGCGAGGGGAGAAGACAAAACACTTCAACTTTTCCAATAAACATATGCAGAGAAAACACTTCATTGCAATTTGATTCATTTTAAACACCTCGTGCACCCCAAAAAATTGTGAGTAAATCAAAACAAAGTTCTTTTTATTTTTGCACCAATTGAAGTGTTCAGGACATCAAGCAGTTAAGATAGCAATGGTGTGAAAACAACAAGAACAATTTGTTCATTTTAAGCCCCAAAGTTGAAGTGTTTCTAAGAAAATCGGGCTTGGTTCTATCTTAGTCAACAAATGTAAAACGTGCATGCATCAACAAAATGAAAAACGTTTGCACTCTTTTTATTACACCAAATTCAAAGGTTCCTAATTATGAAAATATGAAATGTGTTTATTTTTAGAGCCCAAAATTGAAGTGTTTTATTTGTTCTTTTTATGAGCACCAAATGAGAGTTCCTATTTTAGAAAGCTTAAAAATGGTTCATTTTAACAACACCAAATCAAATGTGAGTTTGTTGTTGTTCATTTTGATGCACCAAAAGAAAGTTCCTAACTTAGAAAAGCTTCAAATTTGTTCAATTTTTAAATAACACCAAAATCAAATGTGAGAGTTGTTTGTTCATTTTAGAGCACCAAAAGGAAATTCCTAACTTAGAAAGCTTAAAAATGGTTAATTTTAACAACACCAAAACTAAATGTGAGTTGTTTTTGTTCATTTTAATGCACCAAAAGAAAGTTTCTAAGTTAATTAAAAAAAATATTGTGGCTCCAAAAAACTTTGGATCGATCATCTTCCCTACACAAAACAAGTTAGTGTTTTCAAATCCTGCATAAAAAACTCATTAGTTCCTGCAAAACAAGAAAAATGTTAACGAAAAGGTTCATTACAATAGCGCAGGATCCGTGCACTTGTCCTCTAGAGAAAATGCTTAGAATTTTTTTTGCAAATGCTTAGATCTTTCGTACAGGTCCAAACCCATAAATTTGCAAATGTATGGTTTCTAATGCAAAAGCGCAGTTCCCATGGAAAATGCAAGGTTTTTGTGGAATTTGCTGGGCAGTGCGTGAAACTTCTCCAGAAGGCTCCTAGAATCCTGTAACCTCAAATTTTCTCATAAAAATGTTAATGAGGACCTAGGTCCCATCAGATGTTCCAAAATGTGTGAGGGAGAAGATTGATTAGACGAAAACAACAAAAGATCCAAACTGTAATTGAAATTAGGATTCTAAGCTAAGATCAAACACAATAAATCTAAAATCTAATCCTACACATATGAAATGAAACTAAGCTAATTGAACATACATTAAGAAACCTATGATTACCAAAATGAATGAAAGCAATAAACAAAGTGTTACCATCCCGTAGCGAAGTGTATTCGCATGATGTTGGATTGTTCTTACCACCACGAAGACTCCATAGTTCGTGAATAGCTTTGATGAATGGTTGCTTGAGGTTGATCGAAAAAGGTTGAAGCTCTATCAATGGTGATTGCGATAGCACTTTGTTGCATAAAGTATGTTGATTCTTCGATCCTTATTTGTGAGGAGAGGGGTTTTTTATATAAGAAATGAGATTTTGAATTGACAATCAAGATCGCGTTGGAGAAAATCCAGATCAATGGTTAAAATGTGTTGAGAGAGCAATTGATTGATCAATTAGGAAATAGACGTGAGAAGATTGTGCAAAGTTGATTGCACAATTTGGGTGATTGAGAAATAGACTAGCTAGTTAGCAATTTTGATTGCTTAGTTAGCAACCCATGATTTTCTCAATCAAAAAGTGGGCGAGGAATATGAATTAATTGATTTAATTAATTAATTCTTTTTTGTATTTGATTTTTTTGAGAAATGATTTGAATAGTTTGATTTAATTATTCAAATTTTGGAGGGAAAGTGGGTTAATTAAATTATTATAATTTAATAATTTAATCAAATTAGGGGAATAAGGTGATTTAGTGATGTAATTAAATAATTGGTATTATTTAATCAATCAAGACAAAATAAGATGAGATTAGGACTTTATTAAATAAATGTAATTTATTTAATTGGTCGAAATGAAGAAATGTGAATTAATTAAATAATGTTGTTTTATTCAATTAATAGTATAATTAGGGTTTTGGATGATGTTGATGTGAAATGCAGTGTTATGTGATGATTTGTGATGATTCTGAGATGATCCGATATGTTGCGGGATGATTTCGATATGTTCTGAGATGATTTCGAGACATTCTGGGATGTTTAAGAGATGTTTCGAGACATTACGAGTTGATTTCAAGATGTTCTAAGACATTACGGGTCGATTATGAGATCTTCCAAGACATTACAGGTTGATTTCGAGATGTTCCGAGACATTACGAGTTGATTCTGAGATTTTTTGATACGTTCGGGGATGTTGTTCGATGTTGTTTGATGTTGTTCAGGGTGTGTGATAGGTGTTAGGTCATTTTTATATGTCTACACTATGAAAGAACAATAATTATATGATGCAATGATAATGATAAATGGTCAAAGATAAATGATACCTATGCTTGACAATAATAATGATAAATAATTGATAATGCTTGATAAATGCTTGATAAATGTTTGATAATGCTTGATAATGCTTGAGAGATAAAAGTGCTATAATGATTTTGATAAAAAGAGTGCTAACCTGGGGTTTGAATGAAATGAAAGCTTCTTATTTATATTCTTCATTTGATATTTGATCAATGGTGGAGATTGATTTGTAAGATCAGTGGATTAAAAAAATAAAGATAGGGTAAGACCCAAATTTGAATTTGATGAAAGAGGGAAACTTAGAAGATTTATTTAATTCAAAATCATAGCTTGGAGAAATAAATAAATATTAATTTGTTCATTTTAGAATAAAATATTTAATTTAAATAAATTATTTTAATTTATTTAAGAGGAACATTAGCTAATTAAATAATGTTTAAAAATTATTCAATTATAGAGGACCAAAGAAAAATTGAATTTTAATTTTAATTAATGTTGGAGGGAATATGATAAATAGATATGATAAAAAGATTAAGATAATTAAATAATTATTTAATTATTAAGAATGAAAAGAGGAAATGTTAGCCTAATTAAATAATTAAAAAATATAGATAGAAGAAATGATAAGGATAATGATGAAATGATAATATGAAAATGTATTGGTCATTTTTAGGTGTCTACAGGATCTAAGTGATGAACTAATTGGGTAAAACACCCTTTTCACACCAACACCCCCTTGAGTGCAACTTAGGGAGAAATAGATAAATGAAAATGTTGTAAAGATGAAGATGGATCTTGACTACTAGGCTATGTTAGGCACCCATTTACAAATACAATCTCTCACAAATAGAGAAAAGAATAAAACCCAATAGTACAAAATTCTCTTAAAAGAAGAATGAAAAGGAAAAACCTCGTGGGAGGAAAAAATCCCCCATAAGAGAGAAGAAGAGCAACCGCAGAGCCCTCACTCTCAATGTAGAGTCTCCTAGAATGATGGTAGATTCTCAATAATGAATGTTAAAGATGATCCAATCACATAGAATAACTTTCCTCCCCTTAGGAAGAAACAAAACCAAGGATGTATGTAGGATGTATTCCAATTCCTAAAATTAATATGAGGGAAGAAAGATTATGTTTGATGTCTCTGAATTATGCTCAAGTGTCTCCATGTCGATGCCAAAATTTGTGACACTCAAATCAAGTGTTCCAAGACACATTGATGAATATGACAATCCATAATCTCCTAGAATTGATGTAAAACATAATCCAAAGATAAAGGTTCCTCCTCCAAATGTTGATCAAAGGTCTTCACACCAATGCCAAACTGTGAAAAATAATGAGAAAGAGAAGCAAGAGGGTCTATGTGCTCCCCCACAACATATGAAGAAGATGATGCAACTCCATATGAAGTAACGTCAAAGAGGAGATGAATATACTCAATAGTGTCCTAAAATGTTTGTCAAGTATTCATCCATTGTATTTTTATTTGGAATAAAATGTATGTCTTGCTGCATTGAATCACAAGAAGCCATGGATGTAGTAACACCAAATTCTCATCATAAGAAATAGTAGATGAAAGAGATAGAATATCAACACATGTGTCTAGAATTTCAATAGATGAAAGAATACCAAGATTCAAATGACCATATTGAATCTCCTCAAAAGTATCCACACTAGATGCCATAGTGTGTATATCAATCAAAGGAATAATAGGAGAAAAATATGAGAAGGTGTAGACTCAAGATTGATAATCAACCTTCCCAACCACAATTATATCTCTACTATATAAATCTTGGATTATGACAGAATCCAGTGTGAACTCAATGGTCTTTCCTGCTCCACCATGTGTGATATGATAGATAGAAAGGATATTGGTTGAAAATGAAAGCATGTACAAAACATCATTAAAATATCTATCATCGATGTCAACATATGCCAATATGCCTTCCCATAAATATGCATATATGGGTTAGTTTTTGGGAAGAGAAATGGGGCCAGTACAGTCCGAAAAGATTTGTAACCTGGTAATCCTTGAGTAGTTAGTTTATAACCCAAAGGATACAATAAGAGAAAAAAATATGTGGTAGGAATCTATAGGGAATCATAACATAGTAGTATACTCAACAAAATAAATTATTCAAATACCCATAATGCATATGTCTTTCCCTTTAAATCCTTCCTGTCTATATATATGTATGTCACAATAGGCACAAAATAGGTAGGTCTAGTCTCTGCTCCAGTATTATATATTTTGTTACATATGTATTCTATCATGTATCTTTATATCACCTCTATCCTATATTTCCTATCTATTGCATATAACATATACATTCTTTCAAGGGATGTGTCTCCTTCGTAGTTGAAGTTCCTTTATCGGTACTGCGGTGCTCTGTCGATATGCTTTATTCTGCCCTTTGACCTGCTAACATCATCCCCCTTTTAAAATGATGATTTTGCCCCTCTTTGAAGCGAGGTACCTGCTCCTTCGGTTCAAAGAATAACCTTTTCAGATTAAAACTGCTGCTGAAATAAAAAAAAATAGAAAATTTATGATTTTTTCAATGCCCCAGCGAAAGGATAAAGCTGATTCCCTGCCCCCTCAAGAAATCAGGCAAAAAATTTGAATTTTGGGTTGATTTCTTAATAAAGGTTCAAAGCTGCCCCAAGCGTCTAGAAAGGCTCTAGGATGCAAGAATTATGCCAAAAATGCAAAAAATGATACAAAATGAGGTTTCGATTAGAAAAATTAGTGAAAATGATGATAAACCCTAGCTTGAAGGTGAAATTAGGGCAAAAAACCCTAATTTTCTAGCATAAATAAGCCAAGAAGGGTCACTTTCAATTCATTTGTGCATTCACTCCTTGGAGATTCTTGCTATTTTAAGCTCTAACCCTTCGATGAAATGGCATGATGAGAGCTTCCCAAGCATATTTCTGACTGAGTTCGAGAGTTTTAGTGGCTTCCAGGCGCAGGACCATCGGTATGTAACTGAAAACTTGATTTGAAATTTGACTTTTTGATGCATTTATTGCACTTTAAAATTTGAACTTTGGCGGCGGTGCTATAACGATGCCCATTTTGCAATTGGTGACGCTCAAATGAATTATAGCGACGCATATGTATATGGCAACGCTATTTGTAGATAGTGACACCCGTGTGTTTGGCGACACACTTTGCGATTTGCAATTTGAAATATGCATATAGCAACACTATTGCAAATAGTGATGCTATTATGATTTTTGAGCTGAAAATTTCAAATTGAGTCAAATTTCCTCGATTTCCTGACATCGTGCTCTTCGTGGATGTAGGAGGTCATTCCACATAGTTTGACTAACTCGACCTATTAACAAGATGAGAAATGAACAAGTGAGGGGAATGTCAGTTTATTATGATGGACTCCTAAAGGACTGACCTAGGGTGTCTTAGGGGCACATCAATGATGGCCTTGCCTATGTTCAAGCTCAGAGACAATGTAGTTCGACAAGGGTACCACTTTTTTTTGAATTTTCAATGTTCGACCTTTTTAGGGATTTTGATGTTTCCTGGATGTTTTGGATTTTTCCTTACAATTTTCTGAATGTTTTTGGATTTTAGCTATATAGGATTTTGCAATTTTTTTTGGATTTTTGATGAATATTTTATGAATGTTTTTGGGATTTTCTGATAAGAGTTGTGATGACCTCAAGATCTATAAGAACCCGACACGATCCATAACGAAGTGCCCCCAGCGTGACAAAGTAGACTACTTCAATAAAGGGAGGACAAACCGTCCTTTGGAATATGCCAAGTAGTACTAAAGGGAATACCATACTTCACAATGTCAAGCTATGATAAGGATATGGATGGGTGATGGATGAATGGTGGTGCAAAGAATGATAGGTCAAAAGAGTCAAAGAATAAATGGAGGTGCTTTATTTATTGTTACCAATTTTCACTACAGCTCAATTAGCAGAGCTAATTAGTTTTGATTCATTTTAAAATGAAAGTTTCAGTTTAATTTTTGCATTTGCTTAAGCTACTGTTTGTACCATATTTATCAAGATTCAGTTTTGAATTGCAATTGTTTTCAGTGGAAATTTTTTTAGAGCTATTATTTAATGTTTTGCAGCATAAATGAAATAAAAAATAGGATATATAAATGATTAAGTATAATCATTGCTTTCATTTACTTTACAATGTTTGTTCACATTACAATGTTTCATTTGATTGCAAATGCAAATGAATTATACAAGATTGCAATTGATATTTTTCTTTTCAAAATGGTAATGAAAAGAGAAAATTAAATGTCCCACACAAGCCGTGGGAATAGCCAGAATAATGTATCATGATAAATGAATCATACAGTTGAAGATATTAAAAAAGAAAAGCATATAACATAGGGCATATCCATCATTGCTTGTTTGTGTCTTCAGTTGATTGTCTTTTGTTGTTGCCCCATCCCTGCTCCCACTTTGGAAAGAGCCTGCATCATGGAAAATATTGTCAGAGCTCCAGATATGGACTACACTATGTGCTCTACCAATAGAAATATGATTCATTCCTAACAATACATGGAATCAACTAGATGAATGAGGAAAAGTACAACAAAAGAATAGGGAAATTATCACAAATCCTTTGAATTTCATTGATTTATGCTAACATGTTTGTTCACTATGTAGGTATAGGAGAAATCATGTAGCTGATCATTTCATGAAGACATAACAGCATGTGGAGTAAAATGGGCTCTCACAAGGGTTGAGCCTAGCATGTTTCCCTTTAAATCAACGAGGGGATTTGAAAAAGATACATTCATTGCTGCTAAAGTGGAGCTAAATCTGAAAGAGTACATTGTGGATCTACAAAATCCCAAGTAATCCATCATTCAGGACATCCAAGCCCAAAATGTGTGAGAATGGAAATCATGAAGGATAAATTGCTTAGGGGTTTCAAACTGAGTGATAGTGAAAGGCATACATAATTCATGGTCAAGTTCTTGGGTGTTTAGAACATCATGGTTGCATTTTTTTTTATGTTTTCTATGCATTCTAGATCTAGCATTCTTGATTC
Organism: Sequoia sempervirens; assembly: GCA_007258455.2. Lineage (NCBI taxonomy): Eukaryota > Viridiplantae > Streptophyta > Pinopsida > Cupressales > Cupressaceae > Sequoia > Sequoia sempervirens. The sequence goes on along the minus strand of VDFB02281492.1, from coordinate 941,157,510 downwards.
ATTGTTGTTGCTTTCAATTATAATTTAAAATGCATGAAGAATGCCAAGATAAAGAACATTGATATCATCAAGCCAATGCATGAAGAGTGCAGAAAAGGAAAACAACTCTAAGTATGAACAGGAAATTTAAAGAACATTTAAGTTCAAACATTCAAAGTGCTCTTGTGTAATGACAAGAGGGTGACCTATAATAGAAGGAAATGTTCTTCATGTAATGTTTCCAAAAATGAAAATTTGTATGTTAAGGAGGTATAATTTTTTGAGATCATGTAAAGCAAGTGAGTGGTTCCCATTATGACCATCCAATGGTAACTATTCTAGGCTTTGAAGGAGATATAGGGTCATTATTGTTTGTCAAATTTTGGGTGTAAGAAGAAGTTTTTTGTGCAAAAATGAAAGTGTAAAAGGAGAAAGCGGTCTTTCATGTTTCAAGGAGATACAATGTAAAAGTTTCATTCTATGATTACATGCCTTAGAGCCAAAACTATGTTGCTTTCACAAACTGCCAAAACCCATATCGGGTTTTGTGATTCAAGTCACCAAGGGGAGTATTCCAGTGCAAGGGTTTCAGTTTCTGCCCTGTGAACAAAATGACACAACAAATACCTTCAAAAAATGTAATAAGTGTTTTTCCATAGCCCATAATCATTTTATTTTCACAGAAGCTCAAAACCCATCTGGGTTTTTCCTCATTAGAAGCATAACATAAAGTTTTGAGCTCATACATATGGAAATGCTCTATAAAAAAAATGGAAATATAGTAAGCTCACAATATCTAGATGAAGAAATACAGTTCTCATTGTTATGGTGAAACCCCAAGCGTGCAAGGTGAGACAAATACCCAAATCAAGGGAAGGTTAGTCGCGGCCTGGAGGAGTCTATTGGCTCACAAATGTTCACAGAAGCCGAAACCCATTTAGGGTTTGTCACTGAAATATAAAATGCAAAGCAACAACATATGGAGTTCAAGCGTTTTCCTTGTGAAAATTTATCAAAAAGCATACAATGGTCGTGGCCTGAGAAACAAAATATCACATTTTCTTTTTCCATTGTCTATATTCTTTTTCTCTTTTAAATTAAGCTCTAATTGATCTATTTAAGAGGGAAATGCACCACAAAGGGAAGCATTCACTTACCCTTGCCACTGTGAGAGGATGCCATTGAAACCCGCAAACAAGCTTCGAAGAATCCAGCAAGAAGCGCCCAGGTCGAGCTCTCATGGCGGCCAAATGGAGGTGTATCAACAGAAAAACACAAAGACACAAAAAAATACATCAGAGGCTACACTCATGCCGCAGCCTTAAGGCCAAAATTTGTCTCAGAAATGGAGTAAAGAAGCCACAAAATGGCTTAGAGTCAACTTACCTTCACTTGCTAGTAGAGATTTGACCTAGAGAAAGGTCGATGGTCGTGGACTTCATATTTTTCTTGCCTATGTTCAAGGTATATTTTTTATGATTTTTATAGAAAATAAAATATGTATTATGGGGATTTTGCATGGCTTTGTTTTTATTTTTGCAAAATATCAAAGTATATCATTATTGCAAAAATTAGGATTTTTCAAATCAAGCTTATCCATGAGCTTGGATTTTGTTTTAATAAAACTATTTTAATGTAAAATTACTAATTAAAGGAATGTTTTTTTTTTTTATTCAAAGGGTAAACGCTTTTGACTGGAGCTATGAACCAGATACAACCTTTCAACAATATCACCCCAACGGGGTTTGAACCTTGGTGGCAAGACCAACAATGCCACCTATAAACCATCACACCATGCCAATAACGGCAATTAAAGGAATGTTTAATAAATTGATTAATTAGTAATTATCTTATGCAATTTTGTTTTAAAAGCAAGATCGGGTGTTTTTCCTGCTTTATCTCTTCCTGGGCAAGATAAAAAAAAAAGACAACTAAACTAGGTTTGATTTTTCCAGTTTTGGGGCAGTTTGGGCCTATTTTTGAGGCATTTTTGGGTGGACATCTTGGAGGGAGAAATTTTCCACTTTTCTCATTTAGTTTGGAGCATATTTTGGGGCTTTTTCCTTAGCTTTTTTCTTGAGCTCGGAAATGGATTGGATTAGTTTTTTTGGAGGTATTTTGACTCAGTTTTTTCTATTCTCAGAATGGGGATCTTTTGGAGAGATATATTGGAGAAAAACTTAGTTTTTCTCAGTTCAGACTTTTGCTTCTTCCTCTCTGGTTCACTTGCAGAGAGTTTTGTAAACTTTTTTGTACTCAAATTTTGTACTGGATACTCTTTCAGTTTTAATAAAGCAACATAGTTCTTCTCATTTCTGGTCCCATTTTACAAGAGTAATTTGATGTCTTTGTGATTTGAACTCGAATCCTTTTATGTCTTGTTGTTGTGAATCTATATTCAAAATTGCATAATTTCATGTTGTATGTTGTATTTAGTATATAGATCTTCATACAAATTACTGATGAAAGTATGTGACAATGAGATTATGAGAGCTATTTGTTTTAGAGAAATTGTTGTGAATGGTAGTGTTAGGATCTATTAAGTTTTCTGGTGAACCATCCATTAGTTTGAAGTTATCATTTGAGTTTTTCCTTATATCTCTTTTCCTCAGAAAGTTCAGTAGATTAGGTGATCTGCTAGGGGAACCAGCCCACTTTGGAGATTCGTTCTCACAATGAGTTACCCACAACTCGAGAATGTTTCCATGTTTCAGCAGGATGGTCAAGCTTGACTTGGCCAGGGTGCAAATCCTGATTGACAACAGTTTTTGGCACACCCGGTGGGACCCTGAAAAATTATTTTTTAGAGAGGTCTTTAAGATTGTAAACTACTATTTGGTGTATGCAGCAATGTTTTTCAACCTTTAAGAGTTTTAAAATATACCTGGCGACTCCACTCTTTGGTTTTGCATGCAAATCTAGTGCAACCTGCGTATGAGAAAAATACAAACTAGATCAAATCTGGCTCTGTTTGAGTACCTGCAATTATCTCTGCCAAGAAGGAGCAGTAGGATAGCAAGAAGACTATTCAACGCACTAGGGAGGTCAAAATCAATGCCTCCAGTTCTCAACCCTATAGTCCTATTCCTAGGAAATCTAGTTCCCATTGCACAAGCACCACCAATGGCGAGATAGTACGCATTTGTGCCTTTTAATGGGGGCAGCCCGTTAAATATCGCTCAGCATGATGATATCCCAGTAGCAACCCTCAAAAGTTTGTCGTATTTTACCAGAGAAGACCAAACCTCTCTTGTTGATCATATTCGAGATGTGGCCACCTTATGTTCTGTTCACAATGTCACTCAAGAGAACGTTGCACTAAGACTCCTGGTCATGTCACTGAAGGGTAAAGACTTGTAGTGGTTTAGAGGCCTTCCGGTAAACTCCATCGCAATGTGGGATGCATTGGGTAACGGTCTGCACCGGTAGTTTGTGGACAAGTCAGATCATCTGTCCTTATTAGAGTAGCTAAGCACGATTAAGAGAGCCCCTAATGAGCACATGGCAGATTTCAACTACCAATTCCAAAGGGCCTAGGACAAAATTCCATTAACGGTAAAGCCAACACCTCAGCATGCTTTTCTATTTTTCCTAAAGGCTCTAAATAGTGAAATTTTAGTTATGATCCAATCTATGGTTGGGTTTACGCTCCCTAATTCTTTTGACATCACTATTAGAGAAGAGAACTACCTTATTCAAGATGGGAAAAAAGCCCCTAGGCCCCCTATGCCTCCGTTTCCTGAAGTACAACTGCATGTTCCTATATCTCCTTTAGCTACTGTCTCACCCGTTACCTCCTTTAGCTACTGTCTCACCTGTTCCAGCAATAGGGTATAAAGTTGCAATGCATGAGCCTGATGTCCTAGCCCAGTCCCAAGAGCTTCAAGAGATCAAAAATATACTAAAGACTTTTGGGAATGATCTAGTGAACATTAAAAAACAAGTTGGCCAAGATCATAAGCCCTATCAAGCCCCGTATCAGCATAACCAACCCAATAGGCCACCTTTTCAGAATGACTATCAAGGCCAAAGAAAGAATTTTAATCCCAGGAATTTCTAGCCTTATGACCCAAATGCTGCTAGTTCTTCAAAGGAACTTGTATCACAAAATAATATAGCGCAAGACTGCGACTGGCGCTACCCATGCAATTAGCCCCACAACTAGTCATCATGCATGAATGGTGTGAGAAACTAGGCCTTAATGGTCTAGAATAGCTATGCGGGTTCAAAAGGTGTGTCGAATCAAAACCCAGAGCAGCAAGATAACACCGAGGTTACCTTTCTGAACTAGCAAAGCTCTGAATTTTGCGGGGTGAGCGGCCAAGATCAACAACATACACCTGTTTCAGCCAATACCAGATCAAAGAAGAGGGCTGTTGAGATGGAACAACAAGCTGGGAATGTTCAACAACAACCTATCAAAGGAAAACTCTCTGTTTCTTCATCCCACAATGTCCCCACAGTACAACCAAAAGTGCAGATTCTGCAAAGAGGGAAAGTGGTACCTACGAAAGAGCAGCCTAAACTGCAATCACAACTTTTGCAAAAAGAGAAAGACGCTATTGCTACTAAAGGATAGAAAAAGGTGAGCCCTATTTCTTTTAATGTTGTTGAGAACCTTAGAAAGGATACTGTCAGTATGTCATTCGGGTCAAAAAAAATTGTTACAAGATGCTTTGGTTGAGCTTTCTATTTCTGATGATACTAACCAAGAGAATGTTAAGGTTGTGTTTGCCAATAGCCTGAAAGTTAAGGGTGAGAAAAAAGGTCAAGAGGTAAAGCCTCCTCCTTTTTATCTAAGCTTGATTATTGGTGATAAGATTGTACATAACTGCATGGTTGATTCTGGTGCAAGTAGCTCAATAATGCCGAAAAATCTAGCTGATAAACTAGGACTAGTTTATGAGCCCAATTCTTAGAAAGGGGTAGTCTAGTTGGATGGGTCTACTGTTAAAACTACTGGGGTGATTAAAAATCTAGCCCTTACTTTGCACGCATGCCCAAATTTTTCAATTCCTCAAGATGTTCATGTGATTGACCTACCACCCCATTTTGTTATTTGCCTCTCAAGAGATTTTACAGCCAAGTTGGGTGGGCTATTATCTTTCGATTGGTCTCATCTGTTCTTTAGAACAAGATATGGTACGAAAGTAATCATAAAGTTTGAGCCCCTAGCCAAAGACCATATCGAGCCATATGTCCTAAATCCTATAAATGCTAACCTCTATGTCACCCATGGACTAGAGGATCAATCCATGACCTTGGACCACAACACCCTTGTAGAAAATGTGAGTCTAGATGAGTGGGCAATCGAAGATCATGAACCTAATCCTTTCTAGCACACTGATGAGATAGGGTTAGGTGTTTATATGATACATGAACCTGATGTTATTATCCCAAATCTGATTAAAGAGAAAAAGCAACCTGTAGGGCAAGAAACTCAACTTTGGAAGTTGTATTTTGATGGTGCGAAGAGCAAAATGGGAGCTGGTGGTGGAGCAATGTTAATTTCACCAAACGGAGATAAGTATTATTCTGCTCTGAGATTCACATTCAGCTGTACAAATAATACATCTGAATATGAAGCTCCTATCCATGGCTTAGAATGGGCCAGGAAAAGAGGTATTAAGTGCATTCAAATTTGTGGTGACTCAGAATTAATTGTAAATCAAGTTAGGAGTTTGAATGTCACTAAGAGTGATTTACTTAAAAAATATAAGCATCGAGTTTGGGATCTAATAGAAGATTTTGATGTTGTAAATCTTCTTTCTATTCCTTGAAGCCAAAATAAACAGGTAGATAAACTTGCTGCCCTGGGATCACAATTTGATATCCCGAATGAGATACATAATGTAGAGGTACAGTAATATGTTAAAATTGTTGTTAGACCATCTATACCTGAAAATAATGTGAGTTGGTAGGTTTTTGATAGTGATGAGCAAATTGTGAGTTTTCTAATTGTAGAGGCTGAGTTTGCGGATGACAATCAGCAAAAGTGGTAGCAGCAGTATGATAATCAAATTGTGCAGCTGAAATCAAACAAGTTGCCCAAAGGATTGTAGCATTGGAATCTATTTTCAACTCAGATGATCAAGTCAAAAGGGATAAATACAACATGAATGTCAAGCAAGAGCACTACGAGACAATTGAAATATTAAAGGGTAAGTTGCTCAAGTTGGGAAAAGTATGCACTAAAGAGGAACAACACACTTTCATTTTGTTATGTCAGGAGTTTAGTGATGTATTTACTTGGGAATATAAAGATTTGAGGGGTTTTGATCCCGGACTAGCCCAACATACTACTGAGCTAGAACTTGATGCAAAGACGGTTAGGCAGAAACAAAGTCCTCTTAACCCCAAGTTAGAGCACCTTATGAAAGCTGAGTTGAATAAATTAATTGAAAGCAGCATTATTTTTCCTATTAAGCGCATGTCTTGGGTTTCTAACTTAGTTCCAGTTAGAAAGAGAAATGGGGAAATTAGACTTTGTGTGGACTTTCAAGATTTGAATAAGGCCTCTGTGAAAGATCACTATCCACTTCCTTCCATGGAACAAATTCTACAAGTAGTTTATGGTTCTGATAGATTTTCTCTGTTGGATGAATATTCAGGTTACAATCAGATTCTGGTGAAGGAGGAAGACTAGTATAAAACCATTTTTACAACCAAGTGGGGAACCATGGCTTACAAAAAGATTCCCTTTGGTTTGTCCAATGCAAGGGCAACATTTAAGCGGGCCATGGACATCGCCTTCCACGACCTCATGAATAAGTTTGTTCTCATTTATTTAGATGATATCACAGTTTTTTTAAAAGACGCTAATGAACATTTTGGTCATTTGAGACAGATATTCTAGAGATGCAGAGATTTTGGAGTCTCTCTTAACCTGAAGAAGTGCATATTTTATGTCCACGAGGGTAGGCTCCTTGGACACATCATTTCCAAACATGATATTTCTATAGACCCTGAGAGAATATCCGCTATTCTTGAGTTACCGTTGCCAGCCCACAAGAAAATATTACAAAGATTTCTTGGGAGGATTAACTTCGTGAGAAGGTTTATACCCAATATTGCAGCTTTGCTACAACCTCTCACTGCCATGATTAAAAAGAATATGCCTTTTAGTTGGACCAGAGAAGGTAAGAGGAGCTTTGAGCAGATAAAGGAAGCCCTTATAGCTTCCCCTACCCTTGTTAATCCAAATTATGGCAGGGATTTCATTCTATATGCTTTTGGTGGGGTTGACACTATTTCAGTTATGTCGTGCCAGTAGAACGATGAAGGTTTGGAGCAGCCTGTGGCATTTTTCAGCCAGGTATTGCATGATTATGAGGTAAAGTACTCTTTTGTGGAGAAACATGTATTTGCTATTGTGAGAATCTTAAAAAAGTTCAAACACATGTTATCCAATAACATAATTCAGTTACTAGTTTCCCATTCAACTGTTAAGGACTTTCTACTTAATAGAGATATTAATGATAAAAGGGTTGGGTGGATAACAAAGGTTATGGAATTTGATATTGATATTAAGGTGACTAAGCTTGTCAGGGGCAAGGGTTTGTGCGAAAAACTTGCAGAAAATGTGGAAGGAAGCTTGGAGGAAGGTGAAAATGTCGCTACAATGCTAAGCAATGAAGAGCAAGTTGCAGGTTCATTTCCTACTGCTAGCTGGGTGCAACAAATGGTCCACTATCTACAGACCAGTGAATGCCCCAAAGGTTTGGATAGGGAGAAAAGAAGGTACTATAGATTACAAGCTATTCCCTATGCTATTATTAATGGTGTTCTGTATAGGAGAGATTTTCAAGGTGTTTTATTAAGGTGTGTAGAGCCTGATCAAGTAGATAGGCTATTAAGAGAATTTTGCGATGGGCCCTCAGGAGGCCACTTTGCAGCAAGAACAATCACCTTGAAAATTATGTAGGCTAGTTATTATTGGCTGAATATGTTTAAGGATGCAATTACTTGGGTCAAGGGGTGTGGAAAATGTGCTTTGTTTGTCGGGAAACAGAGGCTTGCAGCTCTGCCTCTACATCCTATCCAGATGGAGCAACATTTTGCTAAGTGGGGTTTGGATTTTATTGGACCAATCAACCTGCCTTCAAGTGTGGGTCACAAGTGGATTCTTACTACAACAGACTATTTTACTAAGTGGACTGAGGCGGTTGCTTTGAAGGAAGCAAATGAGGCCTCTATATTGAATTTTTATCAAGACTTAGTCTCCAGATTTGGTACTCTGGATTTAATTATTTCTGACAATGGATTAGCCTTTATCAGCTTAAGGATTTCTAACTGGTTAGTAAAGAATAATATTTTATTGAATACATCATCTAATTATTACCCGCAGGGTAATGGTCAGGCAGAATCAAGCAATAAGAATTTGATTAAGATAATTAAGAAGACCATAGAGGACAACCAAAGAACTTGGCATGAAAAGTTGAAGTTATCCCTTTGGGCTAACATAGTAACTCCCAAAAGAGCTATTGGTTGCTCTCCTTATGTTCTAACTTATGGAAAGGAGGCCAAATTACCTATTTCTATTGAATTACCAACTCTTAGCTTCTTTAAGGAACTTGAGCTGTTAGAAGAACAACCTATTGAAGTAAGGCTTGCAGAACTAATAGAGTTAGAGGAGACCAGAAGGGAGGCACTCAAGTAGCTTGAAATACATCAAGCTCAAATGAAGAGTTCCTTTGACAAAAGGGCAAGGCTACAAGATTTCATCATTGGTGATCTAGTTTTCAAATGGAACAATTATAAGAGAAAACCCAGAAGACATTCCAAGTTTGATGCAATTTGGGATGGGCCCTATGTAATTACAGAGTGCAAGGAGTACAATGTTTTCTAGCTGTCCAAATTGAGTGGTGAGGTGATGTCTATCCTAGTTAATGGGATCCACCTCAAGCATTTCCTCTGAGATAAGTTTCATTTTTGTATATAGTAGAATAGCTTTGTTGCAAATAAGTGCTTCAAGCACATTTCCTTCCAGTATTTTTCGTTCCCTAAGTGCTACTATGCATGTTGTTGGCCATCAGGGCTTGTTAGTTTGCTTGCAGTTTGTTTGGTTTTGTTTTTTATGCTGTTGTTTGGAGTATTGCAGTTGAGTTTCAGAGTTCATGAAGGGGCATATTTGACTTCACACCCAATGGAGTTATTCAAGGCAAATGGTCAAATGCCTAGCAGGCAAGCATTCAACAGAAATCGCCAAAATGTTACCAATTTTCACTACAGCTCAATTGGCAGAGCTGATTAGTTTTGATTCATTTTACAGTGAAAGTTTCAGTTTAATTTTTGCATTTTCTTAAGCTACTGTTTGTACCAGATTTATCAAGATTCAGTTTTGAATTGCAATTGTTTTTAGTGGACAAAATTTCAGAGATATTATTCAATATTTTGTAGCATAAATGAAATACAAAATAAAATACATAAATGATTAAGCATAATCATTGCTTTCATTTACTTTACAATGTATGTTCACATTACGGTGTTTCATTTGATTGCAAATGCAAATGAATTGTACAAGATTGCAATTGATATTTTTCTTTTCAAAATGGTAATGAAAAGAGAAAATTAAATGTCCCACACAAGCCATGGGAATAGCCAAAATAATGTATCATGATAAATGGATCATACAGCTGAAGATATTAAAAAAGAAAAGCATATAACATAGGGCATATCCATCATTTCCTATTTGTGTCTTCAGTTGATTGTCTTTTGTTGTTGCCTCGTCCTTGCTCCTGCTTTGGAAAGAGCCTGCATCATGGAAAATATTGTCAGAGCTCTGGATGTGGACTACACTATGTGCTCTACCAACATAAATATGATTCATTCCTAACAATACATGGAATCAACTAGATGAATGAGGAGAAGTACAACAAAAGAACTGAGAAATTATCACAAATCCTTTGAATTTCATTGATTTATGCTAACATGTTTGTTCACTGTGCAAGTATAGGAGAAATCATGTAGTTGATCATTTCATGAAGACATAACAGCATGTGGAGTAAAATGGGCTCCCACAAGGGTTGAGCCTAGCATGTTTCCCTTTAAATCAATGAGGGGATTTGAAAAAGATACATTTATTGTTGCTAAAGTGGAGCTAAATCTGAAAGAGTACATTGTGGATCTACAAAAGCCCAAGTAATCCATCATTCAGGACATCCAAGCCCAAAATGTGTGAGAATGGAAATCATGAAGGATAAATTGCTTATGGGTTTCAAACTGAGTGATAGTGAAAGGCATACATAATTCATTGTAAAGTTCCTGGGTGTTCAGAACATCATGACTGCATTTTTTTTATGTTTTCTATGCATTCTGGATCTAGCATTCATGATTCATTGTTGTTGCTTTCAATTATAATTTAAAATGCATGAAGAATGCCAAGATAAAGAACATTGATATCATCAAGTCAATACATGAAGAGTGCAGAAAAGGAAAACAACTCTGAGTATGAACAAGAAATTTAAACATTCAAGTTCAAACATTCAAAGTGCTCATGTGTAATGACAAGAGGGTGACCTATAATAGAAGGAAATGTTCTTCATGTAATGTTTCCAAAAATGAAAATTTGTATGTTAAGTAGGTACAATTTTCTGAGATCATGCAAATCAAGTGAGTGGTTCCCATTATACCATCCAGTGGTAACTGTGCTAGGTTTTAAAGGAGATACAGGGTCATTATTGTTTATCAAATTCTGGGTGTAAGAAGAAGATTTTTGTGCAAGAATGAAAGTGTAGAAGGAGAAAGTGGTCTTTCATGTTTCAATGAGATACAATGTAAAAGTTTCATTCTATGATTACATGCCTTAGAGCCAAAACTATGTTGCTTTCACAAACTGCCAAAACCCATATCGGGTTTTGTGATTCAAGTCACCAAGGGGAGTATTCTAGTGCAAGGGTTTTAGTTTCTGCCCTGTGAACAAAATGACACAACAAATACCTTCAAAAAATGTAATAAGTGTTTTTCCATAGCCCATAATCATTTTATTTTCATAGAAGCTCAAAACCCATCTGGGTTTTTCCTCATTAGAAGTAGAACATAAATTTTTGAGCTCATACATGTGGAAATGCTCTATAAAAAAAATGGAAATATAGTAAGCTCACAATACCCAGATGAAGAAATACAGTTCTCATTGTTATGGTGAAACCCCAAGCGTGCAAGGTGAGACAAATACCCAGATCAAGAGAAGGTTAGCCGTGGCCTGGAGGGGTCTATTGGCTCACAAATGTTCACAGAAGCCGAAACCCATTTAGGGTTTGTCACTGAAATATAAAATGCAAAGCAATAACATATGGAGTTCAAGCTTTCTCCTTGTGAAAATTTATCAAAAAGCATACAATGGTCGTGGCCTGAGAAACAAAATATCACATTTTCTTTTTCCATTGTCTACATTCTTTATCTCTTTTAAATTAAGCTCTAATTGTGCTATTTAAGAGGGAAATGCACCACAAAGGGAAGCATTCACTTACCCTTGCCATTGTGAGAGGATGCCATTGAAACCTGCAAACAAGCTTCAATGAATCTAGCAAGAAGCACCCAGGTCGAGCTCTCATGGCGGCCGAATGGAGGTGTATCAATAGAAAAACACAAAGACACAAAAAAATACATCAGAGGCTGCACTCATGTCGTGGCCTTAAAGCCAAAATTTGTCTCAGAAATGGAGCAGAGAAGCCACGAAATGGCTTAGAGTCAAATTACCTTCACTTGTTGGTAGAGATTTGACCTACAGAAAGGTCAATGGCCGTAGACTTCATATTTTTCTTGCTCAAACCCTAGCTTCTCTCACGGCGACGTCTCAAGCAAAGCTCTTCTTCCCCAAGTTTACTTTGCCAAATGAATGCGAAATGTTAGGGATTTTCTAGTTTTGTGGTTAGGGTTTCACTCTACCCTAAGTCAGCCTTTGAGGATTTTTATCACATTCATTTCAATGAAATGGCTTAGAGTCAGATTACCTTCACTTGTTGGTAGAGATTTGACCTACAAAAAGGTCGATGGCCGTAGACTTCATATTTTTCTTGCTCAAACCCTAGCTTCTCTCACGGCGACGTCTCAAGAAAAGCTCTTCTTCCCCAAGTTTACTTTGCCAAATGAATGTGAAATGTTAGGGATTTGCTAGTTTTGTGGTTAGGGTTTCACTCTACCCTAAGTCAACCTTTGAGGATTTTTATCACATTCATTTCAATAATACCTTGCTGATTAGTATGCCTTAGGAAATATTTCATATGCCTAGGTCGCCATGACCTTTAATACCTTTTGGTATTTTTTTTGATTGATTTAGCATATGTTTTATGGCTTAGGTCTTGTGCCATATATAGAAATTTCATAATCTTTGTGGGTAGGGAATTAAAATCTTTCATATTCCTTTGTCATTTCATTCCCTAGGCTGAATACATGCTTATGTTTAGGGGCAAAATATATGGCCATAGGTTTTAATTTTTATTATGATTTTAGAGAAATCATATAGGCCTATGTTCAAGGTATATTTTTTATGATTTTTATAGAAAATCAAATATGTATTATGGGGATTTTGCATGGCTTTGTTTTTATTTTTGAAAAATATCAAAGTATATCATTATTGCAAAAATTGGGATTTTTTAAATCAAGCTTATCCATGAGCTTGGATTTTGCAAAAATTAGGATTTCTCAGTTCAGACTTTTGCTTCTTCCTCTCTGGTTCACTTGTAGAGAGTTTTGTAACCTTTTTTGTACTCATATTTCGTACTAGATACTCTTTCAGTTTTAATAAAGCAGCAGAGTTCTTCTCATTTCTGGTCCCATTTTACAATAGTTATTTGATGTCTTTGTGATTCGAACTTGAATCCTTTTATGTCTTGTTGTTGTGAATTTGTGCTCAAAATTGCATAATTTCATGTTGTATGTTGTATTTAGTATATAGATCTTCATACAAATTGTTGATGAAAGTATGCGCCAATGAGATTGTGAGAACTATTTATTTTATAGAAATTGTTGTGAATGGTAGTGTCAGGATCTATTAAGTCTTCTAGTGAATCATTTGTTAGTTTAAATTTATCATTTGAGTTTTTCCTTCTATCTCTTTTCCTTGGAAATTTCATTAGATTAGGTGATCTGCCAGAGGAACCAGCCCACTCTGGAGATTCGTTCTCACAATGAGTTACCCACAACTTGAGAACATTTCCATGTTTCAGCAGGATGGTCAAGCTTGACTTGGCCAAGGTGCAAATCCTGATTGACAACATTTATGCAAGGTGCCTATTTGCCAGGTTTTCACCAAGGTACTTGCCCAATGCACCACCGAAGTAGTTTCCACTAGAGGACAAATTTTTTCTTTACTTTTTCAATCCTTTTTCTCATTTTTTTGGATTTTGATTTTTTTTCGCTTTTTTTGTATTTTTTGATTTATACCCTTCAAGACTAGGCATAAAACTTTTTGAGATGAAAGTTGTTAGTTAGCTCCTACAAGGGTTTACCTTCAGGCGTTGACAGTTGGTATGCTCCTAATCCATAGCTAGCTGTGACGATGAAAGGACCTAACCAATTAGGCTCAAACTTCCTTTTGTTGTCTTGATCTAGAAGGTTCTTCTGATTTTGTTTTAGGACAAGATCCCCTACTTGGAAAGATTGACACTTGATCTTCTTGTTATAGCTTTGATTCATTCAGTTTTGATATATTTGTAGATGATTGATGGTGTCAAGATGACGCTCGTCCAAGAATTTGAGTTCATTCAGCCTAGATACTCTATATTCTTCCTTGGTGATCAGGTTCTATAGTGACACTCGCAATGATGGGAGATCAACCTCAATAGGTAGGATAGCTTTAGATCCAGAGACTAGGGAGAAAGGGGTTGCACCTTTTGGCATGCAGATATTCATTTGATAAGCCCATAGAGTGAGATTTAGCTGCAAATGCCAGTCACGACCAACTTCATTGATCATTTTCTTCAATATTTTCAAGATAGTTTTGTTCGTAGCCTTAGCTTGGCCATTGCCTTGGGGATAATCCGAGGTAGAGAATCGGTGTTGGATGTTGAATTTTAGGCACGACTCTTTCACATCCTAATTCTTAAAGGGGGTTCCATTATCTGAGATAAGAGTTTGTGGAACACCAAATGAGGTAGTTCAGGATAAACTTGGCAATTTTTTTCCTTGTTATGTAGGTCATAGGAATGGCTTCAACCCACTTAGTAAAGTACTCAATGGCAGTTATGATAAACTTGTAGCCATTGGATGAGGTTGGGGTGATTTTTCCTATGAGGTCAAGTCCCTATTGCGAGAAAGGCCAATGTGTGATCATGGGTTGCAACTCTTGAGTTGGAGCATGAATCAGGTCCCCATGTTGTTGACATTGGACACACTTTTACACACACTAATGAGCTTCCTTTTCCATGGTTGGCCAATAGTACCCCGTCCTTAACAGTTTCTTAGCTAACGTCATACCACTAGAGTGGAACCCACATATGCCATCTTATACCTCTATTAATGCAGTCAAGGCTTCCTCTTGGTTAATACATCATAGTAATGTCCCTTTGATGCTTCGACGATAAAGGGTATCACCTAGGATCACGAATTGGGATGCCTTTTTAACAAAGGTATTTCTAAGGTTCGAGGTGATATAAGATAGGAGGATTCCTTTGCTTAGGTAGATGAATATGTCATGATACCACGGGGATGTAGGACCAATGATGACACACGTGAATTCAGATTTAGGGATTTCGAAAGTTGGTACGAGAAGTTGTTCTACCAGGAATTTGCATTGGAGGATGTTGTTCGGCATGTCTAACAATGATCCAATCATTGCCATGGTGCCTCTTTCTCTATTATTCATGTGAGGAATCTTCTCAAAAGTTATGTCTATAAAAAGGTCCTTGAGACTATCCACCATCTTTTTGTAAGGAGTGAGCTTGTCATCTTTTGTTTGATAGTCATCGTTGACTTGGTTGATAACCAGTTGTGAGTCTCCATAGACTTTCATCTCTTGTATCTGCCATTGAACTGCCATCCTTAGACCTATGATTAGGTCTTCATACTCAGCAATGTTGTTAGTGCAAGGGAATGACAGTCAGTAGGACTTTGGGATGCAATCACCTTGAGGGGTGATGAAGAGGATTCCTGCTCCAGATCCATGTTGGGTGAACGATCCATCAAAGGAACATTGATTCATCAAGGAACTTAGATATCAAGGGGTTCTCAGCATAGATAGGTGCTTCTGCTAGTTGGTCTGTGATTACTTGTCCTTTGATTGCCTTGCACTCTACATACTCTATGTCAAACTCTATTAGGATCGTCACCCATTTAGCCATTCATCATGTGAGAGTTACTTTGGATAATAGGTATTTCAATGGATCAATCTTTGCAATGAGCTTGATTTGATGTGACAACATGTAGTGCCTGAATTTTTGTGAAGCAAAAACTATTGCTAGGAATGCTTTGTCAATAGGTGAATAGTTCATTCCATAGCCTACCAAAGTTCTACTGATGTAGTAAATAGCCATTTCCTTTCTGTTTTCATCATGTTGTGCTAAAAGAGATCCTAGTGCTGCTAATGTTGCTAAAATATATGGGATCAAAGGTTTGTTTGGTATTGGTGGCATAAGCATTGGAGGTGTCAGTAGATAGTCTTTGATCTTTTGGGAAGCTTTATCACACTTCTCATCCCATTTTTAGGTTATCTCTTTATGGAGAATTATGCAAAATGGGGTGGATTTTATCTGATAGTTGTGTTATGAACCTTCTGATGGACTGCAATCTTCCTTTTAATCCTCTCATCTTCTTTAGTGTTTTGGGTGGTTCCATGTTGAGGATGGGTTTTACCTTAGTTGGATAAATTTCTATCCCTCTTTGTGAGACGATGAAGCCAAGAATTTCCCTGATGTAACCCCAAAGACACGTTTTTGGATTTAGTCATACCTTGTTTTCTTCAAGCCTGTCGAAGATGGGTCCTAAGACTTGTATGTGTTCAATTTGTTTCCTTGATTTTTCCAAAATATCATCCACATAATCTTCAATTGTTTTGTGAATCATGTCATGAAAGATGAGGGTCATTTCTCTTTGATAGGTTTCTCCTGCATTCTTTAGCCCAAATAGCATTGCATTCCAGCAATAGGTTCCCCACGGACAAGTGAATGCAGTTTTATGTTGATCCTCTTTAGTGATTATGATTTGATTGTAGCCTAAAAAGCCATCCATGAGTGATAGCATTTCATGCCCAGCTATTAATTCCACAATGAGATCGATGTTAGGAAGAGGGAAATCATCCTTTGGGAATGCTTTGTTTAAGTCTCTAAAATCAGTGCATATTCTGATGCCCCCAGTGGGTTTTGAGACTGGTACCAGGTTTGAAACCCACTCAGGATAATCTATTGGGTCAGATGAATCCAACATCAAGAGTCTTTTGCAACTCTAGTTTGACCAAGAGTGCTATCTGAGGGTGCATCTTCCTTCATTTTTGTTTGGCGGGCTTAGCTTCAGGATAGACTACTAAGTGATACACAACTACTTTAGGATCAAGGCCTGACATTGATGTGTATGACCATGCAAATTTAGCTATGTGCTCTTTGAGGAATGCTACAAGATTCTTCTGTTCTTCATCCAACAAGGATTCGGCATAAAAAGTGATCTTTGGTGCCTCTTTTATTCCCACATTGATTGGTGTAGCCTTTTCTACTAGTATTACTAACTTTTTTGGATGCATTGCACTAAGGGGGAGATTGAATCCCTCATCCTTGGGCACCTCAGAGAGGTTTTCACCATCAGATGCATCCTTTCTTTTTACTATTTTAGGATCAAGGAGTGCCACAGTGTGGTTTTCACTCAAGGATCTCCATGTTAATTGTATTTCATTTATTTTGCGACTGAAGGATTCAATTGTCTCCCCATAGTATGATCTTGTGTCGAGCTCTATGTCAAAGCCTACTTTGTGATCTTCTCATGGTAAGTTGGCATGGAGTCCCATGAATTCTGAGATCACTTCATTGTTTTCGAATAAATCTAGAATAGGTGGCCCTTGTTGGTCCATTTCAATAAGTTGTGGGTATACTAGGTGTATCTCAGTTGTTTGCTTGCTTGGAGCAAAGGATGTTATGGATATCATAAAAGGGGAGTTATTTTCAAATAGGTCAACAACGTTAAGGGGAAAGTCATCTAAGGTTGTATCACGTGATGTAGGTAACCAAGAGGAAGCCTCGTCTCGTTTAGCGGAAGTACCTTTGCCAATAAGGGTGACCTTGCTAGTAGTACAACCTAGACCAAGATTCTTTAATCGTTTGTCATTCTTGTTGTATCTCCATCCCTTCATTAGCTGGAAACCTTTGTTTTTATCTTCCATGGGAAGAACAGGGACAAGTCATTCATCCTGATAGAGGATTTTAGAGATGTCTTCTTCATTGATATCTTCCTGGTTCAAATCCTCCCACTTGGTGAAGGTAGTAGTTGCCATCTTGATTGTTTCAAGCTCTCTTATGCTAGATGTGTGTTTTCCATGAGATTGAGGAGAAATAGGCAACTCTCCTAAGACAAAGGTGTCTTTCAATAGCTTGTAGTTCCAACAACTATCATCCTGGATTACTGCTTTGACGTCGGGTATATTCTACACAATGGGTATTTGTGTTGCTAAGGTAGAGGCAAGGGATGTTGGGTCAACAAATGAGTTTGATGGTGTAGGGCCTTTGCCATTCTTAGGTATCTAGGGTATCTTATAAATTTTGTCCTCAACATTCTTGCAGTAGTAAAAAGGCTCAGGATCTCCATGGATGGTAATGTCTTTTCCTTCAAAAGGAAACTTTACACATTGATGATAGGTCAAGGCCATAGCTTTTAGAGCATGGATCCAAGGTTGGCCATGTAGGATGTTGTACGGGAGATCAAGATCCACCATTTGGCATGTAGTTTCTGAAATGAGAGGTCCCACTTGAATGGGAAGTGCAATGATACCTTGTGATACCCGTTCTTGATCGTCATATGCTCCGATGGTGTTACTCTTTGCTTTCTCAATAGTATCTTCTGAATAACCTAGATATTTGATTAACTGAAGGGTACAAATTTTTAAACCAACACCTCCATCTACCAAGACTCTTTTGACCTTGTTTTTATGAATGAAAACCTCAAGGTGTAAAGCACAGTTATGAGATAGTTGTGATGGTAGGTCTTGTTCAGATAAGGTGAGAAGATGATTGGTGATATTCCCTACCATAGCTTGAAACTAATCAATACCAATATCCTCAGGAACAAATGACTCTGACAAGGATTTCTCCAATATTTCCCTATGTGCAGGGGATAGCTTTAAAAGTTCTAGGATTGATATCTATGCGAGGGTCTACTTAAGTTGATCTAGGATATTGTACTTGCTAGGATTAGATGTGGGAAAAGTAGGTTGCGTCCTAGATTTATAGGATTCCTTGAATGGTTATTTTTCCATGTCGTGTGGTGACTCCACATTCCTCACTAGCTCCTTTGATGGCAACAACAGTAATAATGCTATCGTAGGAGGCAACGGCATTAGAATAGGTATGTTGCACATTTGTGTAATCCTTAGCTTTGTCATTGTTGTTAGATTTGTTATGATCTAGCATAGGGTTCTTGTATATCTTAAGATCCTAATTTCTAGTTGGTACCTCAACAGATATGGTATCGTTCTCTATGAGGTCTTGGATAATATTATTGAGTTTCATGCAGTTTGTCATTTTGTGACCTTTGATTTTGTGAAAGTCACAAAGATCATGTTCGTTCTACTAGGATGGTTTCTCTTGTGGTTCTTGGTAGTTTTCAAAGTTGGGAAACGTGATAAAATTTGATTCTACCAAAATTTTCATGATGGTTTTGATAGGTTTAGATAACTATGTGTATTTGTGTTTAGGATAATTGTTTTTGTTAGTGGTTTGCCTTTGTTGCATATCGGTGTTGTTGATGCGATTGTTCTGAGGAGGTGTCGTTTATTTCACCATCGGTTGAATGTTAGCAATGTGATTGGTGTTGGGTCTGGGAGCACTCAATATCACCTTAGCATCTACCACACCATCATTTGCTACATTCTTATTCTTGGCCCAGACACGAGGCTTGTCATTTGAACTAGTTGATGGGTCGTTGTCCTTGTAAGCTTGAGTATTCCCCTGCAATATTAAAGCTCTCTCGATGTTAAGGGCTCTAGGGACAAACTCGTCATATGATGTGATGCATTGCATTTTCAAGTGGAATGAAATATCTGGGTCTATATTTGCTATGATGATTCCCACTTTCCATTCATCAGGAAGAGGCCACTTGCTCTTGCTAGCTCTTTGTCTCCAACGTTGTAAGAAATTAGCAAAAAAAATTCATTTGTTTTGTCTAAGAGTGTACAATTCCTCTAGATTGACATCCATGTTGAGATTGAAGGAGAGGTGATCAATGAATTTATCAATAATTTCTTGAAATTTTTTGATATCGGGAGGCAGATGAGAAAACCAATCCATAGCAGGACCTGTTAAACTTCGAGGGAAAAGACACATCAAATATGAATCATTGTAAGCCACCTCCATTCACATGACATTAAATTCTTTGATATGGTCCATAGGACTTTGTTGGCAGATGGTCAACGCTCCCCTCAGGATTCGTGACATGGACTAACTGCCTCCCGTGGATCCATTAACTCTGGCAGTTGTCTTAGGCATTAACAGGTCGATCTTTTGGTGCAATGACAACTGTGGGCCAACAAGTGGTAACAGAGCCAAAGGTGTCAGGTTTGAATCCCCTCGCTTAACGTTGAGGGGGAGTTTGTTGGTAGATGGTCAGCGCTCCCCTTAGGATTCGTGACATGGACTAACCGCCTCTCATGGATCCATTAACTCTGGCATTTGTATCGGGCATTAACAGGTCGATCTTTTGGTGCAACCGCAATTGTGGGCCAATAGACTTCCTCTCCCTTTGTATTTGTCAAATTTGAGGATTTCAAATCTAGGAGGGAATGGTATCATTGTAATGTTTTGATTAAATGGATAGGGACACAGATTATGTGTATGGGGCTTCCTAGTCTTGCCCATTCGAAGGTCCTACAGTTCTTGTGATAGCACCTTAAATTGTGATGCTAGATCATCTTGTGGATTTGGGGGAGGAACATATGGTGGAATGAAGCATGGTTGTATGGAGGATTTTGATATGATAGGGTGTTGTATGGGGTGTATGATGGTGTGAGATTCTGTGAAGGTGATTGTGGTATTGATGTGTATGTTCCTAACACATTTGTATTGATGATATTCTATTGAGGATTATAGTAGGAACTTGGTTGTTGTTGTTGTTGGGCATACTGCTAAGCTAGTAAGGCTTGTTGTTGTTGTTGTGCCACAAGGGCTTGCTATCGGGCCTGTTGTTGTTGTTGTTGTTTTGCTAAGGTTTCTTGATGTGCTTGATGTTGTTGTTGGGCTAAGGTTTCTTGTTGTGCTTGATGTTGTTGTTGGGCTAAGGCTGCTTGTTGTGCTTGATGTTGTTGTTGGGATATAGCTGCTTGTTGTGCTTGATGTTTTTGCTATGCTCCTAGGGTTGTTTGTTGTTGTTGGGATATTAGGGTTGCTTGTTGTTGTTGGGCTGCTAGAGTTGCTTGCTATTGTTGTATGGCTTTTTGATAAGCTTGTTGTAAGGCCAAGGCATGTGCTTGCAATGTAGGATCAGGTGGTTGGGACATCTGTGATGGATTGGTGATGTTGATGTTTTGAATGGGTAGCAGATTGTTGATGAAGGGTGAAGGGTGAAGGGTTCCCTTGGTTTGATATTCCTTGTAAGATGGTAGATGAAGACAAAGGAATGTAAGTTTGAGGTCCCATTTGATTTTGCATGGTAACGGGAACTGTGGGGAAAGATGAGGATGATGCCATTAAATTTTGTGATGGAAATGACACACTAGGACCTTGAGTCCATTGGTTAAAAATATTTTCTTGTCCCATGTCTTGAGGATTACCTTGTGCCAGAGATGTAAACAAGGGATTCATGATCAAGTTATTTTCTGGGTTGACAGAACTTGTAACCAAGAAATTGCTTTGAGATGGATTGATAATGAATGGGATGGGTGTGCTTTGTGACACCAATGGTATGGATGAACCCATTGGAGGATTGGATAGAGATGTCCCTATCTGTGTTAAGGGTTGGCTCTGTGGTATGGTATTAACATGCTCTTGTATGTTGTTTTGAGATACTTGGTCTATACTACTTTGCGTGATGGTGGGTACACTTGTTGTACTCATGGATGTAGATGAAGAGGGGTGTCCCTGATATGTTGAAGTGGTTGTGGAATAATGAAGTTCGAGAGGTGTGTATGGTTGTTTAGGATCTTTAGGAATGAGAGGAGCACCAAAGGTAGGTGTCCAAGTGGTGGCTGGAGGTGGGGGATTAGTGTCAAGGGTGCCCACAAGTGTATTGCTTTCAAATGGAAGAGTTAAACCAAAGTCTTGAGCAAGACTAGTTGTAGGACTGGGAGTGGATGTTTGATTTAGCC
Source organism: Sequoia sempervirens (assembly GCA_007258455.2). Classification (NCBI taxonomy): domain Eukaryota; kingdom Viridiplantae; phylum Streptophyta; class Pinopsida; order Cupressales; family Cupressaceae; genus Sequoia; species Sequoia sempervirens. The sequence continues at coordinate 941,136,098 of VDFB02281492.1, read as the reverse complement.
CTAATGATGGAGTTGCAAAGCTTTGTGTCAAGTTTTGCGCAACAAATGATGGGGAACTTGGAGCTACAATTTCAAAAGCTTGGTGCTCCATGATTTCTTCCCTAGTAAGCCCAAATGGATTATTCGTGATTTCTTCTATCTCACATGGTCCTGAAGGAGATGATGGTTGTTGGAATAGGGTAACTTGACTTCTTGGATCAAATTTTAAAGGATTTGGATCACTTGAGGTGAATGTAACTTTGGTTTTCTACATGATTCTCTTATGTTGTGATCTCATTTTTACCATGAATTTTGTGTCACCTATGGGAGAGTTGTGTTATGATTTGAGATGTTTGAAATCTCTAGTTGACTCAAATATAGGCAAAAGGGGTGCTCTAAGTCTTTTTGGAGCAATGATGATAATGGGGGTGAAAAGATGGGTGATGTGGGAAGTGATCTTTGCAAATGTTTTGGGACAACAATTTTGACTTGAGTTTGATGTTTTGATGTTAGGATAAAGGATGTTTATGAACTTGGAAATCTTTAGGGTAGACTCGTGACCTTCAAGATAAACTAGTTAAAATATGATAACTAACTTAACTAAGTGCATGGAAAAGGATACATTTCACATACAAAGAAGCTAAGTTAGGGGTTGGTTTGATTAATGTTGAAGTCAAATGTGTTGGTGTATTCAAAATTTTGCAAAATTTGATGAGGTGAAGGATGAAATTTGATGAAAGGGTGGATGAAGTGTTGATCCAATGTTGACTTAGAATGAACCTTTGTTTTCCAAGACCAAGGTAGCGAGAATGATGCTAGACTTCTAAAATGTTCAAATCCTAAAGACCCAATGTTGACTTAGATGAGAGGATGGGTGGGGATGTTCAAACCTATTCGGTTCCTCCTAGCTTCAGCATAAAAGTTCTTTATCAAGAGGTAACAATTGCGATAAAGTATTTTGGTCCACTTCCTACTAAACTATGATCTATGATACCTACGTCTTCAACGACGAGATGTGGGTTTTCCCCTATGGATTTTTATTGTGTGATGGATCATTTAGAGGAGTTAAGTATCATGAAAAAGACTAGGATTTTGACTCCAAAAGAATGCATATAATTCTGGACTGTTTCTTGAAGCGTGTCTGTAGAATTTTGCTACCAACTTGTCTCTATTCTTGTGAAATGCTACAAGATGTTTCTTGAGAGCTTTTAGACTAAGATTCCTAAGTTTTAAATGACAAACTATAGACCTTATCTTAGGGATCCTGATTTTGCATGGGATCATTTACAAACAGTCCAATTTTATGGAAGAAAAGCAATATATTTATTGCCACGCAGGTGGTGGTAATGCAGGACTTCCAGCCTCAATATCAACTTGTTTCTCTTCTTCGTCTAAAATGGTTGTTTTTTTTCTCCACTGGGTGTTTGTTTCTTTTGTTTCAAAAGTGAAGCTTCTCAAACTGCTAATGAGATCAGTTTGTTCTTCGTTAATGAGTTCAAAGTTTGGTTGAATGATAGCACCTAGAAGATCAAGTTGTTCAATGGGAGCAATTGGTCTCCAAAGAGTCGTGTGGGGTTCATTTTTCAATTTATCTTGCTTAAGTGAATTGATTTTACCACAAACACTCGTCTTGATTATGTTTTCAAACTAAATGTTTATGTCAAGAACATCATAACTTTCACAATGTCCATTTTGTGAGAATCGTGAGATTAAATCCATAATTGCCTATGTTGTCTTTGGAAAATATGGGTTTGAGATATAATTCAAGATATTTAGAAATCTCTAAGGATAAAATCCTTAGGACAACCAGTAATATCAAGGCTAATTTAAAGAGATCTCCATACTTAGACCAAAGTGTTTTAAATTTTGAGCAAGATAGTGAATGTTTGTTTTTGTATCATTTTGGAACCAAGAAATGTACCAAACTGGCTCATAATCATTGACAATCCTAGGTTCGAAATGGCTATACTTATGAAGTCCCCACTTGGATTTCTCCAAACACTAAACAATGCAAACAATTAGAGATTTGGTGATACTGGCTCCCCCTTTCTCGGCACACTTCTCAGGACCACCAAATCTCAAAATCCTTAAAATCCAGAGATCCTTTTTCTGTTTCTACAATTGAATAGTAAGAATGTGGAGCGGCTTCAGAATGACCGTTCTTGCACCAACACGTATTAAGGATTTTGGCTTCTAAACAATGGTTCATAATAAGGGCTTCCAATTCAGGGGTACAATGATAAACTCCCTCAAGAGGTCTCCCAACCCTTAGAACAAGGCCTTTACGCATCATAAAGATACTGGGGGAGAGCTATCATGTACCACTTCCCATTGATTGCAAAATTCCCTTGCAATCACAAATTTATATAATGGTTTGGAAGAGCTTGGCTTTAGCTCATTACCGCTTGGGTCGTTCCCTCCTTTCGAAGTGGGGAGGCAGGCCCTCTAAAGGTGAACAATAGCAAGGAAGTACATCCATAGTTCGATCATCTCTATTCGTATGAACAAAGAGAGAACACACACTATACCTTTTTCTCACACTCACAAAGGGGTTCAATTTTAATCCAAAATGAAAGATGTAGGTGATTTTGCAAAGTATTAAGGAATGTTTCTATTTCTCAAGATTGTCGAATGGCACAAGATAATTGCATATGCATCCACTAACAATGTTGTAAATCAAGACACAACAAAAACGTGTAAATTTTAACCCCTAAAGCTAAGATGTCTTCATTTTATGCACCAAACGAAATGTGAAATTTTTCTTGTTCAATTTTAAACCCAAAAAACCAAGATGAGATGAGGGTTCAATTTTTAGCCAACTTTGAAAATGAATTTTAAGCCCAATTGAAAGCTAGTTGGTCCTAATATTGTAAGTTTTAAAACCCAATGGAAATTTAGTAGTCCTAAACCCTAAAGAAGAAAGCATAAAAGTTGGGTTATAATTGCCCCAAAGCGTTAAATGCTTGTTACAATTATAAAATTTCATGATAAGGAAAGCTTTCTTCACTTTAGCTCCATGTCTTTCAACCTACAAAACCATGTTAGTCTAACAACTAGAACACAATTAGAAGTGCCTCAGTGATTTGACGAATCAAGAAAATTAAAGCACATGTCAAAAAAATGATTGTAAAACTTCTTACCCTAGTTGGGCATCGTTGAAAATGATAGCATCGCGATATGAACTTTGGGTGTCACTCTAGTGAAATTGGGCATTGCTCTGCAGTAAAAATAGAGAGCACGATAGCGTTGGTAATTTGGCGGGCATTGTTGAACACAATAGTGTCGTGATGAGGTAAAAATAACCTCATTAATATAATAACCTAAATACTTTACCACAAATCTTCCATCCATCCTTACCCTGCCAATTAATTGTCTTTAGGATAAGTAATTGCTTTCTTTTTGTGAAAAAGAGTACAATCTTTATCTCTTGAAATTAATTGAAATAAGTTAACTTGTGTTGACTTAATGGTTTAGTTTTTAAGAATTGTACAGGTTAATTACCCTAATCGGATATCATGCCAGTCAAAGGAATTTAATGCAAACCTCAACACAATTGAAGACAGATGCTGGAAGAATGGGCGTTGGAAGTTTAGGAGAATGCATGATGGACCGAGTTTTTGTAGCTTTTTTTATTTCAGTTTAAAGACTTTATGGCTCGTCTCAAGCCCTTTAATGTTTTATGTCATGGAATTTAAAGTCTGTTAGTTTGTTAAAAGTAGTTGAAGACTTTGTCAGTGATAATCTTTACCAATTGAAATATAGTATTTTTGTTAGTTGTTCTTATATAAATATGTAACTATTGGAAGCAATGATATACAGAAGAATATCCTTATGTTGTTACTATGTTTTTTGAACTATACTCTTAATATGAATAAAATTAGTTTTGCTCGTCACCTTTGGAGTTATTGAGTAATGCAAATGGAATTATGTTGAATGAAGTAATTTGGAGTTACTGGTGTATGTGATATGAGCTAAGCGTAGAAACATCTGAGATCTGGCCTCTCGAGGGACCGTAGATTAGATAGATAAATACTTTACTTTTAATTTTGTTATTTTCATTTAGTAGATGATAGTTGGGAGTAAAGTTTATTTTTATGTGTATGATTATGTTAAGTCTATGACAACAAAGATAACTCACTGTGTGATTGTTCATCAATCTTAACATCTTCATCCTCATCATCCAAATTTATGATAACGGGTGGTTTAATGGTAATGTAGTTATATGTTATTTTTTCATTCTTTATTTTGGTTGAGACATGTAAGGTTCATTTCTTTTTTTTGGTGAAGGTGGTAATTCATCATGATTTGTTTGGATAGGTTTTTTATCATCAGGTGATATCTTATTCTTTTCGCCCAACTAATGAACAATAGCACAATGTCTACGCTTATGCTCCTTAACATTTATGTTTCTTCTTATCGATTCTCAATTTGTGAAGGGGTAAGAGTGGGTTTCTCTAGCATTGGTCTCTTTTCTTCCCTTAGAGGATGAATTGAAGGGACCACCGGGGGTCGGGGAACCGTTGTCTCCTTAAGTCTATAAATTTATTTCTCTTTCATAGGCACAAAGGTAATCATGCAATTTTCTCTTGGTATTTTATATGATATTGGTGGAGGAAGTGCAACATAAATACCTTGCATACTCGGAATGATATTTTCTTTAGAACGAGTTCATCCTTGACCTGTGGGGTGGGAGGAACAACCATAAACCGATCATTATTAGGTGGGATATTGCTAAGGGATAATTATGTTATGCACTTTGCCTTAAAAAATTTATATGATCTGAAAAAGAAATCCCCACTAGGCTTAATAAGTTCCATAGGTTGATGCCAAAAATAATCCAGTGAAAAGTTTCCACGAGAAGCGAAAGGTTTGAACCCACTATGATGAACTGTAAATATATGATTCTCAAATGGGAACTTTATGCATTTGTGGATAACTAATGAGACAACATTCATGGAGCATATCCATGGATATCCTAGCTTCACATTAAATTGGTTCGATGTGGAGATGATGTTGAAGGATACATCATTCATGGAGCATATCCATGGATATCCTAGCTTCACATTAAATTGGTTCGATATGGAGATGATGGTGAAGGATACATCTAGTTGTTTTGGTCCAGCTTTAAGTGGAAGAGTTATCAAACCTATCGTAGGGTGAGTGAAACCATCATGAGTTTTTAACAATGCTTTCAATTGTCCATAAAAATATTGATAAATCTCATGCATAAACAAGAATTCCTCAATGATCAAATTCTCTAGACACATGGGATCGGTGAATATCCTTGGTATAGGTTTGTCATTAATACGTCTAACAATATAGGGAGGATCATCTGGCGCATGTAAAGATGCATCAATATACATGAAAGCAATGTTAAGTAACAAAGTGGTTCGACCCTTATGAGGTTGAATACTTATTAGATTAATCATGTTATTTAGACCATCCTCATCATCATTATTATCATCACAAGCTTGCACAAAGTTGGATGTATGATTTGGTATTGGATTTGTGAAACTTTTAAATTTTGATTGGGTGGAGCTACAAACTTGTTGAACCTTTATCAATAACATCTATCAACTGGATGTGATTAGACTCGATGAAGTCTTGCACTTGATGTTTAAGATGTATACATCGTTCTATATCATGTCCATATGTACGATGATATTGATAAAATGCTTTTGGGTTGAAATTTGGAGATAAAGGTTTAGTTGTATCCATGGGTCTAATAGGAGGCCATTGGATTAGGTTCTTACTCAATAGTTGTAACATGACCAAATGAAGAGAGTCTAGTAATTGAGTAAATTTTCTATCTCTCAGCCTAAATTGATAAGGAGTTGAACTTATGGTTGCAACTTGTGGCTCAATATTATAGTTGTTTGAGGTGTGTTTATCTTGATAAAGTTCTTATTTTTCTTCTTGAATGGTTGATAATTGTTTTGAGGTATGGATTTGAATTGCTCAGTAGGATTAAATGAAGATATTCCTTCATATTGAATAATTGATATATGATAATCACAAAGAATATATGTACACAAGTGTGTAAAGGATGGATACTTCATCAACAATATCTTATCCCTAATGCTAGGTTGTAAATTTCCTATGAACACCCTTTGAACATTAGCATTAGGAAGACTATAGTTGATTTGTGAGTAAAGTAACTGATATCACCCTCTAAAGTCTATTACCTTTTTTTTCCTTGTTTGCAATGCATGAAATTAGTTAATATAACATGAGGACCAATGTTTTCTTGAAAATGTTGGAGAAATGCATCAACAATTTCATTGAATGAATATATGGAGTTTTTCGGTAATGATCAAAACTATTCCAAGGCCATGTCTTTCAATGATCTAGGAAAGAGTTTAGCTAGGAGCTTATCTTCAAAAATGAAGTTCCTACATAATGTAGTATAAGTCAAGACATGACTATTAGGATCTCCTTTACCATTATATTTCTCAAATCGGGGTATTTCTATGTTTCGAGGCATGGAATTTTTCAAGATTTCAATTAACAATGGGATCCTTTTAAGATATTGTAGTGGTTTTCTAATTTTTATTTTGATTCAATGTGGATATTTTTTGTTGAAGTGGTGTCACATTTTGTAAAAGTTGGTTTATGACTAAATCATTATTTGACATGCTTGGAGAGTTTGGTGAACATGGTGGGATTGTGTAAGGGCTTGGTGGACTACTATGTTACAATTTATGAGATGTGATGAATATTGAGGTGTTGCATGTGATGCCACAAAACCATAAAGATTCCCACTAGAAATCCCTAAGCTTGGAGTTAGGCCATTGGTGTGTTGTATCGTTGAAGCTATGGTTGGCAATCTAAATGTAGGAATAGAAGGTATAGTTGTGGGGAGGGAATGCTTTTTCCTCATTGGCTTTGAGTATATCCTAATGCTTGAGCACAACTAGCTATCATAAGGATGTTAACATCTACTATATGAGCTATACTACACAAAACCTCTATTCCTTAGGCATCATTGATCAATTTCCTAAGGTTATCCACAATAGGTATTATTTATCCAACCAAATATTCGATACTTAATTAGTATTGAATTCCTTCTAAATATTTGTACACTTGTTTTATTATGTATTTAGGAGCATAGGCAACAATAGTCTCAACATTCGTAAAAATTTTTGGCTATAAACTTATCATTGGTATGGTAGGATTAGGGATGGAGTCAAAAATAGGTTGGATATTGACAATACCTTGCATGAAAGAGTTGGAGGACTCAAGATCCACAACGGATGTAACAACAATGTGTGATGCCATAATTCTACAACTATGTCTCACAAGGGTATTAGCAATAGGACACCAACTCGTAAAGCTCATATGAGTTTCAAAACACTAGGTGTACCCACTATGAACACTAAATAGAAAAATAGTCACAACAAAACACATAAGATTAAAAATCAAAAAGTAGGAGAAAAAAAAAACACAAAGACAAAGGTTTGATAAATAATTTAGCCAAAATTAGCTAGACAAGGTCGCCCAAGGCATATCTAGCACAATTTTTTGCAAATTTTAAATTTTGAGTGTTTGTAATACTATCTAAGGTTACTGTTTTGTGTCTATATAGGTGTGGAAATAAATATTTTTCCAGAATTTGACTGATTTATGATTATGCAATGCAAAATGCAAGTATACAATAATTTTCAAAATGTTTTATGCAATAAAATACAATTCCCAAATCTAAAATGCAACAATTGACTGGTTCTAATGTGCAAAATCTGAAAATGATGATGCTAATGTCCTTTTAAAACAAAACAATGAAAATTTTCACCTTTTGAACTATATGCAAAATACATAAATGAATGCAATGAACACTTTCAAATTTGATTTCAGATCTAAGATGACCTATGCGTAAATGCAATTAAGATGTACAGATCTGACCTATGATGACAAATTAACCCTATTGCGACCTATGATGTAATATGATATGTAAATTTTTGAATTTTTATGTTTTTTATGATGCAAAAATGAATGCCTAAATGAACAATGCAAAGCAATGCAATTCTAGTCCTAGATCTAATATGATATGCTTCAGATTTTAGGTCTATAATGTTAATGTGTCGGGTTCACCAAAATGATAAAGTGGAAATGTGAAACCCTAGGACTTCACCTTAGTATTTCAAGGGATTTTCCATGTGCTTATCATTAAAATTGAATTGAGGGGATGAGATTGACTTGCAACTTAAAAGGTGAGTCAATCAACCCCCTGTGGGATTTGAATTAGAATGGACTTTTGAATGACGTGTAATGATATGACTAGATAACAATGAAAATGCACTATTGTGATGTAAAAATGGTAAATTTGGGAAGTCAGAAAAAAATTTGGTATTAAAAAATAGACTAAGAAGACTGGTGTGCACCTATCATATAAATTTGGAGCTGAATTTACAAGACTAAGTCACCTAGGGTGCCTATGTTTGAGTGGTTGAATTTAAAATTTGTCTTCACCGTCCTTGGGTGTTTGATCAAAGGTTTTCCTCCTTTCGAATCTCAGTGTCGAATCTTCAGTAGCTAAGATAACTGAGTTTTTGTATCTTATCAAGTTGTAGGGTTTAAATGCAATAATGAGCAAATAGTCTTCAATCTTCCTCCAATTTCCTTCAAATCAGAAACCTACATATTCAAAGAGATGAAGGGTTGTGCCATATGGGGGCTTGCCTCAGTCAAACCCTGTGTTGGTGTTTCCACCTCCACAATGGAAAAATTGATGAAAGAAAGCTTATCCTTTTGAGGGATAAAGGCTAAATGATAAAAAAATGATGAATTAACAATGGACTGCAACTCACCACTCAAATCGGATTTCCTTGAAAGACTAAAGTCATGCACATCTCCTCAAAGCTTGATTGTAATTTCTCTTGATTTGCTTGGAAGACCTACAAGGGTTAGTCCTCACAAACAAAATGATAGCATAAACATGAACAAACTCACATAAAACTTGACATGATGCTTCAATGTTGAAATGTTTTAATAAATCTACTCTTGACTACTATAATAATTGCTTAATAATGATTTTGATTTCCAATTCTTGCTAGATCTCCTTCTTAGTTTTCAAATGGTGAAATGACTACTTATTTATATGCAATTAATCTAATTTCTCACAATTTCAGGGAGTGAGCTCTCAAAACTAGAAATGTTCTCATACCAATATATTTGTACTTCATATTATTTGAAAAAATATCACAAAATACCTTCACAAATTCACTCAATAAACAAATGACTATATCCAGAGGAATTTTAATTTCAAGCAAAGAATTGCATGTTTCACAATTATTCATGAAAATTCCCTATCTTGAGGTGAATTTTCTTTTAAACAAGACACTAATGGAGGAATTATGTACCTTTGACTTAAATTGGAATATTTTGTACTATAAAGCCCTAAATTTTGTTAAGATTGCTCCTCGATTGCACTTGCAATTTTACTCTTCACATTTTCCTTGAAATTCTCAATGAAATAAACTCAATTGGGGAAATAATTCTACTTTATAGGTGAATAATAACTATTCTTAGTTTTCAAAACTATATTAATTGAACCTTAAATATTTATGCATGCTAGTTTTCATCTTCTTCTAACATACACTATGTCCTCCTTGAATTTTGTTCCTTTCAGAAGTTTGAAAGGTTTTCATAACTTGAGCAACTTATGAAACGGTTTTTAAAACCTCTTATTTATTTTAAAGAATATTCAATATCTTTTCAAAATCTCATTATTCCACCTAAAAATTCTTTTAAAAATGTTTTTTTCAAAATTGAACTTGGTCATGAGAACATTGTCGACTTTTGACAAGGTTTTGGGAACCCCATCGACTTCCAAAAAGGTTATAAGAACCTATTCCGATTCCAAAAACAAGTTTAAAAATTTTCATATCTCAAAAACTCAAAATATTGTGATTCATTCTCTTCCTCCTTTGAAAATATAACCTGTTTAACTGTTGACCTTTTTTATGAAAATCAAACATTTAGATATGAACTTGGTTTTAGAAACTTTGTTGGATTTTGACAAGGTTTTAAGAACTTCTTCTAATGTCAAAAAATTTATAGTAGGATGAATAAAAAATGAAGGAAGATGTTGAACACCATGAAGACAAAACACAAGATAGGCCTTTCACTTAGACATAGGTTACAAAAACTCAATCGGCTTTTGACATGGTTAGCCTAACCTAATTGGCAACCAACAAGGTTTTGAGAACTTTTCTCAAAGATGAAAAAGATTTTCACACCAAATAATTAGAATGTAAGTTATAAAATTGGAATAAATAATAATGGAGATAGGACCCGAATAATTGATTTTGAGGACTACCATAAAACCAAAGCAATAGGTAGTGAAATATCTACCCTCGCTTATTATAGGTTGAATCACACAGGTTCTATGTAGGAATTTAAATGATTGAAGATTTAATAATTTATGGTCTTCTAGGAAAGAAAAAATATTAGATATTTGCAAAGATTAAAGAGGTTCATTATATAGTTATTTCTATGAGCCATGGTTGGTGATTGACAAAGTATGAGACAAATTACGATTAATGAAGGATTGATAATATGGTTGGGCATGAGTTTTTATAGTTTCAAGTGTGATGTTCACCTTAGCTAAGTGTGGGATTTATCAATTGTTGGGTGTTTGACTTTGTTGTTGGAAATGAGTAATTTAACATATCTGGTGTGAGGAAGTACATCATTGGCCTCTGCAATCATGACACAATGTTTGTGACACTCTTGGGTGTATTTTTGATAGTTGGAGATTATAAGGTGGTCACCAATCTTTCCAAGGCCATACATGGGTATTGCAGGGGCATCTAAAAGGGGGAAGTGAGGGTAAAACAACTACTTTGGAGTTCAATACCACCATACAAACCATTTTTTAGTCCATGATGTGAAACACTATGAATAGTAAACTATTAGTTGATTGCTACAACCATTAAGATTCAAATTTTAGAAACACATTTAAAATCGTGGGAAAGTCCAAGTTGGGTAAAGATATCTCTAAGTAGGGTGTGAGGTATAAACAAATTAAATTCAATAAAGTTTAGTAGATTCAAGGGCATATTAAAGTTTCTTTATTGTTAGCACAAACCTGGGGAAGTTGTTTGGGCATTACAAAGGTTAAAATTAATATTCTAAATCATTCCTTGTACTTTATATTTCCAAATGACAAATTATATTATCCAATTTCTTTCAATTGGTTGATGTATGAGGATTCATTCAAACTATTTGTTATAATGCTTCAATATTAAATATATATTTAAGAAGTTTAGAGTGATGAACTATTCTTTAAACCTTTAAAATAAAATTTATAAATAACAACAAAAAAATATTTTATGTTTTGATGCTTATAAACTATTTGGCGAAATGCTTAAATGGTCAATCGTGAAAACTATAAAATTTGGTCAATAAATTGGTGAGGAATCTTACAATGGTATCAAAGATGCATGATTATTTATGAAAATTGCAATAATTTAGAAATATTCTAGTACAAGATATTATAGTGGTATCAAAGCAAGAGATTTTGCTAGCCTGGAGGGTTTCTAAACTTGTGGAATGTCTGAAATAAATTTATGAGTTTTGAGGACAAAGAATATATCACTTATAGGAGAAGACAACACTTTATTAATTTACATTCCAAAGAGGAAGATAATATGGGCGATAAGAACGATCCACAAAATCCAAGTACTATGTATATTTGAAATGATTTGGCTAGAGGGCAACAAAAGTTGGTTCAATTAATGACTCAACTAATGCAAACTATTAATACCAATAATAATATAGGTAATAATGACAATGATGGAAATAATGGTACTAATAGAAACCATTTCAACCATGGAGAGGCAAGCAATATAAATAATCCAACCATTAACAATTCCAAGGAAACCATTAGATCTACACATAGGCCTCTAATGACTAACTTCATAGAGGCACCACCTGGAGGACAAGTAGGAAAACATGAAGGTGGTGAAGGTTTTATAGATTATTTGGGGCAGTACCAATCATTTGGAGAGCAATTTCATATAGTTATGTCCTTAGCATATTTTTTCTAGGTTAAGTATGAGAATCAAGAGTTGCAATGTAGAGTGGGAAAGTTTTCCATTCCCATCTTTGATGGTTCCAATAAGTGCACTACATGTTCATGGATGCATAAATTAGATACATACTTTTAACTCAATCCCATGTTAGAAACAAAATCCATTAATTACACCACACTATATCTATATGGAGAAGAGCATGAGTGGTCGTACTACAAGTTCGTGACCTTAGAACATGATAGTATCACCTCATATGTTGATTTTACTTAGAGGTTTGTTGACGGGTTTGATAAAAAGGACCCTAAGCTACACTTTAGATAGCTGACACAATTGAGATAGGTGGGATCAATTTAATCCTACATATCCAAGTTACAAATACTTTCAATCATGGTTACAAATGTTTTTGAGCATAGGTTGATTGTTTTATTTATAAAGGGATTGGCAGAGCCACTTAGTGGTTGGGTCAAAGCATTTGATCCAATTACCTTGCAGGATGTCATCAAGAGGGATAGAAATATGGAGAGTTCAACACTTGATTTTTTTTCAACCCAAACGATTCCCACCAAAGAAGTATAAGAAACCTTTCCATAAGGAATGGTCAAAGAAGACCTACATGGATGATGAGGTTAGGAATGAACTACACAAAAATAAATTTGATTCTCTTAAAAAAAACCTTGGGAGCCTGGTCACAAGTGTTTAAGAAAAGGGAAGGTTCATTATACAGAGGTGGTTTCAGATGGTGAGGAGAAGATGGAAGGAGCTACTAGTAGTGAGAAGGATGATTCATATGGAGAAGATGCATACAGGGAGAGACATCCATTGGAATAATAAAATGGATGAACCATTGTGAATCTTTTTGGTACTCCTATGTATAATTCATTTAGAGTAAGAGGGCTCTTATGGGGGAAGAGAGTTATAGTCTTGAGTGACAGTGGGGAAACCCACAACTTCATAGATGAGGCCCTAGTGGCCAAGATAAACTTATAAATAGAGGATTTTGAGGGCTTTGGTGTGATGGTTGTAGATGGATTCACCATGAATTGCACTAAACGAATTCCTTGGTTGAGTATAATATTGGGTGACTACACAATAACCGATATTTTTATGTACTAGGCATTAGGGTGACCAATGCAATCTTAGGAGTTTAGTGGCTACACTCATTCAAAAAGTACACACAAAAATTTGAAACTATGGAGATGAAGTGTAGAGTGGATGGGAAGAAGGTGGTCCTAAGGGGCATGTCCAATGGTGCACCCAGGGTTGTGACTACTAAGAATATGAAGAGTATATTCAGAAATGCTAATGTTTCTTGGGAAACCCAATGTTTGATTACTTCTAGAACCCCTTTGGTTGGTGATGAATAGTATCACGTAGATATCCAATCCATTTTGAATAAGTGCAATATGGTTTTTAGTGACATTCCTCTTGGGAAACCTCCTAAAAATGGTTTTGAGCATATGATCGAGCTAAAGGAGGGCTCTAAGCTTGTTATTACTACTCCTTATTGATATTCAAAAATATTCAAGGATGAGATTGAGAAAACGATCAAGGAGTTATTGGATATGGGACATATCAGGCCTAGCTCAAGTCCCTTTGCTTCTTTAGTTGTTCTAGTGAGGAAGAAGGATGGGACTATATGGATGTGCATTTATTATCATGCACTAAATAAAAATACTATCAAAGACAGGTATTTGATTCCTAGGATCGATTAATTGTTGGATGAGTTGCATGGTGCAATATATTTTTTGAAGATTGATCTTTATTCTAGATACCACTAGATTAGATCTCTGGAGCAATGTTACACCCCATCTTGTTGTTACTGATTTATTTTTACCTTCACGGGTAAATAGGTTGGTAAATGCAATCATGAGTTTGATATTCTTGCTAAAAGAGTGGAATACTGAAATAGGTATTATGTGAAAGTATTGTTAAATGCTTAACATGGATTTGAAAGAGTAAATTTGTTTACATTTATTTCTATATGATTATGCTAAAGTTATGATGCATATGGATTTATTATGAATGTCTAACTTCCATTGAAAATGTGTTGAGCTAGTTGTAGGGACAGGTTCATTCCTCTAGGTGGAGGGGAAGTATCACTCAGGAGAAGTGATCGGTCGAATAACCCTAAATGAAACCTATCTGAGCTACACACACACTCACAGTAGAATGGTTGAGTCAAGTTGTTATGTGGGGAAATGGTAAGTCATCCTTAGCATGAGTGTTTGCATCAGTTAGGGTCATGATTACTATTGAATGCATGCTTGTATGATGTTTATATGTTTGGAACTTATGAGTCCTTCCTTATATAACTATGCTTGATTGTATGGTTGTATGAATATTTGAGATATATACATATATGCATATATAGGCATATGTCGGCATACACGTGTGTTGGATATAATGGGATGTCCATGCGAGTATGAAAACATATGTATAGATATGCATACGTGCATATAAATGTTTAATATGATGCTATTATGAATATAATCACATAGTCATAATCATTCGGATATTGAATGGATCACTTGACTACCATGTTGCTATATAATATATATGTTTGTATATATATACAAATACACACGTAAGCGTAAATGCTTAATAGAGGAGTGTGTGTATATATATATTATATTATTATATGAATATCAACGTGATCATATTTATTTATATATCAAATGTATGTATACTTGTTTGACTAGGAACATATATATTAGTGTATATATGTGCATATACATATATATATAAAGGATGTAACATTAAAGATATTTGTTTACTTATATATATATATATATATATATGTGTGTGTGTGTGTGTGTGTGTGTAAGAGTATTTATATATACTATATATAATCGCTTCAATTAATGAATATAGCGTTATTTAAATAGCATAAGTGTTATGTAAATAAGTTAGCACATATACAAGGTAAGGTGTTATATATATATATGGAAGCATGATAGGTTGTCGTTAGGTCCTATCCCTTTAGTTGATAAATGCATTAATATATCGACCGGGTAGTGTTCGAAGGCTATATGCAATAGAAGGCATCTTGACTATCTCTCTCAGATTTTCTAAATGTTGGAACAGCTGAAATGAAACTCTAAACTAAGAGGCCACTAAAATAGAAAGTAGGAAGTCATTTATCTAGAAATCTTGAAATAACTAAACTAGAAAGCAAGAAATTATGAACCTAAAAATCATAATGATTAAACTAGAAAGCATGGAAATGATTAAACTAAGAAGAGTGTAAATTGTTGAAGAAGAAAAGCTTGTAAAGAAACTATGAAACATCTAACTAACAAAAGATAATAATCTTAATAATTAACATAAAACAACTTAATAGTTTGAAACTATCAAATGAAAGTAAGTGCTCTGGAACTTCAAACAACAGAACTTAAAGATTACAGACTCAACTACAACCTGCAGGATAAATCTTAATAGAACTACACACATGAAAATAGACTTCACTCCCAATTATCATTTACCAAATGAAAGTAACAGAATAAAAAATAGAATACTTATCTATCTAATCTACAATTCCTCGAGTGGCCAGCTCTCGGGTGCTCCTACGTTTAGCTCAGATCACATACACTAGTAACTCCAAAATTACTCCATTCAAAATAATTCCATTCACATTACTTAGTAACTCCAAAGGTGATGGGAAAAACTCATTTTATTTATATTAAGAGTATAACTTAGAAAACATAGGAACAGCATAACAATATTCTTCTGTATATCATTGCTTCTAACAGTTACATATTTATATAAGAACAGCTAACAAAATCCTATATTTTAGTTGGTAAAGATTACCACTAACAAAGTCTTCAACTGATTTTAACAAACTAACAGACTTTAAAGTCCATGACATAAAACATTAAAGGGATCAAGATGAGCCATAAAGTCTTCAAACTAAAAATAACAAAAACTACAAAAACTCGGTCCATCATGCATTCTCCTAAAGTTTTGGTGCCCATTCTTCCAGCGCTTGTCTTCAATTGTGTTGAGGTCTGCGTTGAATCCCTTTGACTGGCATGATAATTGATTGTGGTAATTAACCTATACAATGCTTAAAAACTAAACCATTAAGTCAGTGCAAGTTAGCTTATTTCAATTAATTTCAAGAAATAAAGATTGTACACCTTTTCACAAAAAGAAAGCAATTACTTATCCTAAAGAATATTAATTGCCAGGGTAAAGATAGCTGGAAGATGTGAGGTAAAGTATTTAGCTCATTATATTGATGAGGTTATTTTTACCTCATCATTTCCTCCCCTTCCTGAGCTCAAGCAGGTCCTCCTGCTCTTTGATGTGCTCCTTGTCCTTCATTTCCCCTATTTTTGTTTAACTCCTCATATTTTGCACTAAGATCATAAAAATCATCTGCCTCTGTATCCAAATCCTCAGGTTTTTTTAGAAATCCTTGATGAAGAGTAACCCTTGCTACCCATCTCTCAAAACTATCATCACTCTGATCTATGTTGATATATACTACAAAGGGTGATGAAAGAAGTAGAGGAGGTCTATACCTCATGCCAATCCAATTAGTCTTTAATTGCTCAAGGATATCGGTCAAGGCTACTACCCTTCTATAGGACCATCTAATATTAAGAGGTGAAATTACCTCTCTTTTCTTAAGATGCATAGGAAGAGGAGTATATCTCTCTTCACATGCATGCCAAGATCTCCCTATCAACTTTGGTCCTTGATCTTTAAAATGATTATGGTACAGCCAAAGGTTATTGTTATATTTACTTTGTACAGTCTCTTTAAGTTTAACGCCCAGGAACTGTGCCTTGAAATAGAAAGGCTTCCTGTGGGGGTATCTCATTTGTAATCCAACAGTTTTCTCTGCATGTGAATACTCTCTTGACTAATCCTGCCATTGGATTTGATTACGCATAGTGGATAGGAATGATCTCAACTGAACTTCCCCCACAAAGAAATTAACATAAAAATCTATATAGTCTTCTAAGAGCAAATTATGGACAAAATTCACATAATAAATCCTGTTGATCAAGAGTTGACTCTACAAATATCTTGAAAATTTCTTTATCATCAGGATCATGTGGCTGGTTATTGTAAATTCTAAGTAACTTCCATCTTAGGAGTTGTTCATTGAGGAACATAGAATATAACCAAGATGGTCTTCCACAAGCCAACAATAACTCACCTATTTGACAAGCATTCTGTTTAGCTCTATACACTTTGTCAAATGATTATTTCAATAGTACTAACTCCTTTTTCAAACTATCATTTTCAAAATTTTCATCTCTTAGGAAGTAGCATCTTTCCATCCATTTCATCAATAATGGAGGGATACGTACCTAGAACCATTCTAACACAGTTGATTCAGTTTGTGTTCCCTTAGATTCCATTATTAGCTTGGTGTCACTTTCCTGCAAGTCCTGTTCTAACTCCACAATTCTACTCATAGAAGCATTAAGTTCAATTCTTTGCTTGTTCCTTTCTTCTTCAAAAGCATTAAACATTTGCATAAAATTACTTTTCAAACCTTGGATGTGCTTGTCTTTTTCAAAAAAATCAACCAAAATTTGCTTGCTTTCCTGATTCCATTGATGTATTTGATATTGCAATTACTCAATGGCCTTGTCTTTTTGCTCCATCTGCATTTTCAATTATGTAATTTCTTGATCCCTTTTACTTACAATTGCATCATGTGCCTCTATTTCCTCTTATTGTTGGGTGATCTGTTCTTCATTTCCTTGTAACCAGAATTTTAACTCGGCAATTTTTCTAATTCTTCTCCTCTCTAACCAAGTTCTTCATCCCCTGCATTAACAAAAAAAGGGGGATTAGGGATTTCCATATCAGCATGAAGTACATTTTCCTTGGTACTAGGTACATTTTCAACATCAAATGAAATTGTCTCAACAACTCTATCAAGAAAAGAGGAGAATCATCCCACAGGATCATCTTCAATATCCACAAAATGTGACAACTGTATTCTTCCCTCTTCCTGTTCCATTGGAGATGGAGTTCTCTTCTCTTCAACCCCAGGAGATTGATCAGCCTGTTTCTCTATTTCACTTGTTTCCTCATCCCCGAGCTGATTTTTAGTTTCCAATATTTTTGGCTCAAGTCCTAGGCTTTTTCTTTTTAGAGGTACTTCCTGTATCATAAGCCGCAGTTCCACTAGACTCAACAGATAACCTCTTGCTTCTCCGTATAGGAGGGGTTATTTAGAAAGTAACTTTAGTCTGCCTCTTCCTCTTACAAGGAGACCCTTCTTCTCCTCCAGAATGCACAATTTCTACATCCCCTGACTATCTTGGGGTTTCTAACACATCAGGAAAAGTTTTCAGTGCTTCACCACTAGGAGCCATTGAGGTATGTCGGGATTCAAGAGCACTTAAGGCTTCAGAGGATGGTTCTTCTAAATATTGGTCTACTTGTTTGGATGACTTGCCCTCCTCAAGAGGTCTTTTAGACTCCATATTTTCAAATTTTTCACAGAAATTTTTACCATTTCTTTTCTGGATTTTTACGAAAATGGTACTTGCATATCAGTTGTACAATGTCATGGTGTTTGAGTGGCCCTAACCCAACTTTATACTTTTCTATCACGGTGGTAACTGAATTACACAAAAATGTTGGTAAATTAACCCTAAGAGAAGGGTCTTCGACACCATGGCACAAGTGAATAAGCAAACGGAAATGGGGTCCTACTACCGTGGCTACTTGTCCTTCACAGGTAAAATATTTTATTATCCAAGCTACGATAGTTCTCCAAGGTTCTCGGATAGAAATTTTGTGAAAACCTTTGTTTTGTCCCTTAGTACTTATGGTGATTATAGATTGAGGCTCCCCTTCCCTATGAAACAATTCTACCATTCTTTGATAGGTAATTTTGGTAGTTTCAATCAAGTTAATGCCTCTATTCTCAAGACCAAAGAGATGAACAATAATTTTTGGACTTACCCGGAAACGTTTGCCATGCACCATAGTTTGTCCATCTACAAAGTTTTATGCGAATTCTTTTAACAACTGCTCAGTATATCCCTCAAACTTTTTCATAAATTCGAGCAACCCAACTTTTTGAAATAGCATTGCAATGTTACTCAATGCCAACAATTTAGCTGTTAAGGATGGTTCAGAATTTTTCTTGGCTCCTCCCATTCTATCTTCCCTTGTTGTTATGCTAAATTCTGCAAAAATTCTGTAATCCTCAACTTGTTTTAATCAACTGAATTGCAAATGAAAAGGGAGATAATTTCGATATAACCAATGGAAGAGGAATTAACTACCTTACTTGAGTCCTTACTAAATAATCATGATGATTCTGCATGGGAAAATGCACAACTATTTCCATACTTCGAGCAATCGCGCGATAGCACAATTTTCAAAATTGAGAGAGGGAATGGTTCGTGCCAATTAATTAATCTCTATTCAATATAATTACTAACTTTAAGCAAATAAAACCGTACGCACCTTACATCTTGTCATTAAATCGAACATCACTCACCTTTTGCTAACATAATAGGATAGTTACATGATTTGGCAAGGGTGGTGGCAGATGATTAGGACATGGATGGGATGGTTTAAATAATGACGAAGATTATTATGACAAAAATGGTTGTCATAATAATTTTATTTATTATGAAAGGATTTGATATGATATGGCGAAATGATAATTAAAGCGTGGATTTCAAGGTGGTAACAAAAATTTGAATAATGGGCATGTGTAGAACTTTGGAAAAATCAAAATATTGAAAAAGGAAAGAATTTAGAAAAATCTAGGGCATCACAGAAAGATGCGGCCGGGGTGAAAGATGAAAAAGTTATGGAGCATCGTTGAGAGATGTCGTCGAAACACAACAACAAAATTAAAGTTTTTGGAGCATCGTCGAAAGATGTAGCCAGGGCAACAACCAAAAATTTCTGGAGCATTGTGGAAAGATGTAGCCGGAGCAGCAACCAAACAAGTTCCAAAGCATCACCAAAAGATGTCGAAAGGAAGGAAGAAACAACAAAATTCTGGAGCATCGCTAAGAGATGTAGCTAGAATGCAGTCAAAATATTTCCAAAGCATCATTGAAAGATGCAGCCAGAAAAAGGAAGAAAAATGTGAAATTTTGGACTTGGACTTTCTAAAGCATCGTTAAGTGATGCATTAGAATGCAGGAACAAAACAAGGAACAACACAAGTCAGTTGTACAAGTTTTGGAGCACCGCAGCAACCAAGCCAACAAGTTCCAGAGCACCACAACAAGATGTGCTGGAATTCATGTTTATTGAAAAATGAAGTCCTACAAAATATAGAAAAAATTTAGCCAAGTCCAATTGATAAATAATTTGAAAGAAATGTTTTGAAATGAAGTAAATTCATACACATGTTTTTTTATGTTTTTTTTTTTATGATGGGAAAAAGTAGAAACTATATTGACTCTGTCATAGCAGAGTCAATGCATTGGATTTCTCCTTGTATTTTTACCATTTTTGTAAATTCCTCTTTATTAACAGGTTTATGGTAGATGTGTAACCAGTGTCCATTAATTAGGAGAGTTCGGGTATCACCATCAAATGGTTTCAGCTAAACCGAACCATTTGCAAATACCTCAAAAATTTCATATGGCCCGAGCAAATGAGTTCTGAGTTTTCCCTAGTGATCCTTGTATCTGGAATCGAACAATAGTGCCCAATCCCCATTATGGAATTCTCTCTCCTTGATATGCTTGTCATGCCAGACCTTGCGTTGTTGTTGCACCAGCTCAGTTTGATGGACGGCATCCAAACGAAGTTCATCCAATTCACTAAGCTATAAAACTCTCTCTATCTGGGTTCATTTAAGATCTATACCTAACTCCATGGTTGTCCTGAGAGTTTGGAGTTCAAATTCAGTGAGTAAGAGAGGTTTCCTCCCAAAAACTAACTCGTATGGACTATACCCGGTAGTTGATTTCTACGTGGTGTTATAAGCCCAAACGGCTTCAAGTAGTTTCTGAGCCCAATCTTTCCTTCCTGATGAAACTATTTTGTTAAAATGTTTTCTAATTCCTTGTTAGTGACTTCGACATGCCCGTTCGCCTGAGGGTGGTAGGGTGAGGACTTCTTATGGCTCACCTATAAATGATCAGTGAAGGCTAACAAAACTTTAGACATAAACTAGATGCCCTGATCTATGACAATTGTCCTAGGAGCTCCAAATCTGAGGAAAATTCTATTGTAAAGGAAATCAGCTACTTGTTCCTCCCTAGCAACTCGTAGGGCTTGTACTTCTTCCCACTTAGTCAGATAGTTAGTACAAACCAGAATGTACTCTTTTCCTTGTGAAGGAGGGTCTATAGAGCCAATAAAATTCAATCCCCATTTTTCAAATGGTTCGAGGACTACCTGAGGTTGCAGGGGCATTTCATTAGATGCAGTTGGTCTCCCTACACTTTGGCATTCATCACATCTATGAACATATTTCTTGATATCCTTATGCATAGAAGGCCAGTAGCATCCCGCTCATAAAATCTTGTGGGTCATCCTTTTGGTAGAATAATTCGCTCCAGAAGGATCATCATGGTAAGCTCTAAGGATACTATAGGTCTCATCTGTCCTAACACAACATCATAGAACCATATCAGGCCCACATCAAAATAGGATCCCATTAATCCATTTGAAGGGGGTGCTTTCTCTAACAAGGCATTTCTTCTATTTTGATGTAAAATGAGGTGGTATTTGTGTAGTGGCCAAGTAGTTGGCAATATCAACAAACCAAGGGGTTTTAGTAGAGATAGAAAATAGATTTTCATCTGGGAACTCATCCTGTACTGAAGCACAATCACCATCATCATGTTTAATTCGGGATAAGAAATCTGCAATTACATTGAACTTCCCTAGTTTGTCAATAATTGTTACTTTGAATTCCTGGAGAAGGAGCAACCACCTGATTATCCTCCCATTTACTACAGATTTATTCATAAGGTATTTGATGGCTAAGTGGTTTGTGTACATTGTGACTTTGTATCCTATGATATAATGTCAAAAAAAATTAATTGCATGAACTACAGCCAAGAATTCCTTCTCTGTTGTGGTATAATTCCTTTATGTTGGAGTTAAATTCTTACTAATGAAATATATGGCATACTTTCCCCCATTCTCATCTTCTTGTCCTAATACCGCTCCAATGGCATCATCAGATGCATCAGCATAAATATGGAACAGAAGGTTCCAATTAGGTCCACAAAGGATAGGAGCATAGATGAGTTTCTCTTTGATGATTTCAAATGATGATTGACACTCAAGTGTCTAGATGAACTCTACATTCTTCTAAAGAAGGGAAAACATAGGGGCTGCAATCTTGTTGAAGTTTTATATGAATCTTCGATAGTATCCATCATGCCCTAAAAAACTTCTAACATTAGTATGGGTTTTTTGGGGCTCAAGTTGTTGTATTACTTCAATTTTCTTAGGATTGACCTTAATCCCTTCAGTTGAAATATGGTGTCCTAGCACTATTCCTTGTTCTACCATTATCGGACATTTCTCATGGCTTAAGGACAAACGATGATCCTCACATCACTTCAACACCTTATCTAGATTTTGGAGGGCCTCATCAAAGGTTGAACCATATATAGTGAAGTCGTCCATATAAACTTCCACACACTCATTCACTGACTCAACTAATATAGCTAGGATAGCTCTCAGAATGTTGCAGGAGCATTACATAGCCCAAAAGGAAGAACCTAATATGCAATATCCCCTAGAAGAAAGTAAAAGTCATCTTATCCTGGTCTTTTGCTACTACCTGTATCTGGTTGTAACCACTAAATCTGTCCAGAAATTAAAAAAAAAAATTCTCCCAGACAAGTTATCCAAAACCTAGTCTACAAACGGTAGGGGAAAATAATCTTTGTTTGTGGCTTTATTAAGTTCCCTATAGTCTACGCACACTCTCCACTTCCCATTTTTCTTTGGAACCACAACCAAAGGTGACACCCATTTACTGTCAAAAATCGGATAAATAAACTCCACTTGTAGGAGTTTCTCAATTTCAGTTTTAACGGTATCCTTCAAGGCAAGATTGAGTCTCCATTGTTGTTGGCGAATAGGTCAAACATCCTTGGTATAGATATGGTGAGTACATACACTTGGGTGTATTCCTCTCATATCTGTATAGTCCCAAGCAAAAGCTTTAGATCTATTCACCAGGATATCAAACAATTTTTGTTCTTCTGGATCAATCAACCAATTGTTAATGTTCAATTTTTTTCCTGGCAACAACATAATGGTTTTAACAC
Organism: Sequoia sempervirens; assembly: GCA_007258455.2. NCBI lineage: Eukaryota > Viridiplantae > Streptophyta > Pinopsida > Cupressales > Cupressaceae > Sequoia > Sequoia sempervirens. The sequence goes on along the minus strand of VDFB02281492.1, from coordinate 941,112,844 downwards.
TTGGATGGTTGGATGTGACAGTGTACATAGACCTTGTCAAGGTGTTAAGGGGACAGATATGAGGTATAGTTTTATGAAGTCTAGCAACGTCTGCAAAGAAATGGTACGTTCTTGGAACTAAGTTTGCCAAAGGACAAGGTAATCCCATGAAACTGGCATTGTCAGATTCAGTGTGGTCTACATTGATTGGTTGTCCTAAGATTTCTTCTACGTCCAACATCTCCTCATCACTCAAATCCATGGTAAGATTTTCCATGTTGTTCTCCAATTCATCCTCTAATTCTTCACCATGTTGTTTAATGACTACCATGGCCAGTGAAGCCAAATTTTCTTATCCGTTGGGACTTTCTAGTTCATCAACCCATACTTTATTATGTTCAGCATGCTTGGCAGGAGGATACAAAAATAAATGTTTGCTATTAGGACCATGTGAAATGGTCATTCCTCCCTCTCTACAGTCAATTTTGGCTGCAACAGTAGCCAACAATGGTCTTCCTAGAATTGTTGGATAACTCTCTTTAGGTGTAAGGGACTGAATTATTTGAAAATCCATTGGATATTCCCATCCATCCACCTTAACAAGAATGTTTTCAATGACGCCCTTAGGAATAGCTATGGATTGGTTTTCCATTTGCAAGACTGTAGTTGTGGGACGTAAATTAGTAAGTCCCAACTTTTCCATCACATCAGCAGTCATTATATTAATGGCTGCTCCAAGGTCCACTAAAGCATTAGGTATTGCTACCTCATTAATTGTTACTGTTATAAGTGGACTACCTGGATCATCATATTTTGGAGCAGTGGTCTTTCCAGTGAAAAAGTTAGCTAGATAACCATTTATATGGATAGTATTTATTCGTTTTGGTTTCCTCCCTAGAGTTTTGATACACAACTATTTGATCAGTTGGTTCAACTCAGGAATCTCCTTAATTGCTTGTAGCAAAGGAACCTCAATCTACAACTATTTAATTTCTTGTATCAACGCAGTTTCGGTGGATGTGGACATTTCTAGAGTATATTTTATGGTGATTGGCTTTAGACGTTCTGGAAAATGAGCTTTAGTTTTGTCTTTAGAAGTGGAATCCTTTAAAGGATTAGTTGAAGACTGACCCCCCTCCTCTTGAGGTAAGTCAAAAGCTCCAGCTGAAGATGGCGGGTCGGGTTTGTTTTGAGTAGTTTCTAGGGCTTGTTCTATGGATGTAGGGGTTATTTTAGTTGTCTCGGCAGATTCCTTAATAGGCTTGTCTATAATTTCTTCAATAGTTAGCTACGAAAGTGTTTTTCTAGATCTCAATTGCAAGTTTCCATAGTGTATCACGTTAAGTCTAGAGCATTGTCCTGTTCTGTGGAATGCACTGGAGTATTTTGACGATTATTCTTTGGGTTCAGAACAGGTTGCGCCAAAAGTTATGGTTGATTAACTTGTTCATTTTGTTTCAGAGTATTTTAGGTAGGCGATAAAATATTATGATGTTGATTAGGTATCCTTCTGGGACTAGTATAAAACTGATTATGAGGTTGATTCCATTGAGGAACGGGATTTTGAGGATACCACTGTTGTTGAGTCTGGTTAGGCCACTGAGGATTTCCCCAAGATTGATTTTCCCATTCAAGTGGTCCCCAAGGGTAAGTTCCCCAATTAGGTGGTGCTAGAGGTGGTGCATGAGGCCAAGGTGTTGCCCATTGATTATTATTCTAGTTGGTTTGAGGTATCCAGTTAGGGTTTGAATTTTGGCCATGGGAAAAATTCCCTCCAGTTCTTTGATTTACAAAGTTGATCTCTTCCTCAACCAGAGGTGTTCTTTTCTTATAATTCTTGATGGCGTTCAAAATCTCACACTGATCAATGGGATGACTCTTTTCACAAACTTGAAAAACATCAATTTTTTCAACTTTGTCCAAAGGGCATTCCCTTAGCAGATGTTTGTTTTGGCACCTAGGGCAACAAATGGACAAAGTCTCAGGATTTCACGTTTTAGCCTGTATTCCATCTAACATGGTATTTAGCCAAATAAGAATGTCATTCTTAAGGTTGGCTATCTCCTCACGTAGTTTTCCTATTTCATTGGAACCTTTAAAGAGAGTAGAATACGTATCTATCTAATCTACAGTTCCTCGAGTAGCCAGCTCTTGGGTGCTCCTACACTTAGCTCAGATCACATGCACTAGTAACTCCAAAATTACTCCATTCAAAATAATTCCATTCACATTACTTAGTAACTCCAAAGGTGATGGGAAAAACTCATTTTATTTATATTAAGAGTATAACTCAGAAAACATAGTAACAACATAATGATATTCTTTTGAATATCATTGCTTCTAACAGTTACATATTTGTATAAGAACAACTTTACAAAATCCTATATTTTAGTTGGTAAATATTACCACTGACAAAGTCTTCAACTGATTTTAACAAACTAACGAAGTTTAAATTCCATGACATAAAACATTAAAGGGCTCAAGACGAGCCATAAAGCCTTCAATCTAAAAATAACAGAAACTACAAAAACTCGATCCATCATGCATTCTCCTAAAGTTTTAGTTCCCATTCTTCCAGTGCTTGTCTTCAATTGTGTTGAGGTCTACGTTGAATCCCTTTGACTGGAATGATAAACAATTGTGGTAATTAACCTATACAATGCTTAAAAACTAAACCATTAAGTCAGCGTAGGTTAGCTTATTTCAATTAATTTCAAGAAATAAAGATTGTACACCTTTTCAAAAAAAGAAAGCAATTACTTATCCTAAAGACAATTAATTGGCAGGGTAAAGATAGCTGGAAGATGTGAGGTAAAGTATTTAGCTCATTATATTGATGAGGTTATTTTTACCTCATCAAAGCATATATAGTTTAAGCCACCTTGATAGCACACCAAACAGGGATTTTGGCATAACTTATAGAGCTTATTTTATGCATAGAAGTCATTGAATAAATGATTGGAGATCGATTTACATAAGCTATGCTTAGAGACCAATTTATCTAAATGAATATAGGTCAATTGTATGTATCATTTACAAGCAATGTAAAGGCCAAATATAATGTATATTGGCAATGAATAAAGAGCGGACTAAATGCCATTTATAGTGCAACAAATAAGTCGATTAGGAGAGTAAGACTTAGTCAATGCTTTGAGTTGGTATATATTTGAATTAGTAAACTGTAACGCCTCGCCATACAAACCCCAAAGGACAACACAACTAACTAACATTTATGACATAATTTTTTTAAAAATAAATAAAATAAAACTAACATACAATGTAAGTTAACATACCACACTAGTAATGAAACCATACATGAACATCATCTAACTACGTCCTTTGGGGTAAACATGACTGCATTACTTGCAAACGATCTAACATAAACCAGTTACTCACATAAATGAAAGACATCCATATGAGAACAGATGATAATACCAAGAACATATATACATCACATTTATTACAAGAGTTTACATCTTTACAATTATTACAATGGTACAATAATGCTTCCCAACATGAATAGGAATGATATGTCAATGACAAAGTATTACAACAGGATTGAATATAAGATATAACATCAATGCCAACTCCAATCTGGTACAACTCTACATAAAACGATCCTCGGTTGGGGACCCAATGGGGTGCATAGCACGTTCCACCTGACCATGTGGACCCTAAGGTCCACCCCCGTGCTAGGAGATGAAAAGAAGGACCCACAACATAAAATAGTCAAGTGAACAAGGCTTAACAAGATTCCACAACCAAAACAACAATAATCACAAGGAACATCTACTTTCAAAGCAACCATAACACAAGGAACATCTCACAACATCCTCAACACATAACCACATCAAAATAAATGAAATCCAACAAGAACCAATTTCCAATATCACAGATCAACACTAAATAACCAAAAGAGGTGCCAACAATCAATAAGATCTAAAGCCCTCAAATGAGATCGCAATATCAACCAACAATAAATATCAATGGGCAGCTTTCATTAGCATCAATAAAGTTGCCATGAGTATATATATGCAACATCAAATAACTAAAAGGAGGCTTCAACAATAAACATAAAGAAACAACTACTTCAATATACATAAGGTACATCTACTTCCAAAGGTACAAGAACAACAGGGGAAAATAACCAACAAGGCAAGCAAGGTTGCTAAAGGGAAGAGTGTCATCACATAGTTTGTCATGGGTTACCCAGGTAGATCTTCCTAGGCCCTGGCCCCCATCCTAGGTTACCCTAGTAGCCTCTATAGATCTTCGGCTACCTCTCGTGAGGACAAGGTAGTTGATCTTGCCATTCCAAGCCTTCTTGACTCACCTCAAGCCTATACAAGCACTTGAGCCATGAGCGAGACTTTAACTTATCTTGATTAGTGTTATTACTACCCAACCCCCTAATTAATTATTAGTGTTTTCACTTGATTAAGAAACTTCCAATGAGTTACCCTGGCACCACTTTTGGGTTCCGACCCCCATTGGAAGTCACTCCCCCTAATAGCAACAAAACTCAAAAGTCACTAACTGGGTAAGCCAACTTGCACAACATAAAAAGCACATGAATAATCACATTAAGCGAGGCATACACCATCCTGCACAAAATCTTCATAATGAAACAACTTCCAAGTACAAGATCAAGTAAAAGATCAACAGTTCACTAAGAACCAACATGAAAAGCCAAACTTAAGAAAGCTCTTTCCCCCAATCCTCTGGAAGTCTAACAAATCCAAAACACAATGGTTTCCCCATCGACATGGCAACAATAACTTGATCTCCAAATCGAATTTAACCAACCACAATAAGCAATATCAACTTAAACAAACTTAATAATTAGCCGTAAAAACAACCAACTGAGCATCCAAGGGAGACCTCAATTTTCTCCTCACATGATACCCAAGTCACAATTACCCAACAAACTTACAATTTGGCTAACTTAAACAAAATCCATAGCCACGACATCAATAGCAATCGACCAAACCTTACAACATAAATACTCCATAAAAGAAGCCAAGCATACAAGGCAACCAAATAATTATCACATTCTAACCTTGGAAACATACACTTTACATTCACTCATTTCCATTTAATCCACAAAATTATTTAACACAATGATTTGAAAATAGCTTTATGAATTGTTCCAATTAATTTCATAGTAAATCAACTAACAAATAATCATTTAGTACAACATCGATTTAGTGCATTACTACTACATATATTCATACATTAATTGTGAAACTAATCTAGATATATGGACACATATAAATATAGTAAAGGTTAAATTCTTTTTATATCTCTCTAAATATAAATGGTAATTCTCTCTAATATTTCACAACCCAATATAATGTAGTTTTAAATAAGGAATCTCACATTTATTAAAAAAGCAACATGGAAACTATTAGCACTAGCATTCAAGTAAACGATTATACAATTTCAACACCTTTCTTAGCCTAACCTATGTATATATAAATTATTCATTAGATTCAATAGAAGAGAAAACTAAACTATCTAGATGAAAGCTATAGTGGTACCATGCAACGATAAAGGTTACCCATAGGTTCCTCTTTTTTTTAATATGATGTCCAAACATTAATAATTAATAGAAGTCTAAGAATGTACATTTAATATATATAAAGAAGATATCCTTCTATAAAGGAAAGATTGATAAAATGTAACTTGATCACTAATGTATAATTAAAATTTTTTTTAAGGGAAGATATGAATCTACCTATTCACATAGTCATGTCAAAGGATCACTATTGGACTATATCTCAAGTTATTTTAGAGCATAAATTTGATATATAATAATTCAACCTTTAATGATGATATATATACTTATTTACATACATTTATTTATACACTCATAGATATATAAAAGAAACTATATCCCTAAAATAAATAAAGTAACTTAAGATTAATATCTCCAAATTTATTTCAATTCTATTTCTTGTCATTTCTTTTAATTAAATTCCTCAATAATCAAAACAAGATTAAATCTAATTCTTCTATAAGCTATTTGTCTTATATCTTTAAGATGAACCTTTTATGATGAGCAATATAGGAACCTCTAGGAGTTGAATGTCATAATTTGAAGTCTTGCACGCATATTTAAAGAGGTATATATGAATGAGCCAATATCTTGATAGGTAGACACCTCTTGGACGTATATCAATATGTTATATTACCATTTTAAAGGTATCCATTTAATCTTATCTATCATTCTATGATTCTATGAATTTAAGTAAATAACTAAGAATTAATATACGAATGAAACCCGCAATTCATGGTATCATTGTGCTAATCAAAAGATCAAGATTAACTAAAGCTCCAAGGTTGTCATAGTAAAGATCTTCAAAACACATAGAAATCAAGCAATAATATCATAAGAAAAAAAAATCAACTCAAATCAACAAACATCACAGGTGCGAAAGATGTAGGTCATGAGCCAGGCCAGCATATTAGCAATTAATTCAGTCAAAAATCTGTAGATATACTTTACGGCACCCTAGAATACTTCAATAAAGTACACCAATCCTTAGCTGAAATATGAGCTGTATGTCTAATATTTGATAGTAAAATCTACATCTCACATCTACACAACAGACAACTTAAGAATCAGATGCCACAAAAATCAATAAAGCCAGATGCACTTTACACCTCAATGAAAACTAGCTGGAATAAAGTTCGCTATCACATTGCTTTCAACCAACTTCGATTGTTAATTTTCATATCTAAGAAATGTCTTTAGGTAGTTTATTTCTTATACTGAGATCTAAGTCTCGGAATTATAAAAACTATGTAGAGCTTCAAGAACAAATGCCTCAATGGAAAATGTGGTGATATTTGTACAAATATAAATTCTTGGATCAAAAGGGGCGAATCTTGGTACAGCCTGATGTTCAGGAATGTACAAGGCCGAAGGTCAACTAATCGACCAAACGTTCAAACTATGGAGGCCGAAAAGAGCAAGATTTTGCTTGGACTGTTAAAACAGATAAAGAGCCATCAAATGAGATAAATGGAGGAGAATCAGGCATCTCCAAGGCAACCCTACGATCTGATAATCATGAGATGACTAAAGAAGAGCAGCGTCGGCAACACCAAGCAGAACTTGTAAGGCAAAAGAATAAGAAGACTGCAAGAAAAATTCACACCTACTGACTGAACAACATCATAAGGATCTATCATATAGTAATCATGCAGCATTACACCTGAGCTCACAGACATAGGTTGGAATGCCATACTTGGTTGTGATTAACTTTTAAGTCAACCTGTTCAATTTTGTTAGTAACCAAACGGTAGTCATGATGCACTACGCTTTAACTCACAGGCTTAGATGTGATTCTCATAGTTAGGTGTGTCAAACGTCAAGAGTTGAGGTTCCATTTAATTCATGATTATGTAGCATTATCAATCTTAAATCACTAATCTAAAGCTATTATTTGAATCGATGAAGAGTTCAAGGCAGAGGAATGGAATTTTGGACTAGCACACATATGGTTTACACCTACTTCAACTACATTCTTAGCAAGGTGTTTTTACTCTTCAATGCATTGAATTTAAAGCATAAGCCCTAGACAATCTAGTATTGCATAAGGATTTAATAATTAAACAACACCTACATAAGCACCATGGTTAGAAAATAACCAAGACCGAGCTATGTCCACTATTGTCTCTGTTAACAGAGTATGGATGGCTGAGAGATCTTTACGTATACCTCACTGTCAACAGAAGAAAGACTGAAACTATCGAGCTTTCAAAAAACGGGCATTAGAGGTTAAGGCGCGACACATCCATTAGATGACATCTCATGGACTGCAGTGTACGCAAGGTATGTACAAAATGGATTTGTTACAGGACTTTTAACAATCTTAAGAAGAAATCAGTGGGTGCAGCTAGATGATAATTATTGGACCCAGCGCAAACATCCACCGAGCATAAACGACACATGAAATTTACAAATGCAATGGTTAAGACAAATGTGTATGCAATAATGAGGGAAGAGGACCGAGCATTAAGAACTATTTTGAAAAGCTACCTATCAACATTAACATCATGAAGTAACGTCCCAACTAAAGGAGTGGTCAAAGATACACATATTGGAAAAGAGTTAATCATACCTAGTTATGCTAATTTTGAATTGGGTTGAGGAGAACAATGAATAGTATTCACCCAGATTGCAAAGGAAACGATTCTATTCTGGAACCTGCATCGACCTCGATCTCCCTCAGCATTCTCTGTACTGTGCTAGTTACTCAAGTTTTTCAGATACACAAGTTATAGTAGTAATTGTAACTAACAGGTGCAAAGAGAAATTTCATAATCTTTGCCAACATCGTTGATGCCTAAACTGAAATTGGGGCTTGGAAGAGGGGATGGACATCCATAGAAGCATAAGAGATAAGGATTTTGTCAGATGTTATAGTTGCAAGTGCCTGGCAGTCCTATATGTGAAATGCAGAAGCATAGAGAAGGCACGCAAAACTATTTGACAGAATGCTTCAAAGAAATGTGGTCTTTCCAGATACAGGGAAAGTACATAAAAGATATATATATAGAAAATGCTTAGTAACCCACAAGCAAATGGGAAAGGTAGATGTAAAGCCGAAAGCGACACCTTTAACAACCAGATAGTTGTCGGCGCCCATAAATCATTCTTCCTTTATAGAATGTTCATCCTGCAACCTTGCAAGCATAAGTTTTTCCCATATCAACCCCAAGAATAAGGCACACCATGATATCTTATGGATGATGAGAAAGACAAGCAAGTAAGGGATAAATTTTGAGACAGAAGTAGAGCTTGTGAATAAGCCATCGCCCTGTATCTATTATCAATAAGTGACAGCAGGGGGGAGCAAAAAGATAATAAAACAGAATTGGTAATGCATGCAAGGACGCATAGATTAACCTTCGATTATAGTACCGACTAAGGAGTACATGTAAATAGAATCAAAGCACAAGCTTAAGAACTCATAATGGAAAATTAGTATTTTCCCATTCGGTGAACGACTCTCCTTCTAAAGGACCAAAATAATTATTATAATTGAATTCACATAATCTTGCCGATATTTTATAAAGAAACACTTGAACAGTCACCAGTTTAGATAAAAATCTCACAGCAGAAATATAAGAAACATTATTAATTGAAAACGAGGATAACATGCTTTCGAATGAGATGCCCACATACCAAATTTTTACTGATTTCCTCGTAGCTATTTGGAAAGCCTTGCACTCTTTTCCCAGACGTACCCTCTCCCCCTTAGTCATGGTCATTCACCTCTCCTTCTAGACCATGCATACCATCCCATAGACTCTTCTGAGATGTTACCCGAATACCTGCTTAGGGAAAGCTGGGCGAAATTGAAAAAGGCAGAAAGCATCTTTGAGAGAATGCTAAATTTAGCTACCACTCTGCCTGTAACTTTCTTTTCAGTTACAAAGAATCTTCAAAATATGGATTGCATTTACTCAGCAAGCAGTTACAAAACCGTTACATGCCATAACCTACATTTAGTCCTTCCTTAAAAACCAACATACTAATAATACTTTTCATTTTAATTTATTTACCATATTATTTATTTTACTGTTATTAATTATAGCCTCCCTTTTGATTTTATTTTATTTCAATACTACATCATAATTATGTTTATTAACGATTGTATCCATATTAATTTAATAATTTTATTTCAATAACACCTTATACATCATAACAGTGAACAACAATGGAACATCACCAATCATTGAACAAACTTACTGAGAAGACAAGAAAGGCCAAATACAAAGAGGCACTACATAAACTGCAATTACTTGGGATGCTTTGTCATACATTAAATATCCAACAGCAAGTAAATACAAATGCATAATGAAAGGATAAGTTACAACAAGGTGATGAAATAGTCAAAGCTGATTTATGAGACATAGCGACTCATCATAGACTTAGCCAACTATATGCAAGTGTTGTATTTTGAGAATAGACTAATTCAAAAGAGTTAAGCTGCACTTGAATTATAGAGAGATGGTTGTTTTCTTGGCACCATATTAAGAAGTTTTGATTGCTGTAGAAGTTCATTTTGAGAGAAATTTGAATGTCACCTTTTGATCATGTGTTGTTTTAAACAGTCATATATTGCTGTCAACTAAAGAGGTTGATTTGTGGCATTCTATGCTGAGTATACTCTTTGTTTGTGTGCCCCCTTTTAGCCATGTTTAGTGAGTAGACTAAAAAATGGAGTTTGTTGTCAATATTCATGCATTTTTCTGTAGGCTAGGGAGTCTCCTTGTTGTTGTATAAATAGAGAAGCAATCTCTCTCTTTTGGGACACATTCCATATGCTTTTGCTCTGCATTCTATTCTGCAGTTCTAAATTGCCTTATTCTGCAAGTTTATTCTGAGTATTGTGAATGAGCTTTGAGTATTTATAGTGAAGTATATTATCAACTTGGGGAAAGAATTTATAGAGGCATTGCTTGTGAAGTCAAAGTAAAGCTAAGTGGCTGAAATTGGGAAGTTGTGCATCATTCAGTCAATTGGATAAGCGAGGATATAGGCATGAGGTTTCTTGAATGTTTTGTTTATTCTATTGAGATTACTTGCATTAGAGAAAAATAGTATTTTCTTTGAAAGGAAAATAGAAGTTGTTATGTTGTTTGTGAGATGCCTGTAATTACTCCATAATAGGAGGGATTCTTTGTCATAGGTATTGATTATACTAGATATGATTAAACAAGAATAGCTTATGGGCTATTCATAGTGTGAAACATATCAATGTCACGAAGTGACTTGATACTATTGGCTTAAGATGTTAGATGTACATCAACTGTTTGGTAGAAATAATAGGATGAGTCATTGCTAATTTGTACTTGCATGATCACTTGATCATACTTGAATTAAGACCTTGGGTAGAGTTTACCTACTAGGTTGGGATTCATACTTGACTACTCATTAAAACCTATGGTTGGGAATAGCCTATTTGGTTAAGTTGTTTAATTGGTCTTGATTAGAACATATAAGGTAATAGTAACTTATATAATCAGACTAGTCATTGGTAGGTGACTATATCCTAAGATTAGGATGTATCAAGGATAAAACCCACCTTTGTGACTCAACTAGTTCACTTGAGTCTAATGAATTCCATATGATTGGAGCGTAGGTGAGAATTACCTAATGAGTAGAGTTGCTACTTGATTAGTGGCATAACACTCTTAAACATGAAGTTATAGTATTGATAAGAGTAGACTCTATGCTTACCCTTTTAATTAAGGGGAATTACACTCTCGAATGGAATCATCTATATTAATATGGTTATTTTTTGATGGGGGTCATTCATTGATAAGGTTATACTCTTGATGAGTATCACTTATTATATCATAATTTACTAAATGGAGTTAGTTATTTAATCTATGATTATAATGAGGATTATTTAGCTATATTCTAGATTATAAAGTTATACTTTGGACTAGATTGTCTTTTGAAGTAGATAACTTGTTTATGCAGAGATAAGCTTGTATTTTAAACCTGGGGATAGGAATATCCAATGAAGGGGTAACTTGTGATTAGGCTTAATGGTAGAGATGCCATAGTGATTTGGAAAAAGGGAGTGGGCTATTTTTGGGGTTAAGGGTTACCCATTGGAGGAAATACCTATGCATAGTTTATAGTGGCCTTAAGTCAAATAGAACTTAATAAAGTGTAGGTGAATACAATGACCATCACTTCAAGTACTGAGTGAGAAAACTTTGGTCAAAGTAGTGTGATTTCCTTTGGCTCCACTGTCAGTTCATCATGTCTATGTAGTGCATGCTAGTTGCAAATTGTATGGATTACAAGTTCTAGTCATATAGGGAACAACACTAAGCTCAATGTCATTATCATACAGGGTTACTCAACCAATCTCTTCATCGAATGGTAGGGCCATCTATCTTATGATAGATATGTAGGGGACCGCATATGAGTTTGTGGTTGGTGGAAAAGTGCTTGAGTGATGCTTCTCCTCCTCAGCAGGCGACAAAAGACCAAGATATTTGAAAGGTAGATCCTAGACCATCTATAACTATTGCTTGAATCTCAATTGAGTGATGTAGAGAAAGGTGTAATACTTCAAAAATAACTCAATCAAACAAACTTTTCAATCTTGGAACCCTAATTTGGTGGGTTTCTCTCACAATCTTCCTTTTTCCCTAGTAGTACTCCACAACCGATTTTCCCAACATAATTTTCAAACCAGACTTCATAGCCAGAATATGAACACGGCTTTGAGTACCCTTTATGGCATTGACAACATACCAAATTTTTAGGTGGGGGTGTTTTGGAACATAAAGGTCAAATTTGTGTTGCTACACTTTGAATTAGGCCTAATTGGGCTTGTTTGAATGGGCAACAAGGTTTTCAAAACTTAGACCTCAAACCTTTATGCCAATGGCTCAGACTTGTTTCAAGGTGTCTCCCAAACCATTTCCAATCAATTTCAACCCATTTGACAACATACCAAATTTGTAGGTGGGGTGTTTTTGAACATAATGGTCAATTTTTTGCTACTACACTTTGAATTAGGTCTAATTGGGCTTGTTTGAATGGGAAACAACAAGATTTTCAAAACCCAGACCTCAAACCTTTATGATAATGGTTCATACTTGTTTCATGGTGTCTCCCAAACCCTTTCCAAGAAATTTCAAAAATCACCCAAGAGTTCCTCTACAAACCCTAACTCCTATGCAACTTATTTGCCTAAAACATGAGGTTAAATGAACTAGGGCATCACCAAACTTACACCAATCTTCATCCACTGCTCCTGCAACATTATGAACATGAAATTCAACCTACCTAAATCCATTCCATTGAGTTTGAGGCCAATTCATCGATGGAATGGAGAGAAACTCATCTTACTTGCCTCAAACCAACCCTAAACTAGGTTTTCAGAAAAATTTCTCTAACTCGCTCAAAATTTGATGAGATCAAATGAAACAAAGTGAAATAAACAATAGATTCAATACATTGTCTATTCCAATGGATTTTAAACCACTTCCAGGCCATACAAGGCCGTACCACACTATGTAGCAGCAAAAACAACCTTGAAATGCAGAAAAACAGAGTTTTATTATTGTTCAATCTCCAAACAAACTACTAGCACTTGTCTCGAGACCATTTGAAGGTGTAATTAAAAGTGTTGTACCTTGTCCTAGGTCATGATTACACCTTAGTTAAGTTTACTTAGGGACCACATAGGAGGTAGTTGGAGAATTTCCACTTTTGGTGGACTTATCATGTTATTACTTTATCACATCCACCTTTTGTGGACACATAATGTGATTACCTCTCCACCTTTTGTGGGTGATCCACCTTTTGTGGTGATTATCACATTATCACTTTTCCACTTTAGGTGGAGTGATAGCTTTTCATAGTTTTCTCATGTCATAAGATTACGACACTTGTCATAATCTTATGCCCTTCTATGTTCTCACCTTGGCTATATAACCAAGGGGTCTCCTATGTACTTTGACACATTGTATTCTATTTGCATCATTAGCAGAATGCAATTTATTCTTGTCATCTTGTTTCTATCTCTCTTATGCTTGTGCTTTCTATTAGGCCTCTAGATCTTGGGTGGCTACCTTCATAGCCAATTCTTACAGTTCAATCTCCAAACAAACTACTAGCACTTTGTCTCAATCATTCCAAGGTGTATTTAAACATTTACAATCCAAAACTTACCATTCTCCAACTGCCTTTTGAAATCCAACCATTCAACTTCCAACATAACCCAAAATTGCAAAGTTGCTTGGGCAACTTTTTGCAACACTTACATCTTAGCACAAAATTGACCCCACGTGACTCAAATTGACCCAAAACATGCAACTTGGTCTTAAAATACCTTATTACAAATAAAAACATGACTTAATCACAAAAACACTAACATTAGACCCCCTTTATATCATGAAGAGCCAAGTGCCCTGCACCACTAGGCTATGTATGTATCGTGTGCCCATTTATATGGAAGGATATAATCATGAATGATATACTTGAGTTCATTTAATATGATATCTATGTTTTTAGAAGATTTATAAAATTACATTGAAATGTGCAATGGAAATTTGGAATTAGTGTTATTTCAATTATGCATGTAATTTACATTATGGGAAGAAATTTTTTTATTGCTATGTCATGGCGTCATGATTTAATCACTTAAGGTGAAAATATTATAAATTTACAAAGTAGAACACCAGGTTTGTTACAAGGAAGACATTCAGGTGTCACTATGATTTTTTGGTCATGCCCTTTGGTTTGACAAGTGTTCCTACTACCTTTATGTCTTACATGAACCACATCTTTAATAAACAAATGCAAAAGCTTTTATTGGTATTCTTTAATGATATTCTTATTTACAAAAATATTTGGGAGGACTAACTTAGGCACTTAAGACAAGGTATTGGGTATCATGGAGGTACAATCCTCATTTTCCAAATATTCTAAGTGTGGATTTGGGTTGACAAAGATACTTTGCTTGGGTCATGTGATAGGTGTAGATAGAGTAAAGGTTCATCAAGAAAAGATATAATATATTTTGAATTGGCCACCACCAAAGACACTAATAGAGTTGAGGGGATTATTTAGCCTTTGCAGTTACTATAGGAGGTTTGTGAAGGGGTTTGTGTAGCTTGGTACACCTCTTACAAATCTCACTAAGAAGCTAGATTTCAAATGGATTGAAGAGGCTCAGTGCATATTCAACAAAATTAAGAAGGTGATGAGTACTTGTCCTATTTTGATATTGCCTAATTTATCTCAGCTTTTTTTTTGGAGTGTGATGCCTTAGGTGAGGGAATTGGAGTAGTACTTATGCAAAAAAGGCACCCCATTGTGTATGAGAGTAGGAAGCTATGTGATTTTGAGAGACTATATCAAATCTATGACAAGAAAATCATTTCCATTATGCATACATTGGAAAAGTTCAGGCAATATCTAGTAGGTGGAAAAATTGTTCTTGAAATAGACTATAAAAACTTGAAATACTTATTCGAGCAAGACTTGAATGAGCAGTAACAAAATTGGGTCAAAAAATTTCAAGAATATGAATTTGACATGGAGTATGTGAAAGAGAAGAGGGATATTATAGAAAATTCTCTTTCTAGGAAACTTGATATATCCTCCTTGATTATGGTTTCATCTAATTGGAAGGCTCATCTGTTAGTTGAGTATTCCAAAAATACTTTTGCATGAAATTGATGGATGAAAAAATTTAGGATGACAGGTACGAGGTGGTAGATGAGATCATTTACTACAAGGAAAAAAATTATTTGGTGCATGTATCAAAGTTGAATGAGAATATTTTGAGGGTCATTCATGGTACTCCCATTGCAAGGCATTTAGGTTATTTCAAATCCTAGTGACATATTAGAGAAATATTCTCATGGAAGGGTCTTAAGATGATGTCTTACATCATCTTCGTGGGTATATGACTTGTCAAAAAAATAAGTTAGATCATACTTTCCAAAAAGGTTTATAACATCCTTTACCCATCCTTGAGCAAAAGTGGGAAATTATATCGATGGATTTTATTACACGTCTTCCTAGAGTATAGGCTAGAGATTGTATCTATGCTCATTGACAAGTGACCAAATATGAACATTTATTTGCCATATCATCTAAGTACAAGGCACCTCATGTTTCAAAGTTATTCTTCAAGAGGTGTTTAGAATCCATGGGTTACCAAAGAACATTGTCAGTCATTGGGATAGCAAGTTTCTCAACATATTTTGGCAAGATATATTCAAGTTAGTTGGCACAAATTTGACCCCAAGCATCAATTAACACCCTCAGGTAGAGATTGTTAACAAATAGGTGGAAGGGTACTTGCACAATTACATTGTGGGGTAGTAGAAGGCTTGGACAAGTGGTTACATTTGTGGGTTTATTGCTACAATACTACCTACCATATGTCGATTGGAATGACTTTTTTTTAGCATTGTATGAATATGATTTTGTTTCTTTTGTAGATTTGGATTTTTGGGACAATAAAGAACCTAAGGAAAAGGATTGGATTCAAGAGATTCAAGACATCCTTAAGTAACTTAAGAATAATATTTGGAGTGCATAGAATCAACAAAATATTTATGTAGATAAGCACAAATTTGAGAGAAGATTTGAGGTGGGAGATTTAGTCTTCTTGCACCTACAACCTTATAAACAATATTCTATAAATAAGAGTGGTGTTGAGAAGTTGAATCATTGCTTCTATGGTCCTTATGAGGGTTAGTGAAGAAGCTTACAAATTAGAGTTTCTTAAAAATAGCAAAATTCATAATGTGTTCCACGTTTCTTGCCTCAAGAAGATACTTGGGCAACATATCACTTCATCACTAGAGCTTCCACCATTGGATGATGAAGGAATATTTTTTTGGCCCCTGATGTTATTTTGTATGCCAGAGAGAAGAGGTTGAGGAGCAGAGTGCCCAAGGAGTATCTTATCATATGGAAGTAATTGCCTTTAAATGATGTTACCTCAGAATTTGAATAGGTTTTATAGCATCTAAATCTTCAATTGTTTAAGGACAAGAAGTCTCAAGAAAGGAGGATTATAATGTCCCCTTCAGTGGAGTAGCTGAAGATGACTCTAAAACCTATTTTATTCTTATAGGCTATTTTTGGGCAATATCAAGGAATAAATTTATTAATTAAATAAAGTTATCCAATAAAGCAAATTTTAGAAATGAATTTAATTTAATTAATTTTATAAAGTGACTTAATTAAATTAAAAATAGAAAATATTAAAAGTCACTTTATAAAGGTACTTTGATAAAATATTCTAAGTGGAAAATAAAAATTTTCCTTTGGGAAAGTTCTATGGGAAAATATAAAAGAGGAATTGGGAGGTCATTTGTTCATGCTTGTTTATTTCTTCTTTGTGGAGACTTAAAGCTTATAGGAAGAGAAAACCTTGGGATAAAAACCCTAAGAGAATTGGTTTTAGTAGTGAAATATCTACCCTAGCTGATTGCAAGTGGAATCGCACAGATTCTACATGTAATTTTGAATGATTGAAGATTTAATAATTTGTGAAGTCTTATAGGGAAGACAAATTATCATATATTTGCAAATATTAAATAGGTTTGTTAAATTATTATTTCCAAGTGCCATGGTTGGTGATTGACAAAGCATGAGATCAATAGCCATTAATGAAGGATTGATAATATGGTTGGGCATGATTTTTGATAGTGTTAGGCATGATGTTCACCTTGGATAAGTATGAGACTTATCAATTATTGTGCATTTGATTTTTTTGTTGAAAATGAGTATTACAATATATTTAGCATGAGGAAGTCCATAATTGGCCGCTATAGTCATAACATCATGTTTGTGATACTCTTGGGTGTATCGGTGGGAGATGGAGATTATAAGGTGGTCACCAATCTTCCCAAGGGAAAAAGTGGGTATTGCAGGCACATAAAAAGGGGAAATTGAGGGTAAAGCAACCACTTTGGAGTTCAATGCTACCATTGGGATGTTACAAACCATTTTTTAGTACATTGATGTGAAAGAATGTAAACAACAACTTGTTAGTTGATTGTTGCAACCATTAAGAGTCACATTTTAGTAACATATTTACAATCATGGGAAAGTCCAAGCTGGGCATAGATATCTCTGAGTAGGAAGTGAGGTATAAATAGATTAAAGTAAACAAATTTAGTAGATTTGAGGGCATATTAAAGTTTTTTTTTTTATTAACATAGACCTAGGGAAATAGGTTGGGCATTACAAAGGTCAAAATTAATATTACAAATTCTTCCTTGTACTATGTAGTTCCAAACAAAAAATTATATTATCCAAATTCTTTTGATTGGTTGATGTATGAGGTTGTGTGCCATTTGTTTGTTATAATGCTTTAGCATTCAATGTTTGTTTAAGAATTTTTTAGTGATGAACTATGCTTTATACCTTTCCAATAAACTTCCCAAACAAGAGCAACACAATTCTCTCATATTTTGATGCTTATAAATTATTTGACAAAATGCTTAAATGGTCAATCTTGTGAAAATTAAAAATAAATGGTCAATAAATTGGTAGGGAATCTTACAGTGCTATTAGAGCATGCATGATTATTTATGACAATTGCAAAAATTTATCTAAATATTCGAGTACATGATATTACATAGATCATCCTCCATTTGATTTATTCAAAAGTTTATAAAGATCGTCATTCTCTCATCGCTTTAAAATCAATCCCTTATGTAAGTTTACTTTCTTGAATTCACTATCAAAATTGATAGTTCTATGTTTTTGAGTTTCATTTGCATCCATTAATGAGCAATTTGCTACAACGAGCTTGTTTTGAGCTTTGCACAAAGTTGGAGTATTGTGCTTATTTTATTGTTTTTAGTACTTTATTTTCCTTATTTTAATTTCATGCTTATAATAACAACCCAATATTTTTTTGATCAATAAAAATGGTAGAATCATAGTAATATTTATATTAATATTATGAAAATTACATCCACACCAATACAAGGTGAAAGTATTATAAAAGATGATACAAACAACAGATTAAATTCAAGACCAAACACAAAGAAAAACCAAAGGGAAGACAAATAGCCCTCACAAAGAATAAAACACAACTAGAGGGAAGAACATACAACCCTAACAAATACCACTAGAACTATGACCATTTTCCAAAGTAGATAAAGTAGATATTGAAAGATGTAAACCCTCTTCAATGTGTTTGAGTAAAACATGGAGATAATTGAACAATGTGAAAGCATGATTGAAGAAAGAATCTCCCAAATAATTTTAAAACAATCTAACCTAAGCAGAGACTAAATCAAAGTATCATAGATGAGACAATTTTACATTACGCAAAGAATAAATGAGAAGATAGGAGAAGATGCCAAACACTCTTTAGAGAAAATGCCTCCAATAGTAGACAACCCAATATTCAAGTTGTAGCCACAAAAACATCCATTGAATAGGCCATGAAGATGAAGTTTTAGATATAATGATCCACAAGTTGCTTGACCAAACCCTTGTCAATAAAAATATCCATGATGTTGGAAAGAAATACATAAGACAATTAAAAAAATAGAGCCTTATTCTTCTTGTTTAGCCAATTATGACCAATGATAATATGTAAAGCCTCCTCCATTGGGATGCAAGGAAGGATAAATGAATGACCAAACCTATCTCTATCAAAAAAATAGTTTTCACAATATTCACATAAAAAAATGGAAGAATAAGTTGCCAACCACGATCCATACCTCAATATCAACCAAAAACAACAAATAAATTCCAAGAAAAAAGAAGCCCAAAAAGAAAAATAGCCACCAAGGAATAAGTCATTATAGATGAAATCATGGAAAATGAAAACAAATTTCTTACAAATCATATTAGCTCAATTGAACTACCACAAGTAATGATGGAGGCACAATCCAAGAATACACATAAAAATCCCCAAGCAATAAAAACAAAAAAAAAAGCCTTAAAATTGGGCAAGTGTAATAACATATGAAATGGTAGATGCTACACACAATATGGTGGTATGCATGGAGGAATCAAGTAGTGTAACCTACACAAGACATCATTCAAGATGTTAATAAAATTTAATCACCAAAGTGATTTGGAGGGGAAGATATTGGTGAAGACCACATGCGTAGGAATCATCAAAGAGACATCAATTGGAATCAACCACAAGACCATTTTCTTCCCACTCAACTCAACTCACACGACAAGGATTCCCACCTAATAAAAAAAAAATTATTCCCACCTAATCAAAAAAATTATAACTCACCATACAATTACAGCTCTCTCCAAGATAGACTTCAACATCATAAAAAATGAATTTTAATTTCCTACACATGTGATCACAATTTAATTTTCCTAGAAGAATCTATGAATGTAAAATTCTTTGAGCTCCCTTCCGGTGATTTTGTTTTGCTAAATTTTGGCCCATGTCTCATTTGATAGAAGAGTTGCCCTTAGCTTTTCATCAGGCTTCTTTTTGCTAAACTCTGTCAGCTGCCACCACGTGTCTGTCGGGCACTCCTCGCAGCAATTCCTTCCTTCACTCTTCTACTAGCTCCCACCATGCTACCACGTGTCTGCACCGCGAGCTATTCATAGTTGCTTCCCTTCACTTTTTCGTCGGGCCCCGTCCACGTGCCATGTAGCTTACGTTCGCATAAAATTTTGGTGGACCCCACAATTGGCATTGATAGTAATAAAGGTTGCCACGTGTCTTCCCAGCACAAGCTTTCATCAAAGGGATGGGAGAAAGAACCACATACTATGAACTACTGCCACGTGTCCCTTTAGTGGGAGTTCTATCAAAGGGAAGAATGGAGTGAGTAACGGGATGCGACATGCTATCGCGTGTTCTAACTGCTTCCATTAGGAAGTGACACTTGTCTGCACAGGATTCTTCTAGACCACTGCCATCATTTGCAAGGGATGCATCTGGTTGGGAAACGACTACATGTTATGGCCCGAATATTTTTTGTTAAAACGACTGAGGGGAGTCATTGCTAACAACCATCATTGCTCAAGATACATAATATTTTTTGTTACAAGCTCACCAAGCAGTGGATTGTTGGCTATATATACTGCTTCTTGCTTCAGAAAATGAGTTCAAAAGATGCAGAAAAATTAGAGAAAGACACTAGGCATTTTTTTTATGCTTTTAGATTATTGTATGGGACTTTCAAACTATGCCATTGTTTGGCCTTTCTGTTTTTCTTATGTTATTTGATAAAACATTGATATTGTGCCATTATTGTTTTGAATTGTTCATTTGCAGAACTTCTATGATTCTAGTACAAGTTTGTTGGTTTAGATCATGTCTTTGACACCTCTTTTTAGTAAATGAGTGTGAAAATTATTTTGTCATTAGATGAATTGTTCGGATCTTTATCTTTGATTTTTGTTCATTCTGGAACATAGCAATTTACCAATCATGGCCTTAAATTGAATCCCCAAAGATAGATTTGTCGTGCCTATATCTACCCCTTGGTGCACCGCCTTAATTAGATCTTTATTTTTATATCTGCTTCTATTTCCCATTCCAAAACCCCAATTACAGAAGAATTTGGCTTCTTTAAAAACCCGGAGGTGACTTAGTTTAGCGCAATTGGTCCCCCCATTAACTGATTTTTCCATAAAAGTTGTTACCTTGCCAATCTTTGGCATCAACAGTTTTTTTTTCTGGCATGCCCAGTGGGACTCATTTAAATGAGTCAAAATTCAAAGAGGGTGTATGATCCATCGGCTTGTTACTAGGTCCCAAACAATGAATAACCCTGGGCTGTTAATGCCACCATTAGGGACAATACAACCCGCAACCAAATTAGTGAACTTTTTTCTTCCTCTGCTAGCCATGTTGCTCACTACTAATAGAAATTATGTGGCATGGGACACCGGAATTCCTCTTGTAGCACCTATCATTTGGGCCCCTATCTCAGTCTCTGCTCTAAAAGATATACCTAAATTCACTAGAGATGGTTCAAGAACATCCGAACATCTGCAAGATGTTGCAATCATATGTCTGGTACATGGCATTACAGACCAAAATGTAGTGCTAAGGTTTCTCACTGCCTCTTTCAGAGGCAAGGCACTAGATTGGTATCGCATGCTACAGCCTAATACTATTGGCACCTGGGATCAGCTTGGACACCCTTTCTACGAGAAATTCTCTAAAGATGGAGACAGGTCTTTGCAGTATCATCAACTGGAGATCATAAAGCGGGCCCCATATGAATCCATGACTGACTTCAACTCTTGGTTTCACATAACCTAACAAAGAATTTAGGTTGCAATCCGCCTGCCGCCCGACTTGGCATTCATGTTCTATTTCAAGTCCGTCAACGTTGGCATTTCAATGATGATCCAGTCACTCGACATAACCACTCTACCAGATCCATATAGCATCGTAGTTAAAGCAGAGAACAATCTAATAGATGTTAGAAAGTTGTTGCCTTGGCCTGCCATGCCTATGTTTCCCGAGATATCAGTTCTTGCCTAGGTGATGTCGTCTACCAGTGCAACCGCTCCTCCTCAATCCATGTATACATACCCGGGCGCGCCACAGGATGTTGCTTCCACATCTGGCTCTTTGAAGGATGATATAAGTGACGTCAAGGAGATGTTGCAGGCCATGGCCAACGAGATAATTGTGATCAAGTGAAACCAGGCCACGCCTCTAAAGCCAACTTATCAGAATTATCAAGGAAAAAGGTCTTCTTACCAACAAAACCAGTTCCAAGGAGGCGCTTGCACAAATCCACAGGTGCAAACAACTAATCAAATAGTACCAACTTACCTTCTTCATTGCAGAGTGCTAACCCAAGCTCAAGTTGAGAGCTAACAGTGGGGCAAAACAATTTAGTTGATGACACCAACCCTTGGTGTTTCCCTTGCGGCGACTCACATATGCCCTGAAACTTCCTGCGCAATAATCTACAACAAAAGGTGATGGATCAGTGCAGTAAAGGCGTGATGTCAGACCATGGAGGTTATGCATATGCCTCTTCATAAATGGAAAACATGGTGCTTACCACACAAATGCAGGGGATGTCCTTGGATCAAGAAACAAATATTGCTCCCAATCATGTGCTCTTCTAAAGGATGGAAGAAGAGGCAGTGTTCACAAATGATGCATCCACATCTAAAACCTTGCAAGTGTAGTCTAATTACAATACTCGCTCAAAAAGGAGATTCATGGGCGAATCATTCATTCTACAACTAGTCAATCC
The DNA here is from genome assembly GCA_007258455.2 of Sequoia sempervirens. Lineage (NCBI taxonomy): Eukaryota > Viridiplantae > Streptophyta > Pinopsida > Cupressales > Cupressaceae > Sequoia > Sequoia sempervirens. Next base: position 941,090,128 of record VDFB02281492.1, on the reverse strand, counting down.
ACAGCCCAAAAGTGCTTCCAATCAGCCGCCCAATACCTTCGTAGTGGCACAACAAGGTCCGCCATGAAGGGAAATTGTGGTAACGAGAGCTAAGGAGCATAAGCCTCTGAATTCGCCACCATTCAATGTCGTGGAACAATTGAAAAAATATCTGCTAATGTGTCTCTATGGGATATCTTAGCTATTCCAAAAAAAAAAACATTGCTACAAAAGGCTCTCCAAGAGGATCCAATCATTGAACCAAAAGAGAAAATGCTCAAAGGAAAGGTTGTTGATCAATCGCCCTCTTGTCAAAGTTCTCACAAATAGCACAGAGGAAGCCCCTATCGAGGTTAAAGACAAGCTAAAACCAAAATCCTTCTTCCTAACCCTCATTGTGGGAGAGAAGTTATTGCACAATGCCAGGATTGACTCTAGCGCTAGCACTATAGTCATGCCCAAGCAGATAGTCGAAGCCCTAGGACTTAGCTATGAACCTCTGAAGAGGGGGGTTATGCAACTTTATGGGAACAAATTTAAAACTGTAGGTGTCATCAAAGACCTCCCATTGACTATGTTCTTCTCTAGCGTCACAATTCTACAAGACACTGTGATCATAGATGCCCCCCTATGTTTGGCCTCTACCTATCCCGAGAATTCACTTCAAAAATAGGAGGATATATGTCTTTGGATTGGTCGCACTTGATCCTAAGGACCAAGCATGGAGCTAAAATGAAAATAATGTCTAAATCTTTGCACTTGGAACATGTGGTCGATGAAGCTATGATCAACTTTGAAGCTTCCCATACCTCTTTCACTAAGGAAGAGACGTATTGCATTGAGTTGGTAGAAGATGAAAAAGTGACTAGAGATCGGACCAATAAAGAGGAAGTTCTCTTAAGCGAATATATAGATGTTGAACCTTTCAACAACTATCATGCTATCGAGTTGGGCACCTATGTCATCTATGATGAATATCAAGTGCTTCTGAAGGTTGTGAAAGAACCTAAGAGTGACCAAACTTCAAAACCACGGATGCTACACTTTCATGGAGCAAGATGCAAAGTGGGTACAAGAGCTGGGATATGTTTGACATCCCCAAATAATGAAAAGACACTCTGGTCCTTCCGCTTCCAGATTGCTTGTTCGAACAATGAAGCTGAATATGAAGGCCTAGAGCAAGGTCTGAGCCTTGCCGAGTGAATGGGCATTAAGAAATTAATGGTGTTTGAAGATTTTGAACTAGTGGTCAACCAAGTCCGAGGGATTTCCATAGCTAAAAATGTCTGCATGAGATCCTACAGACATAGAGTTTGGGACCTGATAGAAGGATTTGAAGCCTTCAACATTCAGACAATACCTAGAGAACAAAATGTTGATGTGGATCGCATGGCCGCAATTGGATCTCAATTCAAACTAGCCTCTGACCTAATGCATAACAAACACTTTGTATGAGTGATATTCCAATCGGAGATTCCAGCTAATGATCAAAGTTGGCAGGTATTTGATAATGATGAACACATCGTCTCATTCATCCAACAATCGAGAGATTTTTTCGACCAACTCCAACCAAACATTGTTGAATCCTACGATAGAAAAATCATTCAGCTAAGGTCTAATAAGCTTCTGAAGGGACTTGTCACTCTAGAAAACCTTTTTGATTGTGACGATGCAAGGAATGACAAAAGGAAGTTTGTAGCGGACAAAAGCGACTATGCAGACCTTCAGGTTAGAGATAGAAGAAAACTCAAAGTTGGAAAAGATGTTATGCATCATGATAACGAAAGGCTTATTGACTTTTGTGAGAGGTACAAAGGAGTAGTTGCCTGGTCATATGATGACCTTGAGGGATATGATTCTGAAATCATCCAGTATACGATAAAGCTGACTGAAGGTGCAAAGCCAATCTGCCAAAAATAGAGGCTAGTGAACCTGAAGATCAAAACCATGATGGCTCAAGAGCTAACAAAGCTAATCCAGTCTCAAATTGTCTTCTCGATCAAGCATAGCACATGGTTATCCAACCTAGTGCCAATCTGAAAGAAGAATGGAGACATCTTCCTATGTGTTGACTTTTGGGACCTGAGTAGAGCATCCCTAAAGGACCATTACCCGTTGCCTTCCATGGAGACAATCTTGCAAACAGTGGTAGGTTCAGAAATGTTTTCTCTGTTGGATGACTTCTCCTATTACAATCAAATTTGGGTTAAAGAAGAGTACCGACACAAGACAACATTCACTAGCAAGTGGGGAACATTCATGTATGCTAAAATTCCTTTCAGCCTTTCAAATGCAGGAGCCACCTTTCAGTGGGCCATGGATATCACTTTCAGCGAATTGATTAACAAGATTATCCTAATCTATTTGGATGATCTAACTATTTTTTCCAAACATAAGGATGATCATTTCGATCACCTTGAGATGGTTTTCAAAAAAATTCAAGAGTTCGGGGTATCCTTGAACCCCAAAAAATGTGTCTTCGAAGTGTCGCAAGGAAAGCTATTGGGACACGTAGTGTCCAAAGAAGGAATTGCAATTGATCCCGAGCGAGTGAAAACAATCAAAGAACTTCCCCTACCGGTCAACAAGAAAGGAGTTCAATATTTCTTGGGGAAGGTAAACTTTGTGAGCAAATTCATTTCATATTTTGCAGAGATAATCAAACTGATCACCTTGATGCTGAAAAGGATCAATTATTCAAATGGACTAAAGAAGCTAGAGAAGCTTTCGAGAAGGTAAAGGATGTTATTTCTTCAACCCCTGTACTATTCAATCCAAACCTATCGAAGGACTTCATAATGTATGTATTCACTATCAAGTCAAGCATTGCTACTATCTTAACTCAAAAGGATGATGAAGGCAAGGGAGAACATTCGATAGCATTTCACTCCCAGAACCTAAAAGAATATGATACGAACTACAACTTCGTCGAGAGGCAAGCCTTCACAATTGTTAAGGGTCTCAAGAAGTTTTGACACCTAATATCTTGCAATAAGGTGATTGTTTATGTTGCGCATTCCAGTGTGCGCGAATACATCATGGAAGGAGAAATAATTGAAAAGAGGTCTAATTAGATCACCAAAATCCTTGAATATGAAATTGAGGTCAATCCTACAAAGACCATCCGAGGAAGAGGACTGTGCGAATATCTGGTGCACGATGAGGAAATGATAGTCGAAGTAGAGCAACCGAAGCTGGTTCTAATGAATGAGTCTGACTTTGAAGGTTGCTGGCTGGTGAACAGAGTAAGGTTCATGCACACAAGAAAATATCTGTCTGGCCTTCCTTCTCAAAATAGAAGATTCTGCCGACTGCAAAACAATGGATATGCACTTATCGAAGGGGTTCTTTTCAAGAGGAACTTCAACAGTGTTCTATTGCAGTGTGTCACCATAGATCAAGTAAAGCGGATCTCAATACTTTCCACAGCAATCCTGTGGGCAGGCATTTCTCCACAAAGACCACTGCCATCAAAATTATGTGCGTTGGGTACTTCTGGCCCACGTTGTTCAATGACTCATATTCCTTGGTTAAAGCTTGCAAGGAATGCCAATTCTTCACAGGGAGAAGAAAAAATTCCGCAATGCCTCTCAACCTGATAGTAGTTGATGAGCCATTCACATAATGGGGTCTTGATTTCATCAGAATGATTAATCCCACCTCTAGCACCAAACATAAATGGATTCCAATGGCAATGGACTACTTCACCAAGTAGATTGAAGCCATGCCTCTGAAGAATGCTACAAAGGTGAAGATAGTAGACTTCCTTGAAGAACTCGTGACGAGATTCGACCCTCCTAAAACCATCATCTTCGACAACACCAAGGATTTCCTAGGCTCTAAGGTATGTCAATTCGCACTCAGGCACGTCATATTCATGAATACATCATTAAATTACTACCTGTAGGGTAATGGCCTGGAAGAGTCAACTAACAAGAATTTAGTCTGACTCATCAAAAGAATCAATTCAGAGCACCAGCGAGAATGGCATAAAAACCTCTGGGCGGTGCTCTAGGCAGACTGCATAACCCCTAAGCAAGTCCTCAAGACTTTTCCTTATGAGCTAGTATATGGGAAGGAAGCGCTATTGCCTATCTCCATGGAAATCCTAGCACTATAATTGCTCAAATCTCTCAAGATAGAGCAAAACGACGCAATGGAGGTTCAGCTAGCCGAGTTGCTGGAAGTGTAGGAAAAAGGGGAAAAGTCCCTAATAGCCATGTCCAACCGCCAGTAGGTGGTTAAAAGATGGTTCAACAAAAAATCTTCGGACCAAGGTCTAAAGTGTGGGGATCTAGTGCTAAAATTTAATGAAAGAGCTACAAAGCCCGACCAACACGGGAAGTTTGACAGCTTATGGGAAGGCCCTTTTAGAATAATTTGATGCAAAGAGCATAATGCATTTGAATTAGAAACCATGGAGCATGAAGCATTGGGAATTCTGGTCAATGGGATTCATCTAAAATTATTCAATTAAGCTTCAAATTATTCTACCAATGTAAATATGTAGATAATGTAATTATTTTTCCCTTGTGTTTTTGTCAGCCGATCTTTCAATAATTATTCTACAGTGCGAGGAAGTAGAAACTAATGGAACCCATTATTGTAAAGTGAAGAGAGATTTAAAAGAACCCATGAAACGAAGAAAAATGACACACATATGCAGAATTGAAATGGATATATATATATATGCAGGAAAAGAAAAGAACACCCACATTGCTAAACAACCGAAAGCAAAGGAGACAAATTTTTTAACATAAGCTATATCTTCCTTATATTTATATACTTTGATAAGTACAATATCAAAATGGCTCAAAGGCCATGCTTTTGGAGTATATATTTATAAAAAAAAAATTATCTTCTTTATATGGCTACTATAAGGCCTTTTACAGGCATATATACAAAAAATAGACTAACGAGCATTAGTTCTTAAAGCAAGTAAAGGATATTTTCAATCATGGGCATGTGCAGCAGCAATGGAGGCATCGACGATAGCGTCTGGAATCATTTCATGAGCAGGGGAAGCATGAGGACCAATAGTGGCAGCATATGCAGGAGCAACTGCAAGTGGCGGAGGGAACACTAGGCTCCTGAAGTCGGTGTACTAGTCAATGTCATAAAATGGCACCACATTGTACAGGAAAAAAAGGAAATGGCATGCATGGGTGACCCTTTGGCAATGTTCTTCTTGCGACTAAATACAAAAGCCACTTGGGAACGAAACCCATGGCACGGCTACATCTTCCTCAATGTATTTTCGGAGGTTGCTTGTCGTTGGAAAGCCTATTCCAAATGCGGCGTTGCCCACCACCCCAAATATTTCTTCAAAAATATTTTGAGTACCAGGCAAATAACCAATGGCTTGGGAACCACAATGTCGAGCATGGACGCCACGAAGTGAGAGCACACATTAGTGTTAACTCTGCACTTATCCTCATAGTTAATGCAATCCCTCACCAAAACCCATTTTATCGCTATAATGGCTAGAGAGTCCTTATTCTTGGTCATTTGTTTGAGGTTCCTAGTTGAAATTTCACCAAGAAAAGCTGACTGGGATTTCTTACATACTAGCCTAATTGGGGTGTTCATGGCAACAAGCTCTATACAACTGTCAAACAAAAGCTCTACACAAATCACCTAAGTCTAAGCTCTATGCAAATTCTACGCAACTGAAAATGCCAAATGCTAAGCCAATCACCTATTACCTATTCTGCTAAAAATTGCTAAGTGTGATTTCACTATTGCTTAAACGCCTATTTATAGAAATGGCTAGGATAAGTGTGGTAATTTGCATACCATAAGCATGAGGTTAATCAAGTACTATCTCAAAAATTGCATCAAGGCTCGCTCAATTATCCCACCCAATTGCGCCTGCTACGTACGATTTGTTGTGTGCAGGATTAGTGGGAGATAATTAATTAGCATAAGCTAGTGGCAGTCTTCAGCCGTAGTCTATAGGCCGAATGTTGAGGTTTCATTCTCGAGGCGCTTCTCAAACTCCAAAAAAGAACGCAAATTTTTTTAGGCACTTATTGCATATTTGGCTTAATCATTATGTTTGGGATATTAATTGCCACGACATGCGAACGCCTAAGCTACCTTCAAATCATCAGCTCAAGTTCAGATAAAAGCACGTCAAAGTACATCATTGTCAAAGGTCATTATGAATTCTTGTCATTTCAAAATGGCAAGTAATTCATTTCATACAAGCAAATGACTGGTGGTACATGTCAAATTTAATGCTAGAAGGTGAGCGTTGTTGGCCACCTCAATAAGGAAATAACTAAGTATCTCATGCAAAAGGCTAGCATTGTGAAAGATTTCAAACACGCTACCTAGAGCAAAATAAATTTTGAGCACAACCAGAGCTAGGTAAATTGCAAAAAAATTGAGTTAAGCAGAAACCTATAGCAAAAAGAAATGGCAGAGAGTTCTCAAACAAAGCCACAGTCAGAGGCATGAGTAGAGGGGCAAGAAGAGGTAATGCATAGCTTGTTTTATGATATGTGTATAGCATCAACCATCTATGTCTTTGAAGATGTCTCTTATGCTTTGCCTGGTATACCAGAGAAGCCAGAATAGGAAAACACACGAGTCCTGGAAAAGCCTAAAAGTTACAAAAACCAGGGCCAAATCAAGGAGGAATGGGATAATATTCATGATCTTATCCTTGCAAAGAACCCTAAGACTTTGAGGGAGGCATCTTGTGAAAGAATGAAGAAATTCACCGACCCGGAGTCATTGTCGCAAAAGCTATGGTACAGCAGGCTCCCACAGTATATAGTCTCATTTGTTCACTATTGCCCAAAACTAGTCGATGCGGCCATCGAACATTTCAACCTGAGCACCTACACCATCAAGGGTCAAAGATTAAAAGTCAATATCTGCCCAGAAGCTATCTGGAATATGTTGTGCATCCCTAACCTCGACTCCAAACCAAAAGAGGTAGAGCCATTCAACCCAGCGAAGGGAGAGGCAATATGGAGAGGCATGAAAAAGGCTCCAGAATTTTATAACAAAGAAACCCAAAGGCCTAAGGAAGATCAAAAAATGTCACCAAATATTTTGGCGCCGCACATCGCCTTCCCACTAGACATGTAGGATGCATTCTCAATGTTGGCATTTGTTTGCAACCTGGACACTGAGAAGGATGTGCATGAATTTCAGTTGGGTTTGGGGTTTCAGTTCTGCAGGAAACATTTCATTTTCTGGTATGATTTTGCATAATTCCTCGTTGGTGAGATGATAGGGCAAATCAGGGACTACCAAACGAATCAAGGACTACCAAACGCAATGGAGGTTCAGGTTTCCTTCCTTCCTTGCTCACATGTTTTTGCACCATAACCCTAATTTCTTTAAGAAGCATGTAAGATTGTCTATTTTTGATGAATCGGGCAAAAGAAGGCCAACTTCTGTATGGACTCCTCTCCTCTCCTCTACTTATGACTATTATGCATTTTCGAATTATTTTTTGACTTTGATTTTGCAAGATTTAAAAGGGGATGATGGTATCAACCAACTCACCAAGGAGCAAAATACATATATGCATAACTTCACTCCCAAATGTGACTGGTTTCTCATAGTGGATTTCACATTCATCCAGCTGTGTTGTTTCACTGGGGAACCATTTCGCCTTCTAGCATGTGTAACAAATCGAGTGCTAGCCCTCGAAATGTTCCGGCAAGTATCCATTATCAACTACAAATTTTGCGGGGGTAAGGCCAAGAAGAGGGGATTCTTCAGCTACCTGCTAAGCTTCAAAATAGTGGTCATGAACAAGAAAAAGATGCACAAGTTGTTGGAAGATAATTTGGCTCACCTGGGGTTGGTGATGATTTGCGATAACTAGGATTACAACCCTGAAAATGACTCACCTAATGAATTTTTCAAGGTAACACACAACCCCCAGCCTTACTGGGAAAAGAGGTGGAACCCGTTGAAATATCTAGATGATCTACTGGTTGACTTGATCCACATTCCTATAGAGGACATTAGGCCACCATGGCACAAGTTGTACTTCCCCGTGGCAAAGTATGATGAAATATAAGTCGACCTTCGAAACAAATTATTAAAGATACAAGAATTGAAAGAGAAAAGAATCAGAGATTTTTGGGTGTACTGCCAAGAAATCAAACAACCTAAGGCCCCTTATGGAAGAATGGTGTTGGATGAGGAGTTTGATAGATTATGGAATGAGGTGCACACAGATTCTTACACGAGCGCTAATAAGCATGGTGACTCTAATGAGGATTTCAAAGAGCATATGGGAAAAGGAAAGGAGAAAAGAATTAGAAGTGTCGTTGGCCTTCGCTCAGTAAAAGAGAAAGGCAATGGAGAAGCCTAGCTGGGTTGTTTCAAATGTCTGGTTGAACATATCAAGAGCTTTGTGGACACTCACCTGGACCACCTCAAGGACAAGAACGACTCAACAATAGTCAAAAACTATAGAGGTGAAGGACTCCTCGCCTACCAAACGACAGTGCACATAAGCAATTTTTGGGGAAAGTTCGCAAGCACCTGCAACAAGCCAAGACGTCGTGGAAAACCAAGAACTGCAATCATCCAGTCAATAGGTAATATTTACACCTTCTTCTCTTACTTCACAACCTTTAGTAGTCTCTCTTGTCTCTGTGACACCCATCACTACAAGTGTTGGCCCTCCCTTTTCTGTCTTTGCCATAATGGTCACGGGAGGTTTCTCCCAGTTCTCCCATGCAAGGCCATTTATCTTAACACCTCTGCAAACCCTTACACCTTCCATTGTTTCCCAATTATCTCTCGCCTCTCTCTCTCTCTACAAGAATTGCCACCATTAACACCCCCTGCTACAACTATATCGAGCACAACCCAATTCACCCAACTGTTGGAGTTTTCCATGAGCCCACAATCGCTGCAACAGTCGATGAGTCCTCTCGTCGGTTCACAAACTAGGTTTTGGAATGTCCCTCATTTTTCCATCATTACACTTGATCTCCCTAAAAGGAAAGTGCCCAGAACTACTACCCTCACATTCTCTTTTTCCCTACCTCGCGATGTGCCTTTCACAAGTAGGCTAGTTCAGTCACTAGCCCAATTCATGGCACATGGTGATGTTACAAAAGAAGCACAGGTTCTCATGGTTTAGAAGTAGAAGGCCCAGTGGAGTCGAAAGTGTATGCTATTTACAATGAAGCTTAAAATGCGATCCATTTCACAACCATGCATCTGAACGTCATCAAACTGCAAGGGGAGACGCAGCCCAACAATTACAACATGTTCACCATGGGACTCGATCTGAGCGTAGCCTGACCACAAGACAAATTTGAGCTCATGGAAGAAATGTAGTGGGTGGTTACCACAGACTTCCTCAAGTCTGGTCGCCAACTAAAGAAGAAAGAAGATGAGCTGAAACTTGTGAAAGATAGGGTCGAGTTCCTGCAAACGAAGGAAAAGGCGATGGAAGTAGAAGTTGTGCGATTATCAGAGAGAGCGCAGGCAACAGAGGTGGAGCAGAACAAACTCCAGGAGGAACTTGAAAAATTCCAATCTATTGACCCCTCCTTGGTCAACGTGTTGTGGAAGAGGAACCAAGACTATCAGAACCAATTAACTCTGGCAAAACAGGCAGTGAAACAAAAGAGTGAGGAATTTGAATAGTAGCGTGCTCAATTTGAGCAAAAAATGCAAGAGAAGGATGAAGAATTTGGGAGCCAAAAGGTCTAATTGGAAAAGGAGCTCTAGGAGGTGAAGTCCTCCCTTGAATTGGAGTCAACAAACAAAATCCAAGCCGAGGAGAACTAGTCCAAAGAACTAAGAAACATCGAGGAACAAATTGCATCCACAAATAGGAGAGTTGTGGAATTGACGCAAGATGTTGGCTCGAAAGATAAGGAGATTTACCTTCTAAGGAGTGTTCCCCAGGCCCATGTTGCCCTGTCGGACCTCATTCCAGTGGCTCAACAACTATATGTTTCGTACTGGGAAAAGGTCAAGGCCTTCTGCTTGACACTACAACCAACACTCTAATATATGTTGAAGGCAACAAAATTGAGCAAGGAGGTTCGTAGAGAAATTGAGCAGTTCCTGCGGTTCATCATAGAGAGGGTTCCTAAAGCAATTTTTTTTCTAAGTAAGTTATACCTAGTCTCGGATGAGAGCTTAGCAATGGTAGGGACCGAGGATCAAAAATTTGCTGCCAAGATAGCAAACAAATTCATCCACTACCACTTAGCTATCCTTCATTCCAATGCATGCGCAACTACTTTGAACCGGACTATGGATATCATGCGAGAAAATTTCTCTCGGCTGACTGAGATGGGCCTAACCTCCCCATTTCTTGTAGATGAGTTAGTCATCATGGCATAGTAAATTGCGATGAAGATTGAAGAGAGGGAGCATGACACAACCACTTTTCAAAATTTCAGCCAACCTCCTACCGCAGCAGATATTAAAGGTGTCATTCATCTAATTGCGTGACTACTCTTCCAATTTGAGTTTGGGGTCGATTTACCTGCGACATTGTCTTATAAAGAGATGCTTGACCTAATCGGAGCACATGAGAATCTGTGCGACATATCAAGACCATCTGAGGTCGATTGGCTACCTCTACAAGCAACTCTTTCTAAGCTTTGACTCTGTTGCTCTATGGATGGGGGCTCTAGTTTGTAAGCTAGAGAAAATTTTGGGTTCCTCGTTCCATAGGAGAAATGCCCCTGGTAGTCACAAAAAGCTGTGAATATAAAATTCTTTAAGCTCCCTTCGGGTGATTTTGTTTTGCTAAATGCAGGCCCGCGTCTCATATGATAGAAGTGTTTCCCTTAGCTTTTCATCAGGCTTCTTTTTGCTAAACTTCGTCAGCTGCCACCATGTGTCTGTCGGGCACTCCTCATAGTAATTCCTTCCTTCGCTCTTCTACCAACTCCCACCATGTTGCCACGTGTCTACACCATAGGCTATTCATAGTTGCTTCCCTTCACTTTTTTGTCATGCCTCGTCCATGTGCCACGTAGCTTCTGTTCACATAAACTTTTGGCAAAACCCACAGTTGGCACTGATAGTAATAAAGGTTGTCACATGTCTTCCCAGTGCAAGATTTCATTAAATGGATGGGAGAAAGAACCACGAGCTATGAACTGTCACCACGCGTCCCTTCAGCAAGAGTTCTACCAAAGGGAAGAATGGAGCGAGTAATGGGATGCGACATGCTACCACGTGTTCTAACTGCTTCCATTGGGAAGTGACACTTGTCTGCACGGGATTCTTCTGGACCATTGCCATCATTCGTAGGGGATGCATCTAGCTAGGGAACGACTACATGCTATGGCCCAAATATTTTATGTTACAACAACCGAGGGGAATCATTGCTACAACCATCATTGCTCAAGATACATAATCTTT
>VDFB02281492.1:941040056-941078673 GCA_007258455.2 Sequoia sempervirens | reverse complement strand
ACCTAGCACCACACAAAAATGATCATATCTCACTCATTTCTAACCCTATTGACGTGAAATCAAATGCAAAACATTCTAATGATGATGACAATGAAGATGGATCACAAAACTTCTCACAAAGACCCCTATTTATTTTGCACGGCTTCCAAAGCACTTACAAAGTGAAATTGCCTGCAAGCAAGGGCGATTTACTTTAGATAATTCATAGACTTCAAATAAAATTCTGGAAACTTGCACAAATGGTCGCCCTACATAGGAAAATAGATTGGAACAGTACCTAGAACAATATTATTTATGTTTCTTGAGTTGTGAGTAAAAACAACCTACAGCCATACAAAACCAGCAACTCTAAAATTGACAGAAAATACAATAACTCAACTACAAAATGTGAGAAGAACCAACTACAATGAAAGGAAACCAACTACAACTAAACCTCTCAACTATTTGTTGTCTTTCAAGCAAGAAGAAGAGCCAAGCTAGGAGGCTTACATTCCTCGAAGCAATCCCAAAGCCAATCCGGCAGCATATCTTTGCAAATTCATTAGATAAACAAAATGAGGACCCCGAGCTCCAATTTATAACTTCCGAAGAGCTTTCTAGAAGGTGCGTCCTAATCCCAAGCTGCTTTTAGGTTTAAACTTTGACCCAAACACTTTCTTCCCAATGGCGTACTTTCCTTGTGAAATATTAATCACTTCTCTTTTTTAAATAAAATATAATCTCCTTCAAAAAGGCGTCCATTTTCCCTTTGAGCAATTATAAACTTTAGAAATATTAAAATATTTCCTTCATGAGAAAATACCCCTCAAAGTCCCCTTCTTTAAAACAACTGTTAAGTTATAACACTAGGCCAAGGGGTGTTTTAAAAATAAAACATTTTGACTTAAAATAACTTATATCTTCGAAATGAACACCTTAAGCCAAAAATGAGAATTACCCAATGAATTGCCAAAAGAGGAAAGTTGACTGGATTGATGCCGACTGGACCACTGCTAAAATTAGAATTTACTAAAAATAGTAAATTCCTAAAGATGCTCAGAATGCCAAGAAAAACATACCACTGCGAAGCCCTCTGAAAACCCAGAAGGAATCCAGAATCCAAACACCCAAACTCCAACAAGCAAAACCCTGAATCTTCAAGAGAACCCATCAAACAGTCGGAAACCCTAATTCTGCCACTGACTAGCCGACAACACACTGGGAATAGGCTACCAATCACTGAAAAGTGAAGAGCTAAAAACGGGGACATTATAGGGCCGAACCGGACCCAGACCTTGGGCTTCAGACCCACAAACTGGTAACATAGATTTTTTTGTTTTGTTGTGTTCTTGTTGGGTTTTGGTCAATTGCTAGTATGTACATTGGAGATTTAACATTTTCATAGTCCATTATAATGTGTGAGAAGAGCTTCTGAATATAACTATCTTAGTTTTTGGCATCAACATTTCGGATCACACTCTGTGATCCATCATCAGGATGGAGACGAGGAAAAAATGATGGATCATGGAGAATAATCTTAAATGTTGATTCTTAAAACCATGGTTACAACATGTAACACTCGAAAATTGATGTTCATTTAGCCACATAATTTACCAAAGTTAATACACTCCAGGTATGTTAAAAACCAAGGATGCATATGTCATGATCTTTCCATTAATGCTAAAAAGATAAATTCAGAATAAATCTCATTCCATGTATGCAAAAGAAGTAAAATTTTCATTGTCAACAAAGATCATTGCAATGATACATATGTAAATGCCATTTGCATATCAACGAGTTTCCATAAATTCATTCATGTTTCAATTACATCAATATCATTCAGTCAATACATCTATTTCAATGTTACATCTGAACTTTCATTCCAATACATCTATTTCAATGTTACAATACTGAATTACAAATAAAAATTACATTTACAAGTGGGCTTTACAAGCCAATCAAAATAATACATGAATACATTTATAGCATATAAACCTTTGAACCACAACCGCCGTGACACCACTGGTCTTCTTGCAAGCTGGGGCCAAGAGAGTGATTAAGGCGCCTTTTCCGCCCAACCACGAAGTACATGACTTCCTCGGGTTCCTTCCTAACTCGAAGAAATCCCCGGCCCTGCATGAGGAGCCTAGCAACCCGAAACAATAATGCAGGAGGGAACTCTCGATGCAAGCCTGATGCCTATATGCATTCCTAACATGAGAATCGCATATTTCTTGCAAACAGGAGGTGGCAGAGATCTATATTCATTTAATTCTAGGCTTTTAAATTCCATCTATTGCAATGGTGCATGTGCTTGGCCAAGCATAAATAAAATAAATGATAGTTTTAGAAATGGTAAAACTACCGTCTCTGTGGGTCCACCTTCGGCATCCTGTCTTGGAAGTCTATCAAAATACAGTAAATAACACATTTTTCCATCTAAGTTCACATCCAATTTTTACCCATTTCTAATTTCAAAGAAATTTTCATCATTCTTCAATGTTCACACAAAGATTGTCAAAAATAGCTTTCATGCATGCATTCAGTAAATGAGGTTTTCCTTGTACAATTTCAAATGAGTTTACAAAGCAAAAATAAATTCAGTCCCAATTCTATTTTCTAGAGCACAGTAAGTAATTTTGATAGGCTCAGCAAAAAAAGAATCCACTCTTTAAAGAAAATTCACTAATTTTGAATGTGTTTTCAAAATCTACGTTTGCTAAGAAGTTTCATCTTCAGCTTTTAACATAGTCTCATGAGTGTTTCTCTACGTTCAGAAAATGAAATATAGTTACTCATACCATGCATCGATATTCAAAAGAATAACAGTTTTAGAAAAGAAATACAACATAAATTTCCTGATTTGCACAAAACTACAAGTTTGCTAGTGTACATAGTCCTTTATGTGAATTTAATCTGCTTCTTTTTAGCTTTTAGATTTTGAAGTTCACCATTCAAAACTGTATATATATTCATTATGTATGTATATATATATTTACAATATATACATTATATATATAAATACATAGTGGTCTTATAACTGATTGTATAGATTGAGCTGTTTTTTTGTTTGATACTTGTAAAGAACTGGACCAAATTTTTTTTTGTTTTTAGCAATGCGATTACAATTCAACACGCACCCATTAAGGTTAGCATAAACCAAAACGATGCGGAAAAGTAACTCTAACCAGAATGTACACCAGGATCCTGATGTGGTCAAGGTGTGAGCATTGGTCAGAGGATCTATGCAAATGCAAACTGAAAGGAACTCTAACCAAGAATGCGCCTGTGCAGACAAGCATATGGTCAGAGGATCAATGCATGATGAACAGAATGTAACCCTAACCAAGAATGGCGCCGAGTGATGGCGAGCATATGGTCAGAGGGTCCCTAAACTACTCAACTGAAAGCAAATAGGCGGCAAGCCAGCCTCTTCCACTTATTCAGTGGGAATGTACAATAGCTTAAAATGCAAGATAAAGAAGAATAGCTGATAGTACTACTAACAGCTTACAATATATCAGAATAATCATTTAAATCTAGAGCTTTTTCAAGTCTTCATTGCCGCAACTGTGTAGAATGTCTTCCAAAGACCAAATGCAACTTTCAATGCTCAATCCCTACCAAAGGGACAATTTCTTTAATTCTGATTTATCAGACCTGCAACATAAAATGGTGAAATCTGCAAACAAACCCTCACTCAAATGCTCATATCTCACTCAATTCTTACTCTAATGACAAGGAATTAAATGCAGATTGCTCTAGGCATGAAGGCGCCCAAAATAAGATCTCAAAACCTCACCAAACAACCCTTAAACTTTTTGCACAAATCCCAAAGCTAAATCAGAATGGTACGGCCCTCTTAAAAGGGCGAACTTGCTAGATAAAATCAGAAACAGCAGATAAAAATCTACAAATTTGCAAGATGGGTCGCCCCAAGTAGACAAGATGATATGTTGAACACCCAGAACAATATCTTTTTGTATTTTTGATTTATGAATGAAAACTGCCTATAGCTATGCAACATCAGCAACTCTGAAACATGACAAAATGCTTGAATAACATCTACTAAATGCAAGAAACTCAACTACAATGCCAAAACAACCCAACTACAAGCTAACCTCTCAACTAGTTGCTATCTTTCAAGCAAGAAGATGAGCCAATGCTAGGAGGTGTGCTTTCCTCGAAGCGAGTGCCTGAAGATAATTCAGCAGCATAACGGTGTAGTAGACAAAAGATCCCAAATGAAGAGCTGAGGCCTGATTAAATAGACATGAGAGAATCATCTAGAAGCTTCAAGAAGGGCGCCCAAAACCCTAATTTCAAATTCAACTTTTCCCTCCAAGAAATGGCGTCCCTTTTCACTTATTGAAATATTTCACTTTTTAAAATAAAAGTCAATCCCTCCAGTAGGCGTCCCTTTTCATTAAGCTCAATATTTGACATTTAAAATATAATTTATCTCTCCATGGCGCCTTGACCCTTTAAGTCCCCTTTTTTAAAACAACTTAAAGTTGTACTGCTAGGCAAGGGGGGATAGAATATTAAAAATATAATATTATAATGAAAATACTTATCTCTCCAAGAAATATGCGCCTAAGGCCAAAAACTGAAGTGCCAGTTGAACCAACTGAAGAAGAAGACCAACTGAACTGAACCCAATCTGTCCACTGCCAAAAATAGAATTTACTAAAAACAGTAAATTCACGAAGTTGCTCGGAATGCCAAACTGAACATACCACTGCGAAGCTCTCTGAAAACCCAGAAAGAATCCACAATCAGAATTCCAAACTTCAAGCAACAACCTCCTCAAAATTAGGAAACCCTAATTTTACCATCCGCGTAGCCTACGGGTCTCCGGAATAGGCCAACGGTCAACAGAAACGATCACATTTGAGAAGGGGACATTACAGTCCGCCCTCCCCAAGATTGCTTGCCCTCAAGCAATCGCAAGTCTGGATGCTGCCGAATCTCCTCATTCTCCCAAGTAGCATCCTCCAAAGGTAAATTCTTCCACTTCACCAAGTATTCTTTGATTGTTCTCCTCCTCAAAGAACGCTCTTTGGAATCAATAATCTATTCTAGAATCAAGGTCAATTGCCCTTCTTCATCCAAGGGAGGCAACTGTGATGAAGCAACAACATTGTGTCCAAGTGCCTTTTTGAGGCGAGACACATGGAAAACGTTGTGGACCTTACTACTCGAAGGTAGTTCCAACTCATAAGCCACTGCTCCAACCTTTCTGATAACTTTGAATGGACCATAGAAGCGAGGTTTAAGCTTCTCAGCTCCACTCTTCTTGAGTGTAGACTGTCTGTAAGGTTGAAGTCGAAGATAAACCATATCACCAACCTCAAATGAGCGCTCAACATGCTGCTGATCAGCGTACATCTTCTGCTGATTTTGTGCCATTTGAAGGTTGTCCTTCAAAGATTTCAAAACATCTTGACTTTGCTGCAACCAATCCTTGGCTTGAGGAGCTTTGCTATCACCAAACACCAAATCAGCAGAGCTAGGAGCCTCGTAACCATAGAGAGCCATGAATGGAGACATCTTTATTGACATGTGGAAAGATGAGTTGTAGCAATATTCTCCCATGTGGAGCCATTTCACCCATGCTCTTTGCTGCTCCGAGACATAATTCCTGAGATAGCCCTCCAACCATTTGTTCACAATCTCTGTTTGACCATCTGTTTGAGGGTGATAGCTAGTGCTCGGAGTAAGCACTGTACCACTCATCTTGAAAACTTCCTGCCAAAAAGTACTTAGGAACTTGCTGTCCCTATCACTCACAATGTTTTTAGGCAACCCATGCAACCTAAACACCTCATGGAAGAACAAATCCGCAACTTGAGCTGCTGAAAATGTGCTAGAGATGGCAAAAAAATGAGCGAACTTGGTCAATCTGTCCACTACAACATAAATACAGTCTTTGCCTTGGGCCTTAGGCAAACCAGTGATGAAATCCATCGAAATGCTTTCCCATTTTTGATTTGGAATGGGAAGTGGCTGCAGTAGACCAGCTGGGAGAGAGTGCTCATTTTTGTTCATTTGACAAGTGCTACACTCCTTGATGTAGCATTGAACTTCCTGTTTCAACCCCTTCCAAGAGAACCTCTCTCGAATCTGCCGATATGTCTTGAAATACCCTTGATGACCAGCGAGTGGAATGTCATGGAAGGTCATCAAAATCTTCTTCTTAAGTTTAGAATCAGCCACCAAGAAGATTCTTCCCTTGTAGTGTATCAACCCATCAACTACCTTGTACCTTTCATCATGAAAAGTACCTTCAATAATGTTGGTTGCAAACTGGTTTTTGGCATAATCAGCAAGCAACATCTCCTTCCAATCAGCAGTAAGCTCACACAATGAGCTCAAATGAGGCCTTCTGGATAAAGCATCAGCCACAATGTTGTTCTTTCCCTTGACATACTCAATGTCAAAATCGTAAGCTTGAAGCTTACTCACCCACTTCTGCTGTCTTTCATTCAAATCCTTCTGATGCATGAAGTGCTTGAGACTGTTGTGATCGGTCTTGACCACGAATTTGCTCCCCACCAGATATTGTTTGAACTCGGCTAATGCATGCATGATTGCAAGCATTTCTTTGTCATAGATAGAATAGGTCCTTTCAACGCCCCTTAATTTTCTGCTTTCAAACACAATAGGATGCTTATCTTGCATCAAAACAGCCCCAACACATTCCCCTGAAGCATCACACTATAACTCGAAAGGTTTGGAGAAATCTGGTATGGCCAATACTGGACAAGAACTCATGATTTTTTTGAACTTATCAAACACACTTTGAGCCTTTTCTGACCACATGAAAGCCTCCGTTTTAGTGAGGTCAGTAAGAGGAGCAACACTTTGAGAATAACACTTTACGAATCTTCTGTAGAAGCCACAAAGACCCAAGAACCCCTTCAAGTGAGTCAAATTTTCTGGAGGTGGCCAATCAACTATTGCCTTGATCTTTTCGGGATCAACCTTCACCCCATCAGCGCTGATTATATGACCAAGGTAGAGCAGCTCCTTCATTCCAAAATTCACATTTGGATTCTTTCGCAAACAAACTTTCTGATTCAAGAATGCTAAGCACTTCCTCCAAGTGCTTGAGGTGTTCTTCCCACGTCTTGCTGAAGATGAGAATATCATCAAAGAAGATCAACACAAATTTCCTCAATTGTTTCTGGAAAACTCTGTTCATGCAAGACTGGAAGGTGGCTGGAGCATTAGTCAAGCCAAAGGGCATGACTAGGAACTCAAAATGACCATAGTGGCATCTGAATGCCGTCTTCTCAACATCTGAACCTCTCATCCGGATTTGATAGTAACCCGACCTCAAATCAATTTTTGAGAAGAATTTGGCACCATGTAGCTCATGAATGAGCTCATCAATCCGAGGAATAGGGTACCGATTCTTTATTGTGCTTTGATTCAAGGCACGATAATCCACACACATGCGGATGGTGCCGTCCTTCTTCACAAGAACTACAGCTGAAGCAAAGGGACTCTTGCTAGGGCGAATGAAGCCCATCTCCAGAAGTTCCTTTATGTTCTTCTCAATTTCATCCTTATGCTTCGTAGGATATCGATACGGAGTTGTGATGACTGGTTTGGCCCCTTCTTTGAGCTCAATGACATGCTCAGCTCCTCTTTCAGGTGGTGGCCCAAGTGGTAAATCAGCAAACACCTTACTCTTCTTGGTGAGTATAGACTGAATATCTGGAGGATATTCTCTCTTTGTCTCAACTGGACTAGCTGGAAGGACCATGCATTCCGCAGCCCACTCCATTTGGTCATGTCTAATCAGCCTCTCCATTCTTTTGAATGAAACTATTCGAGGACCACCATTGGACATTCCTCTCAACACCACTCTCTTGCCATCAGATTGGAACTTGAGCTCTATTGTTTGTAGATTGAGAGAGATTTCACCAAGAGAACGTAACCATTGTATGCCCAGTACTGCATCTGTGTCACCAATAGTAACTACATAGAAGTCATCCTTGACTTCATAGTTTCCTAACTGCAAGGACATGTTAGGAACTCTTCGAGTGCAAGAAATATGAAACCCATCAGCCACCATGACTTTGAAGCCTTCAAATTCTTCAGTTTTGAGACCTCTCTTTGCAACCACACCTTCATCAATGAAGTTATGCGTCGCACCAGTATCAATTAAGGCAACAATACGATGACCTCCAACTCCACCATGAACCTTGAAAGATTCGTTCTTTCAGAAACTAGAGAGTTGGGAAATAGGGCCCCCAACTCCTTGCTCATGATCGGACTCTTCTGTGGCTCTTTCATCTTCGCTGTCCCCAAAATAAGACTGCTGATCAGACATATCAAATGCTGATTCATAATCAGAATAGGTCCCCATTTGATTATAACGCCCTCTTCCAGGACATCTATGGCCTTTAGTCCAAGGCTTTAAACATGTGTAACACTTGCCCTCTTTTCTGAGCTGTTCACGTTGCTCTTCAGTCAACTTAGGTGGGAACTTCTTGTGCTGATTAGAAGAATGTCTCTTATCCTTCTTATGGCCAAAAGGCTTAGGCGGAAATTTGGGCCTAGGGGCTGATAACTCCATACTACGAGACTTCTTGATTGCCTCATCAAGACTTGGTGGATCGAAAGCTTTAACCCACCCTTTCAAGGCTTCAACCAAACCTTCGGAAAACAAAACAACCAATCTTCTTTCGGTGATGTTGGGCACCATCACAGAAAGTCTCTGGAAATCAGCAATGTAAGAGTCCAAAGAGCCATGCTGCTTCAGTTGTGCAAGCTCACGAAATCTTACTTCAGGATCCTTAGTGTCGAACCTTTCAATCAGCTTGTTGGTGAATTCTCCATAGGTTCGGATAAGGTTATGGCCAAGTGTGACCAAACCATGGTACCACCACTCATGGGCAGCTCCCTCTAAATGAAGTGTTGCAAACTTGATGGCATCTTCTTCTGGCATGGGACGAAGTGAAAGGTAGTTGTCTAACTTCTGAACCCACGATCTTGTTGTACACTTATCACTTCCATCGAAGTGAGCCAATGTCACTTTCCCTAAGGCTTGATGAAAATCAGTTCTAGGAGCCATATAAGCTCGGTTATCAGCTCTTCCTCCGTTTCTTCTGTTTCTCTGGTTCAAGAATTGATCAAAGGACCATTGGTCTCTAAGATCAGGAGGTAGGGTGGCATACTCCATGTAAGCTTGCCTGGCATCGTCTACCAAGGGAATGGTAGCTTCAATTTGCTGTTCTTCCCTCGGAGTGAATGTAGGAAAGAGCGGCCTAGAGGCTGATCCGCTAGAGAGGGCATCATGCTGTCCAATAGTTCTACTGCCTCCATTACCATTGTTCCCATGGTTCCCATTGTTCCCATTGACTCCACTGCTTTCTCCTGTAGCATGGTTTTGATTAGGGGTAAAATTATGAGGAGTTTGCTGATCCATTCGTGCAAGTAACCGGGACATCAATTCAATCATTCCATCAAATTTCTTTCCCATCCTTTCATCTCTTTCATCCATGGCCTGCTTATGACTTTCAGCCATGTTCTCAACTGTTTTACCAAAATCAACTAATCTGCCTGTTTCTCTCAAAGCTCCTGATAAAGTATCTGCTTCTGGCACTGGCGGAAGCTGTGTCTGCTGTCTTCTGGCCTGACCTCTGGTGAAGTATCTGCAATCACTGTCACTCATCTGACCACTGAATCACTGTAGGGCACAGGTTGGCAGAATCATGGCTCTGATACCACTGTAAAGAACCGGACCCATTTTTTTTTTGTTTTTAGCAATGCGATTACAATTCAACACGCACCCGTTAAGGTTAGCATAAACCAAAACGATGAGGAAAAGTAACTCTAACCAGAATGTACACCAGGATCCCGATGTGGGCAAGGTGTGAGCATTGGTCAGAGGATCTATGCAAATGCAAACCGAAGGGAACTCTAACCAAGAATGCGCCTGTGCAGACGAGCATATGGTCAGAGGATCAATGCATGATGAACAGAATATAACCCTAACCAAGAATGGCGCCGAGTGATGGCGAGCATATGGTCAGAGGGTCCCTAAACTACTCAACTGAAAGCAAATAGGCTGCAAGCCAGCCTCTTCCACTTATTCAGTGGGAATGTACAATAGCTTAAAATGCAAGATAAAGAAGAATAGCTGATAGTACTACTAACAGCTTACAATATATCAGAATAATCATTTAAATCTAGAGCTTTTTCAAGTCTTCATTGCCGCAACTGTGTAGAATGTCTTCCAAAGACCAAATGCAACTTTCAATGCTCAATCCCTACCAAAGGGACAATTTCTTTAATTCTGATTTATCAGACCTGCAACATAAAATGGTGAAATCTGCAAACAAACCCTCACTCAAATGCTCATATCTCACTCAATTCTTACTCTAATGACAAGGAATTAAATGCAGATTGCTCTAGGCATGAAGGCGCCCAAAATAAGATCTCAAAACCTCACCAAACAACCCTTAAACTTTTTGCACAAATCCCAAAGCTAAATCAGAATGGTACGGCCCTCCTAAAAGGGCGAACTTGCTAGATAAAATCAGAAACAGCAGATAAAAATCTACAAATTTGCAAGATGGGTCGTCCCAAGTAGACAAGATGATATGTTGAACACCTAGAACAATTTCTTTTTGTATTTTTGATTTATGAATGAAAACTGCCTACAGCTATGCAACATCAGCAACTCTGAAACATGACAAAATGCTTGAATAACATCTTCTAAATGCAAGAGACTCAACTACAATGCCAAAACAACCCAATTACAAGCTAACCTCTCAACTAGTTGCTATCTTTCAAGCAAGAAGATGAGCCAATGCTAGGAGGTGTGCTTTCCTTGAAGCGAGTGCCTGAAGATAATTCAGCAGCATAACGGTGTAGTAGACAAAAGATCCCAAATGAAGAGCTGAGGCCTGATTAAATAGACATGAGAGAATCATCTAGAAGCTTCAAGAAGGGCGCCCAAAACCCTAATTTCAAATTCAACTTTTCCCTCCAAGAAATGGCATCCCTTTTCACTTATTGAAATATTTCACTTTTTAAAATAAAAGTCAATCCCTCCAGTAGGCGTCCCTTTTCATTAAGCTCAATATTTGACATTTAAAATATAATTTATCTCTCCATGTCGCCTTGACCCTTTAAGTCCCCTTTTTTAAAACAACTTAAAGTTGTACTGCTAGGCAAGGGGGGATATAATATTAAAAATATAATATTATAATGAAAATACTTATCTCTCCAAGAAATATGCGCCCAAGGCCAAAAACTGAAGTGCCTGCTGAACCAACTGAAGAAGAAGACCAACTGAACTGAACCCAACCTGTCCACTGCCAAAAATAGAATCTACTAAAAATAGTAAATTCATGAAGTTGCTCGGAATGCCAAACTGAACATACCACTGCGAAGCTCTCTGAAAACCCAGAAAGAATCCGCAATCAGAATTCCAAACTTCAAGCAACAACCTCCTCAAAATTAGGAAACCCTAATTTTACCATCTGCGTAGCCTACGGGTCTCCGGAATAGGCCAATGGTCAACAGAATCGATCACATTTGAGAAGGGGACATTACAATACTATCGACAGAAAGTAATGTTTTCTGAAGCAAATTACGATATTTATGCCAGTGTATATATATATATATATATATATAATTAAAAATGTATCTATTCATACATCAACCAGAATTTCCAAACAGTATTGACTTTATGTCTGTAAGTGTGTGTGTATATGTATATATATATATATACATATATATACAGCATATATCATATATATATACATATATATATACATATACAGTATATGTATATATCATACTATGCAATGTATATCCCAATCGGAAATCTTCAGGCGAGATGCAGTTTTCATTGGTGAACTTACAGTTTTTAAAAAAAAAGAATATAAAATATATGTTTGGAAGGCTTCCGCCCCCCCCATATGGGGAGGCGCTGCCTATGGAAGGCAGCGCTTCCTCCATAGGCCGCGGCCTGTGGAGGGAGCACTGTCTCCCACAACGCCACCTCCCTTATGGGGAGGGCACGGCTGGGAAGAAGCCCCAGCCCCCCCCATCACTATAAAAACATTTTCAAACACAAAACTTCGATTCCCAGAAAAAAACTAAATACTGCTCATTTTTAAATTCGTTTTTTATTTTTAAAAGAAAAACTTTGTAATGCTTTCCAAATTCGACTGTCCTAGAAACAAATAAAGAAATGTGGGATATATATATAAACATACATTTGCACAGGGAAATCATATATATATATATATATATAGAATTCTTGTGTATTGAAAGAGCAGCCAGAGACAAAATTTATAAACCATAATTTGCAAAGGAGGAAAACCCCAATTTGAAAGGGGGTAAAATTATACAAATTCTTTCAATGCACCCAAAAGATTGGCATATTTTCACAGATTTTCTCAGTTTTTTTTTTTTTTTTACAATTCAAACATTTTGCATTCAAATTTTTCAGAAGTATTTGCATATTTCAACAAGATTTGTGGAAAAAGAATAGAAAACCTGGAGATTATGCTTCCAGCCGGAGATTGGAGATGCTCTTCAGACAACTTCTTTTTGCCTCTTTTCAATCTGGTTTCTCTGAGAAAGCTTCTTCTTCTTCCTCCTTTCCAGTTGCTTTTCCAACTCTTTAATTTTCCTCTATCTACCCAAAATTAATTCTCAACACACTATTTTGAAAGATTTAGCTTTTTCTTGGCAGCCATTAGAGCAAAATTGTAGAGCATATTTTCAAGAACCGTTACCTTCTCGGGAACTCTTTTCCCTTTTTAAATTTTTTTTTCCTTTCCATTTCTACCCTAATCTTGAAATGGATTTTAAAAATAATAATAATTTTCAATTTAATTGCATGTAAATCTCCTAAATTGAAAATATTTACCCAACAATAAAAATAAATATCTTATAACTAATGGTTAACTTATTAACTCAAAGTTTAACACAAAATAAAAGAAGAGTAGAATGCATAAGCATTTAAATCGAGATTTATAATTAACTTTAATTAAAATTTAATTCTTTATTTTATCATACTTTCATTTCATCATTTATTTAATTTACTATTTATTGCTTAATTTGTAAATAATTCAAAACAAACACACAAAAATTAGACATTCCTAAATGCAATCTATATGAATCTGAGTGCGTGTGTGTGATCGAGAGGTCTTCTTGTTTTGTCCTGTCAAGAAGCTAATCACCTCTCCTTAATCACAACCTTGGTCTTCGACTTCCTGCAACTCAAGTGCACTCAGGCACGCAATAATAATTGAATTAGTATCACATTAAGATATAAATAAAGCAATACATTACATTAATTAAAATGTTTCTAGTCTATTTTGCTTCATTTCCAAAGTAAAACATATTCAATACTATTCAACTTTTCATAATTTAAATAAACACTTTCATTTATCTGCACACCAAAACATCATCATATTAATCATTATTCTACTAGGCATAACAAAACATGTAACAAAGCCAAAAGTAACCTGCATTAGGATTGAGACGTGACACAACACTTGGACTCGGCACAGACTTGGCAAGCTGATTTTTGACCTAGACTCAGCCAAGGCTCGACAAATTGAAAAAATCATGAAATATAGAGATTTTAAGGATTTAAAACTGTTAGAAAAGTAGAAAATATTAGTCCAATGGTTGAAGTAATCAGAGAAGTAGATAAAATGGCTGAAACTATTTAGAACATGATAGGGTGCTATAGGCTTCAAAAAACATTTAGCCCAGACTTCAAATTTATGCTATGCATTTTTTTGAAGTATAGAAAGATAGCATACAAAGAAGAAGTATGAAAGGTCTTTTTAAAATATTTATGAAGCTAAAGGTACAATTGGTTTGCTAGAAGTGAAGAAATATGGCTTGTCAGTTTAGCTCTCAAGATCAAATTAAATTGGTCTCTATATCAAACTTAAATTGAGTTGGTCTTTATATCTAGATTGTTTTAGGTAATATCCAGTGTTCCATGGAGTCTTTGAGACAGGAGGACATGGACATAGGATGTGTTTTGGGTATGGCAAAATTTTTCCCAGAGTTTGGGGACAGCAGGGGGATGGCAAATTAATATTTGAAAAAGTAATTACAAAAAGTAGTAAAAGAAATTTTAATTTATCATTTATATAAACAATTTGATAATCAGTTGATCCAGAATTCCAAGTTACATATTATGATATTCAACTTCATCAAGTTTGCAATACAAGGTACAATGGACCAATGGTGAATGAAACTTATAGTCTGATGCAAATGCTGTGGCATAATCCTCATTGCTTGAACTCCTAGACTCATCTAGCTCCTGCAATTGGTGTCTAACCAACTTGTATGTGCAGCCTGATCCTCATCAGTCTGGTCCAGCTCCTCTAGGCCCTGTAACATTTTACCCAAAAAAGTATGGAAAAAGCTAGGAAAGGCCACCATTAACCTGTGCAGATTTTAGATTGAAAAATTAGGAGCGAATTGATCCTGAGTATCCTATTCAATCAAGAGCTGATAACCACTAGACAAAGATTGAGTGTGGTATTCATTATAATACATATGGAAATCAAAACATTATGATGCTAAACTAGGACTTCAATGGCTCAAACAAGTAAAATCTGTTAGTGATAGAGAGTGTAAAACAATAACAGATGAATTTCCCTTAACTAGACTAACTAGATACTCTAAGAGAAAAAATAATTGGTGAACAGTAGTGAAATTCTAATAACATTCAGATTCTGACAATAAGCGTGAATCTGAAGAAAAGAGTGTTACCCTAGATAATAGGCAAATGAAAAAATAAGAAATATTAAAAACCACACATTTTGTGGAAACCTAAAGGGAAGATTGAACACAAATGAGCTGGCATAAAAACAACGAAGTAGACTGCTATATATAAAATAACTTCTAATGGGCAGAATTTCCTGCAGTTTATCAAACTACAAAGTGGAAGGAGCCGATACACTTTATTTTGATGAATATAAGACAAGAAATGACAAAAATGATATGCAGCCATGATATACATTTCCACAAAGCAAAATCCATTTTATGGGTTGAGCAACACAGGAAATTAATTTACGTACCAAACAAGACAAACATGTAATTGACGGGAAAGGATTTTGAGCCCAAATTGACAAGGGTAGCTTTATGGGGCACAGGGACACCTTGCTGTCTCCAAAATAGTTGAAGGATATTTACATGTTCCCTGGCCGTCTCGTGGATCCCCTAAGATGGGAACATTCCCAAGGATTTCCTTTGCATTGTAAGATGGCCTCCTTTTGGGATGGTAGCCAGTGCGATGACGGGGGGACATTTTGTTGCCATATTGCTGTCCTTGGATGTCCTCATCTCCTATAACTATATGTTTTTCTTGGGATTGTACTTGCCAAACCTAAATTGACACTATTGTTTGTGAATCATCGATGGTAGGCATATTATATAGACATTGTTCAAATCCAGAAACAATACTGAACAGTTATATACATTGTTGATATTGATTGGATAGGTGGTAGACTACTGTTTTTGCAAGCCAAAGATAGGTGTATTGTTGGGGAATTGAATGGACCATCCCCTTCATGAGGAAGGAGTGCTCTATGGATGACAAGGATATTTTTTTAAGTGTGATGATGGCAGTATGAGCGTTTGTTTTTGTGCATGAGCTGTTGATTTCTTGATGGAGTTTGTTGAGATTTTATCAAATAGATTTGAATAGAGCATCTAGGAAGATAGTCTCTCATTTGAAGAGTTTGTTTAAATGGGTTATCTCATTAGCTTGCAATGAGTTATTTCTGTGTTGAATTCATTATAAGCTCAAGCTTGCTCTTCTACTTCAGCAGCTACAATTGTTGGTGAATTTTCCTTTAGCTCTCTCAAAGTGACTTCCACCCAATCCTCTCACACCCAGACCCATAGGCCTAATATGCAAGCATGACCGAAGGGAGATGAAATAGGTTGAAAGTACTCAATTGCCTTGACCTATTTTTCCAATCATTTGTTCATTTGCCTTAATGTTTGGTCTAAATGCTTGATCGCTATAATGTGAATGCTTCAAGTAGGTTTGGAGCTTGTACTTTTCTCAAGTGAAAAGGTCCTAACATTTGCTTTTTTAATTTTCAATTTTGTTATATGAATGGTTTTTCTGTTTTTCAAATGTATTCGAGTGCTCAAATAAATTGGATCTAATCATGAAAAATGGCTGAAATAAACTATATTTTTGGGTATTTTTTTGTGTTTATGTGTTTGTGTGCATGTAAATGAAAGACCATTTTATGTTAAGAAGATGAATCGAAGTGCAAAAATTAGCATGCTTAAGAATTCCTTTCCTGCAATTTAATGTGACCAACTGAAAATTATAAGAAAGAGAATAAGTAAATTAAATCAACAACTCATTAGCTCATTCTTTTCCTATCATTATCAATTGAAATAATCCCCTCGTAAATGAAATTTCTCTTGAATACAATGATGACAATGTGATGGATTTTCATTGATTTGTTGTTTGTTAGTTTTGTTGTTCACAAGGAAATAGGTTTGTTTTGCTCTTTTTTGTTTTATTGGTGTTTGTGATGATTTTGAGAGTTTGGGAAAGAACAACAATGCAGTTTGCAAAATAAATTTTGCAAGCATAAAACCAATATAATCTAGCAAATTAAAAAGCTACTCTATCCAAGATCTAAATTTTGCTGCAGAGTGCAACAAAATCAAAGCAATTAAATAACTAAACTAATCTAATAAGAACTAATCTAATTTATTAAAACAAACTAATCTAAAACAAAGTAAATGAAATTCTACACTTAGGACAAGGAGCATCCAAGGTATAACAAATTGTTCTTCTGTCCACTATGGAATCTCCCTCTGATGGAAGGAAGGTGGACCGTGGGAAACCAAACAAATGTACTAAAGAGAAACAAAACAAAAAATTGCTGCTCTTTGTGACTGGTATTGAAGCTTGGAAGTTGTTTGAAGCAATGAAGCTGATAAAAATGGTAATTTTGAAGAGCCTAGAGGCTGTGTAATTTGTGAAAGTGTGGAAATTTTGGTGCAATCCTTCAACAAGATTCAGACCTACTGCTGTTCATAACCATGAAGAGAAGCAAAATCAATAAATTGTCAAGAAGAGATTACCTAAATACCCCAGAAAAAGCTTTTTCTATTCAATTAATATCAAGAGATCCATAATTAGGGAGAAGAAGTATAGTTTAACTATGCTGGGTGAGTGAACAAGAGTTCAAAATCCAAAAATGGTGCAGGAATTGATGCATGCAAGAAATTATGCAGGCAAAAGTAACATGCATGTTCACCAGTTTTACCAATATTTCAATCACCACTTTGTGCGGGAAAACTGGTATACATAGGAGTGAATGTGTTAATTAACAACCAAAATATAGATTTTTGATAAATGACAAATTGCAAATGCTTAGCAGATGATTAATAAACACAAAACAAAGGGTGAGAGAAGTCCTAGGGGTTAACACTTCCATCAAGTTAGGATTGGTTGAGAGAGTTTTATTCATGCCATGCAGGTCATGTGCTGAGCCATCAGATCATCATCAGACTTGCCATGCATGCTTGTCCATTTTTAGGCACTTACTCAGACATGTCCCTGTGAAAAACCAGAATATCAAACTTCTAGTTCAACTATATTTGTGTGGTGAAGTGTTTCTTTGTAGTTGATTATAAACATTCAAAAATGTGATAGAGTAAGGCAACATATCAAATTGTGACAAAGAGGAAGGCATTTCAGTATATACACATTTCTCTGTTTAAATAGGATCAAAAGAGTAAAATATAATGTATTGGTCATTTGGGCTCTTTTTTGCAAATATGTTTTTGGCTTTACTTTGTTGACTTCCACAAACTAGGCCTTTAGTGATAGTCACCCCACTACTCTAATAAACTAGACACAAACATAAAATTTATAGTTGTTATTTGTATCTACTAAGATTGAGATGCTGAATGAAAAAATCCTATTAGTGTATCCATGCCACATAAAGGTGCTACTGCTAGTTTAATACTTTGTTCTTTCCAAGAAATATGTGTCATAAGCCTCAAAATGGCAGCGCTTCCTACTGAGAAAGTCTTGGCAATTTCCAAAATTGGAAAAATATTTCCATCCAAATTCTTATATAATGAGATACAGAAGCTAGGGGGTTCTATGCCGTATTTAAGGTGCGGCTCTTTCCTTATTTTCAGGTATTTTGTTTGTCCAAGTATCAGCTCTCTCTCATAGGACGAAGAGCTTATAGATATTGGATTTTATTTTTGTAATTTCAATGGCTTCTTTGTCAGCAAGATCTCACTTGTTCTCTCTTAAAAGACTTTTTGTTAGCATGTTTTATTTCCCTGCATTCTCCGTATTGTTGCACCATGGTAATGCTTGCAATCATAGTTGAAAAACTTGTGAATTGCAAAAACTCGGCAAGCCCGGAAAATATGGTTCGGAAAAAAACTAGGAAAAAACTCGGCAACTTAAAAAATTGCTTAAAATTCATTAAAAATGCTTTTTTTTTGCAAAATTCAACGATAAGATGCATCCAATGAGTCAATAAAATGAGTACATAGAAGAAACAAGCTGAGTCTAGTTATATTTGATTGATTTGAAAGAAAATTAGATACAAAATCGCATCCTCATGTGGAATGCTCAATATGCTGATAATGATAGTCTGGAACAAAATGAAAATAGCAAATTGTTTTTGTAAAACTGAAAGTAAATACAACATTAATATATTTCAGTTTTTACAAATTCACATCTTCCTCTTCCCATGTCTAGTTCTCACTACGAGAGAGGGTGTAGTTGTAGGGCTCTGTTGTGGCTCCTCAACCTCCATCCTGGATGTAGATCCTACTGTTGGTGGTACTGGCACTGGCAATGACTCCTCCTAAAGATGATCCTCAATGTCATCCAATGAGAATGCAAATCGACCCCCCTCCTCCATTGCCTGTCACTCTAAGTCATAGATGTCATCCTTGGAAAACAATGGAGGCTGCTCATCTCGCCCTGTCCAATCACTGTATGGATCTATCTCATCCAAATCAATTGGATTATCTGATATTTCCTTAACCATTTTTGTGCGCAGCTGAAGATTATATTGCACATATACAAGGTCATTTAGGCGTTTTTGAGCTAGTTTGTTCCTCTTCTTTGTGTGGATGGCCTCAAACAAGCTCCAATTGCACTCACAATTGGACGAACTACAAAGCTGCGATAAGATACGGAGGGCAAAATTTTGGAGATGTAGGGTATTTCCACCCCAATTTGATTACCAAACATCTACAAAAAACAAATTAAGAGTTAGAAGAGAACTTAGAAACTTAGAAAGGAAAGTCAAAACTCAAAAGTTGAAAACATATTTTATCAAATTATCAATATTTGTAACTTGTAACTTGTAAATTTCAAATTTTATACTTGGTGGCTGATTGTGTATTGCTCTCTTTGCTAGCTCTGAAGAGAAGAGTGCACCCCTTTTTTCCCTATAACTTTGTAATTCATTAACAATGAGGTTTGCCACCTCAAGCTTAGGTGTCATCCTCTGAATGCAATTAGTGAGGCCTTCCATAACCTCTCTAGTAGGATCTGAGTAGGTGCCTAAATGGAAGAAATGAGGGTTCAAGAACTACCATGCTGCATGGATGGGTTGGTGGAGTTGATGGTTCCACCTCCTGTCAATAATCTCCCAAATGGGATCAAATTTGAGGCTGTCCCCCTTATAATAATTTCTTATAGCCTCCTTGGCCCTATCCATGGCCTCATAAAGATATCCCATTGGGGTTTTATCCCTATCCTCCAAGCAGAGAACTCTAACCAAGGGCTTCGACACCTAAAAATTACAATATAAAAATGCAAAAAGATTAGAGTTACAAATTTACAATGAAAGACATTAAAAAATATATTCAATTTGAATTCAAATTCAAAGTTTTGAAATTGAAGTTACCTTCACAATCTCTGCAGCCCTTTGTGCAAATTGGGCGTCAAACACAATGCTTGAAACCTTATCTCCTTCCGACTTCTTCGAATAAGTTGAGTTCATCCATGGTTGACTCACAAACATTTGTTTTAAAGCCGTCAAAGAACCAAGAATGCTTTGCAACGTTAAGAAAACCGTTGCAAACCTTGTGACACTTGATCTCACCAATTCTTTCCCATGGGTGTGCTCCCTCATCAAGTGAAGAACCCAAGGGTGATTGTAGATATATTTAATGATCCTCCTCACGTCCTCTACAATTGGTGTGACCCAATCTAGTTTTCCTATGTCCTCCCAAAGAAGGTCAAGGACATGCGCTGCACAAGGTGTCCAAAAAAGTGAGGGGTGTCTATCTTGGAGGAGTCTTCCTACTGCCACATATGCTGCTGCATTATCAATTATGATTTGCACAACATTTGCAATCCCCACCTCCATGCAAACTTCCTCCAACATGTTAGCCAAATTTTCTGCATATTTTACAATGTGGGAGGCATCAACTGATTTTAAGAACACCACCTCATCTTTGCATGCAACCAAGAAATTAATGATGGTACAGTTTTTTCCATCTGTCCACCCATCAGAAAGAATAGAGCAGCCATATTGTTTCCAATTTTCTTTTTGCTCCTCTATAGTTGCCCTTGCCCTTGCCCTTTTAGTTGCATTCGTAAACAAGATATAGTACAAAGTGAAATTAAGTACACAATTTTAATTTGTAAACAAAAAAATAGCTTAAATTCATCATAAATTAAACTTAAAAAACATAATTTAAAGAACATAAACTAACCTCCCACTCAAGTCCGTGCGAGAAGGCGCCTTGTAGCCTTTTCCTGCAATTGTCAATGCGGTGACCAAATTGTGCCAGTAAGGAGAACTCACCACATTGAAAGGGATGTTGTTAAAATACCAAAAATTTGCACAAGCAATGTCTGCTTGCTCATGCACCTCCCTATTCCACCCAGTCGCCTCTAAGGAAGGTTGTGCACCAGGTGTGTTTCTAGGCACGAAATAATCATGCATGCGTGTAGGTCTTGTGGCTGCCCCTAGTGCTCTACTAGAGGTAGATGAAGGGATGGAGGTGGTGGTGGGTTTCCTTCGCACATGTGGACCACGAAGAGAGCCCACTATGCCCTAAGTAACATCATGATCATCATCCGACTCAAGTGGAGCACCTTGAGAAGAGGCTATGGTTGCTTGCATTGCTGCTCTTGCCTTCTCTCTTTGCACTATTTTTTCTTCTGCAGCTGCAAGTATGGTATTCGTATGTCTTTTTATTTCTTTTGTGGTTTTAGGACAAGCCTTAGCATCATGTTGAGGGATGCCTACAAGTTGGCATTTGAGGTGATTGATGCCTCCATGATATACTTTTTCACATTTAATGCAAAATACTGTGCCAAGTAGGGGTCCTAGATAAGCATATTTCCAGGCAGGATCTTTAGCTCCTGGAGGACGAGTGCCTACAAATCCCCTAGGCATGGATGGGGCAAAGCCTGAGGTAGAAGTAGATTCAGAAGCCATTATCAATTAACCTACACAAAGTGAAAGCACTAGTTAGTTTTTTGATAGAAAATTTTAAAAAAAGCTAAATTAGATTAAATCAAAGGAGATTATTTTAAATTACTAAAATCTAAACTAATCTAAGATTCTAAACATTTTCATAACAAAAAAATTGGATTTTAAAAAGAAAATAGTAACTAGGGTTTCAAAAAAATGTGAAAAGATGTAAAAAATCTGAAAATTATTTCAAAGTAAAAAATTAAGCTAATCTAAGATTGTAAACATGTTATTCAACAAAAAAGAGGATTCAAAATTAAAAAAATAACTAGGGTTTGAAGAAAATTTCAAAAAAATGAAAAAATCAGCAAAATATGTAAAAAAATAAGAAAAATTCATCAAAAAATCTTGTTTTGATGAATATAAATGCATTTAAATCTTTTTCACACTAAATTCAGATGATTTTTAAACATAGAATCAACAAGAATGAAGAAAAAAATTAAAAAAAAGAAAGAATAAGAAAAATCAGAAAACCTACCTGAAAATCCAATTTGCCTTCAAAATTCGATGTAAATGCCCTTCAAATCCCATCTCCTCGACGCAAAATTGCTGTAAATTGGTGCACAATGCTTTGGAGAGGGTTTTTGCTGAGTGAAAGAACACAAATGAATGAAAAAAAAAACTTAAAATGCCTTTTTAGTGGCTGCCTGGGCGTGGTCATGATCGCGTGAGTTTCTGCAAAAAACTTGTTATACATTTTGCAAAAACTCACCAAAAGTACGGCGAGTTTTTGCAAAATGTACGAGTGAGTTTTTCGGCATACAAGTGCTGAAAAAACTTGGCGCGAGTTTTTCTTCACTTGCCAAGTTTTTCCAGCACTTGTATGTCGGAAAACTCACTTGTACATTTTGCGAGTGCTGGAAAAACTCGGGAGTGAAAAAAACTCGGGAGTTTTTCTTCACTCGCCGAGTTTTTCCAGCACTTGTATGCCGAAAAACTCACTCGTACATTTTGCAAGTGCTGGAAAAACTCGGGAGTGAAAAAAACTTGCGAGTTTTGCTTCACTCGCCGAGTTTTGCTTCACTCGCCGAGTTTTCCACGAGTGTTGCATCTATGCTCTCAATGTTAGTCTTATACGGGTCTACTGCAGGGTAGAACTTTGTTCTCTTTATGCCATTATTACTGTTTTAGCACTCTAGTTGTAAATAGTGCAACTTCTGCTCCTACATGCCAAAGGTGCCTCCTGCAGTGGCATTTTAGCTATATCAAAGATGGCATGCAATAGTGGAAAGGCTACCAGATATAAGTTTTGTTAAAACTGAAGATTTTTTCTCTCCTTTTCTTGACCAGCTTTTCCATGGTCAAATTGAAATTCAAGTTAAATCTCCTAATCTTAATTGCAGTCACTTTCTCCAGTAATTTTAGTCTATGAGTTTCTGGCATATAGATTTTAAATTGGTTAAAAAATAAATGGCAGTATGAGGAATGGGATCTAAAATTTGTAACTTTTAGGTTCAGATGTGATTTTTTAAGCTTTAATCCAGACTGCTTTCCCTTTATCAATTTTTTTTGGAATGCTTAGAAGTATGCTGTTCATTAAGCTATTTGGTAGAATTGCATTATATTTTCTGTATTCGTTATGTTATTGTTTTCTTACATTGTTCTACTGTCTATATTCAGCTTACTTTGGCAAGTGATGTCGATCTTGGTACTGTAGCTTCCATTACAGAAGGATTCAGTGGTGCTGATCTACAAGCTCTTTTGTCAGACGCACAACTTGAATCTGTCCATGGGTTTCTTGAAACCAACATGAATGAGAATGATGGTGGCACCAGCCATCCCCTCATAACAAACAGGATTTTAGATTCTGTTGTTGCAAAGGCAAGGCCATCAGTCCCAGAAAAAGAAAAGTATAGACTGTATGATATTTACGACCAATTCTTGAATTCAAAGACATCAGTAGCAGTGAAGGTTTCTCTCTCCCTATCTCTCTCTCTTTAACATACACATGCATGAGCACATATGCACCATATTGCACATTCACAGACAAAATACGTAACTCCACCCATTTCAAGTAGGAAAATAGAATACTGATAGGTAGCAAAGAAATGACATCAATGAAAGTGAAATTAAATAGTGGTAATAAGAAATTAAGCTTGTTCCTTTCTGGTTGTGTTTGATTGTTTTTCTTTCTGTGGTTGAGTTCATATTGTTATTTCATTGCAGGCAAGAGAAGTAAAAGGCAAAAGATCAACTTTAGCTTGAGGTGATCAGAAAACAGCTGGATGCATTTCTTTCCTTGCATGTAGAATTGAAAAAGAATGTGAAATAAAGGCAGTTTTAGTGCTTTGACCCCTTGTGGTGAAAGGTACAATTGCATTTCTTGTAACTTAGAAGCCTTTTGAAGTGGATTTAACAGGAAATGCAATCCCTCAAAGATGTTTTGAAAGATTTTTAGTCATCCGGCATTACATGTATCAATAATTATAGAAAGACGTGTCACAATGTACATGTATCCAAATCTCAAATAAGACATACATGATATGAGAACCATTCTGGTTGAATTTAAATGGCCGCTTTCTATTGTTTGAATATATGCATGGGATGCATATTAGCTGCATGGAGAGTATCTGTACATAATATTTTCAAAATATAAATTTTTGATTCTCCTAACATGTAAAAATTCGTTTCCTTTAACTGTGCAAGGAACGTTGTGCAGACCATTTGCCATCTATTTTTTATTTTCTGAGGTTGTTTTTTTTTTATAAAGAAAACAACTTAGCATACCCAGAACTTAATTGTTAAATGGTTTCATGTTTTATGTCAAATTGCCATTTTCAGGCTATTTCAGCCTTGCTGAGAATTATTTGACTAAGAATATAGTATGAACAGTTAAAATGATTATTTAATAACTCAACTAATCTTCAAGATCTTGTAATGTCTTCATTTTTGGGTTTTCTTGCATTGCAGTTGGCTCTGACCTCGGTATGTGTCAACCTTATCAAAGGGGCTATTTGATGTTACCATTGAATTCAGATGATCTAAAGGACTTAGATGGTGTGTTCTCCAAGAAACTTGGAAAGAGTGTCTATTTATAGTAGTTCACTTGGTCGGGTTCGAGTATCATCATTCATCATTAGTATAACTCTTGTGCAGTTAGTTTTTGATTCTAATACATTTCAACTGTTTCCGCAACTTGAATGTAATATTGAGCTATATTTAATTAATTTTACTAAGGTTGTTATTTTAATTAAAATATTTAAATGGGCACCTTAATGTTATAATTCATTGGAACTGGAATGGAAATCTCGGGGTGCTGATAAAGTGACTTCGGGTGTGGAGAATAATTAAATAATGAAATAAATCACAAATCACTATTTGAAGATATTTATTATTAATTAATAAAGTGCTTTTATATTGTGTTTTCTGAAAAGTTCTTGGAAAATGTTATAAAAGGAGTTTTGTGAGCTCATTTGCATTATTCTGGATATTGTTTATTTCTCTTTGGAGATTTGTGCTTGTGCCTAGATTTCTCACCGGAGGGATGAAAACCCCAACGGATTTTGTGATGGATGAAAACCCGAAAAACAGTGCAATTCCAGCCAAAGATTGATGGTGTGCTAAAGGTTTTGGATTTGGGGACAAAAACCCCTCGGATTCCGTTGGAGCAATTTCATACAGAAAATGCCGTTGTGCTGAATGTTTGCAAATAAGGGTTTTGAACTTTTGAACAAAACGATTTATCTATACATATTTTACAGGTTGCAAGGTATGTTGGTACAAAGTTATTTAATTTATAGACAAATAAATAGTGTGTTTGAAGTGAAGAAATAAAAAACAATTGTGCTGAATGTGCAAGTGGATATGAGCAGTGATTTTGTGCTGTGGGCGCATGTGAAATAAAGAAGATTAAAATTTTATTGTCTTTTGTAGTGATGATTTAAAGTATTTCCTTTAAAAAAGAAAAAGAAAAAAAATAAAAAAATAATTGTCCTTGGTTGAGCCCAAAGCCTAGCCGTACTATCTCACATTTCCTTCCAAAAGTGATGTACACTTCATATAGTCTTCACCAATGAGAAATTGATGCATGAAGGCATTAAACCTTCCTTAGTTCCAACCCAAGTCACAAAGGGGGTATTAAAAGTCAACACAGCTTTAAAGAGTTGCAATATTTAATAAAGCTGCCATATCATTTTCAAAGGCAGCCGTACCGTTTGGGAGGTTGCCGTACAGATATGAAGGATGAATGAGAGTATTGGAGAATTGCTGATTGATCTAAATTGTTGCTTTTCACAGGTCAGCAGAAAAATAAATTTATTAATATTTAAATATTTAGGTGGTTTTCTACGACGAATTTCTAAATAGTACAGGCTACAACAACAATGTATATTTTTTATCATGGGTTAACTGGTATGTACAACAATTAGTAATTTGGAATAAAAAGTTAGTTGCAGTATCTGAGGTTGAGAAATTTATTTTTTGTGATAATATGTTGAATTAACATTGGTTGCAAACTGTTTGACGAAATGTCAATTTGAAGTTCTATGAAAAAGTTATGGTTTTATGATGGGTTTATAACTGTAAATGCTAGTAGTTGCAACTCTCAATGTTTGTACTTAAAGACATTCCATAATTGATCATATGCAAAGTGTTTGACAAAATGTTTGCAAAGCAAAAATCATATAATTATCAAGTTTGTTTGAAAATTTCCTTGAAAGGTTATTTCAGATCTACTGGTGTAGAATGTTCAAAATGTTTTGGATACTTTTATTTCCACCATGTTCAAATGTAAAAATAAGAAGATATATTATGGCTTATCTTGGAAGCTATGTTTTTCTTGTACAACACTTTACACACATTAGGGGCGAGGAACAAGATACAAATTGCATAATTGATGAGAATATAAAGATAACATATCTAGTCCTAAAGAGATTAAAGGGTATGGAAGAGTGGGATGGCAGTAAGGAAGAGCAACTTTAATGACATGTAACACAATGAAGTCAAGCAAAAAATAGATTGTACACTTGGATGACACCCTTCAAAGTCCTGAATATAGTATGACCAATTAAAATGATTATTTAATAACTCAACTAATCCTCAAAGTCTTTTGGTGTAGAATGTTCAAAATGTTTTGGATACTTTTATTTCCACCATGTTCAAACATAAAAATAAGAAGATATATTATGGTTTATCTTGAAAACTATGTTTTTCTTGTACAACACTTTAAACACACCAAGGGCAAGGAATAAGATACAAATAGCATAATTGATGACAATATAAAGATAACAAATCCAATCCTAAAAATATTAAAGGGTATGGAAGAGTAGGATGGCAATAAGGAAGAGTAACTTTAATGACACATAACAAAATGAATTCAAGTAAAAATGGATGACACCCTTCAACAAGTCTTGAATATAGTATGAGCAGTTAAAATGATTATTTAATAGCTCAACTAATCTTCAAGATCTTCTAGTGTAGAATGTTCAAAATGTTTTGGACATTATTATTTCCACCATGTTCAAATGTAAAATAAGAAGACATATTATGACTTATCTTGAAAACTATGGTTTTCTTGTACAACACTTTACACACACTAGGGGCAAGGAACAAGATACAAATTGCATAATTGATGACAATATAAAGATGAGACATCTAGTCCTAAAGAGATTAAAGAGTATGGAAGAGTAGGATGATAGTAAATAAAAGTAACCTTAATGACATGTAACACAATGAAGTCAATGAGAAAATATATTGTACACTTGGATGACACCCTTCAACAAGTCTTTAATATAGCATTAATAGTTAAAATGATTATTTAATAACTCAACTAATCTTCAAGATTTTTTGGTGTAGAATGTTCAAAATGTGCTAGATACTTTTATTTCGACCATGTTCAAATGTAAAAATAAGAAGATATATTATGGCTTATCTTGAAAACTATGTTTTTCATGTACAACACTTTACATACACTAGGGGCAAGGAACAAGATACAAATTGCATAACTGATGACAATATAAAGATAACACATCCAATCCTAAAGACATTAAAGGGTATAGAAGAGTAGGATGGTAGTAAGAAAGAGTAACTTTAATGACACGTAAAATAGTGAAGTCAAGCAAAAAATAGATTGTACACTTGGAGGCACCCTTCAACAAGTCCTAGAATCCAGTTTGATTTTTTATTTATTTATTTATTTTATAAAGTAATTTTATCATCACAAAAGGATTGCCATTTACTTATCTACTCGTATAAGGAAGATGACAAAAAACACAAAACTAAAGACTAATTATATGCATCATGTAGACACCGAAATTTGGTTTAAGCCCGCGACTTCAATATTCTTCATAATTCCTATTCTTCATGGTCATGATTAAGTAATCTTAATTATTTAATTAATTCATCTTAACATTAATTCTTCTATTGATTAAATAATCTTAATTATTTAATTAATTCATCTTAACATAAATTCTTCTATTGATTAAATAATCTTAATTATTTAATTAATTCACCTTAACATTAGTTCTTCTATTAATTAAATAATCTTAATTATTTAATTAATTCATCTTAACATTAATTCTTCTATTAATTAAATAATCTTAATTATTTAATTAATTCACATTTTCTTTATTCTATCTGATTAATTAAATAAACGCTTTGTATTTAATCATGTTACTAATTAACCTTACCCTTCTTGTCAAATTAAATAAATTCATATTTAATTTACTCTTTATCATACTTCAACTATAATTAAATAAATTCTTTATTTATTTAATTATTCATTTAAATCCCTTCATCACTTAATTAAATAAATTGTACTTATTTAATTATTCTTCAAATATCAAATCTTGAATTAAATGAATTATTTAATTCATGAATTCTATTTTAACGCATTCCTCTATATTTAGATAATTGTTTAAGTTATCTAAGTTTTCACTTTTACTCAACTCAAAGATCTATTTCAAATCGCTCAGTTAACTCTTGTTTTAATGTCTGAGTGGCGTTCTCGAGTAATCTCTTCGTCAAATCATTCAATCGTCCAGTGCTAACTCAATTGCGTGTACATGCGGGTTAATTAAATATTCTTATTTAATTAATTAAACCTTGTGCGTGCATTTGAACAGGAGTTGCTTTAATCAATCTTTATCTTTGTCATGCGAAGATAATTCTTCTGTTTTCGAATACCGAACTCGAAGATTAAATCATTTATTTAATCTTTAATTCTATTTCTAATTTGTATCACTCATGTCACTACTGACAGTTATCATAATGCATGTCTAATTAGTCGATCTCAACTGTCCGTTGATATTTCAATCCTGGCCTGTCATTCAAATAATCAATTTTCTATAAATTGATTTGTCATTCTTCATTCCAATCTCTCTCGTGAAACCTTATGACTTTTGAGAGCACTTTGTCTTGAATCTTCGATGTTTTGCTAAATCACTATCTTAGGCTATACTTGCACGAACTTACGAGAAATCCGAGGGCAATTATACTACATAAGTAAAATGGAGAAGGGCAATCGAGATGAATCATGGAAATATGTTTGAAATTGGTGAGATTGTTTCAGTTTATTACGTTATTACTTTCCTTTGTTCTTTGTTGCTTAGCATTTAGATTTGCATTTAGATTAATTTAGATTTGCAATGTTTGCTCTAATCTGTTCTTTGTGCACTTTTTTAGAGGTTACATTTGGTGAACCCGACGTGAACTACTAACCCTCTTGATTGGCATTCTTTGTTTGGAAGTTTTTGGTGTTTTTTGTCTTGAAGGGTGTAGGTAATTTTGAAGAATCATGAAAATCACATTTTTGGGAGTCTTTTGAAGTCAAATACATAGCATGGTTGCGTCCGAAAGGGTCGAGAGATGAAGATTCATATATTATACTGCATATTTTCATTAAGGGAAGCATTTTTTACAAGAAAAACACAATTTCTTTGCAGCTACGAGCTAAAGTGATGCATTTGCAAGCCAGAAAGACGCATTTGTGATTTAAAGTGACACATTTGACTTAAAGTGACGCATTTGCAAGCCAAAAAGATGCATTTGTGAATTAAAGTGACGCATTTGACTTAAAGTGACGCATTTGCAAGCTAGAATGACGCATTTGTGAATTAAAGTGACACATTTGACTTAAAGTGGCGCATTTGCAAGCCAGAATGACGCATTTGACTTTCTGTGACGTGTTTGAGCTCGAATGATGCATTTGTGAATTAAAGTGACGCATTTGCATGATATAATGACGCAATTGATTTTTAATTTCGCAGGTTTTGTATGGAACAACGCATCAGTTTGACGAAACGACGCAATTGACTTTAGTGACCGCATTTGACACCCGAAACGATGCATATGAAAAACCACGACGCATCTGCAACATCCTGAGCTGCAACTGACTGGTAAATACCGAGACGCAATTGCATAGAAAATCAACGCATCTGACTGGTAACTTTTTGGTTTCGGAAAATCTAAAGTTTTCAATTGATTTGTGTGTTACTAATATCGAATTTTTTAGCGTGTGGCATTTTTTTATTTTTGGAGTTAATGAGTTTCTGCAGGATGATTGACAAAGACAATACTTGAAACTACTAACGAATCTTTCTACAGAACGCATGTCGAAGACCTTAGTTAAATTTTCTTTTGAAATAGATTGTTTGGTAGTGTAGCAAATCTTTCATTTGGATTAAAATTAACAAGTGTTTATTGTGTTTGGTGTGAAAGCACATCTGTGTATTACCTTCACGATTTGGTACATCGAAGTATCCTCTCCCCTTGCACATCTGCGCGATCCTGGGTGTAAGAGAAACGGTTACCAACTCTAGAACTTGGGCCTGTTCTGGTGGGAAAAAGTACTCACCCTAGGACGACTCAGACCGGTAGCACCCTGAACCCGAGGGACTTCCAGCTGGTATATAAAAGTGGGTTCTTGGGGAAAACCCAAGAATCACGAGTGTGGTTCCGACAAGATGGATC
This sequence comes from Sequoia sempervirens, assembly GCA_007258455.2. NCBI lineage: Eukaryota > Viridiplantae > Streptophyta > Pinopsida > Cupressales > Cupressaceae > Sequoia > Sequoia sempervirens. Next base: position 941,048,278 of record VDFB02281492.1, on the reverse strand, counting down.
CGAAAGGGGACTCTCGCCGCATGGATCATGCCCCACGAATGAAATGCCCGTATTAAACACCTTTTGTTTTAGTGTCCAACCGTTCTATCGGTCGTTGCTTGGTATAGTGCAGGGTACAATATTATGCCCGAAGACACTCACTACTGATCCCCTTGAGTAGAGATAGCAGTTCTTGGGAGGTCATTGCCCAAGAATTCAAAATTGGTGTGCTCGAAAGACGTTAATGAGCCGTGGAGGGGAGCCAATGCCACCAAATTTCTAAGCTATCCGCTCTCGAGAAGGAAAGGTGTTTATCACCAATCCGGGGTATTGCGGTGGGCTATACCAAGTATACAAACCCTAGGCCTTTTGGCCTATTAGGATGTGCTTGTCAGTTGTCAACTTAAACGTTCTTTGAGTCCAAAATCAAACTGGAAACACTTTGTCTTATGATTGTTCTTGTTTGCCAAAATTTGATCATAGAAAACATGGTTGGTTTTAAAATCTCATCACTGAAAATACACAAAGAGTCGCAACTGTTCACCAGAAAGTTGCAATTGATTTTTAGAGTCGCATCTGTTTATCTTTGAGTCGCATCAGTTATTATGAGTCGCATCTGTTATTATGAGTCGCATCTGTTGAACTTTGAGTCGCAACTATCATTACGAGTCGCATCTGTTAGAAGGTTAACCGCATCTGTCAAAGTCACACATTGAACTTTACTAGAGAAACATAATTGATCACTGGAAAACCGCAACTGTTAACTTGAACCGCATCTGTGAAATCCTGAAATGCATTTGTCTGATTATTAGAAAACCAGAATTCACAGTCACTATCCAGTCAACACGATTATACCAGTTTCAGTTGTCTTTACACAAACAGTCCTTGAACAGAAACCTGAAACGATTTGCTCAATTTTGCATCCTTTAGGTTCATTTAGTCATTACCATAGTTGTCTTAATTCAGGGTTTAGTTTCATCTTAGAATACATATTACCTTGCATTAAACTTCTAGAAAGGTCACTTTTACAAACTTTAGGATTAGTCCACCATCTACACTCTAGAAAAGTCATAGTGTCAACGAAATCTGTCATTGAACCTAGTTTTATCATCTTATCCTTTGTCCTATAGAGAGTCCGCCTAGCTCATCAGTCTAGTTAGGAGACTCAAGTTATCTTTGATCCTTGTCCTATAGTGGTTCTTTGAATTAACTAAATTGGCACCTTGGTTAGACTTTAGGTAGTTGGTACCCTCTTCTTAGGTTTACAGAATTGATTACCTTAGAAGCTTAGTTGAACTTTTCATTTTTAGATATTGTCATCCTAGACTAGCGTCATATTAGACATATTTTACTTGCACAAAAAATACCAAAAAAAAAATAAAAAAAAATAGCTACATTCATTCCTTATTTGCACCTAGAAAATCCCAAAAACATAGACTAGAGTGATACTGTTCATAGATATAGTTTTGCATTTCCCGCATATTGAGCTTGTCTTACATGGTTGAAACTAGGTCTAAGAGAAGAGAGAGAGAGAAAACATGTCAAACCCAAACGAATTCATCAATCCATTTTCTTCAAGACCTCATAAGACTCTATTAGACAAATTCACCACTAGAAACACTCAAGGTCACATTACAACAAAAGACATAGAGGCTGCCGCATAGGACCTTGAGTTTGCCTCTTTTGTAGATGAGTACCTAGCAAATGATCGACAACGATACTTAGCCAAATTGCTAGCTGAAGGCACTACCTTACCTACAGGATTTGATATCAGCACCTTACAAACTCAACCTACACAAGGGACAAATACCACGACTGCTAGTACTACTATATCTCATGTTAGCACAACTATGCCATCTGGCACACCTACACAGAGTACGACAGTCCATACGTCCCCATTTGGTACAACAGGCATGACATCGGGATTTAGTTTCACTATAGGTGGACCATCATTCACTCCCTTCGGTCCTCTTGTTGGGAGCAAAAGACCTAAAACATCAGCCTCTACACCTTATGTCGGTGTCACAAGTTCACAGTCAACGGTCATACCTAACGCTAGTATCACGAGCACCATACCACAGTTGATGGCTATACCTAGTGCTCCAGTCACTAGTACTATACCACAGATTACACAAACAGGAGGCATTCCCTCCTTCCAATATGGCAATTAGAATCCATTCACATAGATTCTGAGTCAGAATCCAATCTCCCAAATTGGTAATCAGAATCCATTCACACAAATTCTGAACCAGAATCCATTCTCTCGGATCAGTGGTCATGATCCATTTACACAGATTCCAAGACACCAATCACTTACACGGATTCCCAATCAGAATCCCTTTTCCCAAAGTGGTACTCAGAATCTGTTTACACAGATCCCAGGTCAACACCAATTTATGCAGATTCTAGACCAGAACACATTTACCAACATTCCGAATCCAAATCCACCTCATATGTCAACGTTCAATCGAAACCCATCACGAGACTTTGGATTTCAGAATACATACACGGATCCGCATAATCCCCCTAGCACATCTTTTACCCAAGTTGACGTCTTACAAACACAAATGCATGCATTACAAATGCAAATGGATAACATGTTGGTGTCAACTAAGAAATCGTTTTCAACAAAGGACATATGCCCATTCCCCTTTGATAGATCATTGTACATGACCCCTTTCCCTCACAGATATGTCATACCGAATCTTCCTAAGTACAATGGCAAATGAAATCCACTAGAACATATAAGGGAATTTTCTACATATGCATAGATGTCGCTTATGACCCCACGTATCTTATGAGGCTATTTCCAAGAAGTCTTGTACGAATTGCACTAGAATGGTTTTCGGGTCTAGATTTTGGCATTAGATCTTGGGGTGAACTGGTTGAGAAATTTGTGGAGCAATTCTCCTTCAACATAGACCACGAGATAAATATAGCAACCTTGTGTCACACAACGCAAGACGAAGGGGAAACATTCATTGCTTTCTTCCAGAAATGGAGGACTATAGCTAGTCGGTGTCCTGTCGAGATACCTGAGAAACAAAAAGTTACTATGTTCCAAGAAAACCTTCATGCAAAACTCAGGAGTAACTTAAGGGTACATTGTTGTACGTCTTTTTCAGAACTAGTGGAAAAAGGGGTTATAATAGAGAAGGATCTCATTGAAAAGTGCGAACTCAAGACATCAATATCCAATAGAAACCCGATCGTACAAAACACCCCCATTGACAGAAACAGATTTTGGTCTCGCAACAAAAATGTCACCAATGATGGGGTGGTTGATGCTAAAACGCTACAAGCAGGACCCCTCCTCACATTACAAGGACCTCATACTTTTTCCAACATGCTTAATGTTGTCAATCAACCTCCTAACGTGGTCCAAAATACTCAACGTCCACAACAAAGGAGATTTCAAAAACGTGAGTTCACTCCCTTAGGGGAACCCATTGAGTCGGTGTTCAAACAACTGTACAACATAATCTTATACAGCTGCAGGAACCAAGACAATACGATCCAGGACAATTTAAACCAGCTTGGTGGGATGACAATGCCTTTTGTGATTATCATAGAACTAAGGACATAACTTACAAAACTGTCGACAACTGAAGAATATCATATAGGATCTTGTCGAAAGGAGAATTATTGAAGTTAGTGGACAAAAACAAAAGTCATCAAACACTGATCATCAAGTATTTTCTGACCCACTACATGACCATGGGAAAGGAACTTCCCTAGTTCGAGTACTAAGACCAATATGTCAGCCAACTATGCGAGTATCAAACATGATTATGATAGTGGCAAAATCATTCATTGCCTTCGCGCCGCTGATGAGAATATCAATACCATTACTATCAATACTAATCCTGAGTGTGCGGTCAATACTTGTCGTACTAAGTTCACTATACAAGGCCCTCCATCGCAGCAAACACCCCAACCTTCCAAGTTACAATATAACCTACTTGACCAGTTGGGGAAGACCCCAGCCCAAATTTCAATCTTGGAATTGTTGCGTATTTCCCCTAAGCATCGATCTATCCTTGATAAGGCTTTACAGAACACCACGGTTCCTAATGACCTTGATGTCAATCGTTTCCAGGAAATGGTGGGCTACTTGACCAATAATCACCATGCCACATTTTCTAAACAAGACTATGCAACTGAAAAGACGAACCATAACGACCCTTTACATCTAGAAGTCCTTGTTGATGACACCAAAGTTAGATGAGTTTTGGTAGACGAAGGAGCAGGGTTAAATTTATGCACTTTAAAACTAATTAAGGCATTAGGTATCTCAGAAGCATGCGTAGACATGACCAAAAGTATTGTCATAAAAGCTTATGATGATGAGGAACGAAAATCAAAGGGGGTGGTAACACTTCCTATCAGAATTGGTCCTGCGGTGATGGAGACAAAGTTCCAGGTCTTGGATCTCACCCTCCCTTATAACCTTTTGCTCGGTAGAGCATGGATTCATGCCATGAAGGCGGTCCCTTCCACATACCATCAGTGTCTTAAATTCCCTTACAATGGCCCAAAAATAACTATAGATGGTGATCTTGATCCATTTCAATATTGCACCAATCTAAAAGAGATCCCCCAATGTCAAGTGCCAATGAACCAGGAGGCTTCATCATCCAATCCATCTTCCTATGTTGATCCATCCACACTCACTCAAACATCTGTTTCACCCTCACTTCCTACTACTCCTAGGGTTGAGATCCAAGACAAGGGTTGTGGAGAGTATTACATGAAGACATCTTATTGTGTTAGCCATTTGATCCCTCCTAAGTCATATGGTTTACCTACAATAGGTAGGGGACAGTCCATGGTCACTATACATGTTCCTCTTACAACAACTTTCACTGAATGGGGAGAATTAAGCAAAGAGGCCGTAAACACAGAAGATGTCACTTCCTGGCTGTATAGGGAAGATGATGAGGGACCCCTCTTACTTGCTCATATTCCTACAAATCTATATGGAAAGGGTTTCAAAATTATGCAAAGGAAAGGATATGATGGACAAAGTGGTTTAGGCTTAAACCAAGATGGGAGGATTGAACCAATATTTGTTTCTCAGTGGCCAAAAGGAGTAGGGCTAGGGTTTCAACCGATTCAGATTGGCGTTCCTAGTACCCCATTACCCTTACTTGAGGAAGTAAGTGCTTCAGAAGATATTAAGACATCTCACGAACCAGTGGACCAGTATCATTGTAACTCCCTTGACTCTAACGATTATGAGTGGGATTCCCTATCTTCTACTTCTTCCATGGACCTTGACAAGTTATTTGGAGAACTTGACTTGATGTTAAGTTCCTCACCAAATCCCTTGAATTCCCGTCCACCAAAGAAAATGACAAAAGAGGAATGGTTTAAACACTACTATTGGGAATCACTTGATCCTACCTCTTGGCAACCTGAGCCACCTGTTTCCGATAGTCAAACCTTGGCATTAGGCCCACCTATCCATCCACCTATACTCAAACCTAAGAGCAAAAAGGACCTGGTACAAGACTTTTGTAATCATATGAATAATTCAATCTTTACCTTGACCCCATTAGACTTTGATAACTCCGATGATGACATGCCCTTAGTCTATCCCCAACTCATTGATTGGGATCAACAAGACACACCCATCTTAGACACTTTTGAGAATGACGAAGCAATTGCTGAGTTCCTGGGATTACGAGAAGGCATACCTAATGGGGATCATAAGGCTGGTTTTACCATTGACTTGGACAACAAAGCATATTTTGGGGAATTTGTTCAACCCTCCAGTTGCAAAAATGAGAAAAAGAATAAACAAAATAAAACAGATGAGTCTCTAGGTGAAAGAAAGGCACCTTTAGACAATGAAAAAGTAAAAAGGGATGCATCCAAAGGTGAAAACCTCTAAGACACCTAAGGATGGAGGTTTGAACATTCTCCCCATTGCATAGGAAAAGTCACCCATGCTCGTTGAAGAATCAGTAGAAGTCAACATAGGCACAAAAGAGAATCCTCGAACTGGTTTATTTTGCAGCGTCATTGACAACATAAGAGCAGCTAGAGTTCCATAACTTCTTTGCACAGAGACAGATAAATTTTGCTTGGTCATATGCCGACATGCGGGATTGGATCCTAAACTTGTTCTACATCATTTTCCCTTACAACCAAGTGCCAAACCAGTGAAATAGAAGTTGAGAAAAATGCATCCATAGATTGCTTTATTAGTCAAGGCAGAACTCAACAAACTGTTAGATGTTGGTTTTATCAGATCTATCGACTATGCAGATTGGATTTCTAATCTTGTACCAGTCACTAAACCAACTAGGGGCATTCGCATCTGCACTGATTTTGGAGATATCAACAAAGCTTGTCCTAAGGATGACTTCCCTTTGCCTAACATAGACATGATAGTTGACATGACAGCAGGATATGAGATGTTGTCCCTTATGGATGGATTTTCAGGATATAACCAGATCAGAATTGCAACTAAAGACCAACCCAAGACGACTTTCACTTGTCCTTAGGGAACGTACTGCTGGAATGTTATGCCCTTCAGACTCAAGAATGCTGTAGCAACCTATCAATGTGCCATGACTACTATCTTTCATGATCTAGTACACACTCTTATGGAGGATTATGTCGATGACCTTATTGTAAAATCCAAGACAAGGGCAGAACATTTACAGGTTTTAGACAAGATATTTCAGAGGCTGGAGAAGTATAAAGTGAGACTCAATCCAAAGAAATGTGTGTTTGGAGTCAAGTCAGGAAAGCTGTTAGGTTATATCATTTCTAGACGAGGCATTGAAGTGGATCCGGATAAGGTAAAAGCAATCATGGACATGCCTCCACCCACTAATCTTAGTCAACTAAGGACATTACAGGGACGGTTGCAATCTATCAGAAGATTTATAGTGCAGTTAGTAGATAAGACGCATCCTTTTCAACATCTACTTAAGAAAGGAGCACCCTTCGCATGGACAGCTAGGTGTGGAGAGGCTTTTCAACTGATTAAAGAATATTTACTCACACCACCTGTCTTAATGCCACCTGTTGAAGGAAGACCATTGATTCTTTATATTATAGCAACCCATTCATCACTCGGAGCATTGCTTGCACAAAATGACGATGAAGGTCATGAAAGGGCAGTCTATTATATCAGTTAGACTTTGGTAGGTTATGAGCTCAACTATAGTACCATTGAATGTGCCTATCTTGCAGTAGTATTTGCTACCCAAAAACTGAGGCACTACATGCTAAACCATCAAACCATGCTGATTGCTAAAATAGATCCTCTGAAATATCTTCTCAGCAAGGCAGCATTAACAGGGTGACTGGCCAAATGGGTTATGATACTTAGTGAGTATGATATCCAGTATGTAGAAAGAAAAGCTATTAAAGGATAGGTCATTGCTGATCAGTTAGCTGACGCACCCATACAGGCAGATCACCCATTAGTTGTAGACTTTCCTGATGAGTTCATATTCACAATTGACACAAACATAACATGGAAACTGTACTTTGATGGCTCACATACAAATCATGGTTCAGGGGCTGGTATACTGTTTATCACACCACAGGGTGATTCCATCCCTAAGTCATTCAGGATTGCATTTCCATGCACCAACAACATAGCAGAGTATGAAGCTCTAGTGACAGGGTTACGCATGGCAGTCAAGTGGAAAATTAAGAACCTACAGGTATATGGCGATTCTCAACTAGTAATCAGACAGGTAAATGATGATTATGAGACTAAGGACGAGAAGCTTGCTCCATACAAGCACATGGTTGATAGCTTTAAAGAGTACTTTGACAAAGTCGAATTTCATCAAATACCTCATGTTTTAAACAGGGCAGCAGACGATATGGCTACAATTGCGTCACTTCTTGACATTCCTAACAACGTGCCTAAGTTTGAGTTCTTAGTATAACAACTTTTGGTCCCAGCCTACGATATACCAGATTCTGAAATGGTGTGTGACATTGTTGGTCCTGATTCCCCATGGTATAAAGAAATCTATGATTACCTTCATGCCGAAGTCATACCCACTGGCCTATCAAATAACCAACGTAGGACATTCCTCCTCAAGTCAGCCAAATACACCATCGTCGAAGACACCCTATATAGACGTGCCTTAGATAATACCCTACTGAGATGTCTTGATTCTACTGAAGCACAAGCAACCTTGCGTGGGGTGCATGAGGGTATATGTGGTTCCCATTCTAGCGATCCTACCTTAGCCAAAAAGATTATG
>VDFB02281492.1:940567360-941038582 GCA_007258455.2 Sequoia sempervirens | reverse complement strand
AATACAATTTAGAACTTAGATAATATTCATATTGAACCCTAATTTTTTTTAAAAAAAGAAAAACTTCCTACCTCGGATGAGATGGTCGGCCGGTAGTTGCAGAGGAAAGTTGAAACGAGATGGCTGCAGCCCGCAGGAGAAAGTCGAAACGAGATGGCCGCAGTCCGCAGGGGAAAGTTGAAACGTTGAGATGGCCACAGGGTACCGACGCCGCAGCCCGCAAGGAATTCTTCAGGGACCGACGCCGCAGCTCGCAGGGTATTCTTCAGGGACCGACGCCGACGCAAAGAACAACGGCCACGACTTCAGACGTCGATGCAAGAGATGGCAGCGCCGCGAGATAAAGCCAAAGACAAGTCCCAGACACTGCAAAAAAAGAGATGAGTTGCAGACAAAAGACAAAAGACGAGTTGTAGACGCGAGAAAGAGACGGTTTGATATCTAATGTCGCCGTCAGTTATATAACGAAAAAACCCTAAAAGAAAACCCTAACAAAACAATTGCTTTATGAAAATTTTCAACGCCTGCAGTTGACCAACGAATTTGGTCGAATTTCAACGAATTTCAACCATTTTTATGAAATTCGACGAATTTCGAATTTCATGATGAAATTCGGTCGAATATGGTGACTTAGGTCTTTGAATGTGCAAGTGGATATGAGCAGTGATTTTGTGCTGTGGGCGCATGTGAAATAAAGAAGATTAAAATTTTATTGTCTTTTGTGGTGATGATTTAAAGTATTTCCTTTAAAAAAGAAAAAGAAAAAAAAATAAAAATTATTGTCTTTGGTTGAGCCCAAAGCCTAGCCGTACTATCTCACATTTCCTTCCAAAAGTGCCGTACACTTCATATAGTCTTCACCAATGAGAAATTGATGCATGAAGGCATTAAACGTTCCTTATTTCCAACCCAAGTCACAAAGGGAGTATTAAAAGTCAACACAGCTTTAAAGAGTTGCAATATTTAATAAAGCCGCCATATCATTTTCAAAGGCAGCCGTACCGTTTGGGAGGTTGCCGTACAGATATGAAGGATGAATGAGAGTATTGGAGAATTGCTGATTGATCTAAATTGTTGCTTTTCACAGGTCAGCAGAAAAATAAATTTATTAATATTTAAATATTTAGGTGGTTTTCTACGACGAATTTCTAAATAGTACAGGCTACAACAACAATGTATATTTTTATCATGGGTTAACTGGTATGTACAACAATTAGTAATTTGTGAATAAAAAGTTAGTTGCAGTATCTGAGGTTGAGAAATTTATTTTTTGTGATAATATGTTGAATTAACATTGGTTGCAAACTGTTTGACGAAATGCCAATTTGAAGTTCTATGAAAAAGTTATGGTTTTATGATGGGTTTATAACTGTAAATGCTAGTAGTTGCAACTCTCAATGTTTGCACTTAGGGACATTCCATAATTGATCATATGCAAAGTGTTTGACAAAATGTTTGCAAAGCAAAAATCATATAATTATCAAGTTTGTTTGAAAATTTCCTTGAAAGGTTATTTCAGATCTACTGGTGTAGAATGTTCAAAATGTTTTGGATACTTTTATTTCCACCATGTTCAAATGTAAAAATAAGAAGATATATTATGGCTTATCTTGGAAGCTATGTTTTTCTTGTACAACACTTTACACACATTAGGGGTGAGGAACAAGATACAAATTGCATAATTGATGAGAATATAAAGATAACATATCCAGTCCTAAAGAGATTAAAGGGTATGGAAGAGTGGGATGGCAGTAAGGAAGAGCAACTTTAATGACATGTAACACAATGAAGTCAAGCAGAAAATAGATTGTACGCTTGGATGACACCCTTCAAAGTCCTGAATATAGTATGACCAATTAAAATGATTATTTAATAACTCAACTAATCCTCAAAGTCTTTTGGTGTAGAATGTTCAAAATGTTTTGGATACTTTTATTTCCACCATGTTCAAACATAAAAATAAGAAGATATATTATGGCTCATCTTGAAAACTATGTTTTTCTTGTACAACACTTTAAACACACCAGGGGCAAGGAATAAGATACAAATAGCATAATTGATGACAATATAAAGATAACAAATCCAATCCTAAAAATATTAAAGGGTATGGAAGAGTAGGATGGCAATAAGGAAGAGTAACTTTAATGACACATAACAAAATGAATTCAAGTAAAAATGGATGACACCCTTCAACAAGTCTTGAATATAGTATGAGCTATTAAAATGATTATTTAATAGCTCAACTAATCTTCAAGATCTTCTAGTGTAGAATGTTCAAAATGTTTTGGACATTATTATTTCCACCATGTTCAAATGTAAAATAAGAAGATATATTATGACTTATCTTGAAAACTATGGTTTTCTTGTACAACACTTTACACACACTAGGGGCAAGGAACAAGATACAAATTGCATAATTGATGACAATATAAAGATGAGACATCCAGTCCTAAAGAGATTAAAGAGTATGGAAGAGTAGGATGATAGTAAAGAAAAGTAACCTTAATGACATGTAACACAATGAAGTCAATGAGAAAATATATTGTACACTTGGATGACACCCTTCAACAAGTCTTTAATATAGCATTAACAGTTTAAATGATTATTTTAAACTCAACTAATCTTCAAGATTTTTTGGTGTAGAATGTTCAAAATGTGCTGGATACTTTTATTTCGACCATGTTCAAATGTAAAAATAAGAAGATATATTATGGCTTATCTTGAAAACTATGTTTTTCATGTACAACACTTTACATACACTAGGGGCAAGGAACAAGATACAAATTGCATAATTGATGACAATATAAAGATAACACATCCAATCCTAGAGAGATTAAAGGGTATAGAAGAGTAGGATGGTAGTAAGGAAGAGTAACTTTAATGACACATAAAACAGTGAAGTCAAGCAAAAAATAGATTGTACACTTGGAGGCACCCTTCAACAAGTCCTATAATCTAGTTTGATCTTTCTTTTTTTTTTATAAAGTAATTTTATCATCACAAAAGGATTTCCATTTACTTATCTACTCGTATAAGGAAGACGACAAAAAACACAAAACTAAAGACTAATTATATGCATCAAACTAAATTGTATTTGTATAAAAAAGTCAAAAAAGGAAAACCTAAAGTCTAAATTACATTTATTGAACATTTAGTATACAATACCACAAAAGTAAATTGTAAAATAGATATGTAACTCAGTAAAACTACTTCCTACAATAGGACTAATTTGCCACCACCAAGTGTTCTTTCTTCATTGGAATAGACACTACTCACTACATAAATCCACACTAATAGCCATACAATAGTAAGGACAATTCCTCAAAATAACCTTTCATAGCTAATAAATATGTACTTCTATTAAAACAATTGTCATTGCTTAAACATTTATTCATGTTAAGAGGGGGAGTTTGTTACATTGATGGCACCATTGATTGGAAATAAGCATAATGTGTGAGGATCAAGAGACCTACATTGTAATCCATTTGATGTAGGATATGCTAGGCTTTAGGATAGTAGATTTTAGATGACGTGCATAAAATTTGTTTATCTAGACGTCTAATAAATTATAAGTTCCTCAAATAAATACATGATCATTTTTAAATGATCTATAACTAGTGGATGTAAGTTTCAAAAATTGAAGTATATTGCAATAGAAAGTTGTTTGCAATGTTTTATAACCATAAATCTTAGCATCCTAATGCTCTTGATGCATTAGAATTGCCTTTTTTTCTATTTTATTATATAAAAATTTACTTCAAAAAGTGATCTAGTGGTTTTTATTTCTCTTTTTTGAGATCGATCCATATCCTTTGCAACCAATTGTCTTAGAATCTACACTACTCAATACCTTATAATCTGGCCTTAATAGATAGTAAATGAACTATATGTTGTAGATTCTTCTACTAAGAGTAAAAAAATATTGTGTAGATTTTTTAGTCTTAAATAAATTGGTCCAATTATCGTCATTATACTTTAATATCATGAAATTAGTAGATTTTGATATAATGCTAAAATTAAAATTCCCTTTGACGTGTCAAAGAACTTAGTTTGAAACTTTTTGATTTTTTTTATTATTCTTATTTAGATAATAAATCAAGAGATATATCTCTTGTAAGAAAATAAGTTTTGTTGAGTTGTAACAAGATAAATCAAACAACTCTATTATTGATGATGCATAGATTCATAAACTTGTGGAGAATGAGTATGTCGTTAGTTTTATTTCTTCTTACATAGAAATAGATCTTGGATTAAATATAGACAACCTAAGCAAATTATAAGTGTCTTAGTATTCTAGTTTGTGCTATAAAAACAACATGACAATTTGGCAAAACTATACACAACCAATAGTGTAAGATGGCTACATTTATCATTTCAAAAAATAGAACAAATAGTAGACTTGACTTTGAATAATATCATCCCCACTACTAATGGTAGAAATAACATAAAAAATATACAATTGGGGTCTTCACCATTTTTTAAATAAAAGGTGAAATTAGAAAATGCTTATAGTGGATCTTGAATCTTAAGGTCTTGATCAATCTTAATATACCAAGTTCAAGGAGCCTTTTAAAGTCCATATAAGGAATTAGTCAAACCACAATCTATATGTTGTTTCCAATAGACCCATTATGCTTTTGGTCAAGCCATGTAGACTTTGCCAAGACTCATTTGTTGGGAAAATGTGTCAAACTTGCAATTACATAATGTACCATTGATACGTAAGCGTGCGTGGGGGGGTGAAGGGGGGGCACAGGAGAGAGGGGGTACCCCCCATGAGGGGTCCAAGGGGATCATCCTCCTGTCAGGGGCTCCAGGGGCCATGTGCCTCGATGGAGGCTAAGGGGTAGTGCCCCAGAAAGCCAAATTTTATGTATAATTTATTATTGTAAATCTGGACAGTTTATCATTAGGTCTTAGATTTGGCGGTTGATATTTTGTTGGCTTGACTTTCCCTAGAAGGAAACCCTATTTTATGAGGGCGTTGTATTATGACTGCGTATTGTGATGTATTCTTAGAGTCTGATAGCAGTCTTGTTGCCTTTGGATCTCTAGTTGGTCATACTCTATGAGAAGCTTGCTCTACAAGTATATTGTAATCTTTGTGATTTCTGAATAATATATTGGGCAGCTTTTGGAGTGGTGTTTTTCTCCTGAAAGGGTTTTACCTATGCAAATCACTATGTTGTGGTATGCACGATATTTATGTTTTTTTATGTTTAAGTTTATGTAACTATTGAAAAGATTTGTAAAGTTTTGCATTATCCTCCCTCAAGATTAGTGTAGGAAGTTGTTCTGCTACCTTAGCTTCCTTACAAGTGGTATCGGACCTTGATCACCTTTGGTTTCAGTTGTGGGTTGGATTTTTTGAACTAATCCAGATTTGAGTGGGATCTTGTGCAGAAGACACTTTGTGATCTTGTTGTAGGAATTTTCAGATGACAGGTTCATCAGGGAGAATAGAGGTGGATAATTTTTTTGGAAATAATTTTGAGATGTGGAAGCTGAAGATGGAGGATTTGTTGATAGATCGAGATCTATGGGATGTTGTTGATGAGAAAGTTTCAAGACTTGGAGATCCTATTGTGGATGCTCAATATGATGTTATGAACCGTAAAGCCAAGGGTCTAATCAGATTGTGCTTGGAATATTGTTTTAATCACTATCCATGAAGAGACCTCTGCACAAAAAATATGGAAGAAACTTGGTGAGATGTATCAAGCCAAATCTTTAGTGAACAAGATTTTTTGGAGGAAGAAATTGTATTCCTTGAGAATGGAAGAGGGTGGATGAATTACATACCACTTGGAAGCATTCAATATGTTGGTGGTTCAATTAGCATCAATTGGTGTCAAAATAGATGAGGAGGAGAAATGTTAGATCTTGCTTTGTTCTTTCCTTGATTCATGGGATTCTCTTGTTATGGATATTGGGAGTACTATTATATTGAAGAATGAAGATGTGGTGGATTCCTTGCTTTCTGAAGATATGTAGAGGAAGGTATCCATCAGTGCCAAGGAGGCCCTAAATTTTTGCAGAAGATCTAAGGAAAAAGGAAAGAAGAATGAGAAGCATGATAAATCCAAGTCTAAGGGGAGATCCAAACCTCCTGGAAAGTCCAAAGTTATTTGTTGGAATTGCGATAAGCTTGGGCATATTTGTAAGGACTACAAAGAAGAAAAGAAGAAATTTGATTATGATTTTGAGTTCGGGAAGGACGATGGTGATGCATTCATTGTAGCTTTAGCAACTTGTGCAAGTAATGGTGCATGGTTAATTGAATCAGGTGCATCTTTCCATATGACCTTTCATAGAGATCAATTTTTTGAATATGAAGAATTCGATGGAGGTAAGGTGTACTTGGGTGATGATTCTTATTTAAATAGTGTTGATCATGGTAAAGTTAGAATCAGGTTTCTTGATGGTAGAATAAAACAGATTAATGATGTGTTGCATATCCCTGGATTAGCATGAAATTTGTTATCTATGAGAAAATTAATAGATGCAGGTGTGCAAGTAGTATTTTCTGATGCAAGATGCAAGATGGTTAGAGGTGCTATGGTGATTGCTAGAGGTGTCAAATATGACACATTGTATAAGCTTGATGCATGCACTGTTGAGTGCAATAGTACTTCTATGAAAAGAAAGTCTGTGGAAGAGGTGAGACTTTCATCTTTAGCAGATGGTCTTGGCTTCTAGGTACCCAAGGGTGCTCTTTCTTCTAAATCAAAGTTACCTATAGAGAAAACTATGTTATGGCACTAGAGACTTGGTCACATTGGAGAAAAGGGTCTAAGGACCTTGAAAAATAAAAACTTTGTTGAACGGTTGGTTGATTGTAATCTTGAATTTTATTTATGTGAGCATTGCATTTATGGAAAACAAATTTGTGTTCAACTTTACTCAAGTTCTTATAAATCTTGTGGAGTATTGAGTCTTATTCATTTTGATGTATTTGGTCTTGTAGATGTTCCTTCAATTGGAAAATCCACATATTATTTTTCATTTATTGATGATTATATAGGACATGGGTATATTTTCTAAAGAGTAAATCTGAATTTTTTAGTTGATTTAAAGAATTTAAAGCAATGGTTGAGTTGTAGACTTGGAAAAAAAAAAAATGTTTGAGGAATGATAATGGTGGAAAATTTTTTGCTCTAACGATTTTGATAGATTCAGTAAATTGTTAGATGTACAAGACAACTGAGAGGGGGGGTGAATCAGTTGTATAATTTTAAAGCATCAAAAACCCTTATTAACATCAGATCTGCATTAGTTCATAAACCCTTAACATGCATTAGCATAATGTAAACATGTAGAGCAATAATAAAAATAGATCAAACACATAAGAACACCAAATTTACGTTGAAAAACCAAGAAGGGAAAAACTATAGTGAGGATTAACTCACTAATATATGAATTGCAACATCGAATAGAATAAGGCTCACTACCAATGGCTCACTGCCCATAAAGATAAAGAAAGACTCACTTCCAAAAGAATCACTATCTAGAAGAAAGAAGAAAGAAGGGGTGGCTCACGACCAATTTGAATTGATAACAATGCATCTCTCATATGTTGAAGGTATAGTTCCACTAAAGCACAAACAACTCATCAACCAGACTGAAATGTAGACAACTTCTCACTACATTAGGAAGTCATAGGTATTAAGGCCCAGACTTAGATCTTCACACTTGATCACATTCACATATTTTTCATCACACACACTTCACACATAATCCATACAACAATTCTCCTTTCATTTATACCCTGCATGACCTAAAACAATCTCAATTAGGCTGGCCTTAATGAAACGTATACACCTCTATCGTGCAATATCAGATAGGTCGACACCAAATAATTCCACAATATAAATAATTGAATACAAACCACACCACTACTTAATTAGGACCCAAATCTACACAAAAACACTTCTCAACACTTAATCAACAATTATCCTCCATAATTAGCACTAGAACGCCAAGTCAACCAAATCTGCACTAAGAATAACAAGCGAGACTAAACACACCTTTCAAGATCCAAAAACTCTTGTAGACCACACAAAAACATTCCATACCATTCATACAACATCTCAAAATACTTCGACACCATCATAATATACTACACAACTACTGCAACTGCTTGAAACACAACATTCTATGCAACTAGACATATTGGCATAGACACCCAACACTAGACAACCTTGCCGAACAACTTAGCACCTGAATCTTCAAGGGAAGGTAGATACAAAAATTATAAGCACATTTCCAAATACACAACATCATAAACTTCACTGTGGAGAAATGCAGAGCAATCTCATTTCTCCTAGACACCTTTTTTACTAGACAAACATGTTGTCAAACACATCTTCCATTGTAGAATGATCCAAAACTTGAAACTATGGATATAAAACCTCCAAACACCTCTGATCATCATGTCCAAACCACATGGGCACATCTTCAAGCATGAAGAAATGCAGAGCAAAACATTGAACACCATTGTCACACTAAACTCTCTTTTATTCAAATTTTCTCAAAAGCACCTGGAAACCAAGTGAACTAATTTCATCAGCAACATTATTAACATCTTTGAAACACATCTATAGTAATTGCAACATTACAACAATCTCTTCAAACACAAGTTAGGGAAGCAACCTCTGCAACTGTATTGAAGTAAGACATTAATGACAACACCAACATTGTGTTGACATTAATACCAACACTTCCAATAACTCTAATGCTAGGGGTTAACATCATCAACACTTAAAAAATTCAACACTTTGAAGGGGTTGACATCAATGAAAACACCCAAGCATGAAAACATCCAAACAACTCACAAACAACTCCAACTCTCCAAACTTCCAAAAATCTCCCCCTTTGTGATTGATGGCAACACCTGCTTTTTGAAAAATCATTAACAAAAAAAGCAACCAACAACAATACTGCAACAAGTAGTACTCCCCCCAATTGGGACAACTCTTTACTCTTCATAGACTTCTCCAACAACATTTGCAACATATACACTCTCTACCACTCCTCGTTTGCTCCTTAGACAATACTTCTCCATACTTTCTCCACCTATGGTCTTCAGACTTTATCAACTTCTACACTTCAAGTTTTTCTCCATGTTTTTTAGATTCTCTCCCCCACTTTGAAATCAATGAGAAAGGGCCATAAACTCATCCAACTCTCTTGCTCTCCCCCTTTGACAATATTCAAAGGGAAACATCTGGATACACCACTTGCAATACCAACAAGCAACTGCACTCATTCTTCTACACTCTCTTTTTGCATACTCACTTTCCTGCACACTCCCCGTTTTTGGAGCACACAATATGCTCCATCAGAATGCACCAACCAACAACCACTACTACCCCCTTGAGAGGTAGCCATCAACATCAGTCCAGGGCCAAGAAATATATCTTGAAATGCTTCTTGGATAGATGCACATACTTATGCATCTAGTTGAAAGGAGAGGCAATAACCCCTAACTTCTCTCAGAGATACTCAAAAGTATCTTTTAGAAGATCCTTTGTGAAAATATCAACAAATTGATCCTTAGTAGGCACATAATCCAACTTCACCTCATTCTCTGCAACTTTCTCTCTCAAGAAGTGATACCAGATTGAGATTTTTTTTTCTTGAATACATTTCTAGATTCTTTGAAACATTGATTGCACTTGTATTGTCACATATGGTAGGAATGGGTTCATCTTATGAAACTTTGATATCCTTCAATGTTTGCTTCATCCACAACACCTGTGTGCAACATGATGCTTCTGCAATATATTATGCTTCTATAGTAGATAATGACATTGTACCTACTTCTTACTATCCATGAAACCAACCTGATTCCAAGAAAGAAAGCACTACCAGTTTTACTTTTCCTATCATCTACACATCCAACCTAATCTGCATCTATATATGCACTCAAAGAGAAGTCAATATCCTTAGGATATCAAAAACCATAATCCGGAGTGCCCTTCAAATATTTGAATATCCTCTTCACTGCTGCAACATGAGATTCTCTAGGATCTTCTTGAAATCTAGCCATAAGAAAAACTAAATGCATGATATCTGGTCTAGTAGCATTAAGATATAATAGTCCACTAATCATTGATCTATACTTGCTCTAATCTATCTTAGGAGATTCATCATTTTTGCTCAACTTGCAACTAGTAACCATAGGAGTACATACCAGTTTAGAGTTATCCATTCCAAATTGCAACAATTCCTTAACATACTTAGATTGTGATATGAATATACCTTTCTTTGATTGATTGATCTTCAAACCAAGGAAGAAATTCATCTCCCCACACATTGAAATCTCAAATTATTTCTGCATATCTTCTAAAAACCTCTTGCACATATCGTCATTTCCTCCAAATATTATGTCATCAACATATAGCACCATAATCAAAATTTGTTCTCCTTCAACTTTGAAATATATATTGCTATATGTAGTACCTTTTCTGAATCCTTGCTGTAACAAGTACTTGTCTAACCTTGCATACCAATCTATAGGAGTTTACTTCAATCCATCCAATTCTTTCTTCAATTTTTAGACCATATTAGCATCTTCTGACAACTGAAAACCTTCTGGTTGTTCAATGTAGACCTCTTCTTCCAGTTCACCATTCAAGAATACAACTTCACATCTATTTGGTGTACCTTAAAATATTTATTTGCTGCAAAACCTAAAAAAATCCTGATAGCTTCCATTCTTGTAACCAAAGAAAATTTTTCTTCAAATTCTATACCTTCAACTTGTAAGTAACCCTTACACACAAGTCTAGCCTTGTTCCTGACAAAATTTCCATCTTCATTCAGCTTGTTCCAAAATACCCACTTAGTACCAATCACATTCTTATTTTCTGGTCTTGGGACCAATTCCCAAGTCAAATTCTTCTCTATCTATTCTAACTCTTCCTTCATTACTTTGATCCAATTCTCATCTTTCCATGCCTTAGTCACTATTTTTGGTTCCACCTCAGAAAGTAAACAAAAATTTACTTGTTCCTCTATCATAGCAGCCTTTCTTCTTGTTAGCACACATTTTCTCTTATCTCCAATGATCTGATCTTCTGTACATACTTAGGATTCGTAGGATTCTTTTCCAAAGCTTCTTCCTCTTCAACTATCACCTCTTTTCCTTTTTCTTCAGCCTTTTCCTCTTCACTGCAAGGGGATTCATCAGATTCATATCCCTTTATCAATACTGAACTTTGATGTGGTTCTTCATCCACCTTGACACTTGCACTTTCAACAACCTTCTTCAACCTTTTATTGTAGCACTGGTAGGCCTTGCTTCTTGTAGAGTATCAAAGGAAGATTCCTTCATCATATATTGCATCAAATTTTCCTAAGTTTTCCTCATCTCTTCTAATATAACATTTGCTTCTAAAAACTCTGAAATATTTCATAGTATGGGGTTTACCATATAATAACTCATAGGGAGTATTTGAATTGTTTTCTCTTGGTTGACCTCTATTAAGAATGTAGATTACAGTATGAATTGCTTCTCTCCAATAGACATTCGAAATATTAGCTTCCTTCATCATTCTCCTAGCTGCTTCTTGAACTGTTCTATTTTTCCTTTCCACAACCCCATCTTTTTGAGGAGTTCTAGGGGCTGACAAATTCCTCTTTATTCCATGATCTTCACAAAAAATGTTAGAATCATTTGAAGTAAACTCACCACCTCTATCAGACCTCAAGCATTTGATTTTTACATTCATTTCATTTTCAACCATAGCCTTAAATGCTTTAAACTTGTCTAGAGCTTCTGATTTTTCTTTGAGAAATGTAACCCAATCCATTCTAGAGTATTCATCAATTAATAACATGAAATACTTGTCACCACATGAGCTTCTAATTCTGTTAGGTCCACAAATATCTATATGCACTAATTCCAAGGGACCTGTGGTAGAATATTCTTTTATCTTGAATATTGCCTTTGTTTGCTTTCCAACTTGACATTCTTTGTAAATTGCATTGATAGGCTTTGTAATATTTGGAAAATCTCTCACAACATTAGTAGAAATTATCTTTGCTAAGCTATCAAAATTGATGTGACCAATTCTTTTATGCCATAGCCAAATTTCATTAGTTTGAGACATAAAGCACTTTGCACCACTACCTTTGAGTTGATAGAAATTACCTCTTGTCCTTGTTCTAACAACAACTAGAATACCAGAGCTTCCTTTTCTAATTTCACAACCACCATTCTGAAATATAATATTATATCCTTTTCTACACATTTGTCCTATACTTAGAAGATTATGTCAGAGACCCTTGACATAAAGAACATCATCTATATTATGCTTTCCATCAAAACTGATTGAACCTTTTCCATAGATCTTAGTAGATGTATAATCACCAAACTTAACAAGACCACCATGATACTTTTCAAGCTTAAAAAAATTACTCTTATCACCTATCATATGATTTGAGCATCCACTATCAATGATCCAATAATTCTTCTCCTCTCTAGTATGAAAAACAATTTACATTGTTCCTTCAATGTTATGATATGTTTTTGAAGCACTTTCCTTCAGACATCTTTCACGATCAGTAGAATTAATTCCAACATTTAGATCCATGAATACACATTCATCACTGTCTTCATTGTGATAATTCGATTCTTCATCATCAGAAACACCAATGTCCTTTTCAATAGAATAAATATTCTTGAAAAATTTACCCTTATGATCCTTTTTTTTCCATTAGTAACTTTGATTGGACATTTAGATGCATAATGACCCATCTTTCCACAATTGAAGCTTTTGAAAGGTAGCTTACCTCTGTATTTTCCAATACCCTTTTTCAATCTCCTCACAAATTTTTCTTCCACCTCATCAAGATCATATGGATCTAATCCATCATACTTTTCTACTTTGCAAACTTTAAAAGTAGTTTATTTGGTTGTAGTATCTTGAACAAACTCTCTCATTTCAAAAGAAGTTAAAGCACCAAACATCTGATCTTTAGAATAATGATCCAAATTTTGAGCTTCCCCAATAGTAGAAACTTTATGACTATAAGATTTAGGTAGAGTTCTTAGTACCCTTTTCACAGCTTCGCTTTCATCCAAATTTCCACCAATACCATTGATGACATTGAAAAATTCATCAAATTTGAGCATGTAGGCAAAAATATCTTCATCTTCAGAAATCTTTAAGGTTTCAAATTTGGCTTTGTAGATCTACATATTTTCTTGTTTGACCTTGTCATCTCCTTCATAGATTCCTTCTAGCTTTGTTCAAACATCTTTAGTAGACTTGTAGCTTATAGCCTTCATAAGTTCTGAATTAGTAAGACCACTCATGATTGCATTCCTTGCTTTGCCATTGTTCTCATATGCCTTGTTATCATTATCAGTTGATGGTCCATTTCCAGGCATAGCGTAACCTCTTTCAACAAACTGCCAAACACCAAATCCAAGGGAGAATAAGAAGGGATCCATCCTAGCTTTCCAGTAGGTATAATTTTTTTCTATTGAACAAGGGAGCTTTGAAACCTTTCCTATGCACCATCTAGATCTACCTCAAGCGGTTAAGCTTCTTCCTAGGAACCATAACTTTGATACAATTATTAGATGCACAAGACAATTGAGAGGGGGGTGAATTTTAAAATATCAGAAACCCTTATTAACATTCATATCTGCATTAGTTCTTAAACCCTTAACATGCATTAACAAAATGTAAACATGTAAAGCAGTAATGCAAACACATCAAACACATAAGAACACTATGTTTACGTGGAAAACCCAAGAAGGGGAAGAACATAGTGAGGATTAGCTCACTAATATATGAATTGCAACACCAAATACAATAAGGCTCACTGCCAAGGGCTCATTTCCTAGAAAGATAAAGAAAGGATCACTGTTGGTGGCTCACTACCAAAGGAATCACTGTCCAAAAGAAAGAAGAAAGAAGGGGTGGCTCACTACCAATTTGAACTGCTAATAATGCATCTCATATGTTGAAGGTATAGTTCTACTGAAGCACACACAACTCATCAAACAAACTGAAATGTAGACACCTTCTACTCATTGCAATAGGAAGTCATAGGCATTCAAGATCACACACTTCACACTTGATCACATTACCATCTTTTGCATCACACACACTTCACACACCATCAATACAACAATTCTCCTTGTATTTATACCCTATGCGGCTTAAAATAATCTCAATTAGGTCAAACTTAATGAAATGCATACACCTCTACCATGCAACATCAAATAGGTTGACACCAAACGCTTTCACATTATAAAGAAGTGAATCCAAACCATGCCATTACTTAATTGGGACCCACATATATACAAGCATGCTTCTTAATACTTAATCAACAATTATCCTCCCCAATTAGCGCTAGCATGCCAGGTTAGCCAAACCTACACTAACACTAACAAGCGACACTAAACACACCTTTCAAGATCCAAAAAAATATTGTGGACCACACAATAACATTCCACACCATTCATACAACATCTCAGATTACCGTATACCGCACAAATACTACAACCACTTGAAACACAAGAACACCTTCATTCTGTGCAACCAGACATACTGATATAGACATCCAACACCAAACAACCTTGCAAAACAACTCAACACTTGAATATTCAAGAGAAGGTAGATAGAAACATTATAAGCATGTTCCTAGATCCGCAGTAGTAGAAACTTCATTGTGGAGAAATGCAGAGCAATCTCATTTCTCCCAGACACCCTATTTCACCAAACAAACATACTGTCAAACACATCTTCCAATGTAGAATGATCCAGAGCCTAAAAATATAGATATTAAACCTTTGAACACCTTTGATGATCATGTCCAAACCACATGGGCACATCCTCAAGCATAAAGAAATACAAAGCAAAAAACTAAACACCATTGTCACACTGAACTCTATTTTATTCAATTTTTCTCAATTTAAGCACTTGAAACCAAGTGAACCAATTTCATCAATGCCATTATTATCTTTGTAAACATCTATAACAACTGCAACATTACAATAATCTCCTCAAACACAAGTTAGGGTAGCAACCTTTGCAACTATACTAAAGTAAGACATTAATGACAACACTAACATTCTATTGACATTAATACCAACACCTCCAAAAAATCCAATGCTAGGGGTTGACATCATCAACAACAAAAAAATTCAACACTTTCAAGGGGTTGACATCAATGACAACAACCAAGCATGACAACATCCAAGAAAATCACAAATAACTTCAACATCTCCAAACTTCCAACATAAATATCGTAGTATTCATAGACAAAAGACAACTCCATATTCTCCACAAAAAAATGGAGTTACATAAAGAATGAAGAAGGCATTGATGGAGAAGGATATGAGTATGTTGAGTGGTGCTGGTCTAGAACAAAGTTTTGGGGCTGAAGCTTTTTCCACTGTTTGTTACCTAATTAATAGGTCTCATACATTAGCTCTTGTTGATAAGATACCTATAGAGGCATGGTTGGGTCACAAGCATTCATTAAGACATCTTAGAGTTTTTGTTTGTGAGGCATATTCAAATGTGCCAAAGGAGATGTGAAAAAAGTTGTAGAAAAAGGTTGTGAAATGTATCTTCAGTAGATATAATTATGGTGTAAAAGGATACAAAAATTGGGAAACTATTGCACAAAAGGTAATATATATTAGAAGTGTTATTTTTAGAGAAACCAAGTCTTCTTCTATTACATTGAAACCAAAAAAAGTAAATAGGAAGATGTGATTCAATTTCCTTCTACACCTACAAAAGTTGAATCGAGGCCCATGGATAGAGAAGAAGTTGAGAAGAGCTCATCTAGCTTTGAATCTTTATAAGAGGAAGAACCTCCCACTCAGCTTGTTCGTAGGTCTACAAGGCATATACAACCACCTGAAAGGTATTCACTTGATGATTGGAGATATTTTTTCTTTGAATTCTAACATGGATGAACCCAAATTGGTAGAAGAGGCATTAGGTATGAATGATGTAGAATCTTGGAAGATTTCTATGGATGAAGAAATGACAACTTTGAAAAAGAATGATGCATGGAATCTTGTACCATTTCCCAAGGGAAGAAAACTTGTTGGTTGCAAATGGGTGTTTAAGAAAAATATTGGTTCAAATGGAGGTATTGAGAAGTACAAAGCAAGGTTGGTTGTGAAAGGTTACTCTCAAGTTGAGGGTGCTCATTATGTTGAGATATTTTCTCCTATCACAAAATGACATCCATTAGATTTTTTCTTTCTATTTTTGCTTCTTATAATTTAGAGGTTGAGGAAATGGATGTGAAAACTAATTTCCTTCATGGTGATTTGGAGGAGGATATTTATATGACACAACCAGAGCACTATGTGGTGAAAGGTAAAAGTAAATTGGTTTACAAATTGAAGAAATCTTTGTATGGCCTAAAACAAAGTCCTAGGATTTGGTACCAAAAATTTGATACATGTGTCGAGTTTGGGATTTGAGTGTTCTAAATCAAATAATTTTGTTTATTATAAAATTAATGGTTATCATTTCTTGTTTATTGCATTATATGCTGATGACATGTTATTTATTGGTAAAGGGAAAGGTATGTTTTTAGAACTAAAATATCAACTTGCTACTAAATTTGAAATTAAATACCTTGGTGCGGCTAAACACATTCTTGGGATGGAAATTAAAAGAGATAGAGTGAACAAAAAGCTATGGCTTGGCCAAAGTAAGTATGACAATTCAATTTTACAGAGGTTTGATATGCAAGATTGTAGACCATTGTGTGTTCCTTTTTCAACTGGAATAAAGTTATCTATTTTAGATTGTACAACATCCCTATCATAGATGGAAGACATGAGCAAAGTGCCTTACTAGAGTGTAGTTGGAAGTTTGATGTATGCTATGGTTTGTGTAGACAATGAAAATATACAGATTGATATCGCACACTCGATCCTGATCCACTAACATCGTTTTATCTTGAATCATCCCTCGGTCTAACCATTTAATCAAATCTCCTTATTTGATTAAATTCATCAATATTCCTCTGTTAATTAAATAAATCACTTTATCTAATTAAGTCACCTCTTCTCGATAATTACATTAATCATCTTGATCTAATTATCCGATTTAATTAAATAATCAATTTTATTTGATTAAATATCTTAAGTCTATCTATTAAATAAAATAAATTAAAACCTTATTTAATTTAATCTAACATCAAATCCTTTTAATTAAATAAATCAAAATATTTATTTGATTAATATCTTATCACATTCTTCTCATTATTTGATTTAAATAAATCCTAAAATCTAAGTCAAATAAGTCACATCATCTAATCTCCTATTAAATTAATTGACCCTTGATTAATTTAATCTCTTATTATGTCCCATCCTCTAGATTTTGCAACTTGCACATGAAAATAGATTTAATTGATTTATTAAATCTCTATTTTCCTCACAAGGCATCTTTGAAGGAATATTCCCAAATTTGAATTCGAAAATGTGAGTTGACATGTCCTTCCAACAAGGAAATAACTCCACCTTACATGTCCTTTGCCTTGAGCCAAGTGGCATTTAATGCTTTCTTTCTTCCCCCCTTCAAGTCATTTCAACAAATTTGAAATTCAAATTTATGCATTTATTGGCACAATCCCCAAAACTTGCTCAACCTTCATCCTCTCGCATGTTGACAAGTGGCATCATATCATTGGTTGAATCTTTGTCCCACATTGATCAAATTTGGACATCTCTTCAACTTATCAATCTATAAATAAAGAGCTCATATCCTTATTTGATCATCCACAATTTGAGTAAACTTACTCTACTCAAATTCATCTTCAAGCATTTGCAAGATTCATCCATCCATAGCTAGGTTATGCAGGTTTTCATCTTGGAGCACATTTGAATCTTCACAAAAGTGGATCACTCATCAACACTCTTCATCATCTATCAACATTGCATCATTGGAGTTGGGAAAGGGCCAATTTTCACATCAAATTGGCACCAATTCCCCCATGGGATCAAGAGTTTGCATTACTTTCAATAGGATTTGATTTATTTTCTTGTTCTTTCATTATTTCTTCTTTTCATTCCTATTTTGAGCTTTGTAAATGGATTCCATGGGGAATCCTTGTTTATACTTGCAATATCTAACTTAAGATGTTTAATCTCTTTGTTTTGCAGGTCCATAGATTGGGGTTCAAGACTAGACATTTCCCAAGCAACGCAGTTCTTTCCAGATATATGTCTAATCCTGGTAGAGTTTATTGGAATGTAGTTAAAAGAGTCTTTAGATATTTTCATGGTACCTCTGAGTATTCCTTGTGTTATCATAGTAATTTGAATGAAGAAAAATTTCATTGATATTCATGGTTATGTGGATTCAAATTGGGTAGGTGATGTTGATAGCAGATGATCCACCGTGCTTATGTGTTTAGTTTATTTGGTGGTGCAATTAGTTGGATGAGTAAGCGAAAGGTTGTGGTTTCTTTTTCCACTATAGTGTAGAAAAATGTACTCCTTTACATTTTCACATGTTTGCATCCCCTTAATTAATTGGACTTAATTAAACTTCTAATTGCCTAAATTATGCATTCCTAAGCCTTATTATTCCCATTTTTGAAAGGAAAACTGACATTAAAAAAATACTAACTTTAATTTAAACACCTTGTAAATTGTGTCTCCTGGATTTAGGTCCCAAGACCCATTCACCCTCCTTAAGTGTCAAGACCCAAATTTTAATATGTTTTTAGTGGCATTTTAATAATTCAAATTCAAGTTTCAAATGTCGGATTATGGAATCTAATTTTTGGAAAATTAGATAAACACCTATAAATACAAGGTCTTTTTATCAATTGGAAATATCTTGCATTAAGGAAACTTCCACAAGAGAAAAAAATATTGTCAAGAGCATTGAAGAGCAGTTTTTTTAGTCATCTACAAAAAAAATCAAGATCATATCATGATGTTAAATTTATTTGCATTCATGCATGTTTTTGGAGCTAACATTGTGATGTAGGTTCAAGCATTCAAGCATAAAATCAAGTGCCAAATCAAGCGTCCAATTAAGAAATTTCATGCAAGATCCAAGCCTTAGAGTGATGTGTTAGACTTCAATCCTCTAAGGGCAACCATTAAGGGTTTGGTGAGTTGTGACATAGCTTTGTTCATTCATCAATTCCCTTCCATTTATCATTATCTTTTATCATCAAGGTTTGATTACCAAACTAGAGTTTGATCAAAGCAACCCCTATTCACCCAAAAACAAACATTTTCCCTCTCTTTGTGTGTATAGATTTGCAAGTGAAGGATTGAAATTGGACCAAAGGAGAAAATTTGCAAAGTTGTCAAAGTTGTCAACATTTTTGTCAAGCCACAAAAACTCAAATCTCAAATTTATTTCTGAACTTTTTGATAGTAAAACTAGTGGAAAACAAAAGCACATATCTTGTACCAGAGGACCCCTGAAGCTGAGAAAAACCCTTGTAAAAAGACCCATTCCCCCTAGGGTAAATGAGTCCTTGTAGGAAACTCAACACCTATTTTTGGTGATATGTACACATCAGTCTACCCTTCTTAGATTTTCCAAAAAATTACTATTTCTATTTGTGCTATCCTTAATCTTTGCATTTCATGTTTTACATCACATAATTGACTGCATTAAGTATTTTATTTTTATCTCCCTAAAGTGAAAATAAGTCATTTCTATCATAAGAAAAAAATAAGTCCTAATAGGGTTGACTCACCTCAAGGTTGAAAGTCAATCCTATTCTTGGGAGATCTCTTTTTCTAATGCAATTAGTTGGATGAGTAAGCGAAAGGCTGTGGTTTCTTTGTCCACTACTAAAGCTAAGTATATGACATCTACTCATGCTTGTAAAGAAGCCATTTTCCTTAAGAAACTGTGTTTAGATATTGAAATAAAACAAGGTTCAGTGACAATTTATTGCGACCATCAGAGTGCAATATCTCTAGCTAAGAACCAGATATTTCATGCCAGGACCAAGGACATTTATGTACAATATCATTTTGTTAGAGATATGGTTGAAGATGACAGGGTGAAGCTGGTTAAGGTAGAGACTTTGATGAATGTTGTTGATTCTTTAACTAAGCCCGTGAGGACATAAAATTTTAGATGGTGTTCAAATACTACATGGGCCTTTCAGCCCCTAAAAATTAAGAGATGATGTTTATACACACTCCTGTTGCTCTTGCGAGGTGTTCGACAAGTGGGAGATTTGTTGGCACAATATGTCTCAACTTTGCAATTACATAAGGTACTATTGATACGTAAGCATGGGAGGGGGGTGGGCATGAGTGGGGAGGGGGGTTACCCCTCCTTGTGAGGGGTATGAGGGGATCATCCCCCCGACGAGGGGTATGGAGGCCGCACACCCTTGAAAGCTAAATTTTATGTATATTTTATTATTGTAAATCTGGACCATTCATCATTAGGTCTTAGATCTGACGGTCGATATTTTGTTGGCTTGGATTTCCCTAGAAGGAAACCCTATTTTATGATGGTTTTGTATTATGAATATGTATTGTGATGTATTCTGAGAGTCTGATAGTGGTCATGTTGCCTTTGGAACTTTGGTTGGTGATACTCCTATGAGAATCTTGCTCTGCAAGTATATTGTGGTGCAGGAGCACCTGATGGACTATATGCCTCCATGAGGCCAATATGTAAATAATATTTTAGGAATACTTAGGGGTCATTTAATAAGGTCTTTCAATACCATTACAAGGTGTTTGAGTCATTTGATGAATGTTTAGATAGGTTGTAAGGTTATTGTACCCAATTTGCAAAAAATGAAAAAATGTTGTCAAAAGAGGTCTACAATAGGATTTTGGTTTAGTATTGTTAATTTATTGTTGTAATAAGGCCCAAGAGGCCACATTATGAATGTTATAGGTCTTAGACAGTTGATTTGAGTCCATTTCTCAAACATTGCAAAAAGTGTAAAAAGTTGTCAAAAATTGTACTGCAAACTTGCAAAAATGCAAATATGGGAATACTAAGGGTCAAGTCATGTAAAAGGTCATTTTAGGTGGTTGGAACTGATTGAAATTAATTTTTAACATCTATTTATACCATCCATCCATCGTTTTAAGGGTGGTGGTTAAGAATTGAATGAAAAATCATAAATTTCACCATTTTCTGTTATTTCTGAAATGTTTTTTGTTGTTTCTTTGCCTTGTATGGAATTGTACGGGAAGATTATGATACAAAAGTGATTGGAGGTTAAAGCCCTATGAGTCTTCTTTCAAATTCCACTTATTTTCCAGGCAGGTAGATTCAGTTTTGCACAGGGCAACAAGCAATAAAAACTGCATATCTTTCATTTTAACCATTAGAAATTGGTAAAAAACATGTATGAAGGTCTTTTTTAAGGTTAGGAATGATTTACAATTGGTTTCATTTATTTTTGAGAAGAATTGGATGAGTTTTGAAGAAGCCCTAGGTTGTCCTCAATAAATTTTATTGGGTTTTTAGTTCAAAATTGTTGGCTACATGTAGGGTTTTGATAAAGCTAAAGTATTTGAGGTTGGAAATCAGTTTGGATGTCATTTGAAGGAATATTCCAAGGTGTGTGAATCACTTTCAAGGTGACTTGAGGTTTGGAAGGACTGGTTTCAATAAACCCTTGCTTGCTTGATGAAAATTTGTGCTTGAATGAGGGTTTTAATAACTGACACAATATTGTGAATTTTAATCTATAAAAGTGATTGAATCTAAGGTTTTGTAATTTAAATCTATGCTTCCCAGGGTTATTTGGGTGATTGGAGGTTTTTTGAAGGGTCAAGAAGTGGTTTGTGTTTTGTTTTCTGTTTTGGTGTGTTGAAGCAAGGGTTTGTGAAGAGAAAAGTGAACTTGAAATGAGAGAACAAACAAAGAATGTTCTGAGTTTTGTTAGATGAGATTGAGATAAGTTTTTTTCTTCCTCTAGCATTGTATCAAAGTGGTATCAGAGCTAGAAGGATCTAGGAAAATAGTTTTGTGTTTGTGTGTTGTGGTTTGTGTAGGTTAAGAAGAACCTGGTTGTTGCCAAGAGAAGGAAAATAAATTTGAGAGAAGTTGAAGCAAGAAGAAGCTTTCTTGAAAGTAGAGAACAAGATGGAAGTGTTAAAAATGTATTTTTAGGTAGAGGAAGAAAGGAAGAGACAAGAGATGATTGACAAAGAGATAGCCGAGTTAAAGCAAGATATGAGGAGAAGGGAAGCAGAGTTCAGTGATTTTTATGTAGACTCCATGATGAAGATGGAGCAGTGGATCAGACAAGCAACAAGTTGGAACATGACCATGAAAAATAAAGTTGAATGTCCCATACAAAAAATTATTCAAAGAAGGAAAAGAAAAGCAAGGACAACAACAAATGAGGCAAAGGTAGAGTTTGTTGAGAAAAGTAAGCTACAAGATGAGATGCATGATATTCCACTTATGTTTGAAGATGGAAAAATATCTTTGTTTATTGATGAACATATTGATGTTGAGATTAATGACATGGTTGTTAGTGATCAAGTAGTTGATGAGTAAGTAGAGAAGGTTGATGATGTTGTTGATAAAGTTGGCATTGATACTCAAGATGTTGTTGATAATAAAGATGTTGCAGATTTGTTTTCTAATGAGGTGTATGTATATTTGCAAGAATATGATGCAAGTTGTGATTATGGTGAAAATGTTATCATATGGTACTCCAATAACGAGAATGTAGATATAGATGATGTTGCTGAGGTATATGCACAAGAAATGGACTTTTGGAGCATGAAGACTAAGAGGTTGCTTGAAAAGAGATGGTATAAGAAGAAGAGGAAGAAGGACCTAGGGATAATTTCCAAGATGAAGGAAAAATTAAAAAAGAACTAGAAGACCAGGAAGAAGGAGCAAACCAACTTTCAAGAGGACTTGAAGTTTCTTTTCTCTGGGAGAATGGTGTAGGAGCACCTAATGGACTATATGCCTCCATGAGGCCAATATGTAAATAAGAGTTTAGGAATACTTAGGGGTCATTTAATAAGGTCTTTCAAGACCATTACAAGGTGTTTGAGTCATTTGATGAATGTTTAGATAGGTTGTAAGGTTATTGTACCCAATTTGCAAAAAATGAAAAAATGTTGTCAAAAGAGGTCTCCAATAGGATTTTGGTTTAGTATTATTAATTTATTGTTGTAATAAGGCCCAAGATGCCACATTAGGAATGTTATGGGTCTTATATAGTTTATTTGAGTCCATTTCTCAAATATTGCAAAAAGTGTAAAAAGTTATCAAAAATTGTAATGCAAACTTGCAAAAATGCAAATATGGGAATACTAAGGGTTAATTCATGTAAAAGGTAATTCTAGGTGGTTGAAACTGATTTAAATTAATTTTTAACATCTATTTATACCATCCATCGATCGTTTGAAGGGTGGTGGTTAAGAATTGAATTAAAAATCATAAGTTGCACCATGATTTTTTGTTATTTCTGAAACATTTTCTGCTGTTTCTTTTCCTTGTACAGAATTTCATGGGAAAATTATGATACAAAATTGATTTGAGGTTAAATACCTATGAGTCTTCTTTCAAATTCCACCGATTTTTTTGAATTTCATGAAGATATGAAGAAGTTGTGACCATTTTACTCCAGGCTGGTAGATTCAGTTTTGCACAAGGCAACAAGCAATAAAAACTGCATATCTTTCATTTTAACCATTAGAAATTGGTAAAAAAATGTATGAAGGTCTATTTTAAGGTTAGGAATAATTTACCATTGGTTTCATTGATTTTGGAGAAGATTTGGATGAGTTTTGAAGAAGCCCTAGGCTGTCCTCAGTAAATTTTATTGAGTTTTTGGGTCAAAATTGTTGGCTACATGTAGGGTTTTGATAAAGCTAAAGTATTTGAGGTTGGAAATCAGTTTGGATGTCATTTGTAGGAATATTCCAAGGTGACTTGAGTTTTGGAAGGAATGGTTTCAATAAACTCTTGCTTGCTTGATGAAAATTTATGCTTGAATGAGGGTTTTAATATCTGATACAATATTGTGACTTTTAATCTGTAAAAGTGATTGAATTTGAGGTTTTGTAATTTAACTCTATGCTGCCCAGGGTTATTTGGGTGATTGGAGGTGTTTTGAAGGGTCAAGAATTGGTTTTTGTTTTTGTTTTTTGTTTTTTATTTTTTTGTTTTGGTGTGTTGAAGCAAGGGTTTGTGAAGAGAAAAGTGAACTTGAAATGAGAGAAAAAACAAAGGATGTTCTGAGTTTTGTTAGATGAGATTGAGATAAGTTGTCTTCTTCCTCTAGCATTGCATCATATTGTAATCTTTGTGATTTATGAATAATATATTGAGAAAATTTTGGAGTAAGGGGTTTTTCTCTTGGAAGGGTTTTCCCCACATAAATCACTGTGTTGTGGTATGCATGATATTTATGTTTATTTATGTTTGAGTTTTTGTAACTTTTCAAATTTTTTGTAAAGTTTTGCATTATCCTCCTCTCAAGATTAGTGTAGGAAGTTGTTCTGATACTTTAACTTCCTTACATACATATATTTTTTTTAACATCTATTTGGTATATCTTACAACCAAACATAGTTGCAATGGAAAGAACCATTGGAAAGGTCACAATATTTGCAACATGGAAAATATATCTTCATAATCGAGCATTCCTTCTTATTCACATCCTTTTATCGCAAGTTTATCTTATTATATATCCAAAGAACCATCTAATTTGCATTTCACCTTATAAACTTGTTTACAACCACTAACCTTCCATTAGCATAATTATAATAATATCCAATTTTGTATTGTTTGAAGGTATCCGATTCCATCTTCGTGGAAGCTTCCATTTCAATGCTTTTCTTATCTTTTTCATAATTTATAGGTTCATACACAGGAACAAACTAATAAAAGAGAGTGAAATTCATTTTCTTAGAACCTCATACAATCTATTTTTCTAGTCGGGTATGTGTAGGATCATGATGGGCCAAAAAGTGGCAATATAATGGGTATTTGTAGGGTATGTGGCTGATGACTCTTTAACCAAAATTAATGAAACGAAAAGGGTTTTTAAAGGAGATTCTCAAATTTACACCAATATAAATTATGCTTTACTTTGAATTTAATAAATTATTATTATTTATTTTCTATTTGAATTACGACTAAAGTCTTGATTGATAGGTTGATTGAAAAAATCTATAGCTTTAAATGGTATCACATTTTTTGAATCCGAAACATGCGTCACATTTTATGCTTCATATACTAGAGGATTAAAAAAAAAGAATTGAATTTCATGAAGTTTTGACTAAGTTAAGGTGGTTAGACGCATGAGTTTTTATATTTTTTAAATGTTGTAATTAAAAAATTATAATTAATTATTTACTTGGAAAAAAATTACAAAAAAATATGCACCACATCGACATGATTCCTCTACTTATATCTAAAATATTATAAAAAAATATTATCATTTTATTGTGGTTAGGTGGTCGGACAAACACCTACTTCTTATTTTTCCTTGAAATTTAAATACTACTACATTGAAATTTCAAATTTTCACCAAATAGATTTAAAAAACCTAGTAGTTTAGAAACTACATTCAATTTTCTACAAATTCTATTCTTACATATTTTTGAAATAATATAGATAAATTATTCAAATTTTTACATCAAGTTGCCTAACTCTGATTTTTCTAAATTTTTTGCTACTTAAGGGCCTATTTTTTCCATGATGATCCTGCACATACCCAGTCATGTAGATCGAGCATCAATGTATGCACAAATTCCTCCTATGAAGATCCTTCCTAATAGTATGACACCATTTTGGTTGTTTCCTTTTAAATCTTTGATTTATTTATGGGGTTTAAATACCACATTTTTATGCAATAGC
Source organism: Sequoia sempervirens (assembly GCA_007258455.2). NCBI lineage: Eukaryota > Viridiplantae > Streptophyta > Pinopsida > Cupressales > Cupressaceae > Sequoia > Sequoia sempervirens. The sequence continues at coordinate 941,012,744 of VDFB02281492.1, read as the reverse complement.
CCCCTTGAACTTGACTACTCTAAGGTTCATGGCTTCCTTGTTTTTCTTCACTAGTAATGGAGCTTGTCCTAAACTATCAATGACAATTGTCATTAAGCATACAAGATTGCCAATTTATTGTTATTATCAAAATAAAAATAAAAATTCTCATTATTACATCTGTAATTGTGCCAATTTTATTTGTCAAGGCATTCTAGTAATATGTTTGAATTTTTTTTTGACGAAGGGGCTCAACATGCTCTAATACCACTAACGAAGGGTATTCCCCTTACAGACTAATACTCACCACACAACACAGGTTTGCACAACACAAATGCAAGAGAAAAACAAAGCTTTATTTTATTTCTAAAATGATATTGCAACATTACATTGCCATCATATGGGCTTCCTGAATACACCATTTGCAAATCTACAAATCTAAGCCAAAATTTGCTTTAGGCTCTCATGACCTTATAGTCAAGTCTTGACTATCTAGCATCTAAGCCCCTGGATTCTCTATATATCCTTTCCTTTGTCTTCACCAACAAGTCTTCTCCTTCATTGTAACCATGTTGGCCATCTCGAGTTTCCTATAATCCGATCTTCATTAAATTCCCTTACTCACCTTGCCTTAGAACTGCCTCATCGTTTAATGAACATTGAGATCTCCTAGGTAGTTACTTCATTTCTATTCGTTCACACCAGGAAATCATCTTGAAATCTATGCTTCATTGCTAGGCTAATGCTAATCGCTAATCAAAATCACATTGATTCACAGCAGAGATGCGGAATTAACGAATAACATTGTGCCATGTGTTGCCACTTTACTCATCTTCCTATCGCCATCAATCCACTTATGTTTCCATCCACCTTCCCACCATCACAGTATCATGGGGACTTCAAATCCTCTCACTCTAATATCCTGTTGTCACCTCGATGTGGTTCATCACCCTATCAGAGGGACGCTGTAACAACTTCCATTGAAATAAGAACATCACACCAATAATGCTTTGCATCCTTGATCAAGTGGTCCCACTGCCTACATGTCATCCCTATCATCTTCATACAACCAACATCACTAGTACGCCTTGATATATTGACCAATCACTCATCGCCACATGTCTTGCTAATGTCATCATTCTCCTTTATCACACTCTGTCAGGTCCCATCTTATCGACATGTCGAAGGGAATCCATTTGATGTTCCGCCAAAATTTTTATGTCTCTTCGATGAAAGGCTTATTAGGATGTCGAAGAGACTTGCTTTGTCATCCCACCGAAAATAATATGTCTCTCCGATACAACACACCAATGGCATCTTGTTGAAGTTTCGAATGGACTCAATGCTTCATCCCACTGACACTCACTTGTCAACCTAATGAATGCCTTCAATCAAGATGTAGACTCATGTTACCTCTTGTCGGCTATCACTATTGCTACAAGTTGATGAAAACTATTGACCAACGTTGGATGTCGCTTACTCCTAAGCCCGAACTCCTGCAACTTGCCATACTCAGCTAGCTGAAGCAGATCCAACCCTTATTGGAAAAGAAATAACACAGATTGATGCAAGATTGCTTGTATGCCCTGGATCCTCCTACACCATTTGTTTATTAATGGTAGAAAGTAATTTTATGAAAGGGGACCAACTCTCTTACAAGAATAGAGAAAAAAAATGAAACCATATCTTAAAATTAACAAAGTAATAGTTGAATCTCCATCAAGATAAAATGTCCAACAAAGGCACCCAAGCCAAATAAAAGGTAGCAAAATAACCTAGGAGAACCCTATGAAAAACACCCAAACTTTATAATTGGTTGAGAGCCACCACAATCTCCCACCTACAAAAAACCAAGATGCTTTTTTACAAACTATAAGTCATCCCCACCTTTAGTCTTCATCTCCTTTAATCTTCTTCCCTTGGCTCTAGAATTGGGAATGACTTTCTCAATAGAAGAATGAGATCTAATATGCTCCTTGAGAAATGTTATGCTCTTCATGTTTTTTATAATTGTGGCCTTACTAATGTCCACAACATTCTTTAGGTTGGCCTTGATCTCCTAAATCTCATTGTCCAACTTGGAAATCTTTTCTTACTATAAAAAGTTTGTCACCTTTAATCCACTAATTTCCTTCATAGCATACTAATTTTTAGAATTGAGCATCTACTCATCCCAATGATATGCAATGCTACTTGATCCCATAGCTTAGCTAAACACTCACTTGCATATATTTTTTGAATTCTCCTTACTGTTCCCCAACCCCTTAAAAAGGAGCTCAACACCTTTTCCTTCTTTCTTCAATCCTTATAGAATTTTTTTCCCTCAATTGACAAGCTAGTAACTTGAGCAATAAATTCCTTTGAGACTTCCAATTTAAATCCCATAATATTGACCTTATGGTATTTTCAATTCTTGGAAAATTCCATGGGTAGGGTAGGGTCAAAACCATTAACCCTCTCCATAAACTTGTTAAATCCCACCTTTCAGAGGATAAATCACATGGTGACAATATATTTTATTGAGTCACATGACTTGGCCTCCACAAAATTATTGTCCCCACCCAAATTTGCAAGAAGTTGCACAATCCAAGTTACATTGCAAAGATTCTTGCACCAAGAAAAAATAGGGTTACTTCAAAGATGATCACACCAAAGAATGGTTGGAAGATTCTCAAAGGTACTTGAAATTTCCCTAACAATATTAAAATCCTTCCTAAACCAAAAACACTACTCAAGTGGTTCAACTCCCATAAAGAAGATAGGACTAGGGGAGCTCGTTTTTAGTTATATTAAAAAAATCTTAGGGAAGGCCCTTATTCTTCCTCCATCTAAGATTCATTTTTAGCCAACCATGAAAGTGGACAAGCTCGTTTTACCAAGTGTCACTAAGAAATATTATTCTACAAAGAAATCCCTAAGCTAACATCAGCATTCCAACAATCAACAACTATCTTATCACTAGGAAAGACCACCCCAACCCCTGATGGAGAACCATGGTCCTTTATGGAAGTTAAGCCAAAAAAATTTGGAACCCACATGGAAAAAGAAGCCTTTAAATCCATGAAAATATTAGGATTTTTTATATCATAAACCCCAAAAATATGAGTGAGTGTTAGGTTCCATGATAGTTTGAGGATACAAATGGAGAAAAGGAGAAGACCATTGAGAGATGATATCCAAAATAGGGGAAAGTTGCACCTAATTAAGAGAATTAGAACTTGGAAAGAACAAAACCCCAAACATTTTGAGTGATGGGGTAGTCCAAGAGGAGGTGAAAAACCAATTCTAAGGCTATCTCATAGAGGGGGCATCTATTAGAAAGTGATAAGCCTCTTTTGCAAAAATTATCCAAGATGAGGATTTAATTCTGAATAGCCAACCAAAGGGAGATGTTCAACTTAGGAATAAAGAAGTTAAGAAAAATATTGGACCAAGGAGGGGGGTAGGTATAGGTTCAAGTGGTAGAGAAAAACCAAAGGACACACAAAATTATCTTGAAGAAGAGTTAGCCCAAACCAAAGTACCATATCTAGGAATTTGGAAAATATGGAATCCAACCAACAAATTATAAATATTGCTAAGAATAAGAGAGGTCTTAAGATAAATATAGGTACATATAAGATTTTTTTAGGACCTCAAGGAACCTCTTTCTTCCAAATAATCAGCCACCATGTGACCCATAGTCTTACTCAATAAATAATGGATAGGGTTGAAGCATTCTAAAGAGGCCAAAGGTCATTCGAATAACCATATTTCATCTCACAAGCAAAAATTTCTACCATTTCCAAGATTTTGTTTAATAAATTTCCCTAGAAGAAATCTACACTTGCAAAGCCCATTCCACATGCAAGACCCTTCAAGGAGGGAGTCCTTATAAGTGAAGGAAAGAGATCTAAATTTACCCAATACTTTGATTTCACAATTGAAGTCCAAAACTTATCCTCTATAATTAGTCTTCATCCCAACTTAGCCATAAGGGTAGATTTGAACATTTTTAGTTTCTTGAGGCCCAAACTACCTAACCTTTTTTTGAAGGAAAACCTTATCTTAGGTAACCAATGTGAACCTCTTTTTTTCTTGTGATGTAGAACATATGAACCACTTCTATATTTTTTCTAATTTATCAACAATCTAAGCCATAATCTAGAAAAGTGGCATGAAGTAAATTGAGAGATTTTATAGCATAAATATTTTAGTTGAATCTTTATTTCTTAGTTGAGAAGGTGTCATTTATAAACAAAAAATTTCCTTTGAAATATCTCCAAATGATGTTCCAAGTTATTTTATTTTTTGCGAATTTCCCCTAAAACATGGATATAGACCCATGTAGATACAGGGTAGACCAGTCAATTGGCATCCCATGATACCAATGATATTTTCTTGCCTAACTAGAGGGGTATTTAAGAAGAATAAACATCTTTTCTCCATGTTCAATTTTTTGTTTGAACCCTCCTCATATTTTAGTACCAAGTCATTTATCTCTCTAATTTCCACCACCAAAGCCTCCGTTGAAATAATGGCTTCATCTACAAATTGTTGATGATTGATCGAAGGGATAGATAAGATGGTCTAAAACCTTTAATTCTATCTAAATTTGAGGCAAAACTAATACATCTTCCTAAAGATTCAATAAGATGACAAACAAAAGTAGAGAAATATGATCATTTTGTCTAAGGCCTTTGCTGCAACCAAAAAGGACCATGAGAAGTTCATTAACAAGAACCAAAAACATGGTGGAGGAGATACAAATTTGGATAATATTTCTAAACTTTTGGCTAAATCCAAAACTATCAAGAGTTTTGTCTAGGAAGGACCAAGGCACCATGTCGTATGCTTTGTTCATGTCCAATTTGAAAATGAAGCCAACATTTTTTCTTTTATCCAGAGTGAATAATCTCATGGATAATGGTGGTAGAATCAAACATATGTTTGATTTTGACTAATTATATCCAAAAAACATAGGCGTTTGACATTTAATTGAATTCTCCTTTTTGCATGAATCAATAAAAAAACCATAATTGCAAACTCAATATTAAATTATCAATGGTTTCTTTCCTAATAATATTTCCTCAAGAGTGATATTCTACATTTCATTTGTGCACCATGCACCTCATTATTTCCATAATTTTTGTATTCCTTCTTTTCACAACTCCATTTTCTATTGCGTATGATATATATTTTATATGTTTGCCTTTATTCTTGTAAAACCCTTTAAACTAGTTATCATATCTATTATATGACCTAAGAGTTAATTTTTTAACTAGTTTATATTCCCACCAAAATATTTAATGCAACAAATTAAGAAAATAATTTTGAATTGAATTTTAGGACCGCATAAATAAGCATGTACAAAGTCCGAGAATCCTTTAGCATGCCATGTTTAACTAATATCTAATAATCAACATCTTTATTTTTCATATATGACATATACACACCTCTAAAATTATTGCATATTGATGAGGTTTGTTGTAGTCCTCATCATTCAATTATCAATCCTAGGTGATGCCCATGGCTATATGCAATAGGTAAGAGATAATTTGCATGATAGTCTCTTCTACAAACAAAATTGACAGTAAATGCATGAAATAGATTAAGGCTTAACTTTACTAAGATCAAATTCTCTAGAAATTTGGGAAATACAGTGCTTGCTAAAATCAAATTTTTACTTTGGAAAATCTAGAAATCTAATGCTTGTTGAAATCAAATTTACTCTAGAAATTCTATTATAAGTGCTAGAAAGAAAACTAATAACTAACATACTTCCTCAAGCTAAGAAATCCCTTACTCTCCCACCTTTTGATCAATTTTCTATAATGTATTAATAGAATACTTATTCCTAATCTACTCAATCAATCCACTGAGAATGTATATTTGACATCCTATTTTTGGGGAGACATTTATTCAAAATTCTGACAAACTACAATTGTTTCCTCTAATCTCGACTACCTTTCATCTTGCCATATTTACATTAGTGATTTTTTGTCATTAATTGCTCATTTATTTTAGAAAATTTCCTCAACTGTTTCTAGGTTTTGTTACTCTTGTTTCAAGTTTTCTAGGTCATTTTCAAGTTTTGTATTTCGTTGAGAAATAAGGGAGATATTGTTGTTTTATTGAAATTGTATTTTTAACATATTCGCTTCTTCTTCTTTAGCCTTTTTCTAAGAAATATTCTAGTGCTCCCACGTGATAGAAAATGAAGGAATTATTCTTTAATTTATTGGCCACATAATGGTTGATTACCATGTAGAACATGCAATTCCTATTAAGACATGCAATGCCAATAAGTTATCCTTGATGGAAAAATGCAACATGGACTGAGAGATCTTTGGAGTCTGCATCAAATAGATACTTGGCCCATTGATTTAGGAATGATTGATGGTCAATGAGCCCTATAAAAATTTGATGTGTTGGAAGTTTGGAGGACCTTTTTGAATCTTTTCACAATGTCATCAAATCCTTTAGATGCCTCTATAGCCCTCTATTGCTGGTATCTTGAAGCCTTGTACTTGACATGGTTTATTTAATAATTTTTTCACCTACATTATAGAATCTTACATATAATCATGGAGAAAAATTAGAAGCTTGGAAGCAATCTAGATCACCTCAAACAAAATAAACATCTACTTTACATTATACCTTAAAAAAACTAATGATTTTTTAAACCTTACTCAAATCCACTTTGAAACTGATTTATTAAGAATAAATAGATGATTTTATTTGGCTAAAGATGAGACAGTTTATGGTCTCATCAAATAGATACTAGTCTATGAGTTAGGTTAATCTTACAAAGTTAAAATAAATACTAATTATTAAGGTACCCTATCTAATACCAAATTAATGTGAATTTTATCCAATACTAGTTAGTTTGTTTATTTGGGATAAAGAAATTTGTATTCCTTCTCCCCAACATCAAATGCAAACACCTTACTATTATGACTTATTATTGGAAAATGCACATCCCTATTATATGGGTGTTGGATATATTCCATTGATCGATTCCAAGTCCTTGGGAACTTTTTATAAAAAATTTTTAGTTGCAACAAATTTAAATTCAATTTTTTTATTTTCCCATCAATTTGAAGATGGAAAAGTATGCTCCTATAGATTTTAGTATTCATCTTAATCCATAGGATAGTCTAAACTTTTTTCCAAAAAAAATAATCTCTATTTGAAACAATGAACCTTATTGAAATAACAATCAAGGCATGAGCCAACTTCAAATTTTTAAAGGGGTACTATAATTCATATTCATCCAGTGATGTAGTGGAAATTATATTCATATTCATATAACTGGAGATAATAATAATATATGCTTATGTAGTATAGTGTTTGTAAATAATATTCATATTATAATTTATATTATCTCATATTCTCATTTATTTACATCTATCTATTTTCTATCTTACACATCACTACCTAACTCATAGCATGAAGATATTCCTTAATACCTTATATAATCGTAGGGACATGTCTTAGAGGTGTGCCTCTTCTTGATTATAATCTCCTTTCATGTCACAAAACCATAGGTAGTGTTACACCTATTTGTATATTGTTATATTGCTTAACACACACTTGGTGTCCTCTATTTGAATGTGTGGCATCAATTGTGGTTGAGATACAAGAAGAATCCAAAAATAAAAGAGTCTTCCTAATATTAACTTTGGATTTTTCTTTTGCCTCATCCTTAAAACAATTCAAATGAACCTTTCAACTATGATACATGTTAACAATTGATAGAGCACAATATTAAAATTTGAATGAAGTTTTAATTAAATGTAGTATTTTTATTTATAATTAAAGCATGGTACAAATACTTGTTTTTAATTAATTTTGATATAGATATTGATTCTACGATTTAGAGATTGTTATATGATTTAAGACACATAGATGAAATGGTTAATAATATTTGTAACCTTCCTAATAGAGACTCACATCTACCATACAAGAATTTAGCATATTGTTGATACAATTCAATCATAAAACCTTATGAAAATCAAAATTTTGAGATTTTAGTTGTCTTTATTTGATAGTGTTAGGGGTATTAAACCATGCTCATTTGTTATGCGACTAGCCACCTTACCTATGGTTCATGCCATGTTGTCCCAATATATTGGTATGGATGGGGTTAGAGGATAACATATCACTAGGTGTGTGGACCCTATTTCATCTCTTATTTACATACATTGGTTTCTTAACCATTGTATGTGGCCCTAAAAGGATGAGTTACCATTGCATTTTTATAAATACTTATCTATAACATTACATTTATTTATGAATTCATATTACATTTCAGTTTCCCATGATGTTGTATAGGGTAACTGAAGGATTTATGATAGAGATGAGTATAACCAATAAGATTTTAGCGGTCTTGAACCTTTCCTCCTATCTTGAAGTTTTAATAGGTTACAAAGATAATTGTTCAATCCTATAGAAAGGGAGTTTATTTGAGTTTGGAGTCCATTTATAATAATTTGGACCACCTATTTTTATAGTTCATTAGAAGTTATATTTCAAATCCACATGATTAGACTTCATCTAATCTAGTGTCCACAACATTTAATAGATTCGATTAATAAATGTTGGTGTCACCATGACACATGACACACATCATTGATGTGGAGCACTTGTAGTAGATAAGTACATGTATCATGAATGATTTAATTAGAAAATATATGACAATCATCTCACATTATATATGTGGACCTTTTAATTCTATATTCACCTAAAATTTATAGTCTCCCTTCTATTGGAAGCAACATGAGTTTGAGTGGTTTGGTATTTAGTAATTTCACTCTTGAAAATATCTTGAATTCTATATTTTGGAGAAGCCTACATATACACCTGAATTCTTTCTATTCTTTCATCAAGATAGTTCCTCTTCATAAGATATCTCTAACTTTTCTCCATGAACACTCATAATTTCTACAATAAATTTAACTTACCTTTTATATCTCATTTTTTACTTATTATTGCTGTCATCAATGCCCATTGTTCTCTAGTTGATTCATTCATTTAAATTATACTTTTAATAGTATCAAATGCATTTTTTAAGTTGTCAATCATTTCCTCTTTAGCATCTTCCTTTTTCTTCTTATCATCAACTCCAAACAACTCCAAAAATATGGTCATTTCTTTTCATCTAAATAAATTAACATATAATTAAGCTTTTCCAATTAACTATTTTACTTTGAAGAATTCTTCCTAAATTATTTTTACAATGCAATATTATTGTATTATCATGCACCATATCATTTGGTAGAATATTATTACAAAGAACATCCTCATCCATATCCATAAGGTTTTTTGTAATGCAGAAAATTGTGCACTCCCCCAATTTCACATTGCATTGTGAAATCACTTTAACATCCATTTAAATAACACATTTAAATCCATCTATTTACACCAAAGGCCTTGTTTTCACTTGAAGAGCACAACACCTTTCTAATCATTTCTTTGAAGAAATGTGAAATTTTTTAGAAGAATTTCTTTGGATGATAACATTATGCACAAAACTCTATGTGACACATTGGTGTCCTAGTTTTTCTTGAAACTCAATAACATATTTTTCATGTGGCTTATTGCAACACTTTTTGTAACTTCTAAATTACAAAATGCTCTTATTTCCCTCATGCAAGCAAACAATGCCATTTTTCCTTGTCATTTTAAAGGGGACTCACTTCTACAACTATCTTTTGCTCTCTCATGGTTACCTTGGGGAAACTTTACGAAAGTTATTTGAAGTTACTAAACACTTAGTATTCTCTTGCTCTTCTTATCCATTTGGAGCCTTCAAAGGGAATATACACCTTGTACACCTTGCAAATCCATTGGGAACTCTTCTTATTGTTGGTAATATTATTCCATTGAGTTATTGATACTTGTTATTCTTTTCCATTACATGCTCTTTATTTTTTGGAAAAAACTTATTAGTACAAATAACAATTTCTTACCGCTTTCATTATATCATTTATTATGGTAATTTTCTTTATAAACTAGTGTTGACATCATTATCGATATTCTTTTGTCGTTACTCTTTATTTCTTAATACATTTAGGAGTAATAGCACACACTTTTATTATTTTATTTCTTTTGGCTATTCATGGAGGTTGAAAGACCAAAATAGGGGCTTGGTAGAGGCAAGCCTCTAAACAACCCCAACATTTTTCTTTGTTTCTATACATTTGTAGGTTAGACTAGATATGAGTAAAAGGTTGAAAATTATGGGGCTTTCTAATATGAGTAGTAAATGAATGACAATGCGATGTGGGTAAAAGTACAAAGTTGTGTCACACTTTTATTAAGGAAACAAACAACACTAATCCAATTTTTAAACTTGAATCACTAAAAAGTGGCATATATGTTTTAAATTTTGAAATCATGTAAACTAATAAAATGTGTATTTTTTAGTATATTTTATGTTTGTATTTTTTTGAAAAATTTTAAAAAATATTTTAAAATAGTTTTGTATAAACTAACAGTATAATTTAGTTGCTGAAAAATGAAGCTATATGAGACATCGATCTTTATATAGTAATTTTTTTCCTTCAATTTTTTGTGTGTTTATAACTTGAAACTTTAGTGCATGGATATATTTTTTCTAATTTTTATAAATATATATTTTAAAATAAGTATTAAAATGTGCATCTATTAAAACATAGTTTTTTCCATTTTACACCAACTTTTATATTAATTATTTATCTAAAATAGGAAAAAATATACCATCTTGATATAGATTCTTTTATCTAGTGCATCATATTTTTTTCATTTGTTTAAATATTTTTTAGTATTTTTTCTTGACATGGTAATCAACCTAATATTTTGTGTTGTTAACCTACTTTAGTAAAAATAAAAAATAAAATATAAATAATAATAAATTATTAAAAAATATATTTTTGAAAACTGCACTTATGAATCTACAAAAGAGTATTTTTTATATTAAAAAAAAACTATTTACATGAGTAGGAGGTGTTGAAACATCAAGTTTTTTAAATAATCACATTTTTGATAAATTGACCTCAAAGTAGTGTTACATATGCATTTATTCTATAATTTTAGTTGAAAAATTTGTAAAAATATCTAACTTAGCTACAATCAATCTTACTAGATCATATGTTTGACCAAAATTAATTTTTAGTTACAAATACGAAAATTCAATTATATTGATAAATTGGCTGAAAGTGTGCCATAGCTTTGTACTTTTACCCATGTACATATGTCCATGCTATGAACTAGTGTCTTAGACAGTGAGCTTCAACATTTGGTTCTAGGTTCCTTTCTGTGTTTATTTAATATTTATTTTATAGAAAAATGTAAATAAGCTTTAATATTCATTTCATGGTATTATGGTACTTTCATCAATGTTTAAATAGCTTTAAAAAGACTCATTTCTAGTTTCTTAATAAAAAACATTCTATAAAATTCTAGTTTATCTATTTCCTTTCTAGTGTTGTATTAGACAAGGAAAACATTTTATTTTCAATATAATAGGGAATTTTTTAATTAAAATTAATAATATTTAATTAAATCCACTTTCCTTCCACTATATCTTGGTGATTCCAAGATTCTACACTTCTCTTCTTTTGTGTTTTTTCATTTTCTTTTCCTTTTTTGGTGAATGAATGTCATTTGATCATGTTGGATCTCTTTCTTCAAACTTAATGCATTTAGTAATGTATTTTTAAAATAATATTTTGATATGCTCAATGGAGTTCTTGATGATTTTCAAAATGTATCTCTTGCTAAAAATTATCTTTTATCTTCTATTTCATCTATTACTTCTTATAGAGATCATTCTAAAAAAATAATTAATAATTTTTTTAATTTTTGGCTCTAAACAAGCACTTGAGAAACCAAAAAAATATATTTATCAATCCCAAGAAACACTTGGGATTAAAAAACCCAAAATAATTATTTGGGGTGTTTCCAATACACCACGATCTTTGAACGTGCCTATGATCAATGATTTTTCCTTAATGAACCACATGTATTGCAATGATACTTTTCTTCAAGTATAAAATTGGATAACTTTAATATATATTTGACAACGAATTTATTAGTATTACTAATTAAGTTTAAATATTATAAATTATTGGGGTGGTGGGCCTAGCTCGATTGGCTAAAGCATCCTATTGTAGGCAAGAGGTTACAAGGTCTAGTCTCCCCACCATCCTCATCGTACCAGAGGGCGTGTCATGCCTACATCACCGGTCATGTAAAAAAAGTTTACTAGGCGCACTAGAGTTTACAGGGGGATGGATACCCGACCGATTCCTATTGTCTAATTTTTTTTTATAAATATTACTAATTAAGTTTAAATATTATAAATTATTTCTATAAATTAGATACAAATACACAAAAAATTTAATTAAGTAGTGACGTGTATGACTGCCACACAGTCATTCTATTACCAGTAAATGATTATTTTGAAATATCTTGTCACTTTTGTTAGGGGAAGTTCACCACTTCTGCTAGGTAAAATAATTTTTTTGTAGAGAGATGTGTTTGAATGTCAATCCCAAAGCACCAAAATTCTCAAAAATCTCAGATTCCTAATTTCAACCTATAGTTAGTATATGACCCAAATACAACACATATAACCCACCACTGAACAATCCTCCAATTGATGTAACAACATAAATCTAAATCTTAACATAGAAGATTGAGGACATAAAAATGAAAAAAACTAAGAAATCATATGCTCCCTAACATCTATGTTCCTATCCATTTTATAGGAGCATAACAATGTTACCATTTCCCCTAACTTTGAAATATCACAGTTTGAAAAATACAATGGACATGGTAATCTCAAAGAACATATTTTATTATGTTATATATATGCATGTTCGATATACTCTTTGTTTGCAGGTTGACAGGTGCAGGGCATCGACTCCACCTGGTTTCACAGGTTTGAGCATGTCCATTGGCCAACAGTATTCGATTGGGAGATAGTAGCTAGGTTTTTTGTGCCAAGTCATCACCCTGGTCATAGTGTGTCATTGGGTTGTAGACGAGTTTAGTTGTTATAATGTTGTTCATTTCACCTTGGTTATTATTTAATTTCATGTTATAAAGGTAAATAAATGGCTTATGTAGTTAAGTTGATTAAATAAATCTGGTTATAATGTTAGAAATATTATTTAATTTATTAATTAATTTAATTTAATTAATAAAATAATCTAATTTTGGATTAGATTTATTTTATTGATTAATTAAATTAATTGTGTTGAATTGAATTAAGTTATTCATTTTGGAATTAATAGATATTTTGATTGAAATTGGAAAAATGAAAATATGTTTTAATTTGCATTTTAAAAAAAAATAGAATGTAAAAGAAATTTAAGATATTTCCTATTTTGTTTTTGAAAATTTATGAGAGTAGTTGGATAGATATTTCATTTTTTTTATTTTTATTTTTTCTATTATTGGGATTTTGATGGAGTTTTTTGGGGGAGAATGAAAATTGAAAAATAAGGGAGGATAGGAATTTCTGGTTTGGTTTTGGATTTGGAGAAGCAAGTTGGATTTCTTGGAGGAGTTGGAATCAGAAGAAGAATTCAGAGCACCATTGACAACCTTTCAAGCTTTTGGAAAACCAAGGTTTCTTTCTATTAATTTAGTTTTCATTTTAAAAGGTTTCACAATTTTTATTATGTTGTTGAAAATATTTAAACTTTGTTTGATTTGCAAGAAAAACCCATGTTCAAATCTTGTTTCAAAACTTTGAAACCTCAGTTTAGAAATGAACTTCTTCAAATTTTTTTTTGCATTATGGTTGTAAATAACTCTTTTTTAGAATTTATTTGCTCAACTAAACTGTTATTTTTGTTAAATTTGGAAAAACAAAGAATATATATATATATATATATATTGATATATATATATATATATATATATATATATATATATATATATATATATATATATATATATATATATATATATATATTTATATGTACTATGTATTTGTGATTTTTTTTATGGGAAATAAAACCTGTTTAGAAATGAAAAAAAAAAATCCGCAGGTTTCATGTTTCTGGAAATTTTTATAATTTTTTTTTTACCCCACACGACGCCCACAGTGTGGGATGACTGTGTTAAACACAACCGCCGCGGCTGTGGCAGGCGAGTACGGTTGTGTTAAACAACCGCCCCACAACCATGGGTTCGTATTGTGTAAACAAAGCTGACCCTCTAAAATTGCACCCCAACACAAATCTGCGCCCTATTTCATGCCTTTGACTTTTTTTCACAAAAAAGAAAATAAATAAAATATATTTTTAATATTTAATATTATATATATATAATATTAAAATATTAATATATATAAATCATTAAAATATATATTTATAACTAATATTTTAATAATAAAAAAAATAAATATAAATAATATATATATATATATGTATATATATAATATAAGGTTATATTATATGTATATATGTATGTATATTATTTTATATATATATATAGTTGAGATATATTAAAATATTGATTTAAATGATGGAATGATTTAAATATAATTGTGAAATTTTAAATTAATGTATAATAGTCAAATTAAAGGATTATTTTTTAAAAATAATATATTTTGATGGAACAATATTTTTTTGTTTTTTTAAAATAATATGTTTATTAAGATGAGTTAATTGTTTTTAAAATGATTATGTTGAGAAGAAGAAACAGTTATTTATTTTAAAATGATATGCTCTGGATCATAGAAGTAAATGTTTATTATTATTTAAGAGCAATTAGGGAATTACATATATGGTTAAATTTTATCCTTTGTCTGAAAGAGACATAATTTAATTAGTTTTATTGCAGAAATAAACTATTGAATTTTATTAAAGGAAGTGGATTTAGGGAATCCAAAGTAGATTTAGTTCCTGTTAAATTGCTCTTTTAAATGTGATTTCTTTTGTTATCACTTTGGGGGAAATTGATTAGAAGGGTTGTTAAGTCTTCTAGATGGGGTTTTCATTTAATTGTGTGGGTTGTCGTAATATGTTAGTCAACCTTTGGATTTCCTTGGGTAGTGTGTCTAAATGTATCCAGTTAGATACCCAGTTATCACGAACGAGATGTGTTGACTTTATGTCGTGGATAGGGATTTAATATCCTTAGGTCGCACTTGTGTACCCTTGGGTTGTGGAGTTATTCCACGTGTTTCTTAGAGGAGTGGCTTGCAATGAGGGCCGACACACAAAGTGGTGCCAGGGTAACTCATTGTAAGTTAGTTAATCTAGTGATAATGTAAATAAACTGATTAGAGGAATAGGTAGTATCAAACACTTAATAAGATTAAATTTTCCTCGCTCATGGACATAAGGGCTTGTATAGACTTGGGATGGGATGAGAAGGCCTGGAATGGAAAGATCATTATCTTGTCTTTACGAGAGATAACTGATTCTGCATTGGTTTGCATGAGGGGCCAAGAGTCGTTAGTCGTTAGTCGTTAGAGGTTTCCAGGATATCCCGAGATGGGGGCCGAGACCTAGGAAGACTTACCAGGATAACCCATGTAACATTGTGATGACACTTCTCCTAAGTCAGTAGTATGTTTGTATTAGTGATGCAATTGATTATTTAACTCTGGAAGCATTGTAACCATTGTGTTAAGTGATGTTGTATTTGTATTTGATTCAGTTCAGTTATGTTTTAGCCTATGTCTAGAGGTAGATGGTCTTGTCTAGGAATCCATGTTACTATCTCCTAGCATAGGGGGTGGGCCTTCGGGTATCACTTGGTTGGGTGGAACGTGCACCCTACTCCGTTGGGTTTTCTTCTTGTTCGCGTGGACGAGATTTCCAGTTGGAGAGCTCGTGGGATCCAGTTACTTTTTAGGTTTCATTCATTTCATTTGAATCTTGTAATTTATTATCCCTCATTTGTTATCGAGGTGGAAGATGTAATATGTAACCATGCTTATTGGATTTACCTCATTCGGGGAATGAGAGTTGTAATCTTATTGTTAAATTATTGTTATTTTGAAATCATGTGGTATCTCTTATTCTTTGATGTAATTTATCATGTATGGAATGTATGTGTTCTTAATTTCTTAAGTAATTAAATGGTTTCAATTCATGTCTTTTTGTTGTTTTGGTTTTAAAGTAATCTCAGTCTCGTAACCTTAGAGGTTGTTGGCAATGGGTAGTGAACTTGCATGTTAATTGTACTTAAAAAAAATAAAATCTGTGCGTTTGAGTAGTTAATTGCAACTTCTTCTAGGGTTGCGTGGCGGGGCGTTACACATGGTATCAGAGCCCGGGTTTAAACACTGGGTACTCTGGGATTATGATGAACCCATTAAGCTTTTAGTTGTGTAGGTTTTAAGTTGTGTTCCTTGCCTAATACCTTGATGTGTCTTTCCAGGATTATGCCTCCCAGACGTGCAAGAGGTAGAGGGCGTGGACGTGGTCATTTAGGCAGTCACGATGGGAGTCAGCATGACTCTCCTCCTCATGTTCCACTTATTCCAAATCAGGAAGAACATCAGGCATCAAAAAATGCCCCAAGGGGTAGTGATTGACAGTAGAATCCTCCAGGGATTGAGGCTGCATGTAGAGCACTTGAGGAGGCATTAGCACTCCTTGGTCAGAGGCAGGCCGAGGTTTAGGGTAATCTTGGTGAGAGGGAAGTTCCACCTCAGTCAGAGATGCATATGAGAGATCTACTCAGGGCACATCCACCACTGCATGATGGAGCGGGCACTGGCTTAGAGGC
This sequence comes from Sequoia sempervirens, assembly GCA_007258455.2. NCBI lineage: Eukaryota > Viridiplantae > Streptophyta > Pinopsida > Cupressales > Cupressaceae > Sequoia > Sequoia sempervirens. The sequence goes on along the minus strand of VDFB02281492.1, from coordinate 940,996,046 downwards.
TAAGACTTGGCTTATAGACCTTGATAGGTGCTTTGCTATGCATCCTTACGGCATAAATACCAAGCGCGGTGCACTATCATGCATCTGCGAGGCTTCGTATCCACATGGTGGAGGCTGGAGGAGCAGAAGCTCCATATTGATATTAACTCAATATCTTGGGAGATTTTCCTAGAGTGGTTCAGAGCCCGTTTCCTATCCAAGCATTGGCGTTAGCGTCGAGGTGATGAGTTTCACGCTTTGCGTTAGTTGGCCTTGTCAGTTGAGCAGTATGAGCAACGCTTCTATGAACTCAAACAGTTTGCAGGGATAGGAGACAATGAGGGGATGTTGGTTCACCACTTTGTCAGGGGTTTAAATGCCCATCTTAGTGGAGGTGTGAGGGTTTTCGAACCCAAAACCATGGAGACAATGGTGGAGAAAGCACATCTAGTAGAGGATAATATGACCATGGAACTGGGAGGCCACATGGGTGTTCAGATAGGTATTAGTTTAGTAGCAGGGTCTAGTGCTCGAGGAGGTAGGCCTCAAGGAGGTGCACCTTCCAGGGCTCAGCATGGACCTTCGCAGAGTGGTCAGCAACAATAGTAGGTTTCCGAGGGGAAACATAAAGGTTTCCAGTAGAGGTAGGGGGACAAGAACTAGAGGTGTATGAAATGCTTTAGCTTTGAGCAACCGATACAAAGTTCTTAGTCCACTTTCAGGGGTAGTGTGCAGCAGTCTAGCGCACCACCTAGAGGCAGGGGCTATGGCATAGGTACTGGATGTTTTGCATGTGGCCAACAAGGTCATATAGCTAGAATGTGTCCCAACAGGGGCACATTTGGTTTTTCTCAGGGACCAATGGCATCTGAGTCAACAGTTGGAGATGCAGGCATAGGGCATTGTGTTTTTGCAGTGGTTGATAACCGCCAGGCGGAGCATCAAAGTACTGTCATTGAGACATATGGTATGTTGTTGGGTAACCTAGTTACCATTTTGTTTGATTCTAGAGCGTTAGAATCCTTCATTTCTTCTTTCATCATAATGCGATGTAGACTAGGTGCAGTAAGGCAAGTCGATAGGTGGCAGGATGAGTTAGCCTCGGGTGCAAGAGTTGCATCCCATTCCCTTGTACCAAAGTGTAGATTGGAGGTTGGACCTCTCCATACTACAATGGACCTTCGAGTTATTCCATTGGGTTCTTATGATGTTGTCATAGGGATGGATTGGTTAGAGGTGCATAGTGTGATCATAGATTGTCGACATAAGTTGATTCGATGCATTGAGGCATCTGGCAGAGAAGTAGAGATAGTGGGAGTTCAGAGGCTGATTTCCTTGAGGGTCATCTCAACTATGCAGTTGAGAAGGTGTGTGCGTCAAGGTTTCCAGTTATTCATTGTTACAGTGGATGATTTGGATTTAGGAGGTGGAGGAGAGAAAGTCTCTCTGGATAGTCACCCCATTCTTTAGGAGTATTCCAATGTCTTTCCAAATGAGATTCCAAGGATGCCACCTCAGAGGGACATAAACTTCAAGATAGACCTTGTACCTGGATCGGAACCCATTTCATGAGCTCCTTATCATATGACCACCTAGGAGCTGAAAGAGCTTCGCTTGCAACTTGAGGAGTTGTTAGAAAAGGGTTTCATTTTCCCTAGTGTTTTTCCATGGGGAGCACCAGTTATCTTCGTGAAGGACGTTCACTTCGGTTATGTATTGATTACCGACAGTTGAACAAAGTGATCATCAGGAATCAATATCCACTTCCTAGGATTGATGATATATTTGATCAGATCAAGGGTGCCATGATCTTTTCAAAAATTGATCTTAAGTCAGGATATCATTAGCTTCGTATCTTCGAATCGAACATCCATAAGACAACGTTTCGAACGCGGTATGGTTACTATGAGTTCACAGTAGTACCATTCGGGTTGACGAATACACCCTCTTTGTTCATGAGTCTGATGAACAGGGTATTTCATACGTACCTAGAAATATTTTTCCTTGTGTTCCTTGATGACATTTTGATATACTCTAGGACAGTGGAAGAGCATGAGGAACATTTGCGACAGGTATTACAATGCTTATGGGATAATCGGCTTTATGCTAACCTGCCAAAGTGTGAATTCTTCAAGACTGAGGTCCAATACCTTGTGTTGGAACTGCTAAATTTTGATGTTTTACATATTGATCATGCTTATGAATCTCCATATTTTCCCCATATTTTTCCCATAAAATCATCTATGTTTTCATTTTTCACATTCTTGTTCATATCGGCTTGTGATGGTCAAGGGATTCCTGATCCATATTGTATTTCTGCTTGTATGAGTCTGTATTGCCTATTGGAAATACTCATTTGGTGTCACAGCGATTGAGGTTTACATGCAGGAAGCTTTCGGCATGGCAGTTTCATTGTTTCAGCGACAAGAGGATTCATGTCAGCATGAGTTAAGGGCTTCGATGAAAGGTCATGGCGAACGTGCTTTGTCTTACTGATTTTCTCATGTGGATCCACTTCGGCCAGAGTCATAGTATTCGGCAAAGTGTCTTGGCGAGGTCTTCTTGTCTTTCCGACCGACGATGGATAAATTTCTTATCGGTGTGAGTTACTAACTTTCGGAGGGAGGTCTTAGCAAACTCAAAGGCGTCTCACCAACTGGCAACTATAACATACACTTCGGTAAGACTTATGAGTTTCGGTGTTGAGTCTTGGCGAGCCCGTCGGGTCTTGCCGATAGGGTTTAATGAATGGCTTTCGGTGGGAGGTTTCTGTTGTCTTGGTGAACAGGTGTGAGCTTGGAGTTTTCGGTATGACATAACATAATCTACGTGATGTCTAGCCGATAGTTGGAAGTTATAATGACATGTATGGGACGGATGGAATCGTCGGCGAGAAAAACTTTGTCTCGGCGACCAATATAAATCATGTGGACTTTCGATGAAACATTGGGAAATCTATATAGCATCTCCACGACTATATGTTGTCTTGGCGAATGCGGATGGGGATGCTTCTCGGTGAGAGTTTTCTCAAGTCACAGCGATGCAGATGAAATGAGGGTTACATTTCGGTTTGTCTCAACGACCAGAAGAACATTACAGGAGCTCTTAGCATAACAAAGTCTTGTCTACAAGAGGTCTTCCCGACATCACAGGGTCATGGCGAAGCACATGAGACAAAGGACTTCTATCGGCGTGAGATTGATGTCATATTGGCGACCTAATATGGGCTCGGACTGTTTCGTTGAGACGAAGGTTGGCCGATGTGATATCTTCCCAAGAGCGATAAGTCATGGCGACAGATTTAACCACGGGGCTCTCGGTGAAACATAATGTATCCAGTATGATATTTCTCCGACAGTAGGATGTCACGGCGAAAGCGGACAACACAAGGAGCACGGGATGATAGCGTTATAATTTCCTTCGACATACTTTCCTAGTTGTCCTGGTGACTGATCAATGAACGATTAGTAGAAACTCTAACGCTGTGGCCGACATAAGAATTGTTAAATATAGTTGCAGGCCGACATGGGGATTTGCTCGATTATAATGGTTGGTCGATATGGATTTTTGGCCGACATGGAATTTCAAAGCGAGGTGTCTGTTCGGATGCTTGTGTATAAATATGCACTCCTGATTGTAATTGAAGGGGATGAGATTTTAGATTAGATACAGTAGATTAGGAATGGATATAGTAGAATAGATTTCTTAGAACAGAGGCTATGTTGCATGTTTTCAAATGGCAATTTCAATGAAATTCAGTTGGTGTGGTAGTTTATTTTTGATGTCAATTGTCTATTGAGTATATTGAAAAGTATTGCTAAGTTGTCTCCAAGTTGATTCTTTCTGGTTGTTTAAATTGATATAACAAGATTATTTTTAGTTTATCAGTGCACATTTGCTGCATCTGTGTGATTAATTCGATTGGTTCTTTCAAGGAGAGATTGAATCCTCTCAGTTGATCACAGTAATCAGGGATATTCATCTGGATTATTAAAGTAGAGCTTAGTAGTCATAATCCTGCATGTTTATACAAGTTGTAAACAGATCATATGCCGACAATTTGAATCTCTATCAAAATAAGTTGCCCATCTCTGTTCCATTTGACTCCGCATACCCAATAAGGCACTGGTCTCAGAAATTTCATCATTTAAATTCATTCATTTCCTTTACATCTGTTAATTGAGCATTTTAGGTTTTAGATTTAGAAGATTGCTATTGCTACTTGTATCAAGTTTGAATTCATTTGTTCACTTCTATCTGCCATTATGGACAAATCACTGTAAGAAAGATAATCATAAGTACATAAAGTCTGCTTCATTCAATCAGGTACACCCGCCTAGGTTTAGCAGCACTTGAAGAGTAGAAGGTTGAAAGCTTTTTGACCTTGTCTGTTACCATGAAGCATATCAAGAGATTGGCAGCCTCTTGAGGCATCTTGCTTGCATTTTTGAGAGCTAACAAATTGGCGACTCTACTGGGGATACATTCAGAATTAAGGCCTTAATCATAGAGTCAGGAACTTTATATAGACTACGCTGGGAAAAAGAAACATCAAGTTTTTTCTCATTTTTGACAAAAGTGAGTGGCGACTTTGACAAAATTTTTGCAGCTGTTCAAACATGAATGGAAGAAGATCTCAATACAGGGGAGGTCATACTGGAGCTCCTGCTGGTAGCAGTAAGTGGACACACAAAGATGACAAGGTTGATAAGGGAAAAGGGATAAGTGAGGATATGTGCATGATAGACAAAGACAAAATATCAAGAGCACATTATGAAACATATGATCGCTATGATACATGGAGAAACAATTCGAGTGTAGAGCCTTGTACTCCAGAAGATCAAAGAAATCCTTTCTCTTTTCTTGATCCTCAGAAACAGGCTGAGTTTAGAGCTGAACTAGAGGCTAAACGAATCAGAATTCAACATGAATATGATCAGAAGATGGAAGGTAACCAAAATGACTTTATTGATCATGAGCTTCCTGAGGAAGTAAAAGCACAGTTTGAATCGCAGAGAAGGGAGATAGAGGAACTAAGGGTTGCATTGCTGAAAGCCCAAATCACTTCTCAGATAGCTGATTGCCCCTCGAAGTATGTACCACCTCATAAGCAGGGTAATCATAGTGTAGGGCCTTCTGATCCACTGGGGGTCCCTCACCACCAAGTCGGGAATCAATACAGATAGCCAAATCTCCACCTCATATTCCCACACAATATACAAATGTACATCCACCTCCTGGTCAGCGTTATGTGCCACATCATAACACACAATACAATAACCCCATGTACCAATATCAGTACCCACCTAATCCTCCCCCCCATCAGTATACAACAATGATTAGACAATTTGATTTGGTAGGGTTTCAATTATACCCTTATCCTATGGATGGTAGTTGGAGAAGTCTGGTGCCTAAATTTACAGGGAGTAATGCAATCATTGTTGAAGACCATTTAAGGAATTTCAACACCTTCATTCAAGATTTAGATGTACCTTATGAAGATCTACATATGAGGCTATTCATGATGTTGTTGACTGAGGAAGCCAGAGATTGGTTCAACAGCCTAACAACAGCTTCTATTGATTCATTCCAAATATTCCAGGAGTGATTCCTCAAACAATATGGGAATCAAAATATACCTGATGCTGCTCTTCATGAATTGATGCGAATTCAGAAAAATCAGAATGATTCAATTTATGATTTTAATCGAAGATTCAATAAATTGCAGAATAAAATACCTCCTGGATCAAGATTGCCATATGCTATGTATTTAAGTGTTTATTTGAATGCGTTTGATCCTAAAACAGGGTATGAACTGAGAAATAGGTTCCCAAGAGACCTAGCTGAAGCCCAGAAGACAACATTAACAATTGAAAACAATAGGAAGGCTGCTGGGATAATTGATAAAAGAGATAATCATAGGGCTCCCCAACAAAGCAACAATTATCAGTACAGACAGGAGAATACATATAGAAATGAAAGGCCGAGGTTGCATGACATGCCATATAATATAGAATGGAAGGATGGAAAACCTATAACAGCTAGGCCAAGAAACAAAGAGACTCCTGATCCTTTGAGTAAGAAGGGAACTTACATGGTGAGTAACAATTATTTTTGTGAAGCTTGTGATAAACCACATTCCCCAGACTATTGTGTTGTAGCCCAAAGGATGCAAGAAGAGGGAATGTTAATAGGAAACAATGGGGAATATCACAAAGTTTATTTGACTTCAAACACTTTTTACCATGTGGACGAGAGATACTCATCTTCAGAGGATGAAGGTTATGAGTATGATGTTTCAAATCAGAAATACAATGTCCACATGGCTGAGCAGCAGGTCCTTTATGATTTTGAAGAAGATTATACTGAGAAACATTCTAATGTAGTGCTTACTTAGGGCATCATGAGGAAACTCATTGAAGAGGAGATAGAGAGATTAATTGTTGCTGCAGTTGAAGAAGCAAGGAGTAAGTACTGGTTGAGGAATAGGATAGTAAATGAGAAGGAAGGTGTCCCTAGGGGAATCTTCATGAAAGAGAAAAAGGCGACACAAGGAATTGTGAAAAGAATTGGAAATAGACAACATGATGAAAGCAAAAAAAAGCCAATCCGAGGGGAAGAAGTTAAAGAGTTGTGCAAAGAAATGCAAGAGACTGATCAGAAGGAAGAAAACAAAGGAGAAACATTGGAACAGAAGAAAATTATTAAGGCAGAAGGCTCCTCTTTTGACTTCACGCAGGTGTTATCTCAGGTAAAAATGTTTGTTCCATTACTTGAGATGATGAAAATTAAGGAATACAGAGACAATATTGTTCAATTGATAATGAATTCTGAAAATAGACTGGTTACTAAAGCAGTTAGTGGGAAAGAGAGTAAAAATCCCAGACGTCTGCTTGAGTGATGTATTAACAACTCCCTCACAAGTTGATCCTTTTTTCACTACATTACTCATAAATAACAAATTGTTGAGAAATTGCATGATTGACTCTAGAGCTGCTATAAATATCATGCCAGTAGGAGTTATGAAACAGCTTGGCATGTGGGATGATACTAATGAGGGAAAGTGCTATGCAATGGATAACCAACCTGTCCCTGTGGTGGGTATAATGAAAAATGTTGAAGTCAAACTGGCTACTTATCCACAGGTGGCTTATAATATAAATATAACAGTAATTGGTACCCCTCCTTAGTTTGGTATGCTTTTATCAAGACAGTGGACGATAGCTGTTGGTGGGAGTGTTTAGTTTGATCTATCTTATGCAAAAATTCTGGTAAATGGCCAAGAGGTGAAGTTGTACAGGGAGCCAAGGATGAACCAAGTTGTTGACTGTGTCCCTCAGGATCAAATCAATTGCTTCTATGATGCAAATTTTGAGATAGAACCAACCCAGCCAGAGTTGGTCAATACTGATCTAGTTGAAAGCCATGAAGACACATTTGATGAAGAAGAGGTTTGTACATCCGAAAGTAGTTTCCAAACTTTTTTAAACCCATTGTATGATGAGGAGTTAAAATAGGATCAAATGGTATTTTGCAAAGGTGTGCTCAAGAATGAATTCCAGGTATTTTCAAATCTACTTTATGATGAGGAGGAGATATTTTCAGACAAAAAAAATGATGGAATGAATGACTGTGCTGGTAATGTTTTTGATTTTTCATTCTCTGATAATCTTGGACCTCTTTTTGATGATGACAAAAGTGAAGAATATAACTGTAGAGATGAAAATGTAGAAACATGTTCACTTAGCAGCAAGCAAATTTCAGATTTTCTAACTCTTGAATACCAAAGATGTGTACATGAGGGTGATCTTGAAGTTCTGTGTCCAGCTTATATTTGTTTTGATATTGAAAGATCTTTGTGTGATGATTCTTATGGCTCTCAGTGTATTTATCGAGTTGATGGTGAAACCTTTCAAGTTGATCAAAAGTTTGTGTCCATTCAAGATGAGGTATGTGAGTTTGAAAATTTTAACTCATATGGAGAAGACATTCGTTTGCATACCAAGGATGATAAAAGTCAAGATTTGATTAGTTCATACACGCATGATTTTGGAGATTTGAGTCATATTCAAGTATTGTTTCCAAATGACGACTTGAAGGAGGTGCAAAAGGTTTCAAATTTGCTTGTTCTAGACAGTGTTGACATGACGGGAATTTTTGTTTCTCAAGAGAAGCACTCTGATGGTAAAATTCTAATACAGCTAGGAGAATGTTTCATAATACATAACAGTGAAGAAGGTAATGAGAAATATTGTATTGAATATGCATTCATTTTATATATTGAAGATAATAGGGGTTTTTCCCATGGTGATGAAGAATTCGAACTACAGAAGGGTGTAGGGATTTTGGGCCAAACTAAGCACAATGATTATCAAAAAACTTGCAATGACAGTGATAGGAAAGATTGCATGAATATCTTCAAGAAGAATCTGATGAGCTCAAGACAAAACCAGGTATTTGACAGGGGAAAGTATGGTTGGAGTTTCAGATTGTAACAACTCAGAACAGGTGATGATGAATCACAGAGGATTAAGGGTTGCCAGTGAATGGACAACTCTTACTTGTCCTCTTTAAAATTCTTTTCCATGCACAATAGTTTAGGGTTTTGGTTCACCTCCATCTTGCATTCATTTTGCATTCATTCCATCTGCTAATTGTCCATTTCCATTTTGCTACTTGATCTTTCATTTTGTGTCTGGTCTGCTCACCCAAAGATTCTAAATCCTTGCAATGATCTTACTATCATTCATCCCCAGACAAAGCCACTATTGGAATTGTTAAATTTTGATGTTTTACATATTGATCATGCTTATGAATCTCCATATTTTCCCCATATTTTTCCCATAAAATAATCTATGTCTGCATTTTTCACATTCTTGTTCATATCGGCTTGTGATGGTCAAGGGATTCCTGATCCAAATTGTATTTCTGCTTGTATGAGTCTGTATTGCCTATCGACAAGACTCATTTGGTGTCACAACGATTGAGGTTTACATGCAGGCACCTTTCGGCATGGCAGTTTCATTCGGCGATAGGAGGATTCATATCGGCATGAGTTAAGGGCTTTGATGAAAGGTCATCGCGAACGTGCTTTGTCTTACCGATTTTCTCGTGTGGATCTACTTCGGCCAGAGTCATAGTATTCAGAAAAGTGTCTTGGCGAGGTCTTCTTGTCTTTCCGACCGACGGTGGATAAATTTCTTATCAGTGTGAGTTATTGAATTTCAGAGGGAGCTCTTAGCGAACTCAAAGGTGTCTCACCGACCGCCAACTATAACATACACTTTGGTAAGACTTATGAGTTTCGGTGTTGAGTCTTGGTGAGCCTGTCGGGTCTTGCCGACAGGGTCTAACGAATGGCTTTCGGTGGGAGGTTAGCGACATGTATGGGACAAATGGACTTGTCAGCAAGAAATTTTTTATGTCTCAACGACCAATATAAATCATGTGGACTTTCGATGAAACATTGGGCAATCTGTATAGCGTCTCCACGACTATATGTTGTCTTGGAGAATGCGGATGGGGATGCTTCTCGATGAGAGTTTTCTCAAGTCACAGTGATGCGGATGAAACGAGGGTTACATTTCAGTTTGTCTCAACGACCATAAGAACATTACAGGAGCTCTCGGCATAACAAAGTCTTTTCTACAACAGGTCTTCCCAACATCACAGGGTCACGATGAAGCACATGAGACAAAGGACTTCTATCGGCGTGAGATTGATGTCGTATTGGCGACCTAATATGGGCTCAGGTTGTTTCGTTGAGACGAAGGTTGGCCGATGTGATATCTTCCTGAGAGCGATAAGTCACAGCGACAGGTTTAACCACGGGGCTCTCGGTGAAACATAATGTATCTAGTATGATATTTCTCCAACAATAGGATGTCATGGCGAAAGCGAACAACACAAGGAGCACAGGATGATAGCGTTATAATTTCCTTTGACATACTTTCCTGGTTGTCCTGGCGACTGATCAATGAATGATTAGCAAAAACTCTAACGCTATGGCTGACATAAGAATTGTTAAATATAGTTGCAGGCCAACATGGGGATTTTCCTGATTATAACGGTTGGTCGATATGTATTTTTGGCCAACATGGAATTTCAAAGTGAGGTGTCTGTTCGAATGCTTGTGTATAAATATGCACTCCCGATTGTAATTGAAGGGGATGAGATTTTAGATTAGATACAGTAGATTAGGAATGGATATAGTAGAATAGATTTCTCAGAACAAAGGCTATGTTGCATGTTTTCAAATGGCGATTTCGATGAAATTTAGTTGGTGTGGTAGTTTATTTTTGATGTCAATTGTCTATTGAGTATATTGAAAAGTATTGCTAAGTTGTCTCCAAGTTGATATAACAAGATTATTTTTAGTTTATCAGTGCACATTTGTTGCATCTGTGTGATTAATTTGATTGGTTCTTTCAAGGAGAGATTAAATCCTCTTAGTTGATCACAGTAATCAAGGATATTCATCTGGATTATTAAAGTAGAGCTTAGTAGTCATAATCCTGCATGTTTATACAAGTTGTAAACAGATCATATGCCGGCAATTTGAATCTCTATCAAAATAAGTTTCCCATCTCTGTTCCATTTGACTCCGCATACCCAATAAGGCACTGGTCTCAAAAATTTCATCATTTAAATTCATTCATTTCCTTTACATCTATTAATTGAGCATTTTAGGTTTTAGATTTAGAAGATTGCTATTGCTACTTGTATCAGGTTTGAATTCATTTGTTCACTTCTATCTACGATTGTGGACAAATCACTACAAGAAAGATAATCATAAGTACATAAAGTCTGCTTCATTCGATCAGGTACACTCGCCTAGGTCTAGGAGCACTTGAAGAGTAGAAGGTTGAAAGATTTTTGACCTTGTCTGTTACCCTGAAGCGTATCAAGAGATTGGTAGCCTCTTGAGGCATCTTGCCTACATTTTTGAGAGCTAACACCTTGGTCATGTGATCTCAGGGGAAGGTATTTCAGTGGATCCTGCAAAGATCCAAGCGATCTCAGATTGGCCTGTGCCCACGAATGTGGCAAAGATATGTAGCTTTATGGGGCTAGTGGGTTATTACAGGCATTTTGTGTAGGGATTTTCAAGAATAGGGAATCCTATCACCTCCCTTCAGAGGAAAGGGAAGAGGTTTTTGTGGTCAGAGAAGTGTGAGGCAGCGTTTCAAAATCTTAAGGAGAAGCTGACCAATGCACCAATACTTGCGATACTTGATCCGACTGGGGACTTTGTAGTTTGTACAGATGCATCCTTAGAGGGATTAGGTGTAGTGTTGATGCAGGAGGGTCGTGTAATTGCATACGAGTCAAAGAAGCTCAAGGATCATGAGCTGAAATACCCCACACATGATCTTGAGTTGGTGGTAGTTGTTCATGCATTGACGAGATGGAGGCATTTCCTTCTTGGCCATAGGTTTGAGTTGCATAGTGATCACAAAAGCCTTCAGTATATTTTCACGCAGCCCAACCTTAATGCTAGGAAGAGGCGTTGGATGGAGTTTCTTTGCGAATATGACTTCAAAGTGAAGTATATCTAGGGAAAGGATAATTTCGTAGCGGATGCACTTAGTAGGCAGAGACATGAGATATCTGAGTTGACTCTTGTTATAGATTTGCGGAGTCAGATTCTTTCTACCCTTCCAGTGGATAGTCAGTATCAGGAGGTTAGGAAAAAGATTGAGATAGGAAGACCCCTTGAGGGCAGGTATTGAAGATATTCTCTAGATTCAGATGAGATATTGAGGCACATGGGACACATATACGTTCCTTCATCAGGTGATCTTCGCACCTTGGTCATGACTGAAGCACATCGTGCACCTTATTTATCCCATCTAGGGGTGAAGAAGATGCATACAGATCTACGTCAGTTGTATTTCTGGCTAGGGATGAAGCACAATATTGTGGATTATGTGTCGCGATGTCTTGAGTGTCAACGGGTGAAGGCTGAACACCAACATCCAGTAGGGATTTTGCAACCGCATTTAGTACCAGAGTGGAAGTGGGATATAATCTCATTGGATTTCATTGTTGGTTTACCCAACTCTTCAAGACGACATGATGCGATTATGGTGACAGTTTATAGGTTGACGAAGGTAGCACACTTCTCACCTTTCGCTCTTCCTATATTGCATCATCTATAGCCAAAGTGTTCATGGAGGAAATAGTGTCAGATTATTTCTAACAGGGATCGAGTGTTCACCTCAGCTCTTTGGACTTCATTACAGCATGCGATGGGGACATAGTTGAACTTCAGTTCAACTTATCACCCAAAGATAGATGGATAGATCGAGAGGGTCAATCAGATCCTCAAGGATATGTTACGTATGTATGTGATGGACTAGTAGATGCGATGGGAAGATTATCTCTATTTGGTAGAGTTCGCTTATAATAACGGTTTCCAGAGTTCTATCGGCATGCCTCCATTCCAGGCATTGTATGGGCGACCATGTCGCAATCCCTTGAGTTGGGATTGACTGGAGGACAGAGTAACTTTGGGTCCTGAGATGTTGCAAGATATGGAGTAGCAGGTGGATAGGATTAGAGAGCACTTGGTGGAAGCGCAGGATAAGCAGAAGAAGTATGTGGATGCGCATAGAGTGGATCATCAGTTTTCTGTGGGTGATAGAGTCTTTTTGTGGGTGCGTCTGCGAAAGAGTCCGATCCGTTATGGGAAGGGCTCTAAGTTGGCACCTCGCTTTGTCGGACCCTTTGAGATCCTTGAGAAGATTGGTCCAGTTTCTTACCGTCTTGCTTTATAACCTAGTCTATCGTGTATTCATAATGTATTTAATGTTTCAGTTCTTTGAACGTACCATCCAGACATTTCTCATGTCCTTTATTGGAATGCATTACGGGTAGAGGACGGGCAGCTGGCTTTAGAGCCCATGGCCATAACGGAGCACAGAACGCTCACTCTTCAAGGGCGAGATATTTATCAGGTTAGGGTCCAGTGGGATCCTAGGGATGATACATCATCCACTTGGGAAGATGTAGCGAGAATGAGGGAGCTCTATCCCTATTTGTTCGTAGGCTTCCAGGAGTAAGCCTAATCCTAGGGGGAAGGGTGTAGCACCCCTCCATTTTTTTCTTTTTTGACTGGACAATGTTCTTCTTTGTTATGCTTTATTTATGTTAATACTTTGACTATGGTACTTGGTTACTATTTGATCGCTAACTGTAAAGTGATGTGAATATTATGTTTTGATGTGATGGTATTTTATTCTGATGTTATCATTATGGCATGCTTTGGATTAACTTAGCAGATATTTGAATTAATGATGCTTTATGCTTTTGATTATATTATTGATGTTAGATTTGTCAGTTAGTAATACTGTATTGGTGAAGGGGACGTGATTGCACCACTTGCTTGCGAGCACCCTGTGATTCCGTGATTTCCTCTTCACGGTGTGTTTTATTATGTTATATATATGCATGTTCGATATACTCTTTGTTTGCAGGTTGACAGGTACAAGACATCGACTCCACCTAGTTTCACAGGTTTGAGCATGTCTATTGGCCAACAGTATTCGATTGGGAGATAGTAGCTAGGTTTTTCGCGCCAAGTCATCACCCTGGTCATAGTGTGTTGTCGGGTTGTAGAAGAGTTTAGTTGTTATAATGTTGTTCATTTCACCTTGGTTATTATTTAATTTCAAGTTATAAAGGTAAATAAATGGCTTATGTAGTTAAGTTTTTGATTAAATAAATCTGGTTATAATGTTAGAAATGTTATTTAATTTATTAATTAATTTAATTTAATTAATAAAATAATCTAATCTTGGATTAGATTTATTTTATTGATTAATTAAATTAATTGTGTTGAATTGAATTAAGTTATTCATTTTGGAATTAATAGATATTTTGATTGAAATTGGAAAAATGAAAATATGTTTTAATTTGCATTTTTTTTTAAAATTAGAATGTAAAAGAAATTTAAGATATTTCCTATTCTATTTTTGAAAATTTATGAGGGTGGTTGGATAGATATTTCATTTTTTTTTTTTTTCTATTATTGGGATTTTGATGGAGTTTTTTTTAGAGAGAATGAAAATTGAAAAATAAGGGAGGAAAGGAATTTCTGGTTTGGTTTTGGATTTGGAGAAGCAAGTTGGATTTCTTGGAGGAGCTGGAATCAGAAGAAGAATTCAGAGCACCATTGACAACCTTTCAAGCTTTTGGAAAACCAAGTTTTCTTTCTATTAATTTAGTTTTCATTTTGAAAGGTTTCACAATTTTTATTATGCTGTTGAAAATATTTAAACTCTGTTTGCAAGAAAAACCCATGTTCAAATCTTGTTTCAAAACTTTGAAACCTCAGTTTAGAAATGAACTTCTTCAAAAAAAAATTGCATTATGGCTGTAAATAACTCTTTTTTAGAATTTATTTGCTTAACTAAACTGTATTTTTGTTAAATTTGAAAAAAGAAAGAAAATATATATCTATTTGAAAATTCATATATATATATGTATGTAGATATATATGTATGTATATATATATATATATATATATATATATATATATATATATATATATATATATATATATATATATATATATATATATATATGTATTATGTATTTTTGATTTTTTTTATGGGAAATAAAAACTGTTTAGAAATGAAGAAAAAAAATGAATTTTTTAAAAAATCCGCAGGTTTCATGTTTTATGGAATTTTTTTATAATTTATTTTTTTTACCTCACACGGCCACCCACAATGGGTGGGACGGTTGTGTTAAACATAGCCGCTGCCCACAGTGGTGAGTACGGTTGTGTTAAACATAGTCGCACCCACAGCCATGGGTTCGGCTGTGTAAACACAACCGACCTCTAAACTTGGCACGCGCTCCAACACAAATCCATGCCCTATTTCGTGCCTGACTTTTTTTCACAAAAAGAAAAAAATAATAAAGTATATTTTTAATATTTAATATTATATATATATAAATCATTAAAATATATATTTAATATTTTATATTATATGTATATAATATTAAAATATTAATATATATTAATAATAATATATATATATATATATATAAAATAGGGGGGCGATCCTTTGGTGAAATGGTGGGGCTTCTTGCCTGTAGTGCCAACAACCAAGGTTCAAACCTCACGGGGTCAATCTCTACCATGTCAAAAATTGAGATTGGGGGAGACCCTATGGTGAAATGGTGGGGCTTCTTGCCTGTAGTGCCAACAACCAAGGTTCAACCACACGGGATTGCTCTCTATTGTGTCAACAGTTGAGATTGCTTACCCCAAATTAAAAATCTGCGGGCATGGTAATAAAGCTGGATGTCTGCAAAGCATACGAAAAATTCTCATGGGATTTTTTGATTAAAGTAATGCAGCGTATGGGCTTCAACAACCATTGGTGTTCACTTATTAAACAATGTATATCCTCGGTGAGATTTTCTATTTTGATTAACGGTTCAATGTATGGCTTCTTCGGGGTGACCAATGGACTGCGTCAAGGGGACCCTCTATCTTCTTCCTTATTTGTAATAATGGCAGAAGCACTAAGTTGTGCAATCAAAAGGCGCTGCCATCAACAGGTTTGGAGGGGGATTACTGTAGCTCCAAATGTCGAGCAAATCACTCACACCCAATTTACTGACGATACAACCTTGTTTGGTGATGCTAGTTTGCGGGAGGCAAAATGTATCAAAGAAACATTGGAGGAATATGAAACATAGTCAGGGCAAAAAATGAACAAAGAGAAGTCGAGAATATACTTCTTCAACACAAAGGTCCATCTACAAAAGGATATTGCGGCAGTTTTGGGATTCAAAGAAGACAAGCTCCCGACCAGGTTCCTTGGAGTACAGATTTTTGAAGGGGCCTGTAAATCAAAGCACTGGAACGAAGTTTTGAATAAATGCAAAACCAAGGCATTATCATGGAAAAACAAATGGCTAACTTTAGCAGGCATACTGACCATGACTAAATCAGTGCTCTCGACAATCCCAATCTTTACACTTGCCTGTTATGAAGCCCCAAAGAAGATAGAAGCGGGTTTGGAGAAGATTCTAAAAAGATTTTTATGGGAAGGGTCAAATGAAGAAAAGTGAATCTCACTCATTAGGTGGGATATTTCCTGCAAGCCAAAAATTGAGGGGGGTGCGGGACTAAGGAGTATCGAAAGATAAAACATTGCTTTGGGTGCAAAGCTAGTATGGAAAATGTATAGACACCCAGAGAAATTGTGGTCCGGCATAGTGCAAAGTAAATATCTTGACAATGAATCTCCCTCAAGGATCTTAATGACAGATACAATAAGGGGTGGCTCCGCAATCTGGAAATTCATTAACAAGTGTCGTCCGTTGATTACAAGTCATATAACTTGGAGAATTGGAAATGGCAAACTGGCAAGGTTTTGGACAAACTCTTGGAACGACTATAGGAGCTTGGCTGAACAATTCGATTTAGAATTGGAAGTAGGACAGTTGGAGAGAGAAGGGGGTATTGAAATTTGCAGGTATTTCAGTCCAGCTGCATCTTCAGAAGGCGGAAAGGAGAACTGGATTAGTCTGCAACATTTACATCTAGACCAAATTAAACTGAAGGCCATCACAAAAGAACTAAACAATCGGGTAGTCTTAATATCCAGAGAAGATGATTCTATTGTGTGGTGTGGGGAAAAATCAAGAGAATACTCTGCCAAATTGGGATTTCAAATTCAGGCAGAAATTGGCGCAAGAATAGATTGGCTTGTGAAATTATGTTGGGACCAAGTAGTGCTACCCAAAGCTGGGGCATTTCTTTGGGTTGCATTCCACAAGAGGTGCTTAACAATGGAACGTTTAAAAAGAATGGGAATTGTAGGTCCAACTCATTGCGTAATGTGCGAACACAATGAAGAGGATGTTGATCATTTATTCCTTTCATGCCCCACTGCAATGTTTTGCTGGGATTGGCTTCAGAACTCTTTTTCAATATCAGACCCGAGATAGAAGAATTTGCACAAATTCCTCAACTCATGGAAGATGGGTAACAAAAATGGATATTGGCAAAGCCTTTGGGTGTTGGCTCCTTCATTGGTAGTATGGGACATATGGAAAGAAAGGAACAGGAGAATTTTCAGAGGCGAAGCACTCGAAAATACCAGGTTAATTGAAAAACTGAAGGCTGCAATTATCGAGGTAACAATTAATAGGACAAGAGTGAAATCCCACTCGAAGTTCACAAAATGGGATGAAGATATTCAGAAAACGTGGGATAGCTTAAGAAGACCAAAGAAATGCACACTCGTAATAGAAAAGGTTGATAGAAAATCAGTACGTTGGTAGGGGCCAATGGATCTCCCTTGGAAATTGAATTTTTATGGGGCGGCAAAAGGGAATCCCGGGGCTGCGGGGGCAGGGTGCATCATTAGAAATCGCATGGGTGAATGCGTCTGGGCTGCCTACAAAAATTTGGGGGAGAGAACCAATAATGTTGCCAAGTTTGAAGCTTTGTTGATGGGAGTTCAATTATGTATCAGTAAGGGAATAAAGTCAATCAAAATTGAGGGAGACTCAATGATTTGCATCCAAGCAATTATAAATGGCAGATCCCCTAGCTGGAATCTTGACGCCTGGGTTGGTCAAATCAAGGAACAAATAGGAAAATTGGAAAATTTTAAACTCGGGCATGCCTTTAGGGAAGCAAACAAAGCTAGTGATTGTCTAGTGAACGCTGGGGTTGGGCAAGTGGATGAGATTATCATCGATTCCAAGGTGGAACGATGGAACAAACTCTTGGATTTGGTGGTAAGTGACCAGGAGAGGAGCTAAAGGTCTCCCGCAAAGGGATACAAATTATAAATTGAGTTGTGTTGGACTGTCAATAGCAGGAGGATTAGCAAATTGGTACATTTGCGGATTTAATCACATCATACGATGGATCTCCACACTTGATCTCCCGTATGGGTCAAACTGGAAATGGAGGCCCTCTATCTCTTACTAGTCACGCATTGTTCTGGATTGACGGTTTCGGCAATTTGTTATCCGGCCTTGGCGAGACGGACCATCGAACTTCTCCATTATCTGCAGGTTACAAGATATTCGTTCGGCTATATTTGGCCCAAGGAATGGGGTTCTAAGGCATCAATGTGAAACCATAAAACATGGTTTTCCAATTGGGAGTTGCCTGTGCTTGTGCTAAGGAGCCTTTAGCAAGCCAATGCTCTCGTCTCTTCGTTTTCCAGAACAGAGAGGTTCATGACACAATTGTTGCAATTGCTACGAAGGTATTAGGCGCGAGTCAACATTGGTGCGATGGCAGAGTATATGAAACTGTATGCAGAGCCCTGGTCGATGTTCATGAATCAAAGGAGTGGGTTGTAGTGTGGCTTAACAGGATTGTTGTTGGCCTCAATGTTTCTGCAATTGCTAATGCAACATTGGAGTTGAGTGCTAGCGGCTGGGTGAGTTTCCTGAGAGCATTCTTTGGCCTAGAACTGGCCCTGGATGAGGGGATGGAGGATGCCGAGGCCATGGTGACAAAAACTTCATGTCAGATGCTTGGGAAGTCTTTCGTACTGGAGTTAAAAACAACAATATGAATTCCTTTTCCTGGTTTATGAATTCAGGTCGGGCATGGATTGGTTCTGATAGCCTAAGGCACTTAACGGAATTGGGGAGTCTTCTGGCTATCTTAAATCAAAGTATGGGGATCTAGGTGATTGCTTTGTGATGAAAGCATTCCCTGTGTATTCTATGGTCTGGTTAGGTGGTTGTCTCCTTTCTTTATGCTGTATAGGTTGGGTTCTTTTTGGCAATTAGGGGTTCCTATTGGCATTTAGGAGATGGTTGTGGTGTTCTATAGCGACAATCTAAAAGGCCTGCGGGCTGAAAGTATTTTGTTAGAATGTAATCGGGAGTTACCCCCTGTTCTTTGGTAACACTCATCTATAAAAAAATTATATATATATATATATAAAATATATAAATAATAAATATATGTATGTGTATATATATATAATATGAGGTTATATTATATGTATATATGTATGTATATATATATATATATATATATATATAGTTGAGATATATTAAAATATTGATTTAAATGATGGAATGATTTAAATATAATTGTGAAATTTTAAATTAATGTATAATAGTCAAATTAATGGATTGATTTTTTAAAAATAATATATTTTGATGGAACAGTATTTAAAAAAAAATAAAATAATATGTTTATTAAGATGAGTTAATTGTTTTTAAAATGATTATGTTGAGAAGAAGAAACAATTATTTATTTTAAAACGATATGCTCTGGATCATAGAAGTAAATGTTTATTATTATTTAAGAGCAATTAGGGAATTACATATCTGGTTAAATTTTATCCTTTGTCTGAAAGATACATAATTTAATTAGTTTTATTGCGGAATTAAACTATTGAATTTTATAAAGGAAGTGGATTTAGGGAATCCAAAGTAGATTTAGTTCCTGTTAAATTGCTCTTTTAAATGTGATTTCTTCTATTATCGCTTTGAGGGAAATTGATTAGAAGGGTTGTTAAGTCTTCTAGATGAGGTTTTCATTTAATTGTGTGGGTTGTCGTAATATGTTAGTCAACCTTTGGATTGCCTTGGGTAGTGCATCTAAATGTATCCAGTTAGATACCCGGTTATCACGAACGGGATGTGTTGACTTTATGTCGTGGATAGGGATTTAATATCCTTAGGTCACACTTGTGTACCCTTGGGTTGTGGAGTTATTCCACGTGTTGTCTTAGAGGAGTGGCTTGCAATGTGGGCTGACACACAAAGTGGTGCCAGGGTAACTCATTGTAAGTTAGTTAATCCAGTGAGAACGTAAATAAACTGATTAGAGGAATAGGTAGTATCAAACACTTAATAAGATTAATTTTTCCTCACTCATGGATGCAAGGGCTTGTATAGACTTGGGATGGGTTGAGAAGGCTTGGAATGGAAAGATCGTTATCTTGTCTTTACGAGAGATGACTAATTCTGCATTGGTTTGCATGAGGGGCCGGGAGTTGTTAGAGGTTTCTAGGATATCCCGAGATGGGGGCTGAGACCTAGGAAGACTTACCAGGATAACCCATGTAACATTGTGATGACACTTCTCCTAAGTTAGCAGTATGTTTGTATCGGTGATGCAATTGATTATTTAACTCTAGAAGCATTGTAACCATTGTGTTAAGTGATGTTGTATTTGTATTTGATTCAATTCAGTTATGTTTTAGCCTGTGTCTAGAGGTAGATGGTCTTGTCTAGGAATCCATGTTACTATCTCCTAGCACGGGGGGTGGACCTTCGGGTATCACTTGGTTGGGTGGAACGTGCACCTTACTCCGTTGGATTTTCTTCTTGTTCGTGTGGATGAGATTTCTAGTTGGAGAGCTCGTGGGATCCAGTTACTTTTTAGGTTTCATTCATTTCATTTTAATCTTGTAATTTATTACCCCTCATTTGTTATCGAGGTGGAAGATGTAATATGTAACCATGCTTATTGGATTTACCTCATTCGGGGAATGAGAGTTGTAATCTTATTGTTAAATTATTGTTATTTTGAAATCATGTGGTATCTCTTATTCTTTGATGTAATTTATCATGTATGGAATGTATGTATTCTTAATTTCTTAAGTAATTAAATGTTATGGTTTCAATTCATGTTTTTTTGTTGTTTGGGTTTTAAAGTAATCTCAATCTCGTAATCTTAGAGGTTGTTGGCAATGGGTAGTGAACTTGCATGTTAATTGTACTTAAAAAAAATAAAAAATTGTGCATTGGAGTAGTTAATTGCAACTTCCTCTAGGGTTGTGTGGTGGGGTGTTACAGATATTTACAAGGATAAGAACCAATTGTCAAGTTCCAATGATAAACCACGCGTATGGGACAAAAATAAAAATATAACCAATAACAGTGTTGTTGACATAAAGTTAAAACAAAACACAGAAAATCAGTCAAGCAATCAATAGAATATACAAATATTAATCCTCTTAGAGGACCACCTCCTAGACCAAAAAAATACTCAACTAGATGCAAGTACATTCCCTTAGGGGAACTAATCAAAATAGCTTTGCATAAAATAATCCAAATGAACTTAATAAAGCTCCCTAATTTTTGAAAATATGAAGAACCTCAATTAAAACCCGCATGGTACAATCACAATGACTATTGTGAGTATCATCAAAGAAAAGGGCACAAAACATCAAACTGCATGAAGCTTACATGCATCATTCAAGACCTCATATATCACAATGAGGTAAGCATTGATCGATTCCCAAGGACCTCTGGAAATAATGAATTAAGTATTTACAAGAATCCTATGCCTGGTCATGCTAAAGGAAACAATGTTGGAAAGTCGAAAGACTACAACCATGTCAACCACCCCTATGACAATGTAATAGGACATACACAGTATTTCAACCACCATATCTTTGTTGTTACAATATATGGAAAAAATATTGAGTGTGGAGTCACTACATGAAGAGGGAGATTCACCATCCCATGATCTCATCCACAATCAAAAGGTCCAATAAAAGAAAATCCCATGGATTATAGTTTAATTGACCATATCAAGAAAACCCCAACACAAATATCAATCTTGGAACTCTTAAGAATCTCCCTTGCATATAAATAAGTATTAGACAAGGCTCTATTACAATTTCCTATACCTAATAATATAGATACAAAACAATTCTAGTCCATGGTAGGGCATATCACATCCAATGATTGCCTTATATTTACAGAAAAAAGACCTTTCCTCTCAAACATATCATAATCACACATTACATCTTTAGGTATATGTCCACAAACATAAGGTAAAGATATTTTTGATAGATGGAGATGTGGGCTTGAATATTTGTACTCTTCAATTGGTTAGACATTTGAAATACTCTAAAGAAGTAATCAAAAGAACAAAAGGAATAACTATCTGAGCACATGATGATAATGAAAGGGAATCGAAAGAAACCATAAAGTTTCCTATACAAGTTGGTTCTACAGTAGCTGAAATGATATGTCAAGTTTTAGACCTTAACTTTCCTTACAACATCCTTTTAGGCCATCCATGGATCCATTCCATGCAGGATATTCCATCTACATATCATCAATGTCTCAAGTTTCCTTTCAATGATATTGAGGTTACCATCCATGGTGACCCAAAACCATTATATTGCAAAGACATGGAAGAAAATATCATAGGTTGCTCCAAGTCCTTATTAATGATGCAAATCTACCTTCATCATCTTATGTTGATCCAACAATGCTTGCATCCACATCTACAGCCGAACAAAAAACATCTAAATTTAAGCTTCAAATACAAGACAATGGTTGTGGTCATTATAACCTTAAAGAATCTTTCTATGTGGGATGACTACCACTTTCTACGAAAACATATGAAAAACCTCATCACATAGACAAGGCATCCAAGACTATCAAGTTCAAACCTACCATCTTTGCAAAATGGGGATAACTTAATACAAAGGTTATAGATGAAGGAGACTTCTTAAAATGGATATATCAAGAAGAACAAGAACTAGCTTCTCTTCTAGTTGATTTGAGTAGCAAAGGATTCCAGATGATCAAGAAAATGGGTTACACATGTAATGGTAGACTTGGTCTAAAACAAGAAGGCATTTGAGAATCCATCCTATTGGAAAAATGACAAAGGTATAAAGGTCTTGGGTATGACACACAAAAATGTGACTCCTCTCGTTGAGGATACCTCTAGCGAGGAAGTTGTAGCTTCTCCCTGGTATAATCCATTTAATAATGATGACATCAAATACTTTCCTATATGCAATGATAACTTTAAGAAACCTCCCTAAAAATGATATAGTATCCTAGCGAAGCTTTCATTTTTTTGCAAAAAATATTAATTTTTATTGGCGAATCTTTCCTTTTTTTGAAAAATATTAATTTTGTTGGTGATTTTTTAAAAATCACTAGAAACATGTAGAAATTCATGGAAAATCTTGACAAAAAATATGAAAATACGTTAATTACCATGGAAAATACTTTCTTTTTAAGAAAATTAAATTCCTATAAAAAATTAAGGGCCTCAGGGTGGAAGTTATTGACTAGTTTAAGGTGTAGTGCTTGTGTCTATAATTCCTTAATATTTTAAATCAAACATTGAATATTTTAAATCAACCCTAAATTATTTTTCATCAACATTTATTTTATTTTCATATAATGTTTTGGCTTTTATTTCAAGCCCCATCTGCATTGGATTATCCCTAGTCATTAGATTATCAATCTTCAATGACCTAAATACAATTTTACGCTTGATGGAATTGGACCTCCATGGGTACATTTTAACTCATGGAATACAACCCCAACCATCATATTTTAAATAAAATCAATGCTAGTGATTAAAAATTAGAAATATGGCAATAAAGTAACCAATAATTATATGATATTATTAGCGAATTAATTTCATTTTCTACTATAAATTATAAAATTAATGAGAATATGATCTAATTAGGTATCAAATGTTGTGGTAATTTTTTGAGTTTTAAAGTTTAATAAAATAAATGTTCTGGCGATTTAATTGAGGCTAAAATAAAATTTTATAAAAATGTGGTGATTCATGTCACCTTACATCTTGTACTATTAGCCAAATTTTGAATCACCAATTTCAACTATTAGTCAATTGGAAAATATTAGCCACTAAAAAAATCATTGCCTATATGTATAATGGAACTCTTTGAAAATGCATCTATATACAATATCACAACCACATCATTCACTTAGCCCATTATAAAAACAATGGCCTCAAACTTGTCTATCCCAACTCATCGATTGGAACCAACAACACACCAATTATTGATTTGTTTGAAAATGATGAAGCTATCACTGAATTCGTGGGACTACAAGATGGCATACCTTTGGGTGATCATAAAGTAGGGTTCAACATAGAACTTGACACTCAAGTATACTATGGTGAAAATATCAAATCCTTTAGTCAAAAAATGACAAACATAAAAATAAAAACAAGATCCCCTAGCGAAAACTACAAAGTGGCACTTTTGGATTGGGAAAAGTAAAAATAAAGGACATATCTAAAGGTGAAAACCTCTTTGAGTGCTTGAGGATGAAGGATTCAATCTCTGGTATCACTATGGATAAAAAAATTCAATGTAGTTCTTGTTGAAGACACACAACTAGTTAATGTCGAAATAGCTATTCAACCTTAGATAACATATTATGCCACATCCCTAGATGACGAAGAACAACACAACTTGGAAAAATTCTTGAAAGAGAGAAAGGTTAAATTTTATTCGTCTTATTAAGATATGTTAGGGCTTGATAAATCATGAGTGGTACATCATCTGATAGTGCATCAAAATGCTAAACCAAAAAAATAGAAGCTCAAAAAAATGCATCCTCAGATTGCACTAGTTAAAGTAGAACTGTAAAAGTTTCCATACGTGGGATTCCTTAGACCTATAGATTATCCTAAGTGAGATTCAAACTTGGTACAGGTTTCAAAACCTACAGGGGGCATTAGGATATACATGGAATTTCAAGACCTTAATAAGGAATATCCCAAAGATGACATTTTGTTACCAAACATCGATATCATAGTAGACCTCATAGCTGAACATGAAATGTTATCTCCCATGGATGGGTTTTTAGGGTACTGTAGACATCCAAATTTGACCACTCTCATATGGTCAAATTCATCCCCTTTATCCGTCTATTGCTTACCCCCCATCAATATTAATTAAACGATTTATTTAATTAATATTTCCCCCTTTTCCTAAGGTTCCTAAGGTATTTAATTTAATAATTAAATACTTTATCTTTTATCCCTTCCTCTCTAAATTAAATGAATATATCAATTTATTCAATTTAGTCATTTGACAATTTGAATTTAAATCAATTTTAAATCCCCTCTTTTCTCTCTCTTTGTCACATCCTCCATAATCCTCTTTTAATATGGATTAGTTTAATTAATCCATGATTAAGATATGCACACCTTTAATCAAGATTAATATCACATCCTCCATAACTTTCAACTTGCTTCGAATCCTTTATTAGCCTCCTTAATCACCTATTTGCACAAACTTAATCTAATCCTCATGCCATTTATGGCATACCTCCAAGTCAACCATCATAAATGCTTTTTCCATTTAGCCCAGACAACCTCTTCCCCATGTGAATTAAAAATTCACATTTATTGCTCCAAGGCTCTCCTCTTCCCCATGTGGATTATTGAGAAATTCTAAAATTCCTCATGTGTCACATCTTCCACATGGGGACAAGGACCTCCTTTATGAGAGAACCTTGTCATATCCCCAAGGTACTTCCAAGTACCTTCTCATCATGTGAATTAAAAATTCACATTTATTCCTCCAAGGTTTCTCTCTTTCCCATGAGGATCATTGAGGAATTCTAAAATTCCTCATGTGTCACATCCCTCCCACATGGGGACAAGAACTTCCTTTTGGAGGAAATCTTCTTGTAATCCCAAGGTAATTTCAAGTACCTCCACATCACATTCCTCCTTTACACCTCATTGCCACATGGCAAGATGTGAGGGCTTGTGATTCCTCAACTCACCATAGCCCTTCATCTTTTCCATGGTGGCCAAATCCTAGCCCTTCATTTCTCTAGAGGATTTTCTCCTAAAATAGAGGATTTTGGCCTCATTTTCACTCATTCACACATTCACACTCTAGCATTCAAGGACTCTTGCATCCAACATTGCTGCAATTTTTAAGCTCATCTTGCATTCATTTTAGGCACTTATCCAAATACCCACCTTCATCGCTACATCCTTCATTGCATCTACATCATTTTGCATATAGTTTTCGGTGATTTTCCATCAAAAGAGCACACAAGCAATTGAATCAAAAGGGCCAACCAACCAATAAACTTGGGCAAGGTAAATCATTGTTTTCATATTTATTTTGTTCAAGTTTAACTCTACTTATCTTGAGGTGTTGTATTGTGTTGTTCTTTCTTTGCATTTCATTTCATTTTGTACTATTTCAGGTTAGAAAACACGCTACACATAGGTACAATTAGATAAGGATAGCATCAAAGGATCAACATAAGACTACATTTACATGCCCATGGGGTACCTACTATTGGAACATCATGCCCTTTGGCCTTAAAAATGTAGGAGAAACATATCAAAGATCAATGACCATAATTTTTCATAACATGTTTCATAAAATTTTGGAAGATTACATGGATGATATAATAGCTAAACCTATAACAAGGAAAGGTCATCTTGAGGTATTGGCTAGAATTTTTGATAGAATGGAAAAATATCAAGGCTTAATCTAAAGAAATGTGTCTTTGGAGTCACTTTAGGATTTTTTTTGGGATACATAGTATCACAAAGAGGAATCAAAGTAGACCCCGCCAAAGTCAAAGTGATCATCGAGATGCCTCCACCTAAAAAAGTCAAGCAACTCTAAAGTCTACAAGGAAAGCTATAGTATATTAGGAAATTTATTGCACAGTTGGTCGATAAATGCCACTCATTACACATCTTCTTCACAAAGGTGTAGCATTAAAATGGGACAATAATTTCCAAAAACCCTTCCAAAAGTTAAAATATTATCTTGCATCATTGCCATTGTTGATTCCATCGATCGTGAATAAACCTTTGATATATATACATCTCAACAATATCAACAACACTAGGCACTCTCCTAGCATAGAATGATGAGTCAGGAAAAGAAAGAGCCATCTACTACATTAGTATAACCTTGGTTGGTTATAAGCTTAATTATACCCTATTGAATGATTTTTTCTAGTAGTAGTTTTTTCTTCCAAAAAACTATGACATTACATGCTTATTCATCAAATTAATATTATCTCTAAATTTGATCCACTAAAGTCCCTATTATAAAAAGTAAATCTTACAGGCTGTGTGACTAAGTGATTTATGATCCTGAGTGAGTTTGACTTTGAATATGTGGATCAAAAGGATATTAAAGGGAAGGTCATAACGGATCAATTAGTAGAGGCACCTATATATGCTAAAAATCCTTTGGTGTCTGAATTTCCAAATGAAGTAGTATTTACCATAACATCAAAAAACCAATGAAAGTTATATTTTGATGGTTCCCATACACAACATGGATCAAGGGAAAGGATTCTATTCGCCACCCCTCAAGGTGATTGCATTCCAAAACACTATAAGCTGGATTTTTCATGCATAAATAACATACTTTAGTATGAATCACTCATAACAGGCTTAAGAATGGCTATTTAGTAGCAAATCAAGGAACTCTAGGTTTATGGTGACTCCCAGCTAGTGGTACGACAAGTTAATGATGACTACCAAACTAAAGATGAAAAGTTGATGCCATATAAGAGAATGGTTTACAGCTTCAAAAAATACTTCATGATCATTACTTTTGAGAAAACTCCAAGGGTCAACAACATAGCAACAGATGCTATGACGATAATTGGGTCTCTACTAGATATGTCACACAACAACCATAAGTGAAAATTTCTTGTAGAGTAGTTTCTCATACTAGCATTCAAATTCCCTAAACTATAATTTATGTGCGAAGTTGTTGGTATCAATTCCCCATGGTACCATAAAATTTACCAATATCTTCATGATGGTATCATTCCACCAAACCTTATCACTAACCTCGATACAACCTTTATCTTAAGATCCTCTCACTTCATCATTATTGGTGATACTCTTTACCAAAGAACTATTGATGGCACATGTTAGGTGTCTTAACCTAGAAGCTACAACTACCTTATAAGAGGTACACAAAGGTTTTTGTAGGTCACATTCAAGTGGCGTCACCCTAGCAAAAAAGTTTCTCAGAATTGGGTATTATTAGCCAACCATGGAACAAGAGGAAAATCAATTTGTAAATAAATACCTACAACAAGTCAGCAACATGGTGATCTCATCCACGCTCTGGTGCAAGAACTATGATCTATAATGACACCTTGGCCTTTCTCACAATGGGGTCTTGATATCATTAGAAATATTTCACCCACATCATCCAATGGCCATAAGTTTATCACTACTACCATTAAGTACTTTATAAAGTGGATTGAATCCATTCCTATGACTTACATCATAAGTAAAAAAATATCCAAGTTTATTCTCAACTACCTAATATGTCGATATGGTCTTCCTCAATCCATTATCATAGACAATGGAACACCTTTTAAAAACTAGGATGTTTGAGAACTTTGCATCTAATTTCATATCCAACACCATTTATCCACACCTTATTACCCTCAAGTGAAAAAACAAGAAGAAGCATCTAACAAGGCTATCTTTAAAATCTTGAAAATGACTGTTAATCATGCTGACTAGTATCAACACTTGTAAATAAATCCTGCCTTATGAACTTATCAAACAAGTATTAGAACACCTATTGGTGCCACTCCATATTCCTTTGTATATGGAAACGAAGCCATCTTACCCATTGAGGTCAAGCTCCCATCACTAAGGGTTTGATTGCAACAAATAATTAATGGTGAAGAGTATTGAATGTGCATATTGAACAAGCTAGAATTGCTAGATGAGCGACATATACAAACACTTAATCATTTGCAATCCTATCAAAATAATCTTTTTAGAAGCTATAACAAGAAAATCAAGGGATGAAACTTTCAAGTGGGAGACCTAGTCCTTAAGGAGGATCAAAAGAATCACTTAGATTAGGACAAAAAAGGAAAATTTGAGCCTAACTAGTTGAGACCCTTTGTTATTACTACATAAAAAAAAGTAAAAATCATAAAAATTCAAAAAAAAGTATAAAATAGTAAAGAGAAAAATCATCCTCTAGTGAAAACCACTTTGGTGATGCTTTGGGAAAGTACCTTGGTGAAAACCTGGAAAACATGCACCATGTGTAAATAAGCACCATCTACCATCTATCAAGTGCTCCTTCTCTTATCATCCATAATAAATTCTCATCCATCCATCCACATCCCTAGTATGGCTTGGTATTTTACTAGTATCTATCACTATCAGTACCACATGACATTAGCCTAAGGTCATCTTATCCATCTTATAATGAGGTAATCTAACATGTGACTGGGGGAATCCTCTTGAACCTAGTTGTTAGAGTGGATTCTTGTATATCACCTAAAACAAAAAACAAAATAAAAAATTATCAAAAGAACAAACATAACCTGAAAACATCTAAAAAAGACAAAAAAGTTTGATTTTTTTAAAAACAATAAAGAAAAATCACCCATCCCAAACCATCCATCCACAATAAATTTATCATCCATAATAAACCTATCATCACCCTCACCTTTGACAAAGTCAACAAAAGCAACTACAACAATTGTCAAAACACAAATATTCACACAAAATCATAAGTCTTGATCATTGTCAAAACATATCCATTAGCTTTCTTATCAATGACCTAAATCATTTTTACAATAAAAATCAACATCCAATGAATTTCTTAACAAATATATATTTCCTACAATAGACATCATTTTGGACATCATCTAAACCTAAACTCTCTGATAAGAGATATGATAGAGTTGATATGTTTTGTCCGTTAGTATTTTCTTTTGGTTTTATCTTTTGTCTCATTTCATCACTCACTCGAATCTACCTTGATCTTCAATATCTTGGTGTGTCTATAGGGGTACATAATGCTGCATTTTCATTTCTTTCATCTACTATGTTTGTTGGATGTTCTTGTAATATGACCTTGGTTAATACTTTCCTTGTGTGTGTAGGGATAGTCTTGAGTAATACAATGAATTTTGCATATCAGGTTCTTTATACATTTTGTGTATTGGTCTACTAACTTCAATGGATTAATTCTCTCACATGATAAAACAAGGTTTCTATATGTTAGGTATGAACAAGGATATTCCTATATGCTTGTAGAGTCAAATTCCATGCAATAGATGTTGGAAATATGTGCCTCAAACATTACAGGCTGAAACCTCCATTATAGTCAAGTCGGTATTACACTATAATTGTCTGGCTGACTAACAGGTTTGTTTTATTTAGTTTTGAACAGGTCGTTGTGACTTTGTTATTGTCTTACCGAAAGGTTACACTGTGGAGTCTATCACTGTAACATGCTGTATTCGTTATGACCTTATAGCGCTTGGGAGACCTCTAGCTAAAAGGTCATTCAATCGTGTATTGGCGAGACTCTTGGCAACTATTGTCTTCGGTGAAGCTAAAGGTTCTCACTAAGATGTCTCAGCGAAGTGTTAATGTCTTGCCGACAACATTTACTTTATGGTCCTCAGGGTAACTCATGTTGGCTTGGTGAGAAGTCATAGCGAAAGCAAATGTTACGCTGACAGTGTTTAGTTTGTTTCATTGGGGAGACTTGGCTGAAGGAAGTGCCATCGGTAAGATGTCCTACCGAAGTGGATATGTCTCAGTGACGAAGACTTAAGTGTTAGTCTTCGGTGTAACTCTTGTTGAATGGTGGTCATCAGTGGAACACTGTGTTTTTGGTAAGAAGTCCTAGCGATTCTGATGAGTCTCACCGATGTTGAAGAATCTTCGAGGTAACTTAATGATCTCGAGGAAGCGTCTCAACGATAAGCTCTTGTCTTTTCGACTATTCTTTGGAGCTCGTTATGACTTAATCTCATCGGTATAATGTCACACCGAAAGTTATGAGTTTGGGCGACATCGATACATGTGGAGAATGTCAGAGAGAGGTCCTAGCAAGAATGATATGTTATGCTAACTGAATTTTTTCTTCGGAGTGACTTGTGACATCGATATGAAGTCTCTTGAAGCTCAGTAGAACATCCTGGCAACTACGATGACTTTTGGCGACAACGGTATGAAGTATATGCGGCATCGGCGAGACACTGTTAGTGTCTCACTGAGATGCCAGAGCATTACAAATTATGTTGACCGTCTGACTGTCATACGTGGAATCTCGTGGATGAATAGAGGGAGCCGAAAGTGAACCATTAGCAGTTGGTTCGTTGTGACAGTTCTATGAGAAAGCTCGACAGTCAGGGAATACCATGGATATAGTTTGGAGTTGGAGACCCTTGGGGGTTGGATAGTGGTTCGATCAACAGTGGAGTGTGAAGAATTCAAACTATATCAGTAAAGGAATTAAAATCTGTAAAGGATGTAACTTGGAAGTTTTGGTTCAAAGAATGTACATGATGAATGTTGTTGTATAATGACACTGGAAAGATAAGTCTGGAAGTTGTATGTAATTTTCATTACTGTAATACAAAGTGATTTCTCTTGGTGTGGTGGGTTTTTCTCCCGTAAGGGTTTTCCCATGTATATCTGGTGTTCATGTGTGATTGTCAAATACTCTGTTTTTGTAATTTGTTTCATAGTGCATCTTAACTTTGACTGTAATTGTAAATTTTAAAGTGTATCTACATTCTTTCTTGAGGTATTGACGTTAGGAGAATTGTTTTCCGCATCTATTTTTCCTTACAAGTGGTATCATAGCCTGGCCAGTTGTGTTATCCTTAGGGGTACATTGGGTTTTTTGTGTCAATATTGTTCAGTGGGAGTTTTGTAGAGATTGTTATTTCTATTTACAGATTAAGATGTCTAGTTCATCTGTGAAGATTGAAATAGAGAAATTCAATGGAAGTAACTTTGAATTATGGAAACTCAAGACAGAGGATCTCTTAGTAGATCGAGATCTTTGGATTGCTGTGTCTGGAACTAAACCTACAGGCATGAAGTAAGAAGAATGGGACCTTGCAAATAGAAAAGCTAAGGGGCTGATAAGGCTCTATTTGGCAGACTCAGTTCTTCTCACTGTGCATGAAGAGAAGACTGCCTCTCTCTTGTGGAAAAGACTGGCATCTATTTATCAGGGGAAATCTTTGGTGAATAAGTTGTTCCTGAGGAAGAAGCTCTACTCTTTGAGAATGCAGGAAGGAGGGTCTGTAGTTGATCATTTGAATGCATTTAACATGCTGCTCACACAATTAACATCTGTTGGTGTAAAGATTGAAGAAGAAGATCGCTGTATGCTTTTGTTGTGTTCTTTGCCAGACTTTGGGATCATCTGGTGATGGCTATTGGGAGTACAACATCCAGTTTCAAGATGGAAGATGTTGTTGGTTCTTTGCTGTCAAAAGAGATGAGAAGAAAATCTTCTGAGATGGCTAAGGAAGCTCTTGCTGTCAGAGGAAGGTCAAAAGGAGGCAAGAAGAAGGACAAGAAGTCCAAATCGAAATAAGAAGGGAGATCAAAGTCTCCTGGCAAGAAGTCCAAGGTGAAATGCTGGAACTGTGGGCAACCTGGTCATGTTCGAAAGGATTGTAAAGAGGAGAAAAAGAAGAAGAAGGGCTCTTTCGATAATGGTTCTTCTCATAGTGATGGTGATGCCTTCATTGCAGCTTTGACTACTCATGCATCAGATGATGTCTGGCTGATTGATTTTGGAGCATCATTCCACATGACATCTCATAGAGAATGATTCAAAAAGTATGAAGAATACAA
The DNA here is from genome assembly GCA_007258455.2 of Sequoia sempervirens. NCBI lineage: Eukaryota > Viridiplantae > Streptophyta > Pinopsida > Cupressales > Cupressaceae > Sequoia > Sequoia sempervirens. The sequence goes on along the minus strand of VDFB02281492.1, from coordinate 940,963,663 downwards.
TGGTGGAAAGGTGTACTTGGCGAGTGATTCAACTTTGGAAATTGTTGGCCGTGGAAGAGTCATAATCCAATTCCCTGATGGCAGAATAAAGGGGATCAATGATGTGATGCACATACCTGGCTGGCTCAAAATCTTCTTTCTCTTTGTAAGCTTAATGATATCGGAGTACAAGTCTTGTTCTCAGGAAGTGGCTGCAAGATGACAAGAGGTTCAATGGTACTGGCTAGAGGTGCTCGAATTGGTACCCTATACAAGCTAGATGCACAAGTTGTTCAATGTAACAGTGTCTCCTCGAAGTCACTGGAAGCTGCTCATGGAGGTAAAGAGGAAAATATCCCTAATTATATAAACTCTACGGAAGTAAAACTCCCTGCAGAGAAGACTATGCTTTGGAATCATAGGTTAGGCCACATAGGAGAAAAAGGTTTAAAAACCTTGAAGAACAAAAATCTTGTTGAGGGGCTTGAAGATTGTAATTTCGAATTTGAATTCTGTGAACACTGTATATATGGAAAGCAGCACCGTGTTTCATTTTATGATAGTCCTCATAAATCTTCTGGTTTGTTAGATTATATCCATTCAAATGTGTTTGGTCCAGTGAATGTTCCTTCATTGTCTAAATCAAGATACTATGTGTCGTTCATTGATGATTATTCAAGGAGAGCATTTGTTTATTTTTTAAAAGGTAAATCAGAAGTGTTCAGTTGATTTAAGGAGTTTAAAAATCTTGTTGAAAATCAGACTGGTAGGAAAATAAAATGCTTAAGGAATGATAATGGCGGTGAATTTTGTTCTGATGAATTTGAAAGATATTGTAAAAACCATGGAATCAAAAGACACAAGACTACACCTTATACTCCACAGCAGAATGGAGTTGCAGAAAGGTTCAATAGGATAGTGATGGAGAGAGCACAAGTATGCTTAGTAGTGCTGGTTTGGAGGAGAAGTTTTGTGCTGAAGCTACTGCTACTACATGTAACTTAGTCAATCGGTCTCCAAACTCTGCTCTTATTGATAAGACACCTATGGAAGCGTGGTCTGGTAAGAAGCCCTCTCTTAGACATATTAGAGTCTTTGGCTGTGAAGCATATGCTTATGTGCCAGATGTAAAAAGATAAGCTAGAAACAAGGCTATCAAATGTATTTTCATTGGCTATAGTGCTAACATTAAAGGATACAAGCTTTGGAATCCTATTACAGAAAAGGTTGTATACAACAAGAGTGTAATATTTCGTGAGCTGAAACCTTCCACCTTGGATCTGCAGTCAGAGACAAAGTCTAAAAACAGTAAGGATGTAGCATCAATTCCTCCTACACCAGAGAAAGAGGAATTGAAGATTCAAAATGTACCTGAAACTGAGGAGAGCTCAAGCAGTTCTGACAGTTCTGAAGAAGAAGAACCTCAGCCTCAGCCAGTGAGGAGGTCAACCCGAGAAAGAAAACAACCAGATAGGTATGGGTTCTCATTAATTGATTCTACTTGTGCCTACACTTTAATTTCTAGCACTGATGAGCCTAGGACTATAAAAGAGGCAATTAAAATGTCTGATTCAAATTCTTGGTTGGAAGCCATGGATGAAGAAATGGCATCATTAGATAAAAATGAAACCTGGAGTTTGGTGCCCTTGCCTAAAGGTAGAAAACCTGTGGGCTGCAAATGGGTATTTAAGAAAAAGATTGGTCTGGATGGCAGTATAGAAAAATACAAGGCAAGACTGGTTGCAAAGGGTTATTCCCAAGTAGAGGGAATTGAGTATGGGGAAATCTTTTCTCCTATAGCAAAGCTGACATCCATTAGATTTCTATTGTCACTTGCAGTTGCGTATGACTTAGAGGTTGAAAAGATGGATGTGAAGACAACATTTCTTCATGGTGATCTTGAAGAAGAAACCTATATGTCCCAGTCTGAGCACTTTGTTGAAAAAGGTAAAGAAAAATTGGTATGCAAATTAAAGAAGTCTCTGTATGGGTTAAAGCAGTCACCTAGAATGTGGTACCAGAAATTTGATACTTATGTATTATCTTTAGGCTTTGAGAGATCAAAATTAGATCACTGTGTATATTATAAAGTTGAAAGTGATCAAGTGCTTGTTATTGCTCTTTATGTTGATGATATGTTGTTCATAGGAAATAACAAGCTAATGATTTCTGATCTTAAGTCTTAGTTGTCTGCTAAGTTCGAAATGAAGGATCTTGGTGCAACAAGGTATATTCTGGGGATGGAAATAACCAGGGACATGAAGAATAGAAAGCTTTGGCTCAGTCAGAGTAAGTATATAAGGACTGTTCTAGAGAGATTTTGTATGAATGATTGCAAGCAGTTAGTTGTTCCAGTCATGTAGGGAACGAAGCTATCTGTTGAAGACTATCCAAAATCTCCTACTGAGATGGAGGATATGACTAGTGTACCCTATGCAAGTGCAGTAGGCAGTCTCATGTATGCAATGGTCTGTACAAGACCAGCCATTGCCCAAGCAGTGGGAGTACTTAGTCGATTTATGGCAAATCCAGGTAGAATACATTGGGATGTTGTGAAGAGAGTTTTTAGATATTTGAAGGGAACTTCAAATTTTGCATTGTGTTACTATGGGAATTTGGTTGAATCACATAGAACTCTCAACATTCATGGATATGTAGATTTTGATTGGGAAGGAGACATTGACAGCAGGAGATCCACCAGTGGATACGTTTTAATATTGAATGGTGGTGCAGTGAGTTGGATGAGCAAGCGACAGGATGTAGTTGCTTTGTCCACTACAGAGGCTGAATACATGGCAGCTACCCATTCTTGTAAAGAAGCTGTATGGTTGAAACGTTTGTGTTCTAACATTGGTTTTGATGCAGGGGAAATAACAATTTTATGTGACAGTCAGAGTGCCATTTGTATGGAAAAGAACCCAACTTTCCATGCCAGAACGAAACATATTGACGTACAGTACCATTTTGTATGAGATATGGTTGAGGATGGAAAGGTAAATTTGGAGAAAGTTGATACTCTGGAGAATGTTGCAGATGCATTGACGAAGCTAGTGAGCACAAACAAGTTCAGGTGGTGTGCCAGTTCAATGGGCCTTAGTGCCCATGTTTTTCAGTAAGTATTATTTGTGCTTTGGAGGTGCCTGTATGATCTTCATCAAGTGGGAGATTGTTGGAAATATGTGCCTCAAACATTACAGGCTGAAACCTCCATTAGAGTCAAGTCGGTATTACATTCTAATTGTTTGGCCGACTAACAGGTTTGTTTTATTTAGTTCTGAATAGGTCGCTGTGACTTTGTTATTGTCTTACCGAAAGGTTACACTGTGGAGTCTATCATTGTAACATGGTGTATTCATTATGACCTTATAACGCTCAGGAGATCTCTGGCTGAAAGGCCATTCAATCGTGTATCGGTGAGACTCTTGGCGACTATGGTCTTCAGTGAAGCTAAAGGTTCTCGCTAAGATGTCTCAGTGAAGTGTTAATGTCTTTCCGACAACATTTACTTTGTGGTCCTCAGGGTAACTCATGTTGGCTCGGTGAGAAGTCATAGCGAATGCAAATGTTATGTCGACAGTGTTTGGTTTGTTTCATCGGGGAGACTTGGCCGAAGGAAGTGCCATCGGTAAGATGTCCTACAGAAGTGGATATGTCTCAGTGATGAAGACTTAAGTGTTAGTCTTCAGTGTAACTCTTGTCGAATGGTGGTCATCAGTGGAACACTGTGTTTTTGGTAAGAAGTCCTAGTGACTCTGATGAGTCTCGCCGATGTTGAAGAATCTTTGAGGTAACTTAATGATCTCGGGGAAGCGTCTCGGCGATAAGCTCTTGTCTTGACGACTATTCTTCGGAGCTCGTTATGACTTAATCTCATCAGTATAATGTCACACCGAAAGTTATGAGTTTGGGTGACAGCGATACATGTGGAGAATGTCGGAGAGAGGTCCTAGCAAGAACGATATGTTATGCTGACTAAATGTTTTCTTCGGAGTGACTTGTGACATCGATATGAAGTCTCTTGAAGCTCGATAGAACATCCTGGAGACTACGATGACTTTTGGAAACAACGGTATGAAGTATATGTGGCATCGGCGAGACACTGTTAGTGTCTCACCGAGATGCCAGAGCATTACGAATTCTGTTGACCATCTGACTATCATACGTGGAATCTCGTGGATGAATAGAGGGAGCTGAAAGTGAACAGTTAGCAGTTGGTTCATTGCGACAGTTCTATGAGAAAGCTCGACAGTCAGGGAATACCATGGATATAGTTTGGAGTTGGAGACCCTCGGGGGTTGGATAGTGGTTCGATCAACAGTGGAGTGTGAAGAATTCAAACTATATTAGTAAAGGAATTAAAATCTGTAAAGGCTGTAACTTGGAAGTTTTTGTTCGAAGAATGTACATGATGAATGCTGCTATATAATGACACCGGAAAGATAAGTCTGGAAGTTGTATGTAATTTTCATTACTGTAATACAAAGTGATTTCTCTTGGTGTGGTGGGTTTTTCTCCCGTAAGGGTTTTCCCACGTATATTTGGTGTTCATGTGTTATTGTCAAATACTCTGTTTCTATAATTTGTTTCATAGTGCATCTTAACTTTGACTGTAATTGTAGATTTTAAAGTGTATCTACATTCTTTCCTGAGGTATTGACGTTAGGAGAATTTTTTTCCGCATCTAGTTTTCCTTACAATAGATACAATACCACCCTAGTTCTTCATACCTTGGTGCATTGTGTCTACTTTCTATATCAAAATAAAGATTTCTCTACATTATCTAGCATAACATAAAGAAAAATAAAAATCATTTTCCTATCTCATGTCACATATGCAAGAAGATCTCAAAATACATCCACTAATCATAGATTTATTGGTATTTGATCAACATCATCTCATTCACTCTATCTCATTCTATTATGTCTATCTATACATCCATTCTTCTATCCTATGAGCATCATACTATCATTTCTATCCAAGTATCATGACACATTCCAAAAACATTCATCCCCTCCTGCATCCATACACTGGCAAAAACATCTCATATTATCCATCATGCATAATCATGATATATCATATCAAAATATAAAAAGTAGAACCATGTCCATACATCATTATATCATGCATATCATACATCCCACATCCATGAATCATTAGCAACATCATGATCATACATCATCACATCATGAAAACATTAAATATCAAAAGCATACATCCATATATCATACACATCTATAAAAATCAATGAATCACATCATCATATCATAGCCATGTCAAAAAATAATCTCATCTCATGTATCATCAAAAATGAAAATTTCATGATACAATCATCAAATGTGTGATATATCAACGATCTATATAAATAATATATATATATAAGGCCATCAATAGCCAATGAATGTATGTACAAGAGAATATCTATACAAAGTCTGTCTACAAAATACATCAATCATATGTACAATGTATCTACATAGAAATCCCTCTCTCCTCTTGATCAAGAGGAGGTTGAGGAGGAGGACCCATCTGATGTATGAGGGATATTCTATTGGGCCTATCCCTATGAGTGGCCTTATGAAGGTCGACCCATTGATCCTGAACATATAATCCTATCAAACCCATAACACTCCTATGAGAAAATCTAGGTTTTCGTCTATGTGCAGGAACTACTATATCATATAATGTCCGATAATAAGTAACCTCACTTTGGAGCAACCTAATGGCCTAAATATGTAGATAAATTGGGATGACATGGCCCTATCTCACTACCTCTAGTTGTTTTCAGTGACCTCTTGCTTGGTCTTTCTTTGTTTCAATTTGTGATAGCTAGAACTCTAGCTACTATTGGTGAGTGATCTCAATGTCCCTCTCTGTGGTCCATTGTGCCAAATAGACCGTAAGACCATACCACTCCTAGTGGTATCCATTGTGCTCTCTCTAAGATTGATCACAATGTTATAGAGTGACACAAAGCCTCTGATCATCAGGCCCACCTTCTGGTCCTATACCATGACCTCTAATTGACACTATAGTAGCAACAATAACTTGTCCCTATACCTATACATGCCCTTGATCCTTGATCTCTACCACATGCACCTTTGCTACCACCCTCTACCTCTACTGATGGGCTCTCCCTGTCTCGACCTCTCTACATCATCAACCACCAATAGTTCCCCCATCTAGATCTATAAATAAAAGAGGTCTCTGAGGGACCCACAATGCATCATAGTCAGTTGAAACTCCAAGATTTTCCTACCCATCGACCCAAATCCACTGAACCTATACCAATTAAGGAAAAATTGTCATGGACACTTGAGGAGAGGGAATAAGCCCCCACTCTACTATATACCTAGTAGTCTATGCAAAAATGGTGTGATAGTCATCAATCGAGACATCCTGTTGCTCCCCAAACTGACATTGGACCCTATTAGGAAGATATCTATCTAATATGTATTTTATCCTACCAATCAACCATTTCGTCTGTCGTAAATATGGAATATGCTTGATATCATCATCCCAAGCCTCTATTTGAAGCTATGGTCTCCACTGGAACTCTTCTATCTCATCTACCAGGTTCCTCCAGTGGTCCAAGTCTCTTGTGCACTGTTGTATCAACATAGTGTCATAATGATAGACCATTGAATAATTTTCCTTCCATATTACCTCTCCAACCAATCTGAGCATGAAAATTTTCTCCCAAGCCCAACATGAAATAGGGTAACTCCCACAGACAAGCTGGTAGAAGACCTATACACCACCTGGTACATATCATGATATAGATGGTCCAGGATGCATGAGCCCCATACAAAGGCACATGATTCCTCCCTGATCATCTTGAGGACTCTACCCCATCCAATGTTGAACCTCCTCAATCTCCTATTTGGAATAATCTATCCATAAATAAGTTCAACTACCACAACGATGGTGTTGCTAACTAAGCTGATATACTATTGTAAGTTGATTTTTCCATCATCTACCTTGAGATCATCATCTCCCATGACCCACTCCAAGACCTATGCACCATGATCATCATCATATACAACCTACTCGCCATGGATGGGTACCCTCAGGATATGTCAGGCGTCCTCTAATGTGATGGTATCCTCCCAGTGGGTAGCAAGAATAGGGATGTTTCTGATCTCCATCTCTCAACCAATGCAGTCATCAAGGCTTGATGAGCCCTGATCTTTAGTATATAAGCGATGTAATACAGTCTAACTGCACTCAAGGACTCAACATCAATCTTTGTGAGATGCACCATCCTATCCAAAACTTGTAGTTGTCACTCCCTTGATAGGATAGGGTCAAGGAAAGCCTGCAATTATAGTGCTCAAAACATCAATTTGTCAAAAATGTGTAAAAATATAGGTTTGATTATGCGTAAGGAAAAAGCAATATTTTTTTCAAAAGGCTCACTTTGTCATAGTCAAAAGAAAGCCCTTTTTCAAAAGGCTCACTTTACCAGAATAAAAGTGAGCATTTTCTCAAAGCGTTGCATGAGCATAGTCATATGTGCTACACTATTTTCCTATCTTGATGCTTTTGCGATAGTGTAACACTTTTGACAAAAGTGTCATGTTGATCTTCATAAGCATCATGTTAGGTTTCATAAGCATCTCTTGTGAAGTGACTTGTTTGTTGACCTAACTTTATCTATATTTTTTACTACCTCAAAAACTATGTGTAAACTAAGATGGATTAGTCATATAGTGGGGTGTCTGCTCTAGCTAGCCGCTAGAAATGATGGACTATATTTGCATGATGTGGAGCTTAATTTCCATGTGACATAGCATTAGGGTCTTGCAAAGGTGTTTGGAGGGGCATCAGATAGATTTTTTATTTTTTATAGCAACATCAAGTCTTTGAAACAATGTAATAGGTACATTGTCTTAAAGAGGGGCAAAATTTAGACACCTAAAATTGTTTGAACATATCACACATTCTGAAGTCACTTATTAACATTATTTTCCTCATTATCACCTAATTTCTCATTTTAATTAAATAATTTTGAATTATTTGATTAAATTCATTATTTTCCTCTATTAATTAAATAATTAATGTTATTTGATTAATTCACGAGTTTTCATCATTTTCTCACTAATTCCCCTTAATTAAATAATTTTGAATTATTTAATTAAATTCAATTTCCCTCTTTTCACAATGATTAAATAATTTTGATTATTTAATTAATTCTAATTTTTCTTCAATTCCACTTGATTAAATAATTTTTAATCATTGAATTAAAAATCTTAATTCCTTCTCATCCTCACAATTAAATAATTTTCTTAATTATTTAATTTCCTAATTTTCCTCCAACTTGCACAAAGTATATTCCCTTTTCAAAATATCTTCTTCCCTCCAAAATATCTAAATGTCATATTCCCTCCAAAAAGATTATTCCATAATTCAAATTCAATTTTGGATAGATATTTTCCCTCCAAAATATCTTTAACCAAATTTCCATGAAAATAGGGATAATTTGGGCTCTCATTCATCCTCCACCCTTGATCTTCCATGATCTCCTTGATTCCCTCTCACCTGTCAATATTCAAATTCAATCTCCACCATTGATCAGATATCTGCAAATCTATAAAATAATTCATTCCTTCATCAAAAAATTTACAATTTTCATGAGCTTGGGCATTCTTGAATTCTTGAGAAATCTTGAGCAATTGAGCATTAATTGTGAGTCACATCCATCAATCTTAGCCTTTTCAATTGTGGTTTATGCTCAATAGAGCAATCCACATACATTTCAAGCATAATCCACCAATGGGATTATAGGTTTTCATGTTTCTTTGATTCAACTGTGTTTGAATTGTATTCGTGTCTTTTAATTTGAATTTTTGAAGTATTTTTCATTCAATTTGATTGAGTATGGGCTAATATGATCAATCTTTCATGGATTTTTATTGTTTTGTACTCTAATTGCTTGAATTATGTTTTATAACCAATACCCATATTTTAGAGGTATGGTTTGCAGGTTCAAAGGATAAGAATGGATCTCAAAAATGATTTTATTTTTCTCTTTGGATAGGTTAGGGTTTAGTAGAAAAAACCTAAGCATTTTAGTCATGGCACTACACAGTTTTTATATTTCTTCATTGACTAGCTATGGGTGGTTTCTGGTCACTTAAGTTATCACTTAAGCCCTTCAAGTTATTCTGCAACTGGCCCCTTGTCCTAAGTGTTTACCACCCGAGCGAGTAATACGGACTATGGTATTTCCTAAGTCTGGTGGTAAATATTTTTTCTATGCATGATTGATGGTGGAGATCAATATTGATGATCGGGTGGCTCTCGCGTGCCCATGCTACACAAAAGGTGTCATCAATAGTTTTCTACGGAAGCATAAAAATGCGACACCTGTCTTGGTGGGACCAAGTCTATGGAATTATGTAAAGTATGCTAGGATTAAGATCTAATGGTGGTTGATGAAGATGGAAGATGGAACAATGTTCACTATCACACAAAAGATTATGTGGGCCCCTATTGTGAGGTGGTAGAAATGTGGTATGTTGACGTGTGTCCCAGATGACGTTGAAAAGTTGTAAGCCCATCCAAAGTAGAATATTTTCTTGGTGTATGCAACAATAATCGATGACATGGGTTTTAAGTGAATATGATCCAATGATAGTGTTTTAAAGTTGTGAGTTCAAATGATAACCATTTGATCATGGTGTGAAATTAAAGGTCGATGACCAAAATTTAAACGTGGATTCTTTTAATGGCTAGGTGGAGGAAAATGATGGTGAAACTCTTAGTCAAGCTTGAAACTGACACAAAGGACAAATGGAATGTTGTAACCACTCCAACTACCATTTTTATTAGTGATGGGATGAATGGATGATGACATAAAAGCTTAGTTAGCCACAAAATCTGATAGTTGAAAATCATGTAAGGAATGATCATTAATGCATATCAAGCCCTATATTTGTTGTATGCTAAAAAATAGAAAAATCATAGAGATTAGGTTAGTGGTGCATGACTCAAGGTGATAATTCTCATCGATGAAGAAAAGAATAGATGAATCAATCTAAAAGAAGAGAATGTTGTGTAAGTGAACATTGCAAGAAGATACCTAGATTGTAACACAAAAAAATATTTGGGATTTGTATTGAGAATAGAAAGTATGTGCGAAAAAACATAAAAAGGTGAGAAGAGTAGAACAAAGATATGAGTTGTTGAGTGGGAAACAACAATAGAGAGATAGAATAGATGATGTTCTAAATAGAAGAGAATGAGTAGTTGCAGATCAAGTCTATAACAAAGAATTAGATTCATTTGAATCAACTATAATCTAGAGTTGTTGCTCCATATATTCTTTGTTGTAATTCTAATTGGTTGTTGCCTTCAGAAAGATGAGTAGGTGCTCAGTAAGGGATGTTGGAAAAACAAGGATAGACAACTGAGAGGGGGGGTGAATCAGTTGTCACAAAATATTTAAAATTTTCTAACTTTACTTAACTTAATCTTAGATCTGATGAATGAATAATAAACCATAAACAATCAACACATCAGGAACAAAAAGAACACCAAGATTTTTTACGTAGAAAACCTGTTAGGGGAAAAACCATGGTGGATGTTAGTCCACAATATTATAACCTATTAAAAGTATAATGAAAGATAATGGGAATGCACATGCATTCAGGCACACTTCCTAGAGCTCACTACTCAAATACAAGAGGGCTCACTGCCCAACAATACACAGTAATTTGGATTATATCCATAGGGTGTGAAATGAGAAAATAGCTTCTACACAAGCCTGATTATAGTTCCAGTTAAGCACAAAAAACCTTCTTCTCACTCTGCTCTGCAATCAAATGAATAGATCAATATTCACACACTTTCTCTTCTCTATATTTTCTTCTCTTTCACACACACTCACACTTCATTCACACAACCACTCTTATATATCTGCAACATGAAAATACATCAAAAACTTAGTTGGCCAAAAATATAGAACATATTTACAATGTGGATCAAACACCGTCTGCTAATATTATGATGCAACCTAAAAAAATATCTTCGAGCACGCCAAACATTCAAATTTAAATCTTCAATCATTCGCAACACATTACAACCATCATGTCGGCCAAGAACATGAAAAACTTGATCATACCGAGAAAAATCTTTGACCACGGGCACACCAATCAACGTGGACATTAAAAAAGGATAGAGAATGATCTAGAAGCATCCAAAAAAAACAAGAACTAATAGAGAATCATCTGCAGCAACAAAAATTACTAGAATCACATAAACTTCAATCAGGAACACTGACAAAACCCACAGAAATACTGTCAGAACACAATGTTTCATAGCATGATCAAATCTTCACACGGACCTCTGAAACTTCCGGTAGATTATCTAGATACTCTCAACAATAAACCCTTTAGTCCACAACAACTGATCTTCAACATATAAAAAAAAACACCTTCATGACCTTCACTGTTCCATTGGCAGCCTGCAACTCTTTCTTTAACAATTTTCTCAATATTGTCGACATATACAACCTTCAATACAATAATGCTAATAGTGTTGACATCAATGACAACCACATATCAGCAACACAACCACAACATCCAACAAGGGAGTGCATGCTTCCTTGGAGTTGGTGCTCCTAAAATAGGAGATTGGTATCTCCTTAGGGTTGGTTCCCTTAAATATTATAACTAGTGAGGTTCTATTGTGAGGCTAGATTAGGATAGTAGATTGTAGAAGCTATTCTCACTGTGGTTTTTCTCATATTGGGTTTTCCACATATATCTGGTGTTATGTTGATTTTTGTGCATTTGTGATCTTTGCATGTTTAATTTATCTACATTTAAAAGATAAAAGATAAGTTTTATTTGATCTACTGATTCACCCTCCACCTAATGGATAGTTGTGTTCTAACAATAACTAATTATGGTTAGTAATAATGATTTATTTTGTTATAATATCATAAATGATTTATATGTAATATTTATTATTTTACTTTAAGATAACTTATAAGTTACATTGACTCTTATTAACTATAACTTATAAACATAGTACACCTAATATTTTTATGTTGGATTTTTTGAAGAATGTAAATATTTTTATTGATATCTTTAAACAAGAAGATTGAATTTCTAGAAAAATATAAAATAATAATTGGATGTAAGGGGGAAATACTTTCCATGCATATGTGGAAAAAAAGAAGTGATGTTATGAATATTTATTAGGGAGATTGTTGGTATTGAATAATATTTTTGTAATACATTTCTTGTTCTCAAACTAGTTGTTGCAAACCCAATTTAGGTGAGCCATGACATGTTTCTAGTTATTCATCCTTCTAAACAATGTATACATTTAAAATATTCTAGCATGTGCTATGCAACCATTTTTGAAAATGATAAGTTATAATATCTTAGGGTTCAAATTACAATATGTTATATTCCCATGTCATCCATGATTCAATGATAATATTGGTTATATTAGATTGTGTCCATTTGGAAGGAAATAACTATAGTCACTCAACCCATAAATAAATATAAAAAAATCCTAATTAAAAAAATGATTATGATCCTTTCTTAGGTATAACTAATATTATTTTTTATTATATAAGTAGGGAAAAGGGCCTTGATCCCACCAGCTGTAAAAAGAGCTAAAGCAACAAAAAAGAGACAGGCTGGGAAACAACACTAGTCGAACCAAACAAAATAACATCCAAACTACATATTGTTAAGCAACCTTAAGAGGCATGTGGGCCATATCATTTAACAAAGTATTTGCAACCATATGACCAATAGTAGTATAATAAAAAAAATAATAAGCTATCCAAAGACTAACCCAAATAATGGCACACAGGTCAAAGTAGAGATTAACCATATACATATAATCCTCAAACCTTAACATATCGATCAAAAAATAATAGTCCAATAACAACTTCTAGAAACACCAGAGTTTTAAAGTAGTCATTAAAATGGAGATCCCAAGAGCCAAAACAACAAAAAACTAAGAAAGAAGACAAAGATCCATTATTTGTCAGTAGCTATTAACTCCCAATTGTCCCCATTTCGAGAGGAAAATTCCCTCCAATCAAGGGCACCTTCATTAGCTAGGTCCTTCGTATCTTCATGCTTCCCAACCTTCTTTAGCTACTTTCTGATCTTGGTTTGAACAAACACCACGACCATAGCTCTACACATCAACCCATCAGTGACCTTCATAAGGGTGATGATATCTTTTTCCATATCCTCGACCTGCACCTGCAAGAAAGTAATTCTTCTTTTCAAAAACTCAATGTTAGTATCTCCAGAAAGAGTAGTGTTACCAATTTTTCACAACTCAATTGGTGGAGCTGGATGAACATTGTTGATGAGCTCAAAATATGCTCATAATTTGAATATTATGATGTATTTTTAATACCCTTACTCTTATTGCTGATGGTTGTTTTAACTCTTTGATTAAAGACTTTTATCTAAAATTGGGTAGTATCCTGTAGCAACACATTCCTATATTCCTGCAGCTTAACATCTTTATGTGTCTGTATTAATTGCCCAGTTTGACCTCCCAAATGATTGATATAATGCATGTGGTTTTTGGATAATGAAATGGATTTATTATGTGATTAATGAATGTGTATCGTGTTATTTTCCACACATGCTTTCTTTCACTTCTGTCATCATGTGCATCGCAGGTTGTTGAAGGAAGCATGAATGAGACAAAGCGCAACAGATCTCGGCCCTGTAGTAAAGTCCATTTCCAACACGGCATCGAGGAATTTGTTCCAACAAAGACTCTCTGACCGGGTTGTTGGGAGGAAATCTAAATGATCATTAATCTAGCAAGAGTGGAATACTAAATTATCTTTGAATCGTGTTGAACAAATATGCCTTCATTTATGAGAAGTTTGTTCCTTGGTTTCGGGATGCATTTATGTCCATGTCTTTCTTTGTTAGAGTTAGGTAGTTAGTTGCTTTTCTAATATAAATAAGTGTTCCTCCTGCGTGAGTGAGCAACAGAGTGTGTTAAAGTTAGTATTATAATGAGAAACGGTGTTTTGTGTTAGTTTTCTTACAAGCAGAACAATCAATGTATATGATTCCAAGTTTATGAATAAAAGCTGATGAAGTTTTGAGTTCAATTCTGGCATAAACTGGTTGATGCTTGCTAAGGGGGCCCACTTAGTGAGTATCTGTAGTTAGTTATTTATCTCCTATTGATTATAAGCTAGATTTCATTCTTGAAGGTTTCAACGCAAACTCAGTCTTATATTGTTCCTGCAGCATCATAAATCCATCCCTGTGTTTGTTCCTACAACATAAGGCCAGTTCGTAGTTTGTTTAGTTGTCATGATTTATGCTTTGATTAAGTTATGCTTAAGTAGACTTTACATTACATTCCTGCAGCATAAGTAGAATTCCTTTCAAGCATTTATTTTTGGTAAATTGTGATTGAAACTAGTTCTTAGTGCACATACAGTGCCGCTCCATTTCAAGTATACATTCCCTGGTTTGACAATGTAAATGAATGACCATAAGAAGATGTTAGTCACATGCTGGAGTGTCCAATTCCTAGGTTAGGATTTTCCATGAATTTTATATCCTTTTGTGGAATTGACCATTTTTTGGCACCGTTGTCGGGGATGGTGTCAAGCTAAGAACCTATCATAGTCATTGTTAGCAGTAGTTTAGTGTGTTTATTCAAGAATTTTCAAACTCCTTCAATTTACAATTAATTGTATTGCATTCATAGAAGAAGAGACACTTTGGGAAGATTCCTCCCTAACCTTCCATTCATTAATAACAATTATGAACCAGCTTATAATCTATTTGAGGAAGGAGGAGACCAAGATATCAATCCATTTGCTGAAAACCTACTTGCTAAATTTCCATTTGCCCCAGTTGATGAAGAACCTCAAGAAAATCCATTTGCTTTGATACTCCATCAAGAAAATATGGCACGTAATCCACCTAATCAACCTCTTGTTTTGAATTCCCCATCATTGCTCAGCAAGATAATGATAACCTTAAAAATATTCCTTCTTTATTACTTCCCAAGTTCTATGGACTAGTTACAGAGGACCCATACACTTTCTTGTTTGAGTTTGGCATCCTCTGTCGCAGCTATGATTACACTTCAGATGCTCACAGGCTGAAGTTGTTTGCTACTACTTTGAAGGAGGGAGCTCTTAGATGGTTTATGAGTTTGGGAAGGGATGATGCTGATAGTTGAGCAGCTATGCAAACAAAATTTCTTGAGAAATACAAAGAATATTGTAAGAGTGGTAGTAAGGGTGATGATATATTCAGAATTCAACAAAAGGAGGATGAAATCCTGGAAGACTATATCTCAAGATTCTTGTTTTTCCTGAAAAAGAATTCAAACCATACTCTCAATGAAGAATCTCAGAAACTACTTTTTCTAAGGGGAATCAGTGACACCTGTATAGATGCCCTGGATCTGATGGGAGGAGGAGATATAACCCAAGTGCCTTGGGATGATATCAAGAACATATGTTGCAACTACTCTTGAGCAATTGTTAAGAAGGGTAGAGTTCATCAAGCCATAGTGGGAAAGTCTTCTACTAATGGAGTTTCATGAATGGAGATCACACATTTGATGTCTGATTTCAAGTAGGATATCATAAACAACATGGCTACATAGTTGGATACTATGCAAGCTCGGAAGAAACATGAGGAAGCTAAAGCAATCTTGGTTGAGTTCTTTCCACATTGCAGACAGAAGAAACGTGACTGCAGATGTAAGATGGTGGCTAACTTGGAGGCTAAGAAATTACCTATTGATTTTAAGATAGTGGAGGGTGATGATGACCAAGTATTCTTCATTGCACAAAGGTGACCATGGGCTCAAAGACAAGGTATGCCTCAAGACCCTTTGACTTTTGGTAATCCTTATTCTAATTACAATAACCAATGGCAACCTACATATGGCCCATCACCACCTTGGAATACTTCTCAACCACACTAGCCTAACTATCAAAGTCCTTAATGGAAATCTCCTCAAGGAGGTTGGTAGCAGCCACAAGGACAATGGACTCCACCCCAACGTAATTGACAACAAAATCCTCAATGGAGAGGTTCTCAATAATGGAAGAACCAATCCCCTGGATCCCTGTAGCTTCAGCAGCCACAACCTCTGGCCCTCATGCCACCTCCTGCAGTACCTGCAACAAATACTGGCCCTCCAAAACAAATGCCTATGCTTGCTCAACTATTGCCAAATCCTAATAATAAGCAGCAGCAACAACATCATCCTATGTATTTTGCAGAAGCCAATCAGTATCCAGCTTATGCCTTGAATATTAATGATATCCATCTCAGGTCTGGAACCACTCACCTTGCTCCAAAATCGCCTGTAATTATAGAGATTCTAGACTCTGCCTCTGAACAACCTACTGATCCTATAGAACATATACCTATATCAGATACTGTCTCTAAGGAGCCTGTCCTACAACATCAGGCCAAACTATCTTTTCCTTAGAGATTGGAAATTACTACATCCAAGTCTATGGAAGAGCCTACCTTTGATATTTTGGATCAGCTGAAGAATGTACACATTCAAATTCCCCTTTTTCAAGCCATTAAAGATGTCCCAATTTATGGAAAAACCATTAAGGAGGCCTGTTTAAAGAAACCAGGATGAAAGAAAAAGGATCCCCAAACTATCCATGTTCTATGACAGTTGGCAGATATTATGTTAGGGAAGGTAGTCATTCCAAAATATACTAACCCTGGGAGTCCTGTGGTAAAAATAAATATTAATGGCCAGATAGTAAAGAATGTTTTGATTGACCTTGGTGCAGCCATTAATGTAATGAACAAGCATACTATGGAGTATTTTAATATCCTAACCATTCGGTCTACACCTATCATCCTGCAACTCGCGGATAGTTCCATAGTAACACCTGATGGAGTGGTAGAAGATGTCATTGTCATCCTTGAGTCTTGGGAATACCTAGCAGATTTCACCATATTGTCCACTAAGGAAAATTTGGGAGGATATACTATCATCCTAGGTAGACCATGGTTAGCCACAGCTGATGCTTTTATAGGATGCCATTCAAGAGACATGACAATTTCTAATGGTCAGTCAAGAAAGAAATTGGCTCTATACCCACCTGCCCAGCACTCAGGGAAATAGTTAAAAAAGAGCTCCAAAAATTGCTTGATGCTAGTTTTATCTACCCTATTTCAGAAAGTCAATGGGTATCTCCATTGGTGATTGTTCCTAAAAAAGGTGGAAAATGGAGAGTTTGTGTAGACTATAGGGAGTTGAACACAACAACTAAAAAGGATCACTTTCCACTGCCATTTGTTGACCAAGTGCTAGACTCATTGTCTGGTAAAAAGTATTTCTCCTTTTTGGATGGATATAGTGGGTATAATCAAATTAGAATTTCTCTTGAGGATCAAGACAAAACAACTTTTACCAGTCTATGGGGCACTTTTGCCTACTCTATCTTACCTTTTGGCCTGTGTAATGCACCTACAACATTTCAAAGGGCAGTGATCAATATTTTTGTTGGCATTTCTCATGATTCTATGGAGATCTACATGGATGACTTCACCACTTATGGAGTTACTTATGAAGAAGCATTAGCAAATTTGGAGAAAGTGTTGAAACGATGTAAGGACCAAAATTTGTCTTTGAATAGTGAGAAGTGCTTTATGATGATACAAGAGGGAATTGTTTTAGGCCATCATATCTCTCAAGCAGGAATTCAAGTTGATCCTGCAAAAATAGAAGTCATTTTAACTTTGCAAACACCTATGAAACAAAAGGATGTTAGAAGCTTCCTAGGACATGCTAAATATTATAGAAGATTTATCAAAGATTTCAGCAAAATAACTAGTCCATTATATGCCTTATTGACTAAGGATTCTGAATTTAACTGGACTGAGGCGTGTGACAAATCTTTCCTACAGCTTAAGAACTTACTTACTCAGGAACCTGTTCTTCAAGGACCGAAGTGGAGTCTGCCCTTTCATATACACACAGATGCTTCTGATTATGCCATAGGGGTAGTTTTAGGACAGAAAGAGAATTCCATAGAGCATGCCATATATTTCATTAGAAAAAACCTTCAAGGCCCTAAATTAAACTATACTGTCATAGAGAAAGAATTGCTAGCAGTTGTGTATGCCCTGAACAAGTTTCGACATTATGTCACTGGTTACCAAATATTTTTCCATACAGATCATGCAGCAATAAGGTACCTCATGAATAAACCTGCCATATATGGTAGATTAGCAAGATGACTCCTATTGTTGTAGGAATTTGATATCACATCTATTGATAAGCCAGGCCAGGCTAATGTGGTGGCTAATTTCTTGTCAAGAATTCAAACAACTACACCTGCCACCCCTGAGGTAATTAATGATAGCTTTCCTGATGAACATCTATTTTCTATTGCTGCTCAAACTCCATGGTATGCAGATATTGAAAATTATTTAACAACCAACAAGATCCCAACCCACTTCTCACCAAAGGAAAGACAATTGTTGGTAGAGAAAAGTTTTAACTTTTCATGGATTGCAGACTGTTTATTTTACACAGGACCTGACCAAGTCATGAGAAGGTGTGTTAGGGAAGATGAGACCTATGACATTTTGCATGCTTGTCATGATGAGCCATGTGGTGGGCACTTTGCAGCCAAGAGAACATCTATGAAAGTGCTTGCTACAAGATACTATTGGCCCACACTACACAAAGATGTTGCAGCCTACACTAGAAAATGTGACAGATGTCAACACATGGGGAGACCAACAAGGTTTGATGAAATTCCCCCGTATCCTCAAGTAGTAGTCAGTCCCTTTGACAAGTGGGGCATGGATCTTTTTGGGCCTATTGATCCTCCATCCAATGAGAAATCATACATTTTGGTTTGCACTGATTATGTAACCAAGTGGGTGGAAGTGAAAGCAATGACACATGCCCGTGACAATAAAGTTGCTGAGTTCCTATATGAGCAAATTTTTACTTGGTTTGGAGTCCCAAGGGAACTTGTTACTAATCAAGGAGCTTAGTTTACATCAAAATTAATCACTGTATTGATGAATGATTACAAGATTAGGAACATAAAGTCTAGCCCCTATCACCCACAAGCCAATGATCAGGCAAAGGTTACCAACAGAGAAATTGAGGCAATCCTTACTAAGACAGTACAATTACACAAGAAGGATTGGAGCAGTCACCTTCCTGAAGTAGTCTGGGCCTATAGGACAACATGGAAAACAACTACAGGGTTCACTCCTTTTGAGTTACTCTATGGAAAAATTTCCATGTTTCCAATAGAGTTTCAACATAGCACCTTAAGGACTGCTCTCCAGCTTAACATTGATATTTCAGAAGCCCAAAAGGAACGCCTCCTGCAACTGAATGCATTGGATGAGATAAGGAAAACTGCCCTGTAGCATACTGAAGCTATCCAGCAGCAAAGAAAAAAATGGCATGACCACCATATCAGAACGAAGCAATTCTTCATCGGTGATTGGGCATTGCTCTATGACTGTAGGTACAAGTATAATCAAGGTAAACTCACCACAGGATGGCTTGGTCCTTATGAAATATAAAATGTGTTTGATAATGGTTCAGTTCAGTTAGCTAGAATAGATCCTGTCCGATTCAAGCTACTAGTTAATGAACATTGTCTTAGGTTGTATCATAAACCAACGTCCAAAGAAGAATTTATGAAGCAATTTGTTTCGGATGCGGCCACTAATCTTCCTGCAGCAAAAGGCTTCGGCCTTTCTCCTGCAACATCTCTTTAAAATTCTATGTTGCATGCCCATAATAAAAGTTTCCTTTTTTAAGGAAGCCACTTTCTCCATTTTTCATCCATCACCACCATTCATTTCCTCTTCTTCCACGTCACCCATCCATTTCATCCATCCTGTCGTACCACCCTCATTTATGGTTTCAATTCCAGCCGTCATTTCATGCTAAGCTGTGATCTTTCCCAACATGTACGAGCACTTATTATAAGGTACGTGATATCTTTTATTGTCACATCATTTATTTATTTCATTTATTCATTAATTGCTATGTACATATCAATCATTATTGCCTATTCTTCACCTATCCTTTCGCACATGTGTGGACACATACAAAAATTTTAGTAGGGGGCGGGGATAATCCATTTCAACTTTTTCTTATGCCACTGTCACAACTGTTAAGACATTTTTATTTTCTTGTACTTACCAAGTACAACTGCGTGCTTTCATCCTAAACAACAATTAATTGCTTGATTTGAGTAGTTTTTAAAAATCATTTCATGCAATTATCCTTTGTGTCATTCTTGGAAAAGTAAAAAATAGTGACAGTAGGGCAGAAGAAGTTTGAGTTTCAGGAATCTCAGCAGGGATAATTTATGAATATGAGTGGCCAGTTAGTAAGACATGAGCCTCATAGCCCTTTGAACTTTAAGGCAACCATCAGAAGGACAGAGAAGTATATGTAGCTTGGTCTCTAGAGAAGTTTTGAGTTATGGTTATCATTAACATTTCGACCTCTAGTTTTGATGTGGCCACTTTACCCTTATTGGGCTATAGATGTTAATGAGGATGCAGAAACCCGCAGGTATGAGAGATGACAAAGTTTTAGAGGTTTCTACTATAAATTTAGAACTTCATTACAGGGCCATACTACTCCTACTAATTTCAGAGAAACAACTAGAAAGCTTAATGCTGGAGGACCATCATTAGGATAAGTAGGGGGAAAATGATGAGCTCAAAATATGCTCATAATTTGAATATTATGATGTATTTTTAATACCCTTACTCTTATTGATAATGGTTGTTTTAACTCTTTGATTAAAGGATTTTTATCTAAAATCGGGTAGTATCTTGTAGTGACACATTCCTATATTCCTGCAGCTTAACATTGCTATGTGTCTGTATTAATTGTCCCGTTTGACCTCCCGAATGACTGATATAATGCATGTGGTTTTTGGATAATGAAATGAATTTAATATGTGATTAATGAATGTGTATCGTGTTATTTTCCATGTGTTCTTTCTTTCACTTTTTTCGCCATGTGCATCGCAGGTTGTTGAAGGAAGCATGAACGAGTCAAAGCGCAACGAATCTTGGTCTTACAGTAAAGTCCATTTCCAACACGACATCGAGGAAGTTGTTCCAGCAAAGACTCTCTGACCAAGTCGTTGGGAGGAAATCTAAATGGTCATTAATCTAGGAAGAGTGGAATACTAAATTCTCTCTGAATCGTGTTGAACAGATATGCCTTCATTTATGAGAAGTCTATTCCTCGGTTTCAGGATGCATTTATGTCCACATCTTTCTCTGTTACAGTTAGGCAGTTAGTTGCTTTTCTAATATAAATAATTGTTCCTCCTGCATGAGTGAGCAACAAAGTGTGTTAAAGTTAGTATTATAATGAGAAACGATGTTTTGTGTTAGTTTTCTTACAAGCAGAACAATCAATGTATATGATTCCAAGTTTATGAATAAAAGCTGATGAAGTTTTGAGTTCAATTTTGGCATAAACTAGTTGATGCTTGCTAAGGGGGCCCACTTAGTGAGTATCTGTAGTTAGTTATTTATCTCCTGTTGATTAAAAGTTAGATTTCATTCTTGAAGGTTTCAACGCAAACTCAGTCTTATATTGTTCTTGCAGCATCGAGAATCCATCCCTGTGTTTTTTCCTGTAGCATAAGGCCAATTCATAGTTTATTTCTTAGTAATAGTTGTCATGATTTCTGCTTTGATTAAGTTATGCTTAAGTTAAGTAGGCTTTACATTACATTCTTGCAACATAAGTAGAATTCCTTCCAAGCATTTATTTTTGGTAAATTGTGACTAAAACTAGTTCTTAGTGCACATACAGTGCCAGTCCATTTCAAGTATACATTCCCTAGTTTGACAATGTAAATGGATGAACATAAGAAGATGTTAGTCACCTGCTGGAATGTCCAATTCCCAGATTAGGATTTTCCATGACTTTTATATCCTTTTGTGGAATCGACCAATTGTTATATCTTAAGGTGAAACTACAGATTATGTTTAAGTGTTGTTTGCATCGTGTTCATTGTTTGTCAAGTGACGATTGTGCATTTAAATGAGAAAACAAAATTTTAGAAGTGCCATTCAAATGTTCCAGAATTAAATGAAGTACAAAATTGAGCATTTAAACAACAAATCATTTCAAATGCTTTCATTTATATCATGAAAAGATTCATATTTAAATAGCTTCATTTGATTGCAAGAATCCAAATGATATTACAACATTGCATTGGAATGCATTTTTTCTTTTCGAAATGAAAAGCATAAATGAAATCAAAAATCCACACAAGCCATGGATGTGATTGTTACAGTGCATAACTAATAGCACACTACACTATGGAAGATGCAAAAAAGAAAATAAATAAGTAACGACATAATCATCATTGCCTCATTGGCTGATGGTCGACACTGAAGTAGTGCACCTTTGTCTTCTCGAGCTCCGTTGACCTGTAAGAGAAAGAGGGGGATGCCAGAGGCTCTGATTATGAAGATACCTATATGAATCACCAACACTAGTGCAACCTACTATTAATCGTGCACTGAAACAATCAAAAAGTGACAAAGTAGAGACATAAGCTGAAGGAGAAACATCAACATGATCATCATATCTTGTTTTTATGCTAATATTGTTTGTTTCCTTGTGCAAGTATAGGGAAAATCACGATGTTGTTTATTATTCAAAGACCAAGCATATGGAGGAAAATGGGCTCCCACAAGGGTAGAGCTCGGCATGCTGCCCTTATCCATTACAAGTGGGCTGAGAAGGAGGTTGCATCATCATATTTTTCAAAGAAAGGAAATGCAACTGAAAGAGTAAAAGAGAGTTCATTTGTCAAGCCATCGAACCAACAGTCCACTCATAACAATCAAGTAGGTATTGATTCAAGGCTACAAGTGGATAGTTAATTCAATTAAGCTCAATTGATCTAACTAATTGCAAATCTCAACATTTCTTCCATGGTAGTTTTGTTCATCATGTTCATAATATCATGCGAGGTTCAGTTCATCAGTGCTCTTTCTCACAATCAAGAATAGTGAACATGCATGCATAATGCCTTAACAAGGAATATAATTGTTTCAAATTCACAGAACAACCTTGTTAAATGGAGCATTAAAATGCATGGAGAGTGCCAGATAAGAAACAGTGACAACATTTGATCAATGCACAAACAGTACAAGGGACAAACAATCCTGTTTTTCTTGTTTTATGCTTCGCCAAGGAAATCTTCGCATAAGTGAAAACAAAAAGAGAGGACAACATTTAAAGGCTTGATATTTTTTTCCTTTTGATACCTTTCATCATGTTTATATTGCTGCTGTGCAATCATTTTTCTGTTGGTTGTGTGTGTGCATAAACAGTGCAACCATCCATTAAGTCATGAAGGAGCCAACTATTCAAGTGAATAGTACAGAGGAAGGATTCTCCATCAAAGAATGAACTCACAAGTGGCTGTAGATGGAGCTTGAGAATTAGGAAAATACATTGTTGACTGCGGTTTCAAATCCACCAAGGTTTGGGTGAGTACAATGCAAAATAGCATCATCAATGAAGGTAGCTTGTAAAGAATTGAGTTTTTTTTTAAGTTTTGATACTAAAGCATAGAGGAGAATATTATTACATTGTTCTATGCTCACAACAAAAATAGAACTATGGTAAAGAACAAATATTTGAATGCATTTTATGCATACAAAGAGTGTTTCAATCGACAATAGTGAAGCTCCATGTGTAATGATGCAAATTCCCCAATGAGAGCATGCTAACATGAGGGGCAATAGTTGTATGCCTTTAGATAATTGAAGGAGAAAAGGAGCTCTACTTTTTTTTTTATTATAAAAGGAGAGTTTGCAATGCACATAGTGCAGCCTTCGAAACAGTGCAATGAATGATCATCTCATAAAGACAACATATGTGTAGTGAACTATGGGCTACTCACAGCAAAAGTCAAGGGTAAATGAAGAAAACATCATGTTATCTGAGAATGGTAAAAAAGAACATGGAAGAGAAAGCTTCTTAGGCCTTCACAACAACTAAATTTTGAAGGAAAATTTAAGACTCACATGGTGTTGTGTGCAAGCAAAGAGAGATATATGAGAGAAAAAGGCATAAACTATGCAGCTGTCATTGCGCAGGGGGAATGAAGAGATAAAAAAGCTTATTTAAGCTTTAAAGGTAATAATTCTTGGGATTCTAAAACCCAAGCTCAACATATACATGCAAAAATAATATATACATCTTTCACTGTTTTTGAGTTCTGAGTGTAAGCAGGATAGTTTGGTCGTGACTATCAAAGTAGAGAAGGCTTCATAGGTGAGTTTCAGGTGCTGGTAATTCCTTCTCTCTCAGAAATAATGAAAATTTCGAAGCTGAACAATACTCAAATGAACTCATATGGTGAGGATTTTAGGAATATGTTTCACAAAATGCTGAAATAAGGGGTGGGTCGAGCCCAGTTTTTCAAATGATTAAATGAACAAGTTTTCCTTCATTTTTAAGAACACCCATATGCTGAAACGTGAATAGTATGAATTCCATGTCTAAGTTTTGCAACTAAAAGTGCAAAGGAAGTAAAATTATCATGAATCGAAGCTAGAATACAAAAGGGGTGCATTTTCTTCATAGACAGCGAATACCCACTTTGGGGTTCCAAGTTAAAGGTACAAATTTTCATCGTTTCTAGCTTACCCATATGGGTATTTTATCAGAACAGTAGGATATGGGTTCGGTTACAGTCATAACCCATGTGTGGGTGATCAATAGTGATGTATTCAGATTTAGAAAATACATGTGCCTCACAAATACCTTGTTGATTTTAATCAAGAATACAAGAATTTATTCAAAATAATGGATACCCACATTGGATTTTGGGAAAAGATACAATTTTGTGCTTCAAATAAAGGATATCCATAGGAGTACTTGAATTCAAAGTGCAAAGATGAGAAAATTTATTCTAGAGACAAAGAGTTTCTTCATTTTTCTTAAATACCCATATTAAGAATCCTTGTTAGAATGAAGTTCTTACAGTTTTCAGCTAAACCCACATGGGGTTTTCAAAATAGGAAAACAAATAAAGATTTCCTTTCAGAATCAAGGGTCACCCATGTAATGGTTTTCCATCAAGATACAAATTATAAGTATCGGTTGTGCTTTCATGGCGCAACCCAGATGTGGAAGAAATTCTCAGTTACAAAGCCACTTAAAGTATGGAAACCAGTCGAGGTTGTTGAGTTTAAATCAAAATCTGGAGATAAGGAATAATAGAGAGAGCAAAGATTACCAGTTCATATCTATGGGAGAGCATGCTAGTCGTGACCAGAATATTCATTATGAGCACCAAAATTGAAGGTTTTTACCAATGCGGCCAGAAGAAAGTACGAAGAGCCCAAGGTTGAGGTTTGAGCTCTTTCAAATAAGCACATCAAAATGAAAACAAATGCATTAGAGGCTACCATAGCCGTGACCACAAGACCCAGAATTCCTCAAGAAGTGAAGCCATAAAAACTATGACAAGAGGCTCACCTTGTGCGCAGAAAAAGCAATAATCCACGAGCAAGATCTATCATGGAGCTCAAGTTCATGCCCATTCAGGTCAACCAAGAAGAAGTAGTCACAAGCAAGTGTAAAAGGAAAGTCAGAAAAACAACTATGAGCAGGCCGCGGCCTTAATGGTTTTCTTGCTCTTTGAATGGAGTAAAGAGCTACATTACAACAAACAAATCAAGCTTACCAGTTAGGATTCGGTTATTTGAAGACAGTAGTGAAGTTTCTCTTGAGTATGCGAGCTTCATTTTGAGCTCAATCATGGTGGCGGTGCTCTTTTCAGCCAAAGACCTTTTTTTTTTCAAAGTGATAATTGCAAAATGAATCATATTAGGGTTTGACTTCTTTTGTGCATGCCCTAATTCGACCCAACACTATAATTGTCCAGAATATTCGCATTTGTAAATAAGCATGTGGGTTAATTAGAAGTAGGGTTATCATTGCATTATATTTTATTCAAAGTCTGAAGTTTAATGTATTTGAGGGGGGCCAAATTCATGTGCTTAGAGATATGTTTAGAGTCTTTAGGGTTTGAGCTGAAAAATCACCCTTATGCCTTAGGAAAGTTGGAAACTTAGATATCCTTAATGTTATTGTTTTGAGGAAAAATGAGAGTATAATGGTGAATATCTTATGACCTAGGGATGGATGTTGTTTTTATCATTTAGGCTTTTTGTTTTCTCAAGAGAAATCATTATCTACTTATTAGGGTTTATGATTTAATTGATTTTAGAGAAATCAATTAGAGATGTTGATAAGAGAGTGATATACATTGATATTTTTTATGATTTTTTAAGAAAAAACAAAGCATTGTAATGGAGAAATAAGACATATTTCTTTTTGCAAAAGATTTTATAATCTTTTAATTGCAAAAATAGATAAATTATAAAATTTGCAATCCTGTAAAGAAGAATCGTAAAGCAATCTCTTATAAATTGTTTTACGATTTCTTGCTATTTTTAGCAGATTATTGTTGACTTTTCCTCTTGGTCGGATTTGAGTCTCATCTTGGAGAGATAAGGTGTTTTTCTGGCTTTTAAAGCAGATTCAACCTATTTTTAGAGGCTTGACAGTTTGATCATAAAAACAATATGCTTTTTTTTGCTTTTATGCAGTTTTTGAGACAGTTTGAAGCTTTTTTCCTTTAGCCTTTGTGAGCTCGGATTAGGGTTTCTTAGAGATATATTTTTGAAAAAAACTTAGTCTTTGGTCCTTCTCAGTTTAGATTTCAGTTCCTGCTCATACACATTTCTGAGCTTGTGAACCCTTTTGTACTCAGTTTCAGATTATGGCATTCTCCTTTAGTTGAATAAAAACAACATTCCTACTTCTCAATTCTGTGTTTACTTACAGTTTCAGTTTGATGTTATCTTGTGATTTCTATTCATAGAGTCCTTGTTATGTCCTCAGACTGTAATTCTTAATGCAGAAGTTCAAAATACATGTTGCATGTTGTATTTCAAGTCAGGTTTTCATGCAAATTATTTATGTATTAATTGTTCATGAGAGGTGAGATTTTGTGTCTTTATGAAAGCTATTTGTGAGGAAGAGATCAAAATCATCATTAAGTTATTATCAAGTCCTGAAGTTCATTTTAGGTCATAGTTTTTCATTTCAGTTGTCTTTCTATCCCTTTCCTCATAAGTCTTAAAATAAAATTAATCATTCAGAGAACCAGCTCACTTTAGAGATTCCTTCTTCGTTCAGATCACCAATATCTGAAGAAGGTTTCCATGTTTCAGTAGATTGCTGAATATTGCATTCAGCAGGGTGCAAATCTAATTGACAACAAGTAGCACTAGGGGCATTGTCATCATCTTCTCGTGTATCCACCCCAACTGCCTCAAGAGCCTCCTCCCCTCCTACTTATTACTCATACATATATTCTTCCTCTTCCTCCATCTCGTCTTCTTCCATCTCATTATCAAATTCTTCACATTCCATTCCCTCGCTATCCTCTTCCATTTGAGGTTCAAAATATTCAATAGTAAGCTATTCCTCTTTCTCTTCCTCAATTTCCTTCTTTTTTCCTTTAGATTTTTTATCAGAGGAAGCAACCTTAGCCAATATTGTTGATCTTTAGCCACCTTATAGAGTGCCCCATTCCCCTCTTCCATCTCCTCCTTTTGAAGGCCCTCAGAGTCTTCAAAAATGGTGATGACATTACCCTACTTCATATTTTTCTAATCTTTATTCTAGTTTTTTAACTTTAGGGGGTTCCAAAAGTAGTGGGGAGTGTTTAATTTTCTCTAGAGTGGCTTTGAGTAGTTCCAGCTCAAGGGATTTTTCAATAGGGTATAGCTTGGATTTAGAGGTAGAGGTTTTAGAACAAGGGGTAGACTTTAAAGCAACATTTGAGGGGCTACCATTCGAAGGGTCAATCTAGGAAGCAGGGAGCGTAGGGTTAGGCACAGGGATCCAAGTTGTTCATTGGCTAGGGGGATAGAAACATCCTCATCATCATTTTTTGGGGGTTATCATTCCTAAAAATCAAGGGATTACCATTGGGATTATTGGAAAGAACAAACTTATATAGAGCCAACATTAGCCCTTGGTGTAGGGGAGGCGAGACCCTATTCTCAATATTATGCTACAACAAAGAAAGTAGATAAAAAAGATTTGTCCTATCATTGTGAAGAATATGGTTTAGAATGGGGAAATGATAGGCATAAACTATCATATACCTACCTTCTAAGTGACCATGGAAAACAATGGAGGAAGGTCGAGCTGAGCATAGCCATTCTGAAACCTCGTCAACACCTCACCTTCATGTAGGAATTTCTCCATAAAACCTTGATAATGGACACCACTTTTTTCATCACCTTTATACCTTCATTAGACAATCCAATGGCTTTGGCTATTAATTGAGCTGTCACTTTGAACTTCACCGCATCAATAGTAACATGACCTTTCTTCCATGAGTTAGTGAACTTTGAGGTCAAATTCTCATTGTAACCACACATTGATTTAAAGAAAGAATCCTTACCAGAAACTTTGAAAATTCTCCAAAGATCAAAATTTTGTTTGAGGGTGGCACAATTGGTGGGTTTTGTTCTCTTCCTTAGCCCTCCCATTTTAGAAGTGTAAATATTTTTTAGACCTTTCTTCAGGTTAGTTTCCTTCTTCCACCCCAAAGAACTCCAGCTCTCCTAAAACTCACGCTATTGCCTCCAAACTTGTAGAGAGAACAAATGTAGAATGTGAGAAATATAAATCTATTTAAGATACCTAAAAAATATGCCAGTTGATAGGAACCAAATACATGAGCCCAAGGAAAAATTTGAAATGATTACCCATCTCCTTAATAAATATTTTCAAGTTATCAATATCGAGCTGAGCCTTGAAAATGTGGTGAGAAGGGTCGTATGACACGTCAATAAAATTTGAAATGAGAGGTACTTGGAAATGATTAACACATTAATTATCTCCCTGATGATATCCTCCTTATCACTTTCCATAATTTGAAACATACCAACCTCACTATTATTGTTATTTATGTTCATCCCATCACCATTCATTCTAATAATCACACAAGCCAAACCATTTATCCAGTACTTATTGATTATAAGAATTTTCATATTTTTCTTTTAGTACTCTATCTCTTAATGCCCTTGGTGATAAACCATACTCCCAACATGTCCAATTATTACACTTAAGATCTTCATTAGCAACAATATACATAGAGTAGTTACCTTCTCTGTAAACATGGTGAGCTCTGCAACATGTGAAAAATTTCATGAGCATTTTACAATTATCCATAATCTCTTAATTCCCAAGGGACAACACAATCACCTTTAAATATATCAAAAATAAGCTTAGAGTCTCCTTCCAGGATAAATTTTGAAAGCCTAACCCTTTCATTAATTTAATTCCTCCTCAAATAACCAAAGCCTCAACCTTAATGTTAGAGAAAATCCCAAGATTTTTTCCATAACCAACAATGCAATCCCCAAGGTGATTCCTAATAAGACCTCCAACCCCTTCCAACCCAGGGTTTCCTTTAGAACAATCATCAAAGTTACACTTGACCTAGTCCATCTCAGGGGGAGACCAAAAATTATTCTTCCTTGTGATATAAGTAGACCAATTGAAATTTGTAAGATCCTTTTTAAGGCCCCAAATTTTCTTAATTCTAACCTCCTTGTAGGAGGGCATAACCTTCGAGTAGTTGTACCCCCAAGCTTCCAAATTTTCTTGTATTTGATTCTTAATATCCATACATAAGTAATGGCTATTTATGATGTTTTCCTGAAGATCCTATTGTTTCTCTCCTTCCAAATCC
This sequence comes from Sequoia sempervirens, assembly GCA_007258455.2. Classification (NCBI taxonomy): domain Eukaryota; kingdom Viridiplantae; phylum Streptophyta; class Pinopsida; order Cupressales; family Cupressaceae; genus Sequoia; species Sequoia sempervirens. Next base: position 940,933,857 of record VDFB02281492.1, on the reverse strand, counting down.
CTCGGGTTATGAAGGGGGGACTTGACTCCAAAGATCCTTTATAAATTTGTGAGAGAAAGGGTAGAAAGACCAATTTTCAATAAAAAATTTCATTGAAGGAGGAGAAACCCATTTTGCAAGCAACAAGGGAATAAAGAAGGACCAAATTTCTCTAGAATACAAATAGTGGAAGAATAGATGCATAATTGTCTCCTCCTCTTTACAAAGGAAGCATCTGTAATGAATTGGAACCCTCTTCTTACTAGATTATCAATAGTGAGGATTTTTCCACGGGAAACAACCCACAAGAAGCAATTATCTTTAGGAATCAAATTTTTTATCCAAAAATTGTTCTATTGGAAGCCAATGTTGGCTAATAAAGGTTTTTCTAACTCCACATAGGCATACTTAACAGAGAAATAACCTGAAGGACTCTTGGTCCACAACCATTAATCCTTCCTATATTTGAGAATAAGGCAGCCTCCTCGATTAATTGGTGAAGCCTTTGCACTGCATGATCCTAGTTTTGTTGTCTATCTACCCTTAGGTTGACTCCCATAGGATAATTGTTCAATTTAATCCAGTGGGGTTCTGACCCATCCCAATCAATATATCTGACAACTTGTTTCCCACAAGTCTTGATCAAACTTTGTTTTAAACGGTGGAGATGATCAAACGATGTGAGTGGGGGACCAATGTCCCAATCATCTTTCTAGAAATGCATGTCATTACCATTTACAATACAATTCCTAGCTCCCATTTTAAGCACACTTCTAGTTTTGAGGAGGTGGTTCCAGAAAAAAGAGTCATATAAGGAAAATTAGAGGTACTAAGGAAACAACCCTAGTTTGTGTTTCTAATATATTTAGCTTTAAGAATCATAACCCAATCTTTGTCTCCTTTAAGCAAAATCCACCCCATTTTAGCAGCAAGAGATTTATTAAAGATTTTAATTCTTCTTCTACTCATGCCTCCAACACTTTTAGGAGTACGAACTTTCTCCCACCCCACCAGTTTCATTTTGTTTCTCTCCTTTGTTCTTGACCACAAGTTTTTTTTAAATTCAAACTTATCAGCAATAAAAGAAAGAATATTGAACATGGATAAGTAGTAGACCAAAATGTTTTGAAGTGAGGATTTTAGCAATTGGAGCTTCTCAGCTTGACTTAAGAGTTTTCCCTCCTATCCAACCAACTTATTTTGAATTCTCTCAATAAGATGGGTCCAGTAATTTCTATCAAATTTTTTAGAGATAAGGGGTAAGCCAAAGTAGGCAATAGGAAAATCAACTTCTTGGCAATCCAATATGTGGACAACTCTATCTTTCACAACCTGGTCGGAGTTGAAAAAATATAACTTAATTTTGTTGTAGTTGATATGCTACGCTGAAGCACAAGCATAGAAATTCAAGATTGATTTCCAGTGACTTGCTTCCCCAATTGTGGCTTCACCAAAAAGGATAGTATCATCAATAAATTGTTGATGAGAGGCAGGAGGGAGGGTTCAAAGTATCCTTAAAACCTTTCAACACCTTTTTATCCAGGAGTTTTTGGATGTTTCTTCCTAAGACTTCGACCACAATAATGAAAAGATAAAGGGAGAGAGGATCCAATTGATTGAGACCACATCCACAAGAGAAGAAACCTCGAGGAACCCCATTCACTAAGATCAAACACGTCAGAGTAGTAACATAACTAGTGATAAGTTGAAGGAACTTGCCATTGAATCCATATTGTCTAAGGATAACAAACGAGAACTTCCATGAAACTCTATCACAGGGTTTAGAGATGTCAAGTTTCAAAGTCATCCCAAATTTTTTACTAAGGTCCATAGAATGGAGAATCTCATGAGTAGTTATAGTTGTGTCTAGAATGTGCCTTCCTTGAACAATTATTTTTATTTTTGGCTATCATTTTATTCAAAACAGTTTTCAATCTAAACATAATGATCTTAAAAAAAATTATACACAATATTGCATAAATTCATAGATCTTAAGTCATGCAAGGAGGAAACATCTTCCATTTTAGGAATAAGAGCTATGAAAGTAGCATTGAGTTGGTTAAGAATCCTACTCGATCTGAAGAATTCTCTAGCAACATTTAGGAGGTCTTGATTCACAATATCCCAAAAATACTGGAAGAATGCCAAGGGAAAACCATCAAGCCTAGGAAACTTGTAAGCACCAAAGGAGAAAACAAAAAACTTAACTTCCTAAAGGGAAACACCTTTAGACATCTAGTGAAGATCTTGATCAGTAATCATCTTAAGAATAACTTGAAGAATTTTATCTAATTCCTGTTGAGCAACATTAGGTTCCTTTTAGAAAGGAGAGAAGAAAGACACACCTTCATCAACAATTTCTTTTTCATTGTTCACCATAATACCATCATCTTTCTTAATATGTATGATCTTGTTTCTACTTCTATGTTTCGTAGTGGATTGATGGAAGAATTTGGTATTTTGATCCCCTTCTGAAAGCTATTGAATGTGAGATTTTTGTTTCCAAAAAATCTCCCCTTGTTTGTTAACCTTGAACCATTGAGCCCTTAGGTATCGCTCATTATTGCAAGTAGCTTCATCCACCACTCCTGAATCAATCATATTATACACCTCCTTAATGTTGTCCCCAATAGATATTTTAGTGTAAAAAATATTACCAAAAGAGAACTTATTCCAACCCTTCAATCTCTCTTTATCCTTTTCAGTTTATTAGCAAGACAAAGAATAGGGGTGCCAATAGAGGGTTCATTCCATCATTTATCAATTAAGGTTCCAAAATACAAGCAGAGATTCCACATAATTTCAAATCTAAAGGGAAAAGGGCCTTTAGCAACATCAACATTTCTCTTAAGCATAATGGCATTGTGATAAGACTTGGTTCTAGGAAAAATAGTTAAGGTGAGGTGCTAAGAAATGTTACAATTAGAAGAGACCACTAACTGGTCAATCTTGACTTGAATCAACTGATTTCCCAATCTCCTATTAGACCAAGTAAACCATGTGCCAAGTAAGGGAATATCAAAGAGACCAAAATAATTAATGAAATCAGACAAGTCCATCATGCTATCAAAATAATCATCTATCCCCCCCAACTTTTGTGAGGGAAGAAGTGGAGAGTTGAAGTCTCCTCCAAGAATCCAAACATCCTCCAATCTACACTTTATGTTACCATCCAAGAAATCCCAAAGCAACAGTCTATCCCGACGGGAGTTAGTACCATAAACATTAATCAAATTTTGTTTTTTGAGAGTGATAAGGTCTTCAAAGGAGACCATAAGATAGTTTTTTCCAGAGAATACCATAGTACCTTTAAGTTTATAAGGATTCCATAGAGTGGAAATACCCTTGGAGGCACCTTCAACATCACTCAAGACATAGTTAGCACTAGGCCAAATATTCTTAACAATATTATCAAAAGTTTCCTTCTTCATTTTAGTTTCTTGAAGCAATAGAACATCAAATTTATTATCCATAAAGAAATTTTTAACCAAGTTTTTTTTATAGGGATTATTGAGGCCCTTAATATTCCAAGAGATTATCTTCATAAAAAAAGAAAGCAAAAATACAAAATCACCTTGATTCTGTTAGGGTAGGGGAAGCAACATCCCATACTTCTTAGAATTTGGGCCCACAATTGAGTCCAAGGTATTTTTTCTTCTCGAAGCCACATCACAAACAATGTCTTTATTTTTTGTTTCCTTTTGAGAAGGTCTACCTACCTTATTTCCACCTCCTATATCTAGTTTCTTCTTCTTTTTTGACTTAAAATTTTCCTAAGCCTAGTTCTCATCATCAGCTTCTTCTGAGGGAGAGTAAGGGAAACCAAACAAGGCCATTGAATCCTTTAATTTATATCCTTCTTTATGAAAAGGGAGAGCTAAACTATCTCTAAATTATTTCTATGGAGAAGATGCAAGGAAAATGAGTGTTTGTCTAGGACAATTTAAGAGACTATTTCACCTTAATAAAATCACTATTAAATTCAAGGAGGTTAGTGGGATTTCCTATCAAATCTTGATTTTTTTCTAATCCAGCAAGGGGGATTTCTTCTAGATTGGACTCTTTAGTCATTTCCCTCTCAATTTGAGACTCTTCGGTAATATTTTGCTTTCGTCTATTAGTAGTAACCATTGCAAGACTTACCTCTTAGGGAAATTCTAGAGACACATCAGGGTTATCCAATATATGTAGATTACCCTCAGAGGCATCAACCAGTGCCTCCATATTCATACCTAATACAAGAGAGGAAACCTTGAAGTAAACCTTAGTACCTACACTATGCTCCTTCACAAGGACAGCTGAAGAAGCCACAACAACAATCGAAGGCTCGATAGTGGCATTATATTGAGCATAAGAATTTTTCAAGGAGATGGGGTCCTCACTTTCCAAACTTTGAGGCCTCCTGTTGTAAGTATAAAGGAGATGACCAAATTTCTTGCATGATTGAAAAAACATGCTAAAATTTTTATATTCTAGAGTTTGAGACCAGTTACCAAACTTCAACTTCAGGACCACTGAAGTAGGAAAAATAGTATTAACAACCACATTAACACAGATCCGAGAAAAGAAAAATCAAGACTTCTCTTGAGTGATCTTATCAATAATTAGAAGGATACCAAAGGAGTTGGCAATCCCATCAAAGATGCAAATCCCAAAATTCCAAGTGTAGCCCAGGTAGGTGTACCCATGTAGGGGTGACAACACCAGATTAGCAGATGAGTCAAAATCTGGTTTCCATTTGCACAACAAAAGAAAGTTCTTAAAGCCAAAATCAAAATCCTAAGGACCTCTCGTGAGAGCCTTTATCATATCTTCATACACAACAAAGGTAAAAAGGAAAATACCTTTGTACATAACACTTATAGAAACACTTCCTTTTAAATTCTAGACAGAGGTAGCCCATTTCCTTACCTAGTCAATATTCAGGTGCTACACCAAGAATTTTCCCACTAGTGACATCTTAATTCCATCCTTTGCTTTAATCATAGTGCTTCAGGAACATCAATTTCCCAACCATCTAATGAACAGTATATAGATTATGTATTCAAGCTATCCATAGTTGGTGAACCTCCGCCAACCAATTTTTCCATAAATTAAATTGGATCTTCTTTAGAGAAAAGGGACTCCAAACCAAAAGGGGGTGACAAAGGTGACTTGTCAGATGTACAAGCTGCTAGTTCCACAAAAGAAGGTGTAGTGATGCTAGAAGGAGTACCACGTTTGGGAACAACAAATTTTGAAGCAGCAAACCCAAACATTGTACTAGGCTTGGGAACAACTTTCCTGGATGGGGGAGCCTTGTTGCCCCCCCTTCTAACTGACCCATCAATCAATCAATCAAACCTAAAATACTAGCAGAAATTCAAAAACACCAGTGAACGCGAAAGTTGCAGAACTATACTAATGTTGTTGAAATGATAAAAAATTAATAATTTTCAACATTAATGTGTTCATTGAGAATAAAAAGGAAAGTTATTAGAAAAATGTGACTCCCCATAAATAGGGTTTTAAAAAATATAAATTTTAAATAGTGGAAGAGCACAATCTAGGGTTGGAAATATTATTTCCATAGTAAGATATTTGAATGGAGATTTCATAAGAAGTGGCCTTATTTTATAGAAAAATTAATAAATAATGAAGCCAAAGTGATGGATTTGGTACTAAGGTTAAATTATTTGAAAGTTAAACTAAAAATATAATGAAAGGTGAGTATTTATCGATAATCAAAATAATAATCAAGGGAGACACCCAAAGTTGGAAAATTGATAACCTTATTAACACGACTTAAGATTTAGTGACCAAACTTGAAGAGTCAAAGTTTTAATACTACTTTAAATAACATAAACTAGTTGATCTATAAAAAATACTAAGGTTGATCAACACTCTTTTTGAAAAACCATTAGCATCTAATGGAATATTTGTGAGGGATTTCCCTTGCTAGTGGCTATGGAAAGCATGAAGAATACCCTATAATAGTAAGGAAATATTGGAGAGATGAGTAATAATTATTACTTGATTATTTTGGTTAGGGATAAAATACATAGAAAAAATTACAAAAAAAGGATTTTGGTTGAGATGAGAATATTTAATGAATTTTATTACTTAAAGTGTAATGAGGAATCAAAAAATAAATCATGTGATGTAAGGTCAACTAACAATGATCTCACTCATCAGAAGCGGCTGCAACCTATCATGGCTTAAAGTTGGCACAAGTGAAAGGTTACAAGAAAGTGTGGCTTGAGGGGGATTCTCTCAATATTATTAATAATATGAAGAATTGTGCTACCCCTTCATGGACTATTGAATCTTTAATTATGGATGCTATTGATATTCTTAAACCCTTCGATGAGTATTATATTTCTCATATTTTGAGAGAAGGAAATGGATTATTTGTTATTTTCACTAATCTTGGTGTTAGGGGTATTAGGGAATGGGGTACGAATGACCCCTTCCATATGGAGGCAATTTCTTGTATTAATTATGATTGCAAAAATTGATAACTTGGTTGATGATTTTTTAAGGCTTAGGGCATGCGTGACTATTTTCACATGGCAAGTTAATATGTGGAGTGATGGTAAGCTAGATATGGATCGAGTTGATTGTACATAGGTTGATATCCGTATGGAATGAAACTCTAGGATCATTATTTTCCCCTGCCATAATTCTGTTGTCACACGGATTGTGGGAATTCTTTGTGTCTCCTTCTCAAGGTTTCTCCTCATTACTTTCAAGGTTTTCAAGCTTCTCGACTCTACATATTCTAATGCCATGGGAGGAGATAGGAATCATGCATAGCCTTTCTCTTGTGATGCTATTAAGAAGAAGCAGGAGGTGTGGCATGTTTTAGAGAAAGGTGGGCTGACTCTATATCTGGAAAGGTTGCATGGTAATAACTCGCAGATGATGATTTTGTTTACTAAAGCATGAAACAATAGGGTTTTGAAATTGGGAGGAACAAAATTTGATATGAATGAGGATTTTAAGGCCAATATCATTGTGTTGTCTATGGATGGAAAGAAAGTATTCAGAGACAAGAAGGAATCACTCAAGGCATGAAGCTCAAGACCTAAAGATGGTGAAGAGTGGTGGGTACCAATGAAGCTCTCTCAAGGCACTTTGGGGGGATGTGGCCAAGGAACTCATGAGGTATATTACCCGCGAAGGTCATTTCTTTGTGGTAAATGCTTACCATATTGTTATGCTTAATCATTTTTTCCATAAAAAGAGAATTTCTTTTCCTTATTATCTCTTGGCGTTGTTGGATTTTGGTCTGAAGGACCACAAAAGGAACCCCAAAAATTTGGTATTGCATGTGGGGCTCATTCTTTTAATCTCTGACTATGCTAAATCTTTTGAGGTGTGTAAGTTGATTGCTACTCTTAAGGGTAGGCAACAAAAGCTGGTTGTGGAGTATGAAATAGTTTCTGAAGAGGAGTCGATTAGCAAGAAAGGGAAAAAGAGGAAACTTGTTTTGGAAGAGGGATCAGGGTCTAGGGAAGACATGGACTATCTCTCAGATTCTCTTCTTCCATGGAGATGGTTTCACAACCTCGTGAAGTGGGTAAGCCTAAGAAAGGGGTGTCGATCCCTAATAAGGGTTGTGAGATCTGTAGTGAGGATATTGCTGCTGAAAAGTTGAGTAGATGCCTGAAGGAGAAGATTGAAATGGCTGGTGAGGTGTCTTTTCCACCCCCTATTTTGTAGAAAAAGCATAAGAAGGATTCAGAGGTGGGCAGTAACAAGAAACTGGTTGTTAAGTCTATAAGCCATTTGCTTCAGATGCAAGTTGATTCTCCCCTTAAGATTGTTGGTGGGCAGGGCGTTGTGGATTCCCTAGTTGTGGATTTGGACTTGCAGAAGAGAAGGAAGTCTGTTGCTGAGGAGATTGCAGAATCTATTCAAAAAATAAAAATGTTGGTTGTTGTTGGAAAGGGTACAGATGTCTCTGCTAGTCAGGACAAGGTAAGCTCCTCTTAGGAGGATGATGTTGTGGATAAGGGTGTTTTTAACTTTGACCGTGAAGATATTTATGATGTTTTGGGAATGGCTAGAGAGGGTTCCATTTTTTTTTTCAAATTGTTTAAATGGGTGTTCCATGAACTTAACATGACCAATGTTAAAGTACGTGGTGTGATGAGTAAAGATAGTGAGTCTTCTGTTCAGAATCAGATTGATGAATTGTTTGATTCTTTGAAAATTGTGGTGGATGAAATGTTGAAGATGAAGCAAACTCTTGAGGAAATAATTCTCACCCTTGAGGACCAAATGGAGAGGATTTGTGCTAATCTAGAGAAGGGTGGGGAGGGGACTAAATTTGCAGTTAAGTTTGAGTCTGTGGGAATTTCCTCTCCTTTTGATAGTGCCAAGAAATGCAAGGAAATTGCTCTTGGTGAGGAGACTGGTGTTGTTGGTAGGCTTATGGAGGAAGATGTTTCTATTGATAAGGGTGGTGATAAGCATAATTTTTTGATTACTGAGGTGAATGTGGGTGGGCCTGGGGATAGAATGCGAAACAAGACCAAGGTTCAAGCTAGGACTCCTATTAAAGATTTGTCTAAAGTCATGGATGACTGTAAGAAGTCTATGGTGAGCGACATGGAGGTTGTTGATATCCTGAAGAATATGTAGTGCTGCTACTTTTGTTCTTCCTTTTTTGGCTACTGTCATGCTGATGGTGTGTTGTTTTTGGGCTGCTATATGTTTTATGTAATTATCTTTAGTTTTAGCTGATCTTTTTTGTAAAGGGTTCTGGGCCCCTTCAAAACCCGTTTTTTTACCTCTAATAAAAAACAATGATCTCTCTCATGTATTACCAATTTAGTGAGAATATTATAAGTAAATTACTAGAAGACATGTTCCATTCTATTTATCTTATTAAATTTAGAGAGGATAAAATAAGTCTTTTAAGTGGTGATTTTATGTCTATAAAATATATTAATAAGTGATTATGGATAAACTAGATATTGCTAGGGCCACCTATTCTAATCCTTGTATTTTCCTAGTTTTTAATGATGCTTAAGATGAAACATTCTTATGAACTGGTTGATTTGGGTGTGTGAATACTATCATGATTGTGGAGTGAGCTTGTATTGGAGCATTTATTGTATTTTTAGATTAAACCTATGTGAAATATTATAATTCACTATTTTTAGTAGAATACCTTGATAGTGAAATGATTTTTAATGGTTCAACAAGATGAGTAGAACTATTGTTACATAAGGGCTAAAATCAATATTGAGATTTGAATAATGTAATAAGATGCAACCATATGATGGATATATGCCTTGTTTGAATTGCATGTTTCTCATATGCAATTATTTGTAAGATTCAACTATGTATTATGAAAATGTACTTGACATAATATTGAGTATAAAGGTCTAAATATATCGATAATGTTTGAATTAGAAAATGAATATTAGGGGCATTAGTCCTAATCTGAATTAATGTCATTCTAAATCCCTATATGTTAAATCATTAACTTGTGTGTTTTCTTGCATATTTAATGCTTCCTAATTATATCTATTCCTTGAGTGCCAAGAATGAATTAACATTTTAATGAGAATGTTGAAAATGTAAGTTGGTTAGTAGGGGTTGTTGGGTTTATATTTGTGGATATTTTATTTATGTCAAAAAGTGTATTTAATATTATTATCCAAAATTTTATCTTAATCCTCTGTTTTTTAACCATAATTTCTTTTGTAAGACAATTAGTTAGAAGTCAAAATAGAAAAGGAAGTCCCAACAAGTGCAAATTTACTAAATTCTTTTCCTTCCTCTACAATATTTTTAAAGTATACCAAAATTTGTGGCATGATTGTCTAATTCATAAACTTTATGAAGTTGCATCTACTTCTTTTTGTCACCAAGTTAGTGATATTGTGAATCTTGAAGTTTCTCTTCTTTTTGTAAAGTCTTTATTGTCTCAAAATTCATGAAATTTCAAACACCATGAAATACTAGTTTCCAAGTTCAAGGTCCCTGTTGTCATATAATTTGTGAAATGGCTAATTTTGTGAAGTGATCATAATTTTTACAAGTGTTTAAGTGTACAAGGTTGTAAAAATTAGTGATACTTGTAAAAGTGGAAAAAAGATAAAGAAAGAGACAAAAAAGGTTTCAAATTTCATAACGCTTGTGAATTTGTGAACCTTGCAAAAAAGTTGATAAAGTTCTAGAGCTTTCATAAAGTGTGAAAAATACATTTTCTTTAAAATATTGGTATAAATAAGGGTTTGTAGTTTCATTTTTTCTATATCATTTTTAAACTACAAAAATTGTTGTCATAATTTGGTGCTACCATTCTCCACTACATTTCTATCATAATTATTCTAGATTAGTGTTGTAGAGTACATTTTACAATTTCTTATCTTATAGAGGCATTAGAAGTGTTGATTTTTTATTTATTTTCAAGATCTTTGTTAGAATTTGTTGTGAATTTACCAATTATTTTACCCACTTGTTCACGATCTACAAGTACCAACAATATTATCAACCTTTAAACAACATTCTCCTTTGTTTAGTATAGTGAAATTTTATTAAAACCCTAGCTCATTACATTTGGTTGATCTCCAAACCTCCTAAAATAAAGTAAAAGTACTAGGGTTTTGAGCACTCCACTATCATTCAATTTACTTGTTGAAGTGGGAGATAGTCAACTTGGGCATTTCAATGTGGAATGTTTTTGGAACAAAATAAAGGAAAACCATCAAACAACAATATTTGTAGAATTTTTTGTGAGTGGGTTAGCTCATGTTGGGGATTCCCAACTACTATATAGTGTTTATATTTGGTAGTGGCCTATGCTAAATATTATAAATTGAACAGTTAGAAGGTGAGGGACATTAATGATGAAGTTATTACCAAATTAGATGGTCAAATTGGCTTTGAGCGACCAATTTACTTGGTGGGTGTGGAAAATGGAAACCATTACTTCCAAGATAAGTAGATAAAATTCTTAAAAATTATTATAAAATACTAGTTAAAAATTCCAAATTGGTCCAAACTAGGGCACTCCAAGAAGATCAACAACACAAAAAAATTAGGGTCTAGATAGGCATCCAAGAAGAAATAGGGACACAAAGCCAATAGACATCCAGCCAAGACCCAAACCCACAACATGGCCAACTACCAACTTGCATCATCCCACCATATCCTCATAGATAATCATCCCTAAATCATGGCAATAATTCATGGGTAACTTCTCCCAACCATCAATCTACCAACCTCCAACATGTTCAGAGGCCCACTTGGTCAAACAGTCAACAACCCTATTCCACTCTTGAGGGATGTGAGTAAAAGACACTGAATCTAGCATGGATCCCAACCATAGAATATGCCTAACAACTGAAGCTAGTTTCCATTTAACCCCCTCTAAATTCTTCCCATTCAATAAATTAACAATGAATTGAGAGTCTGATTCACAGATGATCTTGTGCCAACCAAGAGCATAAGCTCGCTCCATATCCGACAAAATCACTAGATCCTCCATAAAGTTATTAGTTTTCTGCCCCTTATGGTAAGAGAATAAGAAGATCACCGAACCAGAGCTATCTCTTCTGACACCACCAATCCCAATAGGCCCAAGATTACCCCTATAAGAGCCATCAATATTAATCTTTAAAACATCCACTGGAGGAGGAGACCAATCCTTGACTCTCTGAACCTTCTTTTTTTCATTCCTACCTCTTCGTACATAAAAGGAATCAAAATCCAAACTACGAAGGCCCAAAATATTCACAATCTCCTCATCTCTCCTATATAGGGGAAAGGACACCTCACATTTGGCTTCTAGAGTCTATAAATAATACACACAACTCTTTGCCAAATCTGTTGGATCAACAACTTACCACCACAAGAAATCTTGTGGTTCCTTTCAAGCCAAATTTTCCAAAGGATGAAATCAAGCCCAATACATGACACAATATAGAGGAAAGAAGCCCAAGTTGGGGGTCTTCCCAAACTACTCTAGAATTCAACCAAAGAGGAAGCATGAACACAAGGATGTCTCCAGATACCCCACCAAAAATTATAGATAAGCATAGAAAAAGAACAATCGAAGAATAAGTGAAATGAGTCCTCATTGCAACCACAAAGAACACAAATAAAAGGGCTCTAGAAACCCCACTTTTAGAGATTATCCCAAGTTAAACATTTGTTCCAAGCTAAAGTCCATAGAAAATAGTTGCACTTATGCCAGGAAAATTTGTTTCAGACATGTTTCCACCAGGGAACTTCCATCTCCCCATACTTATGAGAAATCAGCTTATGATAACCAATAGCCACCATGAAGACCCCCTTAGGCTTCAAAATCCAATACAAAATGTCCCTCTCCCTGAGAGAATTTCACTCTTTGCTCACAAGAATATTTTTGAGCTCAACACAATCATCCTCCAAACCCCTAGCAAACCACTCACTAGGTTCCTTCCATCTAGACACTTCCACATGCCCACAAAGAAGTTTTGAAATCCACCACCAGGGACCAACCTACCTCCAAGAAGCATTGAAAAAGATTCTACAAATTAGGATACCTGCACATGATAGGAGAAAACCCATCCCAAGATTCAAACAAGAAGAGAGCCTTAGACCCCTATTACAAATCCAAAACACACCATCCTTTATCAATTTAGCTCCTTTTTTAAGCATGTCCCAAATCATAGAGCCTCTCCCCACAAGAAAAAAACCATGGGACTTCCTCCTTCGGAACACCTCTCAGATATTTGTGAGAACTAATCTTGGCCCAAAGGTGATCCTGTTCAATGCACCACCTCCAATAGAGCTTGGAAAACAATGACAAACAAGACAAAGAGGATTGTCGTAACTTGAGGCCACCAAATTGTTTTGGTCTACAAACAATTTCCCACTTCACCAGACTCCACTTAGAGGACGTCAAGCTACCAATCCATAAGAAATTCCTAGCCAGGGAGTCCAAATCCTTAATAAAATGAGTAGGAGCTACATGAAGCATGCAGGTCTATAATTGGAAAGATCCTACACCACTTACTTAAGAAGATACACTTGGCCAAAAAAGAAAGCCACCTATGAGTCCAATGGTTCACCTTCACATGAAAATTGTCTAAAATATTTTTCAAGGATCCCATAAGAAGGGAACCAGTAGAAACAAGAATTCCAAGATAGAAGACCTAATCAGACAATATAGAATCTCATAATATGAGCAATGCATTGTTAGATAAGCTTAAGAGTATTAAAGAAGAAAATGGAGGATTTACCCTCATTGATCTATTGACCAGATGTCACAAGGTAGATGTACAACACCCCACACAAGTCAATAACCTCTCTAACCTTGGACTTACCCATCAGAGTAGTACCATCCACAAATTGTAGGTGTGACTGAGGTGAAAGACCGTTACCCCACTGCCATCCCTGAATAAGACCTTGGTTAAAATGGCTCTTAATCACTCTCCCTAGGCCTTCAACCAAAATAATAAAAATATAAGTAGAGAGAGGATCACCTTTCCTAAGGCCCCTGGAAGCCTTAAATAAGGAAGAAAAATCCCCATTGACCAAAATTGAGAAAGAAGTGGAAGTCGCACAACTCATTACCCAAGAAACCCACTTAGTAAAACCAAAATCAAGAAGCACTTTTTGCAAGAAGGATCATTTGATACGATCATAGGCTTTAGCCATGTCAAGCTTGATGAACATGAATTTTTCCTAGGAAATCACCATGGAATGGATAGTTTCAATAGTAATAACCATACCATCCAGTATTTTCCTATCCATTACAAAGCCCCCTATTCCTCAGGAACCAACTTACCTATCCATTGCTTGAATCTTTCAACCAACAACTTAGCTATAATTTTGCAAACCACATTACAAAGGGAAATGGGCCTAAACATACCCAAACTATCAGTCCCATCACTTTTGAGAATGAAAGCAAGAAAAGTAGAGTTCATAGACCTTAGCATCTATTTGTTCCTTTGGGATTCCTATACCACCTCTAATAATTCCAAATTTATGATGTCCCCAAGTTCCTAAAAAAATTCAACATGGAATCCATCTAGGCCCGAAGCTTTCCCCTTCTTCATTTGAAAAATATTAGCTTCCAATTCTTCCAAGGTGATACCACACATCAGATCTTCATTCATTTCCAAAGAAACAAGAGTAGGGGTACAAGACAAGACATGATTCTCTTTGGGCCCCCTTCAGGAGAGTCCTCTCTAAAAAAATCAACAAAGTACCAAGAAGCTTCTTTAGAAATATAACCTTGAGAGGAAAAATGCTTGCCTCTAGAATTCACAAGGGATGGAATTTCCATGTCTCCTAGCCTTAATAGAATTGAAGAAGAAGGAAGTGTTTTTGTCACCTTCCTGAAGCCATGCCACATAGGCCTTCTGCTTCCAATAAATATCCTCCCACAACTCACACTCCTTCAGAGCTTTCAGAGCCCAAGACTCTGCCAATAGGGACTCCTCAAAAAGTCCAAACTCCCAAATCTCATGAGTAATAGCATCCAAATTTTCCTGAGTAGCAACCTTAGCATGGAAGATGTTGCCAAAACATTGCCTATTCCACCTTTTGAGCTGATACTTCACATACTACAGTTTCTTGACAAAAGAAAACATCACAGTGCCATAAGTAGGTCTTCCATGATGCCACTAGTCAACCATATACTCCTACAGAGAGAGATCACAAAGAAACATAAGTTGAAAATTAAAGGTGGGGGACCAAGCAACACATGAAAGAGAAGCACATAGCTCAATTGGAAAATGATCAAAACCCCTCCAGTCTAGAATCTCAAAACTAGTTGACCAAGACCCACCAATCAAGAAATATGAGAATAGGAACCTTTCCAGCCTCTCAGCAATTCCATCCTTCCCACATCATCTATTATTCTAGGTATATAGACCATTACAAGGTATGATATCCACAATATTAAGAAAGAAAATATTATCCTAGAGAAGAAAAGCAAAAGGCTCCAGCCTCGACACTCCTCCCTGCTTATCTTGCAGATCAATAATAACATTAAAATCACCAACAATAATCCAAGGATAGAGAGGAGAAACACTCCAAATAAACCAAATATGAGACAAAAGGCACATCTTACCCAACATATCTGTGGGAGCATAGATGTTGGAAAGGAAAATATTTTCCCTAGTCTCCAAACTTGAGGCAACCACAAAGATATAATACTTATAGGCCACCCACCAAAGAGGATAAATATTCAAAGCATTCCACAAGCATGCTAAACCCACAACATTACCTTGAGCACCAATACATTAACAATATCCACACCACCAAAGTATAGGAATCAAACAAAACATACTCTCAATAGAAAGTTTAGTTTCTTGGATGAATAGCATATCTGGAGAATGACTTCAGACTAAATCCTGAATAACTTTTTGTCGAGGGCCACTGTTCAAGCCCCTTACATTCCATAAAAGAATAATAATTTTTGATGGTTGGAAAAGTGAGATTCAAGAGTCTTCATAGATCTTGACTCTACCAATGTCTCCCCCATCAACTTAATTTTTTCCAAATCCTTCTTTCTCCTAGCTTTGGAGGGCTTCTCAAGAGCCCCTTTCTTAGGATTTTTCTGGTGAATCCCCAAGGAAGGAAAAGTGTTTTTTCCTTTTTTTGAATCAGACACCATCTTCACCAAAGGAAGAGTGGTCTCCACCTCAATATTTTTCATAGCAACAGGGGTCTCGGGAACTGTTGAACCCACCAGACTAAGATCAGTATCCATTTGAAATAAATCACCTTCCTAGGTATTTTGAAGATTGTTAGAAATGTTTCCCTCCTGAACCACCTCCAAAACCCCTTGATCTAGATCCATCATACTTGGATTCACCTCCAGCTGGCTAAGGTCATCTAACACATCAAATAGATTAAAAGTATCCCCTTTCCACCTCTCCTTAAAATTCCTCTTTTGTCCATGATTCCTATTACGTGGCTTAAAAAAAGTGAAACCCTCATTATCTGCAACTTCATTAGGAACAGGAGCCTTGCCTTTGTCAAACTTAGGAGGGTTGCGAGGAGGCTGAGTAGGTTGAGATTCTGTAGGCCTGGTCTTGGGGCATCTTCACTACAAATGGTCATATTCATGGCACAACCAACATCGAAATGGAAGAGTCTCATAATATAGCTACTCCATCCAAGAAAACATCCCCACATGAATTTTCAGGGAATTTGGAAGAGGGTTACTCAAATCAATCTCAACAAAAATGCAAGAAAAATTCACTACCTTTCTATCTTATGTTTGTTGAGAGGGACCCACCGACTTCCTTAGAAGCAGAGAAACCATTTGTAGGATGCCATTTCTCCAATACTCAATTGGGAACCAAAGAAGACACACTCACATAGGAACACGATTCGGGAGCTCCTCTGACAGGTTAAAAGCTATGTGTCAGGGCTTGATGAATAAACCAATCTGGTTGTGAAAATAAGGCCCTCCTTCGAAAACCCTATTGCGGTCAGCCATGTAGTTGAAAACAACCATAAAATAGCTATTCACTAGTAGAATCACCTCCATTTCACCTTTTGGAGTCCAATTCCACTGAGCCCATGAATCCAAGAATGGGAGCAAGACATGCATTCCCATAAATTTACAAATCAATGCATTATTTTGAAAAATACTCAACATCCTCAATGATTGATTCTGGTTGAATCACCAAAATAGGCCTATCTTTACTCCTCTCTAGGAATCCATTAATTTTTGGGATGCAAGGGCCTCTTGAAAAGCCTTCCCTCCCACCCCCAAATCTTCAAACAAATGATTATTCATAACAATCCACTTTGTCGGAGGTAGTGACTTCACACCAAGAGAAGCACAAAAATCCATGATATGCTTGGATCTAGTCACTTCACTCGAAGCCATCCAAACAAGCATAGGAACAAAACCACCTTATCACAGACCAAGCACAATTACCTTGGAGAAGACTATAAAAAGAGTAGAGAATAAAAATCCCTGCACAAGGTCTCACCCCCAAATGCAATGAGAAACCCCACCCAGTAGCAAAAGCCTCCCTACACCCCGATCTAAACCTCCACATGCACATGCATAGGAAGTAGTGAGCATGTAGGCCATGAAATTAGCAGCCATAGGATTGCACCCAACCATTGCCCCTACATGCCATTCATCGTAGATCTCTTATATTTTAAAAAATTGAGAATCTTAATTTGGAAAATTTTAAACTCATATAAAGAAAAGTATTTTCATCCATTTGAAGATCTAAGAAATTTGAATATCTTTTGAGCACCCTAAAAATTAATGAAGGAAATTCAAGAGTAGAATAAATAATACTTTTACAAAACACTTTATTAGGCAAGATCATGTTTGCGATGAATCATCAAATCTATGTTCAAACAACTATAAAGTTCTCCTTGTATGATGATGAGGAGTTACCTAAAAAGGATGAGGAGAAGACTTGTGGGAATTCCAGTAAAAGGAAAGTAAGAAAAGATAAAGAGAAAGAGGAGCTTGAAACTATTCAAGAAAACATCAAAGAGGAAGAAATAGTCAAAGTATCTTCTTTATCCTTTGATGATAGTGATTCTTCTTAGCATTCTCCCCAAGTACCTCCTATATCTTTAAATCCATCTTCCTCTTCACTTCTCGTCTTATGTTTCCTCACCTCCGCTCAATATATTGATTCAATTATTCCCTATTATGGTGGAAACTCCTCTTAAAACTTCTTCTACTACTCCTACTACATGGCTACAACAAACATTAAGCAATAAGAGGAAGGTTGAAGAGTTAATAATTATAAAAAAATATGTAGTTGACTTCTAAAAACTCCTTAGCCCAAAAACTAAAGACTACTTCTAGGTTGTTGTTAAATACTATTTATGGTAAAATTTATGTGGAAATATCTCACCCCTTTTCTCAAAAGGATGCCAATGAAGCCACAAAAATTGACTTCAATATCACTAGAGTTATCCTAGGGCCTCCTTCACAAGATGGTGATAATCATAATTTTTAGGTGTCAGTTGCAAGGCTAGTAGATAGGATTACAAAAGATAAATGATCTAAGGATGAGCTCAAGCAACAAGTACAAGCTTGAACCACTTTTTTTAAATCTATTGTATAGAAACTTTAACTAGGTTGATCATTCAAATTGGTTCCACTTTTGATCCTAGCTCAATTGGAGGGACAAAGGTTATTGAAAAGTTTCAAAAAAAAATTATGGTAAAAAAACTAAAGATTGGGTCAATGTGATCATGACTAAAGTATCTAAATACATAGATGAAATAATATAAAATATATAATGGAATAGATTCTATGAAGAAATAAATTGAGGATATCACAACCTGCAAGCAAGAAGAAACCAATTGGTTGAATATGGATAAAAAATTGATAGAAATGATAGACATGGGAATGCATAAGTTAGTGGTTGAGAAAATCACAATGCATCATATGTATTGTATGGAAGAAGACCATAGAATAGAAAGTAATAGCTCTTAATAAAAAATATTCAAGAAAAAGCAAAGTTGCTAAAGGATTGTGATAAAATTAAAGTTGATGTTCAAGATAATTTTCTATTTTTTTCTTTGGGTGACCAACCAAATCTCAAGTTGTAGATTTTATTGTCCTTAAAAAAATTTAAATCAAAGGCTTGAGATTTGTTTATTGAGAAATAATTTTGTATGGATAATATGGAAAAG
The DNA here is from genome assembly GCA_007258455.2 of Sequoia sempervirens. Taxonomy (NCBI): domain Eukaryota; kingdom Viridiplantae; phylum Streptophyta; class Pinopsida; order Cupressales; family Cupressaceae; genus Sequoia; species Sequoia sempervirens. The sequence continues at coordinate 940,915,254 of VDFB02281492.1, read as the reverse complement.
CTAAGCACCATCAATGTGTCACTTGCTCAAGGATTAAGTCAATTTTATGATATTCAAAGTAATATGGAACATATTGGTGGCAACAATGTGTTATGGATATTACAAACTAATAGTTTCATCATCCCAAATTGCAATGGGTTGGGAACTATTATTAAACCATTTCAACCATGTAAAGTAAAGAACATTACTTAGATGCATCATTCTCTGTTGAAGAATATAGATGGAACCAATGTTGATGATGTACCACCTCAATAGAATATTTTATTAATTCAAAGACTTTGTTATGTTTTAGAAGACCCCTATATTTTATGAGGTCTCTTTATATTGTTTTGGATAGTTAAACTTTTAGCTACGTTCAATGATATTTATGTGAATGTGGATAATGGAAAGATCAACCAAGAGGGAAGGAACAACAATAATGCTAGATCAAATCATAAACCAAGACAAAATTGATCAAATTAAACTCATTACCAATGAAGTCATTAACTATAATAAAATGAAAGTAAATAAGAAATGAAAGCATAAATGAAACTTAAACCTACTTTCACCTCACCCAAAGAATGTTAACCCTTACTTCATTGTTGCCGATATGAGATTATGCCTTTAGGATATGTGGATTTCTCATGTTAAGCATAACCCAATTGTGCAAAATATCAAAAGATTGATGGCTATGGAGGACAGATTCCTATAGAGCTCAAATCAGAAAGAGAGAGGTCAATTACAAATTGGAAAGAGAGACAGGTCCTTTGAATGAGAGATGAATGACTGTTTTATAGATCTCAAGATATTTGATCGACAGTTGAGATTGAAAGTTCGAATCAATGTTTGAGAGTGAATGAAGTATGGAGAGGCCATGCATGTTGAGGAAGAGTTCAGTTAACTGAAGTTCTTCCCTAGTTTTTTGGAAGATATTTTTGAGATATTTTTGGAGGGAAGATATTTTCAAAATTGAATTTGAATTTGCAATATGTTATTTTGAGAGGGAATGTGCAACTAAATGAATTAAATAATTAGGAAATTATTTAATTATGTGGGATAAGAAGGAATGATGATTTCTAATTAAATAATTAAAAATTATTTAATTATAGGTGGATAGAGAAAAAATGATGAATTAATCAAATAATTAAAATTATTTAATTAATAGAGGAAAAAGGTCAATTTATGAAACATGGGTCAATGAGTTTGACTTGTAAAGCTACATGGTTGAATCCTGATAGCAATATCACAATTTGACACGTTGTGGAAAATACCTCCTACTTATCAAGGTCAATTTAATCAAAATTTGTAAATTATTTAATTAAAAGGTGGTAAAATGGATGATGAGTGATAATGATAAAAATGATGAATTAGGAGAATGTGTGATGTGTTAGACATTTTTAGTTTTCTATAATTTATATATGTAATTAAGGTAGAGAAGGGTATTTTTAGAGAATAGAAATTGTAAAAGTGAAATTTTGTGTGTGATATTTCTAATAGGCGATAATAGTAAGTCTATGAACTCTATAATTTTTTAATGTCTAGAATATAGAAATTTGGAGGCCTGTGCACTACCATGGTTTTGTGTTGTCATTTCCTATGTGAATGATACCTATTTTGGATGTTTGATATTCTTGTATTTGTTATTATCATTCATGTTCTAAATTGTGAGATTCATTTAAATTAGTAAATTGGTTTGCACTCTAATGATTACTTTGAAATGAATATTTATTCTTCATGCACGCGTACTTAGTATTCTGAAAATAACTATTTGTGGATTTTTATTTTCATTTTAGTTTTTCATTATAAATCTACCTTTCCTACTTTATGGTTAAAAGCATATCCATAAAAAATAAATTTCATTATAGCAAGGAGTTGTACCTCTAAAATTCAAAGGGAATCTATGCAAAAGGAGATATAACTTCTCCAATTTTTGGTACATTTGTTACTTGATAGGAAATTATAGAGTTAGGATAAAAAAAATTCATTGTGATAAATCTATTAACCAACATTTTAAAATCTAGATTCTAAAATAGAGCATTGGAAAAGAAAGTACATTAATTTGAATATTTTAAAATGAAAATTAAAAAATGTATATCAAGATTCAATGAATAAAAATATAAAATATCGTCAATGATAGTTTGGAATATAATTCATGAAATACAATATAAACACCTAGTAACTACTAAATTTATTTCATTTTTAAAATCATCTCCTCACTCTGACCTTTAGATTGAGAGTTGTCATGATTGTGGTCTTTGCTTTCTTTGTTGTGAGTCTAAATATGTCCACTTAACTGCATTGTATCACTACCACTAGACATATTTTATTCATTGAGTCAATGTTATTTTTGCCACTATGGCTTGAAGTGTTGTAAAACCCTCTTCTTTCACATATGGACCTCTAGATTATGAGTGCCCTTTCAAAAGGAAAAGTTTAGATATTATAGCTCTAATTGTATACATCCTCTAGAAATTTCCTAAATTATTTTCTAATTTATTTATGATCTTTGATTTTAAGAACCATAATGTACTAAAAACTCTCTCATCCTCCACCAACCCCAATATTATGGTTTGATATATATTAAGTTTGAAATATTCAGATATTGAATCACACAATATTTCACTTTGACTCAAGGTTGCCCAAAGCTTTGTTATTGATCCATATTGTAAGGGACTCTCCATGAGTTTAAATTATTCCATTATTATAGAAAAATGGTCTATTACTTCATAAGCTTAGACTTATTTATAATTTCTTTTATTTGATGTCCATTGAATTTTGAACTTTTGGAAAAAATGATTGACCAAGGTCTTTATCTTGTTATGAAAATTAGTTAGTTGATAATTGACCCAATATTGAGGATAAATAACAAACATGGCTTCAAGAAATTGATTGTGAGGGAATCAATCTCTAATCTTTGAGGAGAGAGATATCACAATATTATTTAAACTAATACTTATATAATTAACAATATTGTCAAAATTTTCCCTTGTAATAATTAATTCTCTAATAGTGTGACTAATTGTGGTATAATAGTGCATTGGTATCTCATATCCCCATATACAGACACATAACTCCCCACTTGCATTAAAATGTAAAAAAATAGCATGATTTTTCACATTTGTCATCAAGTGCTAGCTTTTAAATTTTAGATTTATAAATGAATGATCTAATAGATATAAAGTATTGAGGGAGATGCATATAATTTTATGTAGTTTACAATATTTTAGAATATATATTGTTCTTTCTTGGGAATTTTTCATAAGAATTCTCATTTCCTCCAACATGGTTGAATACCAAATAAAGTCAAGAGTGTCTATATGTCACTTATCTTATATAAGGGGTCATCAGATCTGCCTACTATGTGGTGATGTTTGAATATACAATTAAAATCAAGGATTGATATTCTAAATTAACTTGTTGCATCAGTCCATGAATGGAGATCCATCTAGTATTAAAATCCTTAAGAAGCTTGTTTCCTAAAGTTATTCCCTTACCAAAATGTTGAAATTTTATAAATTATTTGGGACTTCAAAAGAAGTACAAATAAAGCCCACAAACTAGATCTTCAACTTTTGATATTGTAGAAAACTTGCTCACAATTTTAAATGCTAAGTTCATCCTATGGGCCATGCAGTAAATGGAAATCACATATGATGAAGTAGTTTATATATTTATGCAAAGCCTGATGAAGGGATACTCCACCTAGCACCCACACATAACCCAACAATAGATATTAACACACAAATGTAGAAAGGAAAACAACCCACTTTCAATTTCTTCCAAAAAATAGAATTACAAACTAAAAAAATAGAATGCTACAACCACATGAGCTTGACTCACTACAAAGAAAATTAACTCTCTAAGAAAAATCTACAATTTGGAGCCACAATTTGCACTAATGTAGCCATCTTTCATAACCTCCATTCACCCCTTTATTTGGAACCAATAACTTTCTTAGAATGTTTAGGAAAGTGTAACTCCCCTTTTTATTTTGGCACCCATAGTTCTAGTAGTTCCTTTTACCACCTAGGAAGATATTTCATTTGAAATTCAAATTTTGGTAGCACAACTTCTCAAAGCCATGAATTTTGATTCAAGAATTTGATTTAATTTTATAATATATCATTGGAAAGGTCATGAAGAGATCTACAATGTCAAAATGTTTTGAAGATAATTCCATCCACCTTTTGAGATTTTACGAGGATTCTAAGAGCTTCAAATTTTAGTGAAAAAATTTATAGGAGAAATTTTCCAGGACAAATACTTTAATATTTCCCAAACGATACAAGATATTGAGGTGATTCTTTCACCATTCGATTCATTTTTCATTTTCTCTCCTTGGGTAAATATTTTAGGTCCATACATGCCCATATAGGCTGACTTACTAAAAATAGTAGGTGACCACTTTTTGTATGTTTAGACTTTTTATTTTTCTACACCCCTTAATTGTCATCATGGCATCCAAACCAGCTAAATAAACCTACAAAAAAAGGAATTTTTTTTAGGTGATTTAAGATTGTCCTGGCACCACTAGATGCTCTTGCATCAAATACCCAAGGTAATTTGAGAAGTAACCTTGTCACATCTCTAGTATTGTAGGAAAACCAAGATGGTCAACCTCTACCTTAGTAACCATGATGGATCTTCAATAGACCTTCCTTCCCATTTAACTAGATATTCTTCATACTGTTTGTTTCTTATACTTCTACCCATACAACTATCAACGATGTATTCTATCTCCTCCTTTTTGAAGTAGGTGCCAAAATATTCTACTATTATTTTATTGGTCCATTCTCCATATCTCCTTCATGATACTTTATCAAATCACAATGTTGAATATAGGAGAGATGTTTATACCACTTGGAAACTCTACCTCATAAGCATTTCCTGAATCATGCTTCTTTAAGATATTGCATGGTCCAAATTTCTTTATTTTAAACTTGTTATATGTTTTGATTGGGGACCTTTCTTTCCTCGGGTGAACCATGAATTCATTTCTAACCTCAAAATCCTTAAGTATTTACTTACAATTTTCTTTAGATTTATATATGTATATATAATCTTAAATATAAGCTCAAATATATATAACATTGTTTCTCCATTTACTCTCAAATCACTATAAAATTAAATGTATGTAAATTTATAATGTGTCATTTTTCCTCACATGTATATATATATATATATTTGCATAATGGTAGCATAAATAGGTGCATAAACATAGTTTGAGGTGACTTGAATATCCTTTTCAAAACTATTTAGATAACATACAATCTATGTATACTAATAAATTCCATGTAGGAAGGAAAAGATAAGACATGGCAGAATAAAACCTCCATAGAATTTACATATCCCTATTCTTCTATTATAATATCCTGAGAACATCAAAGATGTATGGATGATATGTAATGAAGTATAAGAGAATGCCTATAAAAATATATAATATATGTGTGAATAGTAACCAACAATAACTATCTAAAAGGATCCATAATTTAGAGTATACTAAAGTAGGAGGTTGGAAGAAAAGATATATGTTGTGCTATGTATAATCAAACCCTAATTTCAAGACCTATAATAAAAAAAATAAGTAAAAAAACTTGATAAATTTGAAAATGAATCATGAATTTATAATTGTATTAGAACTAAATTACTTTAAAATTAATGAAGGTATAAACCCTAAGTTCAAACCCTAGGGGTTATAACCATGGACGAGTTCAAAAAAATGTAAAGAAAAATAATATTTCATAATGTTAATCTAGGCTAATTAATTGAATGTACATATAAATAAACCAATATTGATTCAATAAGAAAGAAGGGAATTGATGATTGAATTTTATATTTATAAAACTAAATGTGTAAGAGGGTTAGGTACTTATCTATGGAAAATATGATGAAGATGTAGTGAAAATTTTACTTGCCTTAGTATTGGGTTTATCTAACTTGCTTTCAAACTAATATGTGGTATTCATCCATTTTCATATGGGATTTTTGTATGAATTATATATGACTGCATGGATTGAAGTATTTGATTGTATTGTTCCTGATCTTATAGAAGATGATTTAATTGAAAGTATATCAATGTCCCCAAGCGCCGATTATTCCTTTGGCACTATAGTTTTCCACATTGGTTGAAAGTATTCTCTGTACCCTTACTAGCATTGTGGGGTGTCCCACCCCACAAAGTGTACGTGTGTGGTGAGTTTCATCTCCCTGAATTTCCCCTCCCTGTCAACCATTTCTCTTGGTTTTGAGCTACAAACCCATAAATCCTTAGTCCAGATTGGGGATAAGTGGCGGAACTTCTATCGTCACTTGCATACCATCGGATAGGGGTTTCCATCATAAACCAAATCATTTAATAGTTGGTATAGAAAAGGGCAAAGACATGAGAGCGAGATCCTGTGCACCTTAGCAAGTGGTGGTTGGAAAGCACGGTGGGGTACTTCTTGGCACTCTCCTTTGCAGTTGCCATGACAATAGTCTAGATTTCGTTCGGTGACACCCAACACTGTACTAAGATGATTAGAATCTAGCTTCTCGAATGCCACAAGTCTCTATAGGACATGCATGAACTGTGTGTGTTGCCATAAACTCCCTGTGTGCCCTTTCTAGCATGGGGATATGCCCCATCATTGAGCTTTTGTTACTACTTTGTTCATATCGGATTTGTGCATGGATAAAAATTCCCTCAATAGTCGAGGTGATGATGGGGAAAGGGTTTTAGGAATAGAGGTTACCACCCATAGACGAGATTTCTTCCGTTATTCAAATACTTTCACCTGTGGTGAGACGACACTAACCCAGGCTAACCAATGCTTGCTAACAAACTGGGCACTCTCTAGTGGACCTATTGGCCTAGGCTCCATTTGGCCAATGACAAAACCCTAGCCCATTTTATGGGGGTTAATTTTGTTTGGGCCTGAAAGAGTTGTCTAGTTCGCTCTAAATGGTGCCGACTAGATTTATCACTAATGTTTGTATGCCTTTCTTTGGCCACCTATGTGCCCTATACTTTGATTACCTCTATCTCGACGAACCTAGAGAACAACCATGATTCAAGTCGGGCTGCCTTCCCCTCCAGCAACCACATTGCCCTGTCGGCACTTGCCAGCCCAAGAGGGGGGAGTTTTTCCTCTGGGCTATTGGGAATCCCTTCATGTTTGGCTTTCACATAAACTCACTCGACCCCCACAACCGAGGAGTTGTTCCCCCATAAGTTAATTAGATTGGACGAATCAGTGATATCTTTAGTTAGCTCAATAATGGTTCTCACTGATTATATAGGTCACATGGTGACGAAGAAAGGGCCCTCCCACCGAAGAAAGGGAAATCGTATGATTTCTTCATTTCAAAGTGGAAAAATGTTCAAATCGATGTCATTTGTGGAGCTCCCCCCCCACCACCATTTTTCCCTCCAACCCCAAAGCGGACAAGGGCCTCCCATCGAGTGAAAGGCCCTTTCTTTTCACACCCCAACATGTTATGTTTAGATTGATCTCAATCTCAATCGCCCCTAGCTAGGGGAGTTTCCTTTCGCGCAACGCCTACTATGTTCTGAAAACCAGAATGAATACAAATTCTCCCATGGCACCAAACCTCATAAATCATCACTCGAATGGAAAATCGCTATCTCCTCAACCGGGAGAAACAAAAGGCCACTCTACTAACCTCTTACTACTATGCCTTATCTTCTTACTACTTGATATATCGATTGGATACATTTTATTCGGGGGGTAAAGCATTACCACCAGCAGGGGCAGATGATCCCACGCCCCCCCTGCTTCAGTAGCTTGGACAATTGCTTCAAGATTGCTGGAAATATATCACAACCAAACTCTCCCATTATAAGGAAAGCTGGCTAATTGCAGAAATTCTTGGATTTTTACTCTTTTTTCTCAAAGCACTTGGTACTACTATAGGGGAAGGATCGCCGCCTTCCATCGAGCTGGACATAAATGATGAAGAGCCCCATCTTGCTCCACCAACTCCCACTACAACCGAAGGGGAGAGTTTGAGTTTATCAACACCAACCACCACATCACCGATCGACGTAATAGAATGCGTGCCCACAAGAACCCCAACAGCTCCAATTCAGGAGGGATGGCAAAGCGAAACAACTACCGCTCATGTGGAATCCCCCCCCACCCTAGTGGGTGATCCTGGTAGTTTCCCCCTCGACTAAGAGAACAACTCGAATGGGACCACATCATCGAGCAACAGTGGTGAAACCTATATGGAGATCAAACTCTAGAGCAGGTCTTAGAAAGAGTTCACCAGTGCATGGTTTAAGCTCCTGCTATTGAGGCGGAGGGAAATTCAAACAACCCGCTAGCCCCTACTTGACCTGGCCTCGCCGATCTACTTGAAGAGGTCAATTGAGGAGAAACTATTTAGAGGGGAGGGGCTCATGTCTCATCCTCGATTATCACTCAGAATGATAGATCGAGTTAAGAAATGTGACGTGAGGAGTTTTATGAAAACGTGTCATCAACTTTGACCAGTTGAATGACAAAACACTTTGGCCATATGTACCGAGATCGGAGGGAGTCTCGAGAGATGTGGCCACCCATAGCCTTGTTCAATTGGGTTGAATTTAGGTAGTATCAGTTCCCCCACCCCATCTAATTTTGTCCCCCACCCCCACAATTTGGTTCAATCCTACCTGTTTTATCACCGACAATCTAGAAGTGTTGTCTAGACCCCTCATTCGGGAAACCAAAATTGGGGTCGGGATGAAAAATTAAAACCACCCAAAAGTAGGACTAACGACACCCAAACTTCCTTCTATCTTGGCTTTCAGTGGAAGGTAGAAGTTAGGATTGGTTTCAATTGGAAAACAAAGAGACATTCTCTCTTTCTTGTCATAAGAGCTCGGAAGGGCGAAGAATAAGTAGGAAAAATTCTAACTCAACCCAACCTAACTTCTATTAGGGCTGTAAGGGGAAGGTAAAAGGTGGGATTGGGTCCTTAGGTTGGAAATTACTGAAGGTTGGTGGGATGGTCAGATGGATGGTCAGAAGGATGGAAGGTTAGAAAGGCGGACACGGTCGAAAGGAAGAGGAAATTACCTCGGCAATTCAGTGCTTGAAATGAAGACTTCTCCACATGTCTTCTTCATGGGGAATTTGATCGCAAGGAAGACATGAATGAATATTAAGCCCCGTCGTTGTGCCACATATTCTAAAAAACTCTGTGGGTGGGAAACACGTGTCTTCATGGGAATTTTGCTGCTTCCACACTAGGACCACAATCATCATTTGCAAAGGGGCGCATCTTGTTCGAAAGTGACTACATACTATGTTTCATAATTTTTTTATTGTAATGGCCTTGGGGAATCATTATGACAAACATCATTGCTTGTGCCTGGAATATTTTCAGTTACTAGCTCTTTGGCGGTGGGTGATCTATATATACTGCTTTGGATCTTGGAGAAAGGGTTCAAAAATCACAGAAAGAAGTGAAAATATTGAAGCCTTTTTTGTATTGTTTTTTATTATTATATTAAGACTCATAGAATGTGCCATATTGTTCGGCCTCTCCGTTTCTTAGTTAATGGAAAAGACATTATATTCAAAGCATCAAAGCATAATGGATCAACCAATACTCGAATCTCAACAAGATCAGTCAATCAAAATTGAAAGTAAACATTTTATCAAAAAACCTAACATGTTAATCTTATGAAAGCTTTAAAGAAAAAATCTACTCTAATCCATTGAAATTTATCTTATTGTGGAGTGCGTTGATGTGGACCAACGACCCTTTCCTAATCCCGTGATAGTGAGCTTGTTTCAGTCGATTCTATGGAAGAGAATCGATGAAACCATGATGCTTGGTGTATGAAAAACCTAAATTATGCACAAAATAAACATAATGCAAGCTAATTTACCATGATTTTATGCTATAAATGATATAATTATGCCATTTCTAAGCTTATCTAAGCTAATTTAAGCTAAAATTATGCTAAGAGATGAAAACCCTAATTTATTTACAAACTAAGACGGATGCATGGAAGCCATTAATGGAAGCTTGAAGCTATTATGCAACTAAAACAAACTGAAAAATAAACTAAATGTGTGCAAATTGAGAGTATGGATGTGAGTAAATTCAACATCATGACTTTGCAATAAAAGATGGATCCATTTGTCTCTAAATAGTGATCTATTTATAGGAGAGAAAATGAGGAATAAATGGTTGAGATCAAAAAGCTTAATCAACGGTTCAGGATGAAAGAGATGAGAGACATGGATCATGGATTCTCATCAACAGATGAGAATGCAATATGAAGATTAATCAAAGGCTCACAATTACCTCAAACAAACACACTTTTGACTTTCTCACACAGGTTAATGGTAACTTGTTAGAAATGTAAGAGGGTTAACTTGCCTTTGAAGCTAAGTTGATTGGAGGAGAGGGAATATTCCTTAGAATATTCTATTAGGGTGAGGAAAAAGAGAATTTTACAAATTAAAATAAAGTTTTAATTGTGCAAAAAGGATAAAGAATATTCAATGGGAATATTCCATTTGGTTAGAGGAATAATTAGTTTAATTGCTAATTAAACAAGGTTTAATTTATGCAATTAGGGGATTAGAGGAATTAAATGATTTAATAAATAGGGGAGGGGTGAATAATATTTAATTAAATGACTTAGGTTATTTAATTAAATAAGATGACTTAGGAGATTAAATTAAATGTTTTGATTTATTTAATTTAATGAGATGGAGTGTTAGTGAAAAGAGGTGAATTTACCCAATTTAATTAATTAGGCCAAATAGACAAAAAAGATGCAATTAATTAATTAGCTAGGCTAATTGAATTAATTAAGCAAAACAAGGATGGATAAAGAGGAAATGATGTTAATAAATATAATTTACGTGTATGATATCAATTAGGACATTTTTCAGTGTCTACATTTTGTCCCTCTTTGAAGCGAGGTACTTGCTGCTTTGGTTAAAAAAAAAATGTTGTTCAGATTAAAAATGTTGCTTAAATAAAAAATAAAAAAAATTCTAATTTTTTAGATGCCCCAATGGAAGGATAAAACTAACTCGCTGCCCCCTCAAGAAATTGGGCGAAAATTTTAAATTTTGGGTTCGTTTCTCGATAAAGGTTGAAAGGCCGCCCCAAGGGTCCAGAAAGGTTTCAGGATGCAAGAATAATGCCAAAAACAGAAAAAACAATGCAAAATTTGGTGTAGATTGGAAAAATTGGTGAAAATGATAATAAACCCCATTAAAAAGGTTAAATTAGGGCAAAAAACCCTAATTTTCTAGCTTAAATAGATCAAAAGGGGTCATTTTCAATTCATTTGTGCATTCACTCTTAAGAAATTCCTGCAAATTGAGCTCTGACCCTTCGACAAAATGGCATGTTGTGAGCTTCCCTGACACATTTCTGATTGAGTTCATGAGTTCCAGCGGCTTCTAGGCGTAGGACCACTAGTATGTGATTCAAAACTTGATTTTGAAATTTGAAATTTCGATGCATTTATTAGGCATTAAAATTTAGAATTTTGGGGCGTCACTATATAGTGATGCCCAAACTTCAATCGACGACGCTCAAAAGATAGATAGCGATGCATATGTATATGTTGACACTTTTTCTGATTTGAAATTAGGGTTTCAAATTGTAAATGGCAATGTGTTTGTGTTCGGTGATACACTTGTCGATTAGAAAGTTAGGTTTAGGCTAGGACAAATTCTAAATCGCGACACCATCTTGTATGGTGACACATTTTTCAATTTGAGTTTTGAAATGCATCGAGCGTCGTTGTTTGAATTTTGAATATAGCGACACATTTGTGATTTTTGTGCTAGAAATTCCAAATAACTTCAAATTTTGACGATTTCCTGATGCCATGGGCTTCATGAGTGCAAGAGGTCATCCCACCATTGATGTCGAGAGAGCATAGGCCCACAATACTGGAGAGATTGAGTGATCTTTCATAGTTGTGTTAGGAGCACTTGGGAGAGATTAGGATTTGGTACATTGCGTACGCACCAGTGATCAGGACACATTTGGTCATGATGAAAACGTTGTGGGAAAGATGGACAACGAGACTTCTTCTTTCCACCTTCTGATGGGAGAGGTGACAATGACCTTGGAGGATGTGTGGTGGATATTGGGGTTACCTATCCATGGTGATCGTGTGATTTACAATCCTAATGCTGGATTCGATGCCTGCTTAGAGGTGATGGAGATGGACCAGATTGTATAGGTCACCTCTTAGATAGATCTAGAGACATACATAGGTTAGGTTCCAACCTTTAGATTGATTGTTGCATCCATCATCTTAGGTTTGGTGGCTTTGGACAGACGTGGCTGATTTTTCAATCTAGGTTGGGGTTTAGCCTTGCATAGGATGTTGTACTAGATGACTCTTTTGCATGGGGCCCTGTGATGTTGGCCTCCTTCTACCATGATTTAGATGATTTTTTCTATTATGATGGGAGATCCCTCAGTGCAAGGGTGACACTTCTCCATATCTAGGCATGGGAGCACATTGTAGTGCTTCGGTCGATTGTGCAGATGGAAGATGTGGAGCGAAATGATCCAGTCATTTGGAGATACCAAGGTGCTATTACACTCAGGCACACAAGACATATTGGGCTCTCGTACTAGCAACAAGTGATAAATGATATGATCATGTTCTGGCGGCGACCATAGCTTTAGATGCCACCATGGTTTGATGATATACAACAGTTATAGTTCGCCAAGCAGACCCAATACATGTAGGGTCGTGAGCACACGATGATTGAGTGTACCTTCTGAACAGAGTGGCCAAACAATTTGGTGATGTCCAGGATAGGCTCAATGATGGCTACAGAGCCATTTTTGCTAGAGCGGCTAGTTAGGTTCCCACATGGGGACCCACTGTTCTGACACTAGAGGCTGTTGAGAGTTTCCACCAATTGGTTGCCTAGCCTTGAGCATATGATTAGGGTCAGCCTATTGCACAGACTACTCCCATGTATGATGCATGGTTTTTCCCTCTACAAAAACTTACAGATCCTACAGGGGCTCCTCCCAGAGGGAGGCCATGAGGTAGAGTAACTGGGGGTAGAGGATAGGGAGTCTAGGATGGCCATGGTGGATAGGTTTTGGGGGATCCTCTAGTGGGAAAATAGCCTTTTTAGTAGCCTCCAGTGGTGTAGCAGTAGCCAGTGGCACCACCACCACCGCCACCGCTGACTGCCAGAGATGCGCAAATATAGTAGCTACAACAATAGGTGCAAGTGTTGATAGGTGAGCGAGATCAGGATCGCCAGTAGATTTTGGCTTTGATTATTGAGTGAGATCAGGCTCGAAAACAAGTGGTTGCAGTCACAGCTAAGAGGGATATTGCATTACAGAGAGTTCAAACCGTTATAGGTGAGAGAGACTAGGAGGTGGCTTGATGTTAGCAGATTGAGAGCTTTATGACATCCACCCACGGTCAAACAGTTTCAGCACGTTTGTATAGAGAGGCTATTACAGAGGTTGTGTATTACAAGTAGCATTATCATAGGGATGTACTAGCGGCATTGAGGCAGCCTAATTTTTCTTAGCAGAGCAATGCATGCCCCTAAGCAGAGGATCATCCTAAGCGGTAGGATGGAGAGGGTAGCAACCACCAGGGCTAGCTCTTTTTTGATGTATAGACACTTTTTTATTTTCCCCCATTCTTTATACCTATATACATTCATGGGCTCCTTTTCGATAGCCTCATGGATATTGTACTTATGATCGATGTACATAAATTGATCCAAATTTTGTACCATGACACCATTATATATATATATATATATATGATACAGATACAGATGATTCATGTTATGATGTGTTCACCTTATTTTATGATGGATGATTTATGCATGCTTATATATGATCATGTATGGATGTTTTTTATTTTATTCCTATGTGATATGTGATGCTATGGATGGATGCAATGTTATGTTCTTTTTCATTATCTTTTCACGAGATTATATGGATGAATGATTTATGATATGTAGATATTATGGATGCAAATGATGTGGATGCATTTCTTTTTGTATATTTTCTATGCGTGTTATGATGTATGCATATGGATGGATGAATGAAAATGCTTATGACATGCAATGATTTAAGATGCTTAGAATAACAAATCTATATTATTCATCACAACTCAAATGATTATGAGATGGATGCTAATGGTTTGTGGATGCAGGGTGGATACATTAATGATTTTTTTGTATGTCATGATACTAGGTTAGCACAAAGAGAAGATAGAAGAATAAATAATGAATAATTGTTGTTGATGATGATTGCTTCAAAATATCCAACAAGTCCTTGATCCATCGAGACTTTATTAGAGATGATGACGAGACAATGCAAAATAATGTAGGGTGGGTGCTCACACTTCAGGATTGGGATTTTTCGTCATTCCTTATTGTTTGATATAACACATAGACACAATGCATCAAGGTATTGATAACCAAGATGACATTGTATCCAGTGTAATGGACTTTGACTCAACAAGTAGATAGGATAGTTCTTGTTCACATCTTGACATACAAAAACATCGTTGGAATGCAAGTTAGAAGCTTATAAAATATTGACCAAAGCATACACAATATTCAACAACATACTTCAAACGACCTTCGTACACACAACTAAGCAAGTATGCTCCAAGATTATTTTACAAAAGTATCCCCAAGAACAAAAAATGAAAGTTAATGATCGATGCCCTATTCCTTTCCCTCTAAATTTTTTTATTAGACATCATCGAGAGGTCCTTAGAATGGGTCATTAAGATAAACCATAAGAAAAGATCAAAGACAAACAATTAGTGTTACATATAGCTCCTGCCTAGTTTAAGTTTACCTAAAGTGATATTTGATACTGATGTCCATTGTAGGAAGGATACATCCTAGGACATGTTGATCAGAGGGTTGTTTGATGTTGGGATGATGATGCTAAGATGAGCTATTGCTATAAATTTCATTGACATATTTACCTATGATTTAGACTCTAGATTTAGACTTTTGGGTTCACACTTTACGACTTGTTGTGTTTGCTTTCTACTTGTTTCGCCAAAGGGTGAAGGTGATGATCGTTTATTATGGGTGAAAGTTTATTGCGGGTGAAAGCGAGATGGGATGGATGGGTTTTGGTATTTTTCTAGAATATTTAAATTTTTTTGGTATTTTGAAATGTTTTGAGGCTGTTTTTGGTCTTTTTGGATTTTTATGTGGATGTTTAGGATTTTTTGGATTTTCTAAGGCTGTTGAGGGTTCTTTGAATATTTGAGGCTTTTTAGGTCTTTTGAATGTTTTATATTGTTTTTATATTTTCAATTTTCAAATGTTTTTGTATTTTTTGAAATATTTGGATGTTTTTGGGATTTTTGGGATTTTCGGGATATTTGGATGTTTTTGGTATTTCAAGAATGTTTGAATTTTTTTTTATTTTTCTAGAGAGTTTTATGAGTCTCGACCAAGAACCTAACCTAAGGGCCTATCCTAGGGGCCTCGAGGGCTAATCAAAGATTAGCCTTGCCTACATTATACATGCAAAGACCATGTAGTTTGACTGACTAGACCCATTTACAAGACAAAGATATGAACAGATGAAAGATGATAGCTAATTACAACAGACTGCTAAAGGACTAACCTAGGGTGTCTTGGGGGCACATCAATGCTGGCCTTTCCTACATTAAAGCCCAGAGACGATGTAGTTTGACAAGGAGAGATTGTTTTTTAGATTTTTGATGTTCGACCTTTTTAGGGATTTTGATGTTTTCTAAATGTTTAATATTTTTCCTTTACAATTTTCTACATGTTTTTGGATTTTCGCTGTATAGGATTTTGTAAATGTTTTTGGATTTTCTAGATAAGATTTTATGAATGTTTTTGGTGTTTTTTGATAGGATGTCCCATGACCTCAAGATATACAAGAACTCAATTGTGACGCATAATGAAATTCCCCCAGTGTGATATGTTAGCCTATTTTGATAAAGGTAGGATAGACTGGCCTTGATAATATGCCAAGTAGTGCTAAAGAGTTCATGATACCTTATAGTGACAAGCCATGATAAGGACGCAGATGGGGAATGAATGGCGATGTAAAGAATGATAGGCCAAAAGAGTCAAAGAATAGATGGAGATACCTTATTTACACAAGGTGCCTATTTGCCAGGTTTTCACCAAGGTACTTGCCCAAAGCGCCACCTAAGTGGTTTTTGCTAGAGGACATTTTTTTTCTTTACTTTTTCAATCCTTTTTCTCTTTTTTTTTTGGTTTTTGATCATTTTTTTATATTTTGGTATTTTCTAATTTATACCCTTCATGTTTAGGAATAATTTTTTTTTAGATGCAAGCTATTGATTGGCTCCTGCAAGGGTTCACCTTCAAGGGTTGACAGTTGGTATGCTCTTGATTTGTAGCTTGCTATGATGACAAAGGGACCCAACCAGTTAGGCTCAAACTTTCCTTTGTTGTCTTGATCTAGGAGGTTCTTTTGATTTTTCGTTAAGACGAGATTGCCTACTTGGAATGACCGACATTTGATTCTCTTGTTATAGCTCTGTTTCAGTTGGTTTTGATATACTTGCAAGTGATTAAGGCCGTCAAGACGATGTTCATCTAGGAATTCCAACTCATTTAGTCAAGAAACTTTGTACTCTTCTTCAGTTATCAAATTCTTTAGTGACACTCACAATTATGGGGGCTCAACCTCAATAGGAAAGATGACTTATGATCCATAGACCAAGGTGAAATGGGTTTCTCCTGTAGGTGTGCAGATACTGGTTCAATAAGCCCAAAGAGCAGGATTTAGCTATAGATGTTAGTCATGACCAGCTTCGTTAATTTTTTTCTTTAGGATTTTTAGGATAGTTTTATTTGTTGCTTCTGCTTGGCCATTGCCTTAGGGATAGTATGGTAAAAAGAATTAGTGTTGGATATTAAATCTTTGACACAACTCTTTCACATCCTAATTTTTGAATGGGGTTCCATTGTTTGAGATGAGGGTTTGTGGTACACCATAACGACAAATCATGTAATTCAAGATAAACTTGGCCATTTTCTTCCTCGTTATGTAGGTCATAGGAATGGCTTCAACCCACTTAGTAAAGTATTCAGTGGTGGTTATGATGAACTTATGGTCGTTGGATGAGGTTGGAGTGATTTTTCCTATGAGGTCAAGTCCCCACTACGAAAAAGGCCATGGTGTGACCATTGGTTGCAATTCTTGAGTTGGAGCGTGAATCAAATCCCCATGCTATTGACACTAGATGTATTTTCACACATACAGATGAGCTTCTTTCTCCATGGTTGCCCAATAGTACCCCATCCTCAATAGTTTCTTAGCTAATGTCATACCGCTAGAATGGGACCCACATATGCCATCATGCACTTTTGTTAAGGAAGTTAAGGCTTCCTCTTGGTTAAGACATCGTAGTAATGTCCCTTCGATACTTTGATGGTAAAGGGTATCAGCTAGGATCACGAATTGAGATGCCTTTTTGACAAAGGTCTTTTTAAGGTTCAGGGTGATATCTGATGGAAGGGTTCTTCTGTTAAGGTAAGTAAAGATGTCATGGTACCAAGGGGATCCAAGACCAACAATGACACATGAATTCAGATTCAAGGATTTTGAAAGTTGGTATGAGAAGTTGTTCTACCAAGAATTCACATTGAAGAATGTTGTTTGGAATGTCTAGTAGTGATCCAATTGTTGTCATGGCATCTACTGCTCTATTATTTATGTGAGGAATATTCTCAAAAGTTATGTCTATAAAAATATCTTTGAGATTTTCCACCATCTTTTTGTATGGAGTAAGCTTGCCATCTTTGGTTTGATAGCCGTCATTGACTTGGTTGATAACCAACTATGAGTCTCCATAGACTTTCATCTCTTTTTTCTACCACTGAACTGCTATCCTGAGACCTATGATCAAGGCTTCATACTCAACAATGTTATTGGTACATGGGAATGATAGCCTGTAATATTTTGGGATGCAATCACCTTGGGGGGTAATGAAAATAATGTCAGCCCCTAATCCATGTTGGGTGAATGATCCATCAAAGTACATCTTCCATTGAGCTGTTAGATTAATAAGGAACACTGATTCATCAAGGAACTTAGATATTAAATGGTTCTCATCATAGATGGGAGCTTCTGCTAGCTAGTTCACGTTCACTTGTCCTTTGATTGCCTTGCATTCCACATGCTCTATGTCAAATTCTATCAAGATCATTACCCATTTAGTGATTCGTCCTATGAGGGTTGCTTTGGATAACAAATATTTTAATGTATCAATCTTTACGATGAGCTTGATTTGATGTGACATGTAATGCCTAAATTTTTTTGAAGCGAAAACTACCACTAGGCATGCTTTCTCAATGGGTGAATAGTTCATTTCATAGCCTACCAAGGTTATGCTGATGTAGTATATGGCTCTTTCCTTTTTGTTTTCATCATGTTGTACTAAAAGAGCTCCTAGTGTTGCTGGTGTTGCTGAGATGTATAGGATCAGTGGCTTGTTTGGTAGTGGTGGCATGAAGAAGATGTGAAAAAGGGTGAGACTTATCTGATAGTTGAGTATGAACCTTCTGATGGACTGCAACCTTCCTTGTAATCCTCTCATTTGTTTCAATGTTTGTGGTGGTTCCATGTCTAGGATGGATTTTACCTTTGTTGGATCAATTTCTATCCCTCTTTGTGAAACAATGAAGCCAATAAGTTTCCCTAATGTGAACCTGAACACACATTTTTTTGGATTCATTCATACCTTGTATTCTTAAATCCTGTCAAAGATAGGTCCTAAAACTTGTATGTGTTCACTTCTCTTCTTTTATTTTTCTAAAATATCATCCACATAATATTCAATTGTTTTGTGGATCATGTCATGAAAGATGAGGGTCATTGCTCTTTGATAAGTTGCTCCTGCATTCTTCAACTCAAATGGCATCACATTCCAGTAGTAGGTTCCCCATGGGAAAGTAAAGGTAGTTTTATGTTGATCTTCTTTGGCGATTATGATTTGGTTATAGCCTGAAAAGACTTCCATGAGTGATAAATTTCATGCCCCACTGTTAAATCTACAATGAGATCAATATTAGGAAGAGGGAAGTCATCCTTCTGACATGCTTTGTTTAGATCTCTAAAACCAGTGCATATTATGATGCTCCCAGTGGGTTTTGAGATTGGTACCAGGTTTGAAACCCACTCAGGATAATCTATTGGTTAGATTAATCCAATGCCAAGAAGCTTTTGTAGTTCCAATTTAACCAAGAGTGCTAGCTGTGGGTGCATCTTCTTTAATTTTTGCTTGATTGGTTTGGCCTTAGGATAAATTGCTAAGTGATGCACAACTACTTTTGGATCAAGGCCTGACATATCTGTATATGACCATGCAAAATTAGATTTTCTCTCTTTAAGGAATCCTGCAAGGTTTTTCTATTCTTTGTCTAATAAGGATTCATCATAAAAGGTGATCTTAGGTTCTTCCTTTGTTCCCACATTGATTGGTGTAGCCTTTTTTGCTAGTACTGCTAACTTCTCTGGATGCATTGTGCTAAGGGGGAGATTGAATCCTTCATCCTTGGGAACCTCAAGGAGGTTTTCAGCATCAGATGTATTTTGGGATCAGAGAGTGCCACTAGGTGGTTTTCACTCAAGGATCTGCAAGTTAATTGCATTTCATTTGTTTTGCAACTGAAGGATTCAATTGTCTCCCCATAGTATGCCCCTATATCAAGCTCTATGTCAAAGCCTTCTTTGTGATCTATCCATGATAAGTTGTCTTAGAGTCCAATGAATTCTGAAATCACTTCATCATTTTTGAATAAATCTAGAATCAGCGGTCCTTGTTGGTCCATGTCAATGAGTTGCGGGTATACCAAGAGTATTTTAGTTGGTTGGTTGTTTGAGATAAAGGATGCTATGGATATTATGAAGAGGGTTTTGTTCTCAAATAGGTCAATGACATCAATGGGAAATTCATCTAAGGTAGTATCACGTGATGTAGGTGACCTAGAGGAAGTCTCAACTTGTTTATTAGAAATACCTTTTCCAATAAGTATGAACTTGCTAGTAGTACAACCTAAGGAAATATTTTTTAGTCATTTCTCAGGAACGATGGGTTCTAGTAAACCATTGTCATTTTTTCCTAGCTTCTCATTCTTGTTATACCCCCAATTCTGCATTAGCTATATACCTTTGTTGTCATCTTCCATGGGAAGAATAGGAACAGGTCGTTCATCTTGATAGAGGATTTTGGAGATATCTTGCTCATTAATGTCTTCTTGTTTCAAATCTCCCCACTTGGTGAAGGTAGTAGCTTCCATCTTGATTATTTCTATTTCTTTGTTGCTAGATGTGGGTTTCCCATGATTTTGAGGAGAAATAGGTAACTCTCCTAAGACAAAGGTGTCTTTCAGTATTTTGTAGCTTCCACAACCATCATCTTGGATTATGACTTTGACATCGGGTATATTTTTCACAATTGGTGCTTGTGATGTTGAGGTAGAGGCTAGAGATGATGGGTCAACAAATGAGCTTGATGGTGTAGGTCCTTCATCATTTTTGGGTATTTGTTGGATCTTGTAAAATTTGGCCTCAAGGCTCTTACAGTAGTAGAAAGGCTCAGGATCTACATGGATAGTGATTTCTCTACCCTCAAAAGGAAACTTCACACATTGATGATAGGTTGAGGCTACAACTTTCAAAGCATGGATCCATGGTCTACCAAGTAGAATGTTATAAGGAAGATCAAGATCGAGTACTTGGCATGTAGTTTATGCAATGAGAGGTCCCAGTTGGATAGGGAGCGCAATGATTCCTTGTGATACCCGTTCTTGATTGTCGTATGCTCTGATGGTGGTAATATTTGTCTTCTCAATAGTATCTTTTGAATATCCTAGATGCTTTATCAACTGTAGGGTACAAATTTTTAAACCAACACCTCCATCTACCAAAACTCTTTTGACCTTGTTTTTATGAATGGAAACCTCAAGGTGTAAAGCATGGTTATGAGATGGTTGCGATGGTAAATCCTATTCAGAGAAGGTGAGAAGATGGCTAGCAATATTCCCTACCATAGCTTGAAATTGATCGGTATCAATGTTCTCAAGAATAGAGGATTCAAACAAGGATTTTTCTAGTATTTCTTTGTGCATAGGAGATAATTTCAAAAGTTCCAAAATTGATATTTTAGCAGGGATTTGTTTAAGCTGATCTACAAGATTGTACTTGCTAGGATTAGATGCAGGAAAGGTAGGCTATGTCCTAGATTGAGTGGGAACAACTCCTTGAACGATTATTTTTCCATGTATTGTGGTGACTCCACATTTCATACTAGCTCCTTTGATGGTGACAACAATGATAACACTATCATAGGAAGCAACTACATTGGAATACGCATTTTGAAAATTGGTGTAATCCTTAGCTTTGCCATGGTTGTTAGCTTTGTTATGATCAGGCATAGGGGTTTTGTATATCTTGAGATCTTGGTTTCTAGCTGGTACCTCAACAGATATTGTATCGTTCTCTATGAGATCTTGGATGATATTCTTAAGTTTCATGTAATTTGCGGTTTTATGTCCTTTGATTTTATGAAAGTCACAGAGATCATGCTCATTGTACCAGGATGGCTTTTCTTGGAATTCTTGGTAGTGTTCAAATTTAGGAATTGTGATCAAATTTGACTCTACCAATTTCTTCATGATTGTTTCGATGGGTTCTGATAACTGTGTGTACTTGCATTTAGGATAGTTGTTCCTATTACCGGTTTGCCTTGGTTGCATGTTGGTGTTATTGATTTGATTGTTCTAAGGTGATACCATTTGTTGCATAGTTGGTTGGATGTTGGGTCTACGAGCACTTAGTATGACCTTAGCATCTACCACACCGTCATTTATTATGTTTTTGTTTTTAGCCCATATGCGAGGTTTCTCATTTGAACTGGTTGAAGGACAATTTTCTTGGTAAGCTTGAGTGTTTCCTTGTGAGATTAGGGCTCTTTCAATGTTAAGGGTTCTTGGAACAATCTCATCTTATGATGTGATGCCTTGCATTTTCAAGTGGAATGATAGATTAAGATCAAGGTTGGCTATGATTATTCCCACTTGTTGTTTGTCGAGAAGAGGCCACTTGCTTTTACTAGCTCTTTTTCTCCATCGTTGTAAGAAATTTGTGAAGGTTTCTCCTAGATTTTGTTTGAGAGTATATAACTCTTCCAAACTAACATCCATGTCAAGATTAAGTATAAGTGATCGATGAATTTTTTAGTGATTTCTTGAAAAGTTTTGATACTAGGAGGCAAACGAGAGAACCATTCCATATCAATACATGTCAAACTTTAAGGAATAGGCACATTAGATATGAATCATTGTAAGCCATTTCCATGCACATGACATTGAATTCTTTGATATGGTCAACATGACTCCCTCTCCCTCTATATTTTTCAAACTTGGGGATTTCAAAACCAGAAGGGAAGGGTATCATTGCTATGTTTCGATCAAATGGGTAAGGACACAAGTTATGTGTAGGAGGTTTCTTTGTCTTTCCCATGCGAAGGTCCTGCATTTCTTGTGAGAGTGCTTTCATTTGTGATGCAAGATTATCCTGCGGATTGGGTGGAGGAACATATGGTGGAATGAGAGATGAGTTATATGGGGTGTATGAAGGTGTAAGATTTTGTGAAAGTGATGAGTATGTTCTTGATGCGTTTGGATTGACGATGTTCATATGAGGAAAATTGGGATCCTTGTTGCTATTGTTGGGCATACTGCTAAGCTAGTAAGGCTTGCTGTTGAGTTTGTTGTTGTTGTTGCGCTACTAAGGTTTGTTGTTGGGCGTGTTGTTGTTGTTGTACTAGTAAAGTTTCTTATTGTGTGGCTTGTTGTGTTGCTAAAGTTTCTTGCTGAGCTTGTTGGGAAATGGTCGCCTGCTATTTTTGTTGTTGTTGTTGTTGTGCTAAGGAGACTTTCTGAGCTTGATGTTGTGTTGAGGTTGCTTGTTGATCTTGATGTTGTTGTTGTGCTAAGGCTACTTGTTGAGTTTGATGTTGTTGTTGTGCTAAGGATGCTTGTTGAGCTGCTAAGGCTACTTGTTGTGCTTTTTGATTTTGTTGTATGACTTGTTGGTAAGTTTGTTGTGCTTGTTGTAGAGCTAGGGAATGTGCCTATAATGTGGGATTCGGTAGTTGCTGAGACAGTTGTGAAGGATTAGGAATATTAATGTTTTGAGTGGTTAGCAGATTGGTAGTGAAAGGTGGAGGATTCCCTTGGTTTAACATTCCTTGTAAGATAGTGGATTGAGTGGGAGGAATGTATGTTTGAGGCCCTGATTGATTTGGTATAGAAAATGGAGCTATCGGAAAGGATGATGTCATTAAATTTTGCAATGGAAATGACACACTAGGACCTTGAGTCCATTGATTGAAAAGATTCCCTCGTCCTATGTTTGGAGGATTTCCTTATGTAAAAGATGTAAACAAAGGGTTTTTGATCAAGGTACTCCTAGGATTGATAGAACTCATAACCAAGGGATTGCTTTGTGGTGGATTAATAGGAGATGATTTGGTAATGATAGATGGAATGGATGAACCCACCGGAGGGTTGGATAGAGATGTCCCTAGTTACATTGAGGGTTGATTTTGTGATATGGTATTGACATGCCCTTGTGTGTTGCTTTGATTTTTTTGGTTTGTATTGCTCTACGTGATGGTAGGTACACTTGTGGTACTCATAGGTGTGGATGAAGAAGGGTTTCCTAAAAATCTTGAAGTGGTGGTGGAATAGTGAAGTTCAAGTGGAGTAAGTAGTTGTTTTGGATCTTAGGGAATAGGAGGAGCACCAATGGTAGGTGTCCAAATATAAGTGGGAGGTGGAGGATTTGTTTCAAGAGTACCCACAAGTGTATTACTTTCAAATGGTAAGGTGTGACCAAAATCTTTAGCAAGGCTGATTGCAAGACTAGGTATGTAAGTTTGACTTAGCCCTTGGGATGGAGTTGTGAGATCCTATGTAAAACTTTGTGCTACAAATTTCGGCGATATAGGAGCTACACTTTCAAAAATTTGATGTTCTAAAAGTTCTTCCCTAGTGAGCTCAAACGGGTTGTTGGTGACATCTTCAATTTTGTATGGTTCTGAAGGAGATGATGGTTGTTGCGATAGTGTAACATGACTTCTAGGATCAAACTCTAAAGGATTTGGATCACTTGTAGTAAATGCAACTTTTTCTTTTTCTATGATTCTCTTATGTTGTGATCTCTCCTTTACCATAAATTTAGGGTCAGCTATGGGAGAGTTGTGTTGAGTTTTGTAATGTGGGATGAAAAGATGGGTGATGTGGGAGGTGATTTTTGCAAACATTTTTGGGACAACACTTTTGACTTAAGTTTTATGTTTTGATGTTGGGATAAAGGATGCTAATGAACTTAGAAATATTTAGGTTAGAATCATGACCTTCAAGATAAACTAGTTCAAAGATGATAGCTATCTCAACTAAGTGCATGGAAAAGGATACATTTCACATACAAAGTAGCCAAGGTAGCAAGTTGGTGTGATGTTTTAAGTCCCAAAGTGTTAGTGTATTTGAAATTTTTCCAAGATAGATGAGATGAAAGATGAAATGTGATGAAGGGGTGAATGAAATGTTGGACCCAATATTGACCTAAAGTGAACCTTTTGTTTTGACAAAACCATGGTAGTGAGAATGATGCTATACCTCTAAAGTGTTCAAATCCTATAGACCCAATGATTTAGAAAACTTGTTGTTCTTTGAAAAGATGAGGGTTCTGGCTCATAAAGAATGTGTACATGTCAAGATATTTTCTCAATGTGTGTTCATAAAATTTTATCAACAATTTATTTCTATTTTTGTAAAATGCCTCAATGTGGTTGTTGATTGCTTTTTCACTACAATGTCTAAGTTTATGGTGACGATGAGTTGGCCTTCATTTAGGGATCCTTTGTGTGAGATCATTTAGGAAAGTGAACTTTTGTTTTGATAAGATCAAGGTAACAAAAATAATGGTAGACCTCTAAAATGTTCATGTTCTAGAAAATGAGAGGACAGAGGGGAATGTTCAAACCTGTTCGGGCTCTCCTAGCTTAGGCATAAAATTTTCTCAACAAAGTGTAACAGTTGCGATAAAATATGGATGCCCACTTTTGATTGTACTTTGTTTGACGATTCCTATGTCTGAAATGGAGTGTTGGAGACTTTCCTCTACAAATTTTAACTATTTTATGAATCATTTAGAGGAGTTGGGTATAATGAAAAAGATCGGTATTTTGACTCCAAAAGAATGCAAACAATTCTAGACTATACCTTGAAGCGTGTCTATAGAATTTTGCTACTAACTTGTTTCTATTTTTGTGAACTACTCGAAGGTGTTTCTTAAGGGCTTTTGGAGTGAGATGCCTAAGTCTAAAATGAGGACCGGTACAATTTGATTTAGGAATCTTGATTTTTTGTGAGATCATGGGGAAACAGTTTAAGTTTATGGAAGAAAGGAAGATATTTATTTCCACGCGAGCGGTCGTAATAGGGGCCTTCTAGCCTCAATATCAGTGTGTTCCTCTTCTTCGTCTAAAATGTTTATTGTGTTTCTCCACTGTGTGTTTGTCTCCTTGTTTTCAAAAGTGAAGGTTCTCAAACTGCTAATGAGATCTATTTGTTCATCATTTACGAGTTCAAATTTTGGTTGAAATTTAGCACCTAGAAGATCAGGTTGTTCAACAAAAGCAACCGGTCTCCAAATAGTCACGAGGGGTTCATTTGTCAATTTATCTTTGCTTAAATGAATTGATTTTACCACAAACACTTATCTTTTGATTATGTTTTCAAACTAGATGTTTATGTCAAAAACATCATAACTTTCACAATGTCCATTTCGTGAAAATTATGAGATTAAAGCCACAATTTCCTATGTTGTATTTGGTACATATGGGTTTGAGATTAATGTCAAGATATTTAGAAATCGCTAAGGATAAATCCTTAGGACAAGTAGTAATATCAAGGCTAACTCAAGAAGTCCATATTTAAACCAAAGTGTTTTAAATTTTGAATAGTGAGTGTTTGTTTTTGGATCATTTTGAAATCAAGCAAAGTGTTAAACTAAATCACAAGCATTACAACCCTAGGATAGAAATGGCTATATTTGTTGTATTCCCACTTGGATTTCTCTAGATGCGCTTATTCAAAGTGGATGATTAGAAGCTTGACCACACTGGCTCCCCTCCA
Organism: Sequoia sempervirens; assembly: GCA_007258455.2. Lineage (NCBI taxonomy): Eukaryota > Viridiplantae > Streptophyta > Pinopsida > Cupressales > Cupressaceae > Sequoia > Sequoia sempervirens. Next base: position 940,889,062 of record VDFB02281492.1, on the reverse strand, counting down.
TAGCACTCACTTCTATAGGTCAGCCAAGCTTCAAGTTCTCATGAATCTCCCATGAAAAAAATTTCATCTCTACTAAGAACCACAAATATGTGGGACGGCTTCAGAGGTCTGACCTCTTGAAATCAACAAATATTAGGGATTTTTGGCTACTACACAAAAGTTCATAATAAGGGCATCCAGTTTAGAGGAAACTATGATAAAATCCATCAAGAGGTCTCCCAACCCTTAGAACAAGGGCTTTATGCATCATAAAGATATTGGGGGAGAGCTATCATGTACAACTCAATTGATTGCAAACTTTCCTTGCAACCAAAAATTTGTATAGCGGTTCAGAAGAGCCTGTCTTATGCTCATTAACGCTTGGGTCATTCCCTTGGGGTGAGTACCTTTTCCCACCAAGGCATGCCCTCTAAAGGTGAACAATAATGAGTAAGTACATCCGTAGTTCGATCATCTTTGTTCACATGCACAAAGAGAGAACACACACTATGCCTTTTCTCACACTAGCATGGTTGTTCAATTTTAAACCCAAATTTGAATTGTGGAGGTGATTTTGCAACATGATAGAGAATGTTTCTATTTCTCAAGATCGCCAAATGGTGTGAGAGAATTGCATACACATTCACTAGCAAAGTTGGAAACCACAAAACAAAGCAAACAATTGTCAATTTTATCCTTGAAAGCAATAATGAGTTAATTTTAAGCACCAATTGAAAGATGAGTTTGTCTTGTTCAATTTTAAGCCCAATTGAAAGATGTGATGTGAGGGTTCATTTTTAGCCAACTTTGAATGTTCATTTTAAACCCAATGGAACACTAGTGTGTTGCCTAAAAACTAAAAGTAATAAAGCATGAAATTGGGTTATAATTGCCCCAAAGCGTTAAACACTAGTTAAAATTATAGAATTTTTAGATAGAAGAGAAGTTCTTCAATTTCACTCCATGCCTTAAAACCTACAAAACCCTGTTAGTCTAACAATGAAAACACAGTCAGACATCGATCAGTGATCAGATAATCAAAAGAAATTAAGTCACATGTCAAAAAACAAGCGAAAATTTTCTTACCTTGGTTGAGCGTCGTTGTACATGATGACATCGCAATTTGAAATTTGGGCGTCACTCTGGTGAATTTGAGTGTCACTCTACAGAAAGGACAGTGAGCACAATTACGTCACGATTTGAAGTTTGAAAGCGTCGGTCTACTAGGGGTGAGCGTCGTCATTTTCATTCCATGATAGTTCAAATTTAAATAAGCATCACTATATTTAAATTAGCGTTAGCCAATTAAATATGTGCCACTATGTCAAATTCCTTGGGCTTTGCTATATGGTGACGCTATTGAGATAGCATCGCTATTTGTGGTTGTAGTGTCACTACAACTTGGAAAACAAAAAAAAAGGATTTCGAGCTAAAAAACAACTAAATGATTGGTTATCCCTCCTAGCGCCAGAATGTTGATGCGAGGATACTAGTTATGGGACCTATTATGATTGATCCATGAAGAATCGAAGCATAATGGAGCAACTGTTACTCAAATATCAACAAGATCAGTCAATCAAAATAAAAAGTAAACATTTTATCAAAAACCTAACATATTAATCTTATGAAAGCTTTAGAGAAAACATCTACTCTAATCCATTGAAATTTATCTTGTTGTGGAATTGGTGTCACGTTGATGTGGACCAATGACCCTTTCCCAATCCTGTGATAGTGAGCTTGTTTCAGTCGATTCTATGGAAGAGAATTGATGAAACCATGATGCTTGGTGAATGAAAAACCTAAATTATGCACAAAATAAACATAATGCAAGCTAGGTTACCATGATTTTATGCTATAAATGATCTAATTATGCAATTTCTAAGCTAATCTAAGCTAATTTAAGCAAAAATGATGCTAAAAGATGAAAATCCTAATTTATTTACAAACTAAGATGGATGCATGGAAGCCATTAATGAACGCTTGAAGCTATTATGCAACTAAAGAAAATTGAAAATAAACTAAATGTGTGAAAATTGAGCGTATGGATGTGAGTAAATTCAACAATATGACTTTGTAATAAAATATGGATCCATTTGTCTCTAAATAGTGATCTATTTATAGGAGAGAAAATGAGGAATGAGTGGTTGAGATCAAAAAGCTTAATCAACGGTTCAGGATGAAAGAGATGAGAGAAATGGATCATGGATTCTTATCAATGGATGAAAATGCAAAATGAAGATTAATCAAAGGATCACAATTACCTCAAAAAAACACACTTTTGACTTGCTCACACAGGTCAAAGGTAACTTGTTAGAAAGATAAGAGGGTTAACTTGCTTTTGAAGCTAAGTGAGTTGATTGGAGGAGAGGGAATATTCCTTAGAATATTCCATTAGGGAATATCTCTTTTGAAGCTAAGGCACTTGATTGGTACCACACTTTGGGAGCCAATACTATTGGAACCTAGGATTAGCTCGAAGATCCTTTTTATGAGTGATTTTCTAACAATGCAGATCGGTCTTCACTATTTCAGTAGCTGGCAACCATAAACTGGGCCCCTTAGGCAGCCATGACCGACTTTAATGCCCAGTTTCACATGATTTGGAAAAGGATTCAACTTGCAATCCATCCTCCTGTAGATTTTACATTCATGTGTTCTATTTGAACTCTCTCAACACTGACATTTTTGTGATGATCCAATCCCTTGGTAGGAACACCTTGTCAGATGCATATAACATTGTTGTTAAGGAAAAGAATAATTTGATCAATGCTGGAAAGTTACTACCTCAGCCCACTATGCTTATATTTGCAAAGTTGTCAGTTCTTGCCTGGGAGATAGCTTCTACTAGTGTGTCTACTCCTCCCCAATCTATGTATGCATATCTGAGTGCACCATAGAACACTGCTTCTACGTCTAAATCTTCAAAAGATGAGATGAGCGATGTCAAGGAGTGGTTGTGGAACATCTCAAATGAAATAACTACCATCAAGCCGAACCATTCCATGCCTCCAAAGCCAACTTACTAAAATTATCAAGGCAAATATCTTCCTACAAGAAAAATCAGTTCTAGGGAGGTGTGCGCACGAATCCGCAGGCTCAAACAAATAGTCAAATAGTGTTGATGTGTACTCCACTACAAAATTTTCACCCAAGTTTGAATAGAGAGCTGGTAGCAGGGAAAAATAATCTTTCTAATGATATCAATCCTTGGTGCTTCCCCTACAATGAAGCATATATGCCCCAAAGTTGTCCGCATGGAAATCTACAACAAAGAGTGGTGGAACAACGCAGTCAAGGCGTAGCATCAAATTTAGAAGGTTATGTATATGCCTCTCCACAAATGGAAAACACAGTACTCACCGTGCAAATGCAAGGAATGTCCCTGGAGCAAGAAACAGATATAGCTCCCGACCACGCACTCTTCTCATGGATGGAAGAAGAGGAGGTGTTTGTAAATGATGCGACCACATCAAAGGCTCCAAAAGTGCAATCAGATTATAACACTTTCTCAAAGAGGAGATTCACGGGAGAACCAGTTGTCCCACAACCCAAAAGCATTCTTGACCAACCTCCTAGTACCTCCACAATTGCACAACAATCTCCACCACTAAAGGAGATTGTTATAACAAGGCATAAGGAACAAAAGTCTTTGAATCCGACACCATTCAATGTGGTGGAACAATTGAATAAATCCTCTGCTAATGTATCTCTTTGGGATATCTTAGCTATTCTAGAATATAATTCATTGCTACAGAAGGCCCTACTGGAAGATGCAAGCACAAAGCCGACAAAACAACCCTCCAAAGGAAAGGCCATCAATTTTCCATCACAAGCCAAAGTCCTCACAAAAAATGGAGAGGAAGCTTCTACTGAAAGTAAAGGTAAGCCTAAACCGAAACCCTTCTTCTTGACTCTCATTGTGGGTAAGAAGTTGTTGCACAATTCAATGATTGACTTTGGTGCTCATACCATAGTCATGCCCAAGCAGATAGTTGAAGCCTTAGGACTTAGCTATGAACCTTTAAACAGAGGGGTTATGCAACTTTATGGGAACAAGGTCGAAACCATAGGTGTCATTAAGAACCTCCCCTTGACTCTATTCTCCTACCCTAGTATCACAATTCCACAAGATACCATGATCATAGACGACCCTCCCATGTTCGATATTTTCTTATCCCAAGAATTCACTTCCAAGATAGGTGGATATCTTTCCTTGGATTGGTCACACTTGATCCTCAAGACCAAGCATGGAGCTAAGATGAAGATAGTGTTTGAACCCTTACATTTCGAACATGTAGTAGATGAAGCCATGATCAATTTTGAGGCTACTCATACCTCTATCACCAAAGAGGAAATGTATTGTACTGAGTTACTTGAAGATGAGAAAGTGACCAGAGACCGAACTGATCAAGAAGAGGTCCTCTTGAGTGAATTTATAAACAATGATCCTTTTGGAAATTATCATGCCACTGGATTGGGAACCTATGTCATCTATTATGAAGATCAAGTGATTATGAAGGTCATGAAATAATCTGAGGGTGGTCAATCCTCAGAGCTATGGATGCTACTTTTTGATGGAGCGAGATGCAAAGTTGGTGTAGGAGCTGAGATATGTTTGACATCCCCATCCAATGAAAATACATTCAGGTCTTTTCACTTTTAGTTCGCCTGTTCGAACAATGAAGCTGACTATGAAGGCCTAGTGCAAGGTCTAAGTCTTATGGAGCGGATGGGTGTTAAAAAAATAATGGTGTTTAGAGACTCTGACCTAGTAGTCAATCAAGTACGAGGGTTCTCCACAACAAAGAATGTCCACATGAGATCTTATAGATAGATTTCGGGACCTGATTGAAAGCGTTGAAGTCTTCAATATCCAAACAATCCCTAGAGAGCAGAATTCAGTTGCGGATTGCATGGTAGCGATAGGATCCCAATTTGACCCTACTTCTGACCTAATTCATAATATACACTTTGTACGAGTAATTCTCCTACCGGAAATACTAGATAATGACCAAAGTTGGAAAGTGTTCGAAAGTGATGAACACATTGCCTCATTCATTCAACACTCCAGAGAGTTTGTGGATCAACTCCAACCAAAAATTGCAGAAGCCTATGAAGGGAAAATTATTCAACTAAGGTCCAAAAAGCTTCCAAAAGGACTGGTCACTCTCGGAAACCTATTCGATTGTGACAATGCAAGGAATGATAAGAGGAATTTTGAAGCTGACAAAAGCAATTATGCAGATCTTCAAGTCAGAGATGGAAGAAAACTTAAGGTTGGAAAAGATGTCTTGCATCATGATAAAGAAAGGCTCATCCATTTTTGTGAAAAATATGAAGGAGTAGTAGCCTGGTTGTATGATGACCTCAAGGGATATGATCTCAAAATCATCCAACATACTATAGAACTAACGGAAGGAGTAAAACTTGTCCACCAGAAGTAGTGACCAGTGAATCCAAATATTGAGGCATTGATGGCGTAAGAGTTGACAAAAATAATTCACTCTTGGATCATCTTCTCAATGAAGCACAACACATGGGTGTCCAAATTGGTTCCTGTCTGAAATAAGAATGGAGACATCTGCTCGTGTGTTGATTTTTGGGATTTGAATAGGGCATCCCTGAAGGACCACTACCCCTTGTCTTCCATAGAGTCTATCTTACAAATGGTGGCTGACTCGAAAATGTTTTCTTTGCTAGATGGCTTCTCCGGTTACAACCAGATCTGGGTAAAAGAGGAGGACCAACACAAAATAACATTCACTACCAAGTGGGGGATGTTTTTCTACGTGAAAATTCCCCTTGTTCTCTCAAATGTGGTAGCTACCTTCCAATGGACAATGGATATTTCTTTCAGAGAATTGATCAACAAGATTATCTTAATCTACCTGGATGATCTAACGGTATTCTCTACGTCTAAAGATGAACATTTTGATCATCTATAAATGGTTTTTAAAAAATTCCAGGAGTTTGGGATATCCCTAAACCCAAAAAAATGTGTTTTCAAAGTTCCACAAGGAAAACTATTGGGACATGTAGTGTCTAAAGATGGAATTACGATTAATTTGGAGTAGGTGAAGGCAATCAGGGAGCTTCCCCTACTATTCAACAAAAAGGAAGTTCAGGCCTTCTTGGGAAAGGTAAATTTCTTAAGAAAATTCATTTATGATTTTGGAGGATTAATTAGACCTATCACCCTGATGCTCAAGAAGAATCAGTTTTTCAAATGGACAAAAGAAACCAGAGAAGCCTTTGAGAAGGTTAAAGACACTATTTCTTCAACTCTTGTTCTGGTAAACCCAGACCTATCAAAGGACTTCAAAATGTATTTGTTCAATAGAAAATCTAGCATCGCTACTATTTTAACCCAAAAGGATGATGAAGGAAAGGGAGAAAATCTGATAGCATCCCACCCCGGACCTTAAAGGATTATGAGATGAACTATAACTTCATTGAAAGGTAAGCATTTGTCATTGTTAAGGGGCTCAAGAAGTCCCGACACCTCATATCTTGCAACAAGGTGATTGTATATGTTGCACATTCTAGTGTGTGTGAATACATTATGGAAGGAGAAATCACTAAAAAAAGGGCCAACTAGATAACTAAGATCCTGAATATGACATTGAGGTCAGGCCCACAAAAACTGTGCGGGGAAGAGGATTGTGTGAGTATCTAGCACATGATGAAGAAGTAGTAGCTGAGGAGGAACAACTCGAGCTGGTTCTGATGAACGAATCTGAGTTCAAAGGCTATTGGTTGGTGGGTATAATGAGATTCATGCAGACTGGGAAATATCCAATGGGCCTCCCTTCTTAGAAGAAAATATTCTATAGATTGTAGAATAGCGGATATGTGCTCATTGAAGGAGTCCTTTTCAAAAGGGACTTTAATGGTGTTCTTCTCTGGTGTGTCACCTTAGAGCAAGCGAAAAGAATTATAGGCATTTTTCACAGTAGTCTTGCGGGTGGACACTTCTCTACAAAGACCACCACCATTAAAATTATATGTGGCAGGTACTTCTGGCCTACATATTTTAATAACTCACACTCTCTGGTTAAATCCTACAAAGAATTCCAATTCTTCATAGGAAGAAGGAAAAACTTTGCAATGCCTCTGACTCCGATAGTGGTTAAAGAACCCTTCACATAGTGGAGACTAGATTTCATTAGGATGATTAATCCCACTTCCAATGTTGGACATAAATGGATCCTCATAGCTATAGACTACTTTACCAGATGGACTGAGGCCATGCCCTTGAAGAATGCGACGAAGGTGGAGATTGTGAACTTTCTCAAAGAAATGGTAACAAGGTTTGGCCCACCAAATACCATCATCTCTGACAATGAAAAAGCCTTCTTGGGTTCAAAGGTATGCCAATTCTCACTTAAACACGACATATTCCTAAATATATCTTCAAAATATTAACCATAGGGAAATTTTCTAGTCGAGTCGACTAATAAAAAATTAGTTCGACTCATTAAAAGAATCGGGTTAGAGCATCAAAGAGAGTGGCATCAAAACCTCAAAGTAGCACTCTAGGCAGACCAAATAACCCCCAAGCAAGTCTTAAAGAATTCTCCATACGAGCTGGTATACAGGAAGGAAGCGCTACTACCTATATCTATGGAAATTCTTGCACTACAGTTGCTCAAGTCTCTGGAAGTTGAACAAAATGAAGCCATAGAGGTCTAGTTGGCTGAGTTGTTGGAGGTGCAAGAGAAATGTAGAAAATCCCTGACAACCATTTCTAGCTGTCAACAAGTGGTTAAGAGGTGGTTCGATAAGAAAACCTCTGATCAAGGTCTTAAATGTGGAGATTTAGTGTTAAAGTTCAATGAAAGAGTTGTGAAGCCTGGCCAACACAAAAAGTTTGATAGCCTATGGGAAGGCCCTTTTCGCATTATTCAATGCAAGCAACATAATGCATTTGAATTAGAAAGTATGGAGAGAGAAGAATTGGGAATTCTTGTTAATGGAATTCACCTCAAATTGTTTAATTAGCTTCATTGTCATTTTTACCAATTTAAATATGTAATTATGTAAATTTTCTTTGTGTTTTGTTTAGCCTGGTCTTTATTAAATGGAACCCATAATGAAAGAAGTAGAGAAGAGTAAAAGAGACATAAAATTGACAAAAGGAGTTTTGTATTCATTATACAGTAATATATACTTTGGAATATTACAATGCAAAATGGCTCTCAGGCCATACTTTTTAAATATATATATACTAAGCAACTTTTTGAGTATATGTATTAAAATCCTTCCGAGGAATATATAAAAAATGTAGGAGAAAAGAGTTCATTCTTCAAATTGGGGCAGCATCAACATCAACAACATTTGGAGTAGCAGCAGGTGCAACAGGAACAACAATAGGTTCAGCAAGGACGACAACAACAACAAGTGGGGGAGGAAACAATAGGTTTCTGGAGTCGGTGTACCACTCCACATTGTAGAAAAGTACTACATTGTAGCATCTCAGTAGGAAGTGAAAAGCATGAGAAACCCTTTCGCGGTATTCTCCAATCGTCATAATGTGAAATCTGCTCAAGAATGGCACCCAGTGCACCATTGCATCTTCTTCAATGTGTCAACAGAGATCACTTGTTGTGGGAAGACCAAGACCATACACCACATTTTTCACAACTTCACCAAGGCCTCTGAGGTAGCACTTTGGGAAAATTTCAATGGTGAGCCGCAATATCATCTGCTTGGGAACCTATATGTCAAGAAAAGATGCAACGAAGAGAGAGAAAATGTTAGTATCTACTCTATACTTGTCCTTGTACTCTATACAATTCCTCCCCAGTACCCATTTCATCACAAGTATTTCCAGAGAATGCTTGTTCTTGGTCATGCGCTTTAAAATTTTGCTAGAAATTTCACCTAAAAAAACTGCCCGCAACCAAGCCTAATTTGAGTATTCATTGCGCCTATCTCTAGTCCCAATTACCAAATGAAAATTCATCCCAATTACCAAATGAAAATTCTGTTGATTTCCTTAAGACTATTTATAGAAAGAGCTAGGGTACAATGTGTGTGATAAGCATGATGATAATCAAGAGAAAACTCAAAAATCCCACTAAGAGAAAACTTGAAAATCCATCGGGTGTAAACTCAAAAATCTCACCAAGTTGTGTTTGTTGTGAACGAATTGCTATGTGCAAGTTAAGAAGAAGTAATTAATCAGCTTAAACTAGTAGTAGGTGCAAGTAGTAATCTACATGGTCAAGTGCTTGGTGTCACCATGTGAATGCTTTTTCAGTCTCCAAGGATGAACTCAAATATTTTCGTGTAATTATTATGCCTTCTTGCTTAATCATTATTTTCAAGTTATTAATTGAGGAGTATGTGAATGGTCTCATAAGCCTTCAATTTGTGGCTCAATTTCCCAAGGGATGGTACCGTAGGTCATGATGACTAATTGTCATTATCAACTATTATCTTTTCAAAAGGAGTGGGAATTCATTTTGCATGCACAAAAGAGTCGGCGGTACATGCCGAACTTATTGCTTGAAACAACTATTATTTCCAACTCCTGAATAAGGAAAGGCTAAGTGTTGCATGGAGAAGAAAAGCACTGAATATTTTTGAGTACACAGTTCATTGCGAAGAGTTTTGAATGCACAGTTTTTTGAAAATAACCCAAGTGAGTTGTAGAGAAGTTGAGCATCGCAAAGGTTTACAAATTCCTGAAATGGCCCAAAATCCTCAAATGGAAGCACAAGGAGAGGCAGTTCAAAGCTTATTTGATGCCATGTTAGCAACGCCAATAGCCAATATTTTTTATGACATCTCCTACGCCTCACCTGGGATGACTGGAAAGGAAAAATGGCCCCACATGTGGGCCATAGAGAAGAGTAATCACAGGGACAAGGTATTGATAATAGAAGAATGGGATAATATTCACGACCCTATCCTCATAACCAACCCTAAGAGTCTTAGGGAAGCAGCCTGCGAGAGAATGAAAAATACTAATAGGCAAGAATTGTTGGCATACAAGCAATGGTTTTGCGGTCTCCCATAGTATATGGTTCATTTTATGCATGACTTCTTGGAACTAGTTCATGAATGCGCTCAACATTTTAACCCGGATACCAGTGCCATTGAAGGCCAAAAATTGAGGGTTGTGATCAGTGTGGACACTATTAGGAGTATGCTGAGCCAATTCAAGGAATACAACACACAACATAGGTTCAAGTTTTCTTCTCTCCTTGCTCACATTTTTTTACACCAGAACCTTGACTTCTTTAGAAACCATGTGGGTTTGGCTATGTTTGATGAAAATGGGGTAAGAAGGTTGGTTTTTGTGTGGACTCCCCTCCTTTCTACAACTTATGATTACTATGCATTTTCTGAGTGTTTCTTGACTCCGATTTTGAAAGATTTTAGTAAGGATGGTGAGGGTTATCAAATTTTCGCCAAGAAAATATGGTGGATGTAGAATTTTTTTCCTCCTTGTGACTAGTTCCTAGGGGAGGATTTTTCTTTCGTTAGGCTGCATAGTTTTACCGAGGAACCATTTCGGCTCCTGGTATGTGTCACAAACAGGGTGTTGGACCTTGAGGTATTTCAACAACTGGCAATTATTGACATCAACATTTTTGAAGGAAAGAAGCATAAAAGTTTTTTCAAATGCCTTTTGAGCTTTGGTACAGTAATAATGGAAAAGAAGCAAATGCATGGTTTGCTAGAGGAAAATTTGGCTCATCTAGGGCTGGTATTAATTTGTGACAAATGGGATTATAATCCCGATAATGACTTAGCAGGTTTGAATGCTAAGGTGACTCACAACTCTTGGCCCTACTGGGAAGCTCGACGAAATCCACAGTCAGGGGACCAAGATGATTTATTTGTGGACCTAGCCTATGTTCCTACTAATGATAAGAGAAAACCATGGCTATCTTTCTATTTTCCCTTGGACAAGCCTAATGAAAAGTGCAAAATTGGGGCCACCCTTCATAATCAATTGGCCAAGCAATACCTGTGGAGTAATGATAAAATTGTACATTTATGGATTTATAGTCGAGAGACTAGATGCCTTGATGCCCCATTCTCAGAGCCAAAAATGGATATCAGATTTGATGATCTATGGAATAGAGGGCATGATGATACCAATGCAAGTGATGATGAGGATGTAGATCTAGAGGAAGTGAGGGAAATAATGAAGAGAAAAGAGGCGAAAAAGGCCCAAGCATAGAGAACTGGAAAAGTGGCGGAATAGCCTGGAAAAGCTCCACTGAGCACACAAGTGACTACATCGTAGTTAGAGGCCTCACTACCATGTACATGGGTTGTGAAGAGATCTAGAGTAGCCCAACAACCTCAGGAGGCCATAGAGGTGGAAAATTCTCCACCTGAGAAGAGGTCGCGCATGGATGCAACTTTTGTAGAAGGCTCACAAGAACCTGCAATGAGCCAAGGATCTAAGTCCTCTGCAACTCAAGTATCTTTCTCTCCCTCTCTTCTCGCCTCACAATCTTTAGTTACCCCTACTATCTATGCATCTCCTATTACTTCTAGTCTCGACCTTTCCTTTTCTGTTTCCACAATTGTGGGAGGTTTCTCTCAATTCTCCCAAATTAGACAAGCAACTTTTACTCCCCTGTGGTCTATTCCACCATTGTGTTAGCTTCGAATCAGCTTGCCCAATAGATGGTATCCTCTACATCTCCGCTACTACCACCGCTCCCTATGAGTCCTTCCGCTGCTTCCCAAACTAAACCTTGGCATAATATACCACCATTCTCCCCATTAATGGTCTCTCTGTCAAAGAAGACATCATCCAAGACTACAACTCTCTCGTTCCCTTTTTCTCTTCCTCCCATTATGCATTTTTTTGGCGAATTAATTAAATTGCTAGAAGAATTTATGGGAAAAAGAAACAGAACTAAAGCAACACGGGCTATCAGAGTCTAGAAGAGAAAATAAAAGGATGCAACGAAGCCTGCCGAGCCATGCATGCAAAACATTTTCAATGAAGTTCAGGGGTTATTGCATTTTGCAACCATGACTTTGAACAACATCAAATTGCAAGGGGAGATGCAACCCGAGGATTATATGATCCATGTTGTAGGGATCGATCTGCGCACAACCCAGCCACAAGACAAAGTTGAGCTGATGGAGGAAACCTAGTGAGTGGTGACTACCAACTTTCTCAAGCATAGTCACCAACTAAAAAAAAAGGAAGAAGAGCTCAAAAATCATTAAGGAAAGTTTGGAGACCCTACTGAAAAAGGAAAAGGCTAAGGATGTTGAAATTGCATGAATATCTCAACAAGCGCAGGTGGAAAAGGCAAAACTCTAGGAGGAACTTGCAAAGTTCCAGTCCATGGATCACAACCTGGTTGCCATTCTACAATAGAAAAACAAGGAGTTACAAGACCATTTGGCTTGGGCAGAGGGGGAAATGCAAAAGAAGAATGAAGAGTTTCGAGATCAACGAGCTCAATTGGAGCAAGAAATGCATCAAAAAGACAAGGAGTTCTAGGACCAACAAGCTCAGTTTGAGAAGGAGATCCAAGAAGTAAAGCTCTCCCTGGAAAAAAATCCACAACCCGAGGAAAGGATGAGAAACAATTGCTTGCCGAGTTGAGGACTCTACAGGAATGACTCTCCGCTACAGACAAAAGAATCAAAGAGTTGACGTAGGATGTCAGGTCAAAGGATATGGAAATAGGTCTTTTGAAAAATCCTCCCCAACCCCTACTCCTTAGTCGAATTTCTCTTTAGTAGCCTAGCAGTTATATATCTCCTACTGGGAGAGAGTCAAGTCCTTTTGTTTGACTCTTTATTCAACACTCCAATTCATGGTGGAGGCGGTAGGTTTAAGCAGGGAAGTGCGTGGAATGATGGAGCAAGTTCCACAGTTCATTATGAAAAAGGTGCTCGAGGCAGAGAAGTTGTTGGACAAGTTGTACATAGTGGAAAACATAGAATTGATGAATGTAGGGATTGAAGATCGGAGGTCAGCTGCCAAGAAGGCGAGAGAATTCATCCATTGTCATGCGACCATCCTCCAAGCTAGCAATTGCTCGACAACACTGAGTCAAACTATGAAAAAAATGCAAATGCAATTCTCCAATTTGACTCAAATGGGCTTGCCTTGGATCCTTTTCTCTTTGATGATTCAGTGGACACGGTGGAATATATCACAGAAAAGATCAAGGAAAAGCAGTGGAATTTATCTGCCTTTCAAGATTTCAGTCCACCTCCCAATGTTGCAGACATAGAAGGCACCACCCATTAGATAGCATGACTTCTCTTTCAACTCAAGTTAGGGATAGGGATCTCCATGGAGCTTCCCTTTAGAGAAATAATCGATCTGCATGAGGTGCAAGAGAATATGCGTGCCCTATTGATGCCATCCAAGGTCGACTGGCTACTTCTGTAGATCACGCTTTTTGAAGCTTTGATCATTGTCCAATGGATAAGGCTCTATTCTTCACACCAGAAGATTTAGGTTCCCATTCCATAGGCGAAATGCCCCTGATAGTCACCAAAAGTTGTGGATTAAAATCCTTAAGATCCCTCTAGGTGGTCATGGTTTATTTTGCATCAACCCTGACCTGTGCCTCATGTGTTTGAATATCTCTGGGCCCCTTTTGAAGTGCCTTCTCTCGCTTGCTCCACATGTTTGTTACGCGCTCCTTGGAAGGTTTTCTTCCCTTGATTCTCTATTGATCCCCACCCTTTTTCCATGTGTCATCCGCGTGGGCCTTTGAGATCCCTCTCTCCTTTTCTCTTCCTCCGAGCTACGCCAGTGTGCCACATTGCATCAGTCTGCGAGCAACTTTTTGGTGGACCCCATAGTCATCGCTTGAAATGAAGACTTGTCCACGTGTCTTCTCCGCAGGGAATTTGATTGCAAGGAAGGAAGGAATGAATATGAAGCCCCCCCATTGTGCCACGTATCCTAACCAACTTTGTGGGTGAGCAACACGTGTCTTCATGGGAATTTTTCTACTTCCACACTGGGACCACAATCATCATTTGCAGAGGGGCACATCTTGTTCAAAGGAAACTTCATACTATGTTTTAGAATCTTTTATGTTGTAATGGCCTTGGGAATCATTGCAATGGACATCATTGCTCATTCCTAGAATATTTTCAATTACTGGCTCTCTAGCGGTGGGTGATCTATATATACTGCTTCGGCTCTTGGAGAAAGGGTTCAAAAATCATGAAAATAAGTGAAAAGACTAAAGCCCTTTTTGTATTGTTTTTGATTATTGTATTAAGACTTACATACTGTGCCATGTTGTTTGGCCTCTCTGTTTCTTAGTTAATGGAAAAGACATTATACTATGTTGTTTCTTGTACTTAGTAGTTTATCTATAAGACCTCTATAATTGCAATATAAATTTGTTGATTCAGATCATGTCTTGAACTCTTCTTGTTCAATAAATGTGTATGGAAGTTGTGTTATTTTATTTGGAAACCTTCTTAGGTTTTTCATTTGTACCTTTTTTTAATTTATGGACATGTAGATTGCTGAACGAGCCCTTAAATCTCATCTAAAAGGAAAATTTACTGTGCCCATACTTAACTCTTGGTGCATCGCCCTAGATTAAACTTTACTTTTTATATTTGCTTCCTTTTCCCATTCCAAACCCCCCAAATACAGGAGTTAGCTCCTTTGAAAACCCATAGGTTACTTAGTTTAGTGCAATTAGTCCCCCCATTAACTAAGTATCCCATAAGACTGTTTTCCTAGAAACTTTAGGCATCAACACTATGCATTAGCAATTTTTGAATTTTATCATGAGAGATGGGTTCTTGTAAACCACTACTCATGAAACATGGGTCAATGGGTTTGACTCAAAAAACTACATAGTTGAATCCTAATAGCAATATCACAATTTAACACGCTATGGAAAATACCTCCTACTAATCAATTGATGAGCTAAAGAGGCTCTATAATGAATGGTTCATAAGGAACAACACTTGTTGAAGGTTTTGCAAATGGGGTTGCAAGCTAAGTGGGATTAACCTTGGGGAAAACTTTGTGGTTATGTACGCTTGAGCTAGAGTAGTATTAGGATGGGTGACCTCTCGAGAAGGCCCAATGCTTCACCTCTATGAGCATCACCTAGATCCAATGAGTGCTAAGTGGACCATTTATTATCATGAGAGATGGGTTCTTATGAACCACTACTCATGAAACATGGGTCAATGAGTTTGACTCAAAAAACTACATAGTTGAATCCTAATAGCAATATCACAATTTGACATGTTTTGGAAAATACCTTCTACTTATCAATTGATGAGCTAAAGGGGCTCTATAATGAATAGTTCACAAGGCACAAATTTTTTTGAAGGTTTTACAAATGGGGTTGCAAGCTAAGTGGGCTTAACCTTGGGGAAAACTCTATGGTTATGCACACTTGAGCTGGAGTAGTACTGGGATGGGTGACCTCTTAGGAAGGCCTAGTGCTTCATCTTTGTGGGCATCACCTAGATGAAATGAGTTCTAAGTGGACCATTCATTATCATGAGAGATGGGTTCTTGTGAACCACTACTCATGAAACATGGGTCAATGAGTTTGTCTCAAAAAACTATGCAGTTGAATCCTAATAGCAATATCACAATTTGACACATTGTGGAAAATACCTCCTACTTATCAATTTATGAGATAAAGAGGCTCTATAACGAATGGTTCATAAGGAAAAAAACTTGTTGAAGGTTTTTAAAATGGGGTTGCAAGCTAAGTGGGCTTAACCATGGAGAAAATTATGGTTATTCGCGCTTGAGCTGGAGTAGTACTGGGATGGTGAACTCCTGGGAAGGCCCAACACTTCGCCTCTGTGAGTATCACCTAGATACAATGAGTGTTAAGTGGACCATTTATTATCATGAGAGATGGTTTCTTGTGAACCACTACTCATGAAACATGGGTCAATGAGTTTGACTTGGAAAACTACACGGTTGAATCCCAATAACAATATCACAATTTGACACGTAGAAATTACCTCCTACTTATTAATTGATGAGTTAAAGAAGCTCTATAATGAATGGTTCATAAGGCACAACACTTTTTGAAGGTTTTTCAAATGGTTTTGCAAGCTAAGTGGGATTAAACTTGGGGAAAACTGTGTGGTTATGTGTGCTTGAGATGGAGTAGTATTGGGATGGGTGACCTCCCGAGAAGGCCAAGTGCTTCACCTTTGTGAAAATCACCTAGATGCTATGAGTGCTAATTGTGTATCATGAGATATGGATTCTTATGAACCACTACTCATGAGACATGGGTCAATGAGTTTGACTAAAAAAACTACACGATTGAATCCTAATAGCAATATCACAATTTGACACATTGTGGAAAATACCTCCTATTTATCAATTGATGAGATAAAGAGGCTCTATAATGAATGGTTTTGTTACCAATTATTCGCCACAACTCGATTGGTGGAGTAGGCTAAATGTTGTTATATCTTAAGGTGAAATTGCAGATTATGTTTGAATGTTGTTTTGCATTTTTATCATTATTCATTAAGTGACAGTGGTGCATTTAAAAGATAATTAGAGTTGTAGAGATGCTATTCAAATGTTCCAACATTAAATGAAGTGCAGAATTGAGCATATAAATAATAGAGCATTTTAGAATGCTTTCATTTATTTCATGGAGTAATTTATATTTACATAGTTTCATTTGATTGCAAGAATTAGAATGATATTACAACATTGCATTGAAATGCATTTTGTTTTCAATTGAAAAACATAAGATGAAATCAGATATCCACACAAGTTGTGGATGTGACTGTCACAATGCACCATTAATAGCACACTACACTATTGAAGATGCAAAAGAATAAAACATATAAGTGATGACATAATCATCATTGCCTGATTATAGATGGTCGACGCTGAATGGTGCACCTTTGTCTTCTCGAGTTTCGTCGACCTGTAAGAGAAAAGAGGGAGATGTCAGAGGCTCCGATTATGAAGAAACCTATATGAGTCACCCACAGTAGTGCAGCCTACTATTAATCATACACTGAAGCAATTAGAGAAGTACAAAAGAAATGAGTTGAAGGAGAAACAACAACATGATCATCATATTATGTTTTTTATGCTAACATTTTTTGTTTCCTTGTGCAGGTATAGGTAAAGTCACGAAGCTGATCAATTTTCGAAGACCAAGCATGTGGAGAAAAATGGGCTCCCACAAGGGTAGAGCTTGGCATGCTACCCTATTCATTATAAATGGGCTGATTTAAAGATTACATCATCATATTCATCAAAAGAAGTGATGTACAATTGAAAGAGTAAACATAATTATCTATCAAGCTACTAAACCAATTGTGCATTCATAACAATCAGGTGGATACTTTTTGAAAGCTATAATTCATCAATGTTCTTTTCACAGCCAAAGACAGTGAACAGGCATACATTATGCCTTAGTGAAGGGATTTGTTTTGATTTTCATCATGAAAGAGAGCAGATTTAAAGAGCAGTTTGTTAAGTGGAACATAAAAATGCATGGAGAGTGCTAGGTTGAAGCTCAAGAGTATGAAAGACAGTCAATGCACTCAAATAATAAAGGAACGATCAGTTCCAGTTTGATTGATGATACAATGCAGCATTAGGGGATGCAATATGAAATGATCATTCCCAAATGATGAGGAAAGATCAAGCATAGCAAAGGTGTCTCGGAAGTGTTAATTATGCATTGAAGAAATCAGGTAAGATGTAGTCCATAATATTACAATGTTTCAATTTAAAATCTCTACATAAAGTCCAAGAACAGAAAGAAAATGTTGTTGTATGGTAAAGTTAAGGAATTCAAGAAGGGAGATTTCTGTGTGCAAGAAAAGCAATATAGAGCAGTAGTCTGGTATACCTGTGTAATGGAATGGCACATATTGTTCTAATTTTCTATATACATGTATGTTGGTTATTGAAAATTTGAAAGCCAAAGGGAGCTAGGGTTGTGCACATAAGTCAAATATATAGTTCTTGTTTATTTTCATGCACCCACATTGGGGTTCGCATTTATAGTGCTCAATCATGCATATTACGAATGAACTCATATGGCTGTAATACAAACAAAGGATACATTTCCAGAATTTCATGAATCTGTGGTTCATTTTCTTCATGAAGAGACAAATATAGAAGCATGCTAAAAGTAAGGAATTTGAATGATAAAGAAGCCTAGTTTTATACAAGTATTGAAATATTCAACATCTCCATACTACAACTGACCTCATATGGTGAGGGTTTCAGAAATGTGTTTCACGAATATAGAAATAAGAAGACATTTTAGGCCCATTCTTCAAGAAACAATTTTCTTCATTTTAAGGAAAGCCCATAGTGGGGTTTGAAAATACAATCGAAAATATTGTAATTCCCAGTTTTCCCATGAGGAGTTTAATAAGCAAGTCACAGAATATCAAAGAATGTCACCAACCATCATGGGCCAAGCTTTTAAACTAAATGCAAATGGATACACAGAGTACCCACGTTTGGGGTTTACTTTTAAAATATAGAAAATACAATTGCAGTGGTAACCCATGTGAGGATTTTGTATGAGACAACAGGAATACAAAAATACGAATTTTTTGTGGTGGGTCGAGCTTCAAATGGAGGAAATACAGTTTTTATTCAATTCTCATGATACCCATATGTGGGTTTGTCTTCAAATATACAAGAAGGAGAGTTTCATGTTTTGGGTCAAGCCCAAAAACTTTTAAAATTGCTTTCCTATGATACATATGTTACAGCCTGTATATGGCCATTGAATCTTAAGTAAAGGAGAGGTTTTAAATCTTTTTGTTTGAGGAGATACACCAGTAAGGAAGAAATATATGACAGTGAAATAACTCACCATTTCCTGCTCAGAGGAGACCACATATGCCGCGGCCACAAGGCCAGAATGAACAAAGATGAAAAGCCATAGAAGCATTTTACCTTGTGCGCAGAAGAGGATAAAACCCTTAAGCAAGCTTCCTTCATGAAGGCTTCAAACAAAGCTCGAGTTCAAAGCTCATTTTGGCCAAAGGAATATAAGCACAAAAATGTAAAGAAAAGTCAGAAACCACAATGAACAGGTCGCGGCCTTAATGTTTTTCTTTCTTTTTGAGTGGAGTAAAGAGCTACATTACAACAAACAAATCAAGCTTACCATTTAGGATTCAGTTATCTGAAGACAGTGGTGAAGACTCTCAAGCATGTGGATTCTCAAACGGAGCTCAACCATCATGGCGACGTGCTCTTAGGCAGAGCTCTTTTCCTTCAAAGTGAAGAGTGCAAAATGAAATGATTTAGGGTTTGACCTTGTTTTCCTCATGCCCTAATTTGACCCAACATCATAATCATCCAGAATATTCACAATTGGAAAATAACACATGGGATTTTGAATTAGGTTAAGCTTTGCATCATAGTTTATTCAAAGTCTGAAGTTTAATGTATTTGAGGGTGGCCGAATTATGTGCCTAGGTCGATGTGGTAGGCCTTTATGACTTTTTCTTTTTTCCTTAGTGAAATGTGGGGACTTGAATACCTTATGTTATTTTTTTGTGAGAAAACAATGAGAATGTAAATGTTGAATGTGTTATGACCTAGGGATAGGTTTTGATCATTATCTATTTAGGGTTTATGATTTAATTGATTTTAGAGAAATCAATTGGAGGTATTGGTGAGAGAATAATTATTATATTGATATTTTATGATTTTTTGAGAAAATCAAAGCATTGTAATGGAGAAATAAGATGTTTTCTTTTTTTCAAAAGATTTTATAATCTTTAAATTGCAAAAAATAGAAAAATTGTAAGATCTGCAATCCTGTAAAGCAGAATCATAAAGCAATCTTGTATATGTTGTTTTATGATTTCTCGCTTATTTTAGCAGATTCATATTGACTTCTTCTCTTGGTCGGATTTGAGTCTTATCTTGGAGAGATAAGGCATTTTTTGGGATTTTAAAGCAAATTCAGCCTATTTTTAGAGGCTTGACAGTTTGATCATGAAAGCAATATGCTTTTTTTTTCTTTTATGCAGTTTTTGAGATAGTTTGAAGCTTTTTTCCTTGAGCTTCTTTCTGAGCTCGGATTAGGGTTTCTTGAGAGTTGTCTTTGAAAGACTTAGTTTTTTAGCTCTCCTTGGTAGTTCAGATTTTAAGTTCCTGCTCATACACATTTTTGAGCTTGTGAACCCTTTTGTACTCAGTTTAGAATTATTCACTCTTTCAGTTTTAATAAAGAAGCAATATTCTCCTTCTCATTTCTATCTCAGTTTTATAATAGCAATTTGATGTCTTTGTGGTTCAAATCAGAATCCTTTTATGTCTTGCTGTTGTAAGTTGTGTTTCAAAATTACATAGTTTCAGGTTGCCTGTTGTATTTCATTTAGGAATCTTCATGCAAAATACTGATGGAAGTATGTGCCAGTGGGATTGTGGGATTCATTGTGATAGAAAAGTTGTTGTGAGTGTCAATGTTTGAATTTCATAACTTTAAGTGAAATACCAATTAGATTCAAGTTTTGTTTTCATTCCATCTTTCTATCCTTTTCCCCAGAAGTTATTTAGAATAGGATTTATCATTCGAAGAACCAACTCAGTCTGGAGATTCCCTCTTCGCTCAGATCACCCACATCTGAAGGAGGTTTCCATGTTTCAGTAGGTTGCCGAATCTTTCATTCAGTAGGGTGCAAATCTATTGACAATAGTTTTTGGCATGCCTGGTGGGACTCTAAAAATCAATTTCAAAGAAGTTTTAACATTTTAAATTTGTTGTTTGGTGTATGCAACAAGTTATTCATCCTTTTAGAGACTCATTTCAATATACCTGGCGACTTCGTTCTTGGTTTTTGTATGCAGATCAAGTGCTGGTGTTGTTTAAAAATCCTAGCTTTTGCTGTTTTCCAGCTTATGAATGAATGAATATGTCAATATTTCATGGCCGTGCATTATATCATCCGCCATATCATGAGAGCCCTGCTTGTCCATCTCCATATCAGCCATATTCGCATAATCATGTTGCTGGTTTCAGTTCCATTGCTTTTCAAAACCAAGATACCTAGTATAGTTGCCACCCACCCACCCCTACTCATTATTCATCTCAGCCCTCATATGTTCAAAATCAGTCCCAAGAGATTGAATACTTGAGCTTCAAAGATATATTGTTGAACTATGAAAGGAAAATGAATGAAATAGATTAGCAGGAGGGGATTGCAAGTATAAAGAGCACACTGCTTGATTACATGAGTTAGCTGGAGGAGATCGAGAAGTAGCATGAATATAATCAGCACCAGGAGGAGCTGGCCTATCTTCGTGAGCAGGAGTTAGAGGCCCAAAGAACACAGTTTGAGGAGGATTTGGAGAGGGAGACAGCTGCACAAATGAAGCTTCTTCTTGCTCAATATCAAATGCATGAAGCCCAAACAACTCCTGCCATCTCAGAACATCCTATTCAAGAAGAGGTTCGTGAGTTTAAATTTCCAAGTTTTATGAAAGCTGAGCCTCCTAACCCTACTAAAATCAAAATTCCTAGCTTTAGAGATTGTTTACCTTTGCAAGAACCTAGGTTAGAACATTCTGAACCTGTGAGCATTCAAGACTAGTCCATTAGAGAGCAACCTATTTTCCTCCAGGAGACTCCAGAGATTCACCAAGTTTCCCAACTAGATAAGCCTAATGGTCCTGCCACTACTTGCCTTTATGAGAGTAGATCTATTGTCTTGGAAAATGACTCATCTTTCGCCATGGAAGAAGCTAGAGGAGTAATTTTATTGCATATAGCTATGGAGGAATATCATTTGCAGCAACAGAAGATTGAACGAGAAGAGCCTTGTTTTGTGGAGGACAATGGAAAGTTTTTAGAGGAACAATTGCTGCAACATACAGAGCAGGCGGTTGCTGCTGATTGCACTCCTTTCTCAGCTAAACCTAAGAGTGTTGCATGTGCAGAGGAAGTTGATTCTTTGGAACAATAGAATATCGATGATTATTTCGAAGTATCCAGTTGGTACAGTGATAAAGAGGAAGTTGATTCTTTGGAACAATAGAATATCGATGATTATTTCAAAGTATCCAGTTGGTACAGTGATAAAGAGGACCCAAAATTTTAGGAGCAATTGTTGCAGGAGATAGAGGAGACTGTGTTTGAGGAACCACAAATTCAAGATCAAGAAATGGCTGACAGCTCTCAAGTTTTGCCTAATTTGTTCAATGAGTTACCATTTTTTGTGGATAATGAGGAAAGCTCATCTTAGATTACGTCCATACCTGCTCCAGAACAACAGGAAGAAGTTCAAAATTCTAATGTTTTGATACCTCAGAGGAGCTGTAGCAAAGTAACTAATAGTCTTCCTCCACAAGAAACTGAAAGTGAGAAGGAAGACGACATGTTTTGGGATGATCTTGAGGCTTTTGTTTCAAATTTAGATGCCAAACACTCATCTTTTGAGGGAGAAGGTGTGGAGTAGCAGCTTGAGGAGACAACAGGGGGTGTCCAAACTCGAGGTGGGGAGAGCATGGCTATCGAATTTCAAAATTCTGATAAGCATGATACAATAGTTCAAATAGAATGAGATCAAGTTGCGCATAAGCATGACACTGCTATACAAGGTAATGGCCTTGATATCTTTACAATTTTTCAAGAAAGTAGTTAGGAGGACACCTCAAAGCCTATTATGCATACAAAAGATAATGATGGGACCCACAAGAACTTGTACGCTAATATAATTGATGAGTTTTGCGCAAGGTTGGGTGATATGTTTTCAAATGATCCTCATCAGAAGGATGAGATTGAAGTAGTAAGTAACCAGCAAAGAACCAGAGGTGCAAGTTCCGGTTTCACCCTTTCGAGAGGCTGCCCCATCAGACATCTAGCTAGGGTTGTTGGCAAGATCCAAAGGATTTCTAGTGCACCTAAGGATGAGGTGGTAGTCGAGGGGCAGCAAATCCCACTTATTCATTCTGGGAAAACTAGAGGTATGCTTGATCAAATTCACATGATTTATGTCTTTGATTGTTATTTACAAGTTGCAGCACAACAATGTGTGAGAAGTATCCTCATTTTCCACCTCTTAGTACAAATTTGTGAGCATGCAAAGTATCCTCGGTTGACTAGGAGAGGCAGTTATTTTTCAAAAATCGTAAATGGTTTTGTTTGAGTACCTTTTCCACTAGTTAGTGTAGGATAGAATAGTTGTTGCAAATAAGTGCATTACGCACATTTCTATTTAGTAGTTTTTCTTTCCCTAAGCACTGTTGCTCATGTTTTGTTGGCCATCAGGGACTATTAGTTTATTTTCAGTTCTATTTTTTTTTCTTTTGCTGTTGTTTGGGGTGTTGTTCAAGTTTCTGAGTTTCAAGAAGGGGCATAACTGACTCCACACCCAATGGATTGTTTTAAGGCCACTGATCTATGCTTAGCAAGCAAGCATTTAGCGAAAATTGCCAAAATGTTACCAATTTTTCACCATAGCTCGATTGGTGGAGCTAGCTGAACGTTGTTATATCTTAAGGTGAAATAGTAGATTATGTTTGAATGTTGTTTTGCATTTTTATCATTATTCATTAAGTGACAGTGGTGCATTTAAAAGAGAATCAGAGTTGCAGAGATGCTATTCAAATGTTCCAGCATTAAATGAAGTGCAGAATTGAGCATATAAATAACAAAGCATTTTAGAATGCTTTCATTTATTTCATGGAGTAATTCATATTTACATAGTTTCATTTGATTGCAAGAATCAGAATGATATTACAACATTGCATTGAAATGCATTTTGTTTTCAAATGAAAAACATAAGATGAAATCAGATATCCACACAAGCCGTGGATGTGATTGTCACAATGCACCATTAATAGCACACTAC
Source organism: Sequoia sempervirens (assembly GCA_007258455.2). Taxonomy (NCBI): domain Eukaryota; kingdom Viridiplantae; phylum Streptophyta; class Pinopsida; order Cupressales; family Cupressaceae; genus Sequoia; species Sequoia sempervirens. Next base: position 940,865,266 of record VDFB02281492.1, on the reverse strand, counting down.
ACTATTGAATATGCAAAAGAATAAAACATATAAGTGATGACATAATCATCATTTCCTGATTATCGATGGTCGACGCTGAATGGTGCACCTTTGTCTTCTCGAGTTTCGTCGACCTGTAAGAGAAAGAGGGAGATGTTAGAGGCTCTGATTATGAAGAAACCTATATGAGTCACCCACAGTAGTGCAGCCTACTATTAATCATACACTGAAGCAATCAGAGAAGTACAAAAGAAATGAGCTGAAGGAGAAACAACAACATGATCATCATATTTTGTTTTTTATGCTAACATTTTTGTTTCCTTGTGCAGGTATAGGTAAAGTCACGAAGCTGATCATTTTTTGAAGACCAAGCATGTGGAGAAAAATGGGCTCCCACAAGGGTAGAGCTCGGAATGCTACCCTATTCATTATAAATGGGCTGATTTAAAGATTACATCATCATATTCATCAAAAGAAGTGATGTACAACTTAAAGAGTAAACATAATTATCTATCAAGCTACTAAACGAATTCTACATTCATAACAATCAAGTGGATACTTTCTGAAAGCTACAATTCATCAATGTTCTTTTCATAGCCAAAGATAGTGAACAGGCATACATTATGCCTTAGTGAAGGGATTTGTTTTGATTTTCATCACAAAAGAGAGCAGATTTAAAGAGCAGTTTGTTAAGTGGAACATAAAAATGCATGAAGAGTGCCAGGTTGAAGCTCAAGAGTATGAAAGACAGACAATGCACTCAAATAATAAAGGAACGATCAGTTCCAGTTTGATTGATGATACAATGCAGCATTAGGGGATGCAATATGAAATGATCATTCTAGAATGATGAGGAAAGAGCAAGCATAACAAAGGTGTCTCAGAAGTGTTAATTATGCATTGAAGAAATTAGGTAAGATGTAGTCCATAATATTACAATGTTCAATTTAAAATCTCTACATAAAGTCCAAGAACAGAAAGAAAATGTTGTTGTATGGTAAAGTTAAGGAATTCAAGAAGGGAGATTTCCGTGTGTAAGAAAAACAGTATAGAGCAGTAGTCTGGTATACCTATGTAATGGAATGGCACAGATTGTTCTAATTTTCTATATACCTATATGTTGGTTATTGAAAATTTGAAAGCCAAAGGGAGCTAGGGTTGTGCATAGAAGTCAAATATATAGTTCTTTTTTGTTTTCATGCACCCACATTGGGGTTCGCATTTATAGTGCTAAATCCTACATATTACAAATGAACTCATATGGTTTTAATAGAAACAAAGGATACATTTCCAGAATTTCATGAATCTGTGGTTCATTTTCTTCATGAAGAGACAAATACAGAAGCATGCTAAAAGTAAGGAATTCAAATGATAAAGAAGCCCAGTTTTATACAAGTATTGAAATATACAGCGTCTCCATATTACAACTGACCTCATATGGTGAGGGTTTCAGAAATGTGTTTCACAAATGTAGAAATAAGAAGACATTTCGAGCCTAGTCTTCAAGAAATAGTTTTCTTCATTTTAAGGAAAGCCCACAGTGGGGTTTGAAAATACAATCCAGAATATTATAATTCCCAGTTTTCCCATGAGGAGTTTAATAAGAAAGTCATAGAATATCAAAGAATGTCACCATCCATCATGGGTCGAGCTTTTAAACTAAATGTAAATGGATACACAGAGTACCCACGTTTGGGGTTTACTTTTAAAATACAGAAAATACAATTGCAGTGGTAACCCATGTGAGGATGTTGTATGAGACAACAAGAATACAAAAATGCAATTTTTTTGTGGTGGGTCAAGCTTCAAATGGAGGAAATGCAGTTTTTATTCAATTCTCATGATACCCATATGCGGGTTTGTCTTCAAATATACAAGGAGAGTTTCTTATTTTGGGTCGAGCCCAAAAACTTTTAAAATTGCTTTCCTATGATACATATGTTACAGCCTGTATATGGCCATTGAATCTTAAGTAAAGGAGAGGTTTTAAATCTTTTTGTTTGAGGAGATACGCCAGTAAGGAAGAAATACATGACAGTGAAATAACTAACCATTTCCTGTTAAGAGGAGAACACATATGTCGTGGCCATAAGGCCAGAATGAACAAAGATGAAAAGCCATAGAAGCATTTTACCTTGTGCGCAGAAGAGGATAAAACCCTTAAGCAAGCTTCCTTCATGAAGGCTTCAAACAAAGCTTGAGTTCAAAGCTCATTTTGGCCAAAGGAATATAAGCACATAAATGTAAAGAAAAGTCAGAAACCACAATGAACAGGCTGCGGCCTTAATGTTTTTCTTGCTCTTTGAGTGGAGTAAAGAGCTACATTACAACAATCAAATCAAGCTTACCAGTTAGGATTCAGTTATCTGAAGACAGTGGTGAAGACTCTCAAGCATGTGGATTCTCAGACGGAGCTCAACCATCATGGCGTCGTGCTCTCAGGCAGAGCTCTTTTCCTTCAAAGTGAAGAGTGCAAAATGAAATGATTTAGGGTTTGACCTTGTTTTCCTCATGCCCTAATTCAACCCAACATCATAATTATCCAAAATATTCACAATTGGAAAATAGCTCATGGGATTTTGAATTAGGTTAATCTTTGCATCATAGTTTATTCAAAGTCTGAAGTTTAATGTATTTGAGGGTGGCTGAATTATGTGCCTAGGTCGATGCGGTAGGCCTTTATGACTTTTTCTTTTTTCCTTAGTGAAATGTGGGGACTTGAATACCTTATGTTATTGTTTTGTGAGAAAACAATGAGAATGTAAATGTTGAATGTGTTATTACCTAGGGATAGGTTTTGATCATTATCTATTTAGGGTTTATGATTTAATTGATTTTAGAGAAATCAATTGGAGGTATTGGTGAGATAATAATTATTATATTGATATTTTTATGATTTTTTGAGAAAATCAAAGCATTGCAGTGGAGAAATAAGATGTTGTCTTTTTTGTAAAAGATTTAATAATCTTTAAATTGCAAAAAATAGAAAAATTGTAAGATCTACAATCCTGTAAAGCAGAATCATAAAGAATTCTTTTATAAGTTGTTTTATGATTTCTTGCTATTTTTAGCAGATTCATATTGACTTCTTCTCTTGGTCAAATTTGAGTCTTATCTTGGAGAGATAAGGTGTTTTTTGGGATTTTAAAGCAGATTCAACCTATTTTTAGAGGCTTGACAGTTTGATCATAAAAGAAATATGCTTTTTTTTGCTTTTATGCAATTTTTGAGACAATTTGAAGCTTTTTTCCTTGAGCTTCTTTCTGAGCTCGGATTAGGGTTTCTTGAGAGTTATGTCTTTGAAAGACTTAGTTTTTTTTAGCTCTCCTTGGCAGTTCAAATTTTAAGTTCCTGCTAATACACATTTTTGAGCTTGTGAACCCTTTTGTACTCAGTTCAGAATTATTCACTCTTTTAGTTTTAATAAAGCAGCACTATTCTCCTTCTCATTTCTGTCTCAGTTTTATAATAGCAATTTGATGTCTTTGTGGTTCAAATCAGAATCCTTTTATGCCTTGCTGTTGTAAGTTGTGTTTCAAAATTGCATAGTTTCAGGTTGTCTATTGTATTTCATTTAGGAATCTTCATGCAAAATACTGATGGAAGTATGTGCCAGTGGGATTGTGAGATTCATTGTGATAGAAAAGTTGTTGTGAGTGTCAATGTTTGAATTTCATAACTTTAAGTGAAATACCAGTTAGATTCAAGTTTTTTTTCATTCCATCTTTCTATCCTTTTCCCCAGAAGTTATTTAGAATAGGATTTATCATTTGGAGAACTAGCTCACTCTAGAGATTCCTTCTTTGCTCAGATCACCCACATCTGAAGGAGGTTTCCATGTTTCAGTAGGTTGTTGAATCTTGCATTCAACAGGGTGCAAATCTATTGACAACAGGTTCATAAGGTACAACACTTTCTGAAGGTTTTGCAAATGGGGTTGCAAGCTAAGTGAGCTTAACCTTGGGGAAAACTCTGTGGTTATGCACACTTGAGCTAAAGTAGTTCAGGAATGGGTGACCTTTCGGGAAGGCCCAGTGCTTCACCTCTGTGACCATCACCTAGATGCAGTGAGTGCTAAGTGGACCATTTATTATCATGAGAGATGGGTTCTTATGAACCACTACTCATGAAACATGGGTCAATGAGTTTGACTCAAAAAACTACATAGTTGAATCCAAATAGAAATAAAACAATTTGACATGTTGTGGAAAATACCTTCTACTTATCAATTGATGAGCTAAAGGGGATATATATTGAATGGTTCATAAGGCACAAAACTTGTTGAAGGTTTTTCAAATGGGGTTGCAAGCTAAGTGGGCTTAACCTTGGGGAAAACTCTATGGTTATGCATGCTTGAGATGGAGTAGTACTGGGATGGGTGACCTCTCAAGAAGGCCTAGTGCTTCACCTCTATGGGAATCACCTAGATGCAATGAGTGCTAAGTGGACCATTCATTATCATGAGAGATGGGTTCTTGTGAACCACTACTCATGAAACATGGGTCAATGAGTTTGACTCAAAAAACTACTCAGTTGAATCCTAATAACAATATCACAATTTGAAATGCTGTGGAAAATACCTCATACTTATCAATTGATGAGATAAAGAGGCTTTATAATTAATGGTTCATAAGGCACAACACTTGTTGAAGGTTTTGAAAATGGGGTTGCAAGCTAAGTGGGCTTAACCTTGGGGAAAACTCTATGGTTATGCACGCTTGAGCTAGAGTAGTACTGGGATGGGTGACCTCTCAAGAAGGCCTAGTGCTTCACCTATGTGGGCATCACCTAGATGCAATGAGTGCTAAGTGGACCATTCATTATCATGAAAGATGGGTTATTGTGAACCACTACTCATGAAACATGGGTCAATGAGTTTGACTTGGAAAACTACACAGTTGAATCCTAATAACAATATCACAATTTGACACGCTATGGAAAGTGACTCTTACTTATCAATTGAATAAAGGGGCTCTATAATGAATGGTTCATAAGGCACAACACTTGTTGAAGGTTTTGAAAATGGGGTTGCAAGCTAAGTGGGATTAACCTTGGGGAAAACTTTGTGGTTATGCACGCTTGAGATGGAGTAGTGCTGGGATGGGTAACCTCTCGGGAAGGCCAAGTGCTTCACCTCTATGAGCATCACCTAGATGCAATGAGTGCTAAGTGGATATCATGAGAGATTGGTTCTTATGAACCACTACTCATGAAGCATGGGTCAATGAGTTTGACTAAAAAAACTACACAATTGAATCCTAATAGCAATATCACAATTTGGCACGCTATGGAAAATACCTCCTACTTATCAATTGATGAGCTAAAGGGGCTCTATAATGAATGGTTCATAAGGAAGAACACTTGTTGAAGGATTTGAAAATGGGGTTGCAAGCTAAGTGGGATTAAGCTTGGGGAAAACTCTATGGTTATGCACACTTGAGCTGGAGTAGTATTGGGATGGGTGACCTCTCAGGAAGGCCCAATGCTTCACCTCTATGAGCATCACCTTGATGCAATGAGTGATAAGTGGACCATTCATTGTCATGAGATATGGGTTCTTGTAAAGCACTACTCATGAAACATGGGTCAATGATTTTAACTCAAAAAACTACACGGTTGAATCCTAATAGTAATATCACAATTTGAAATGTTGTGGAAAATACCTCCTCCTTATCAATTGATGAGCTAAAGGGGATCTATAGTGAATGGTTCATAAGGCACAACACTTTTTGAAAGTTTTTCAAATGGGATTGTGGTGCAGGAGCTCCTGCTCATTTAAAGGAATCTTCTCAAGTTGCTACATGAGGATTAGAGACTAGGTGATATTGTCTATGTGGTTGAATGATTTGAGTCTAAATAAGGTCTTTTGTGACCATTCTTATGTAATTGTTGAAGCTTAAGGACTTATGTGCCTATAGTGCAAAAGTTGTTATTATGTTGCAATGTTGTCAAGTTAGGGTAGTAAGTTGATTTTCTATATTAAAGTCAAGTTTAGGAGGTGAATAATGTCTATATGGATCATTATTGATGTTTTAGGATTTTAAGAGAGTCAAAAATGTTAATTTGGTAAATATGCAAAAGGTTGTCCACAAAATGTGCGAAAAGTATAAAGTTTGAAAAGGCTAGAAGCCAACAGTCACAAGGGAAGTTTGAAAAGTAGTTAGTAGTTGGAGATTTGGTTGCGTTTTGGTGGGAAACCTTTAAAAGAATGGGGGTCATCAATGTATGGTTTGGTTGTTCATTTTTGAAGCAATAAACAATAAAGTTTCTCTCTGATTTCCTAAAATTTATTGTTATTTCCTCCATTTTCTAGCCTGTACGATCATGTACAGTTTCAAGATTTTTCAAATTTATTATGTTTTTGTAGTGGAATGAATTAACATTATTTTGGATCAATTTTGAGGGAAATTAATTGAGTTTTGGGGTAGATTTCCTTTTTTTTCTGTAACAGGCCGAGGGTACCTTGTTTAAGGGTTTTGTAATCAAAATCATGTTTTAAGGCATCCATACACTAACTGTAATTACTGTGACAGTTGTAATGGGTCCTAGGGTGTAGGAGTAGATGATAGGATGGAAGTTGTGTAATGGGAGAAGGGAATAAAAAAGTTGGGATTGCTGCCCCTATTGGTTTTGTGTGGAAAAATGCATTAAAATTGATGTTTTAGCCTAGGGTTTGTAGAAATCCTTGAGGGTGGTGATATTTTAGGGACTTTTAAGCATATGAAGGTTGGAATAAGGATTTTTGAGTTGGTTTCAAGACCTGGGAAGGCATGGAGCATAGCTTTTTAATAAGCCCTAGGGTTTCTTGTGAAAAGTGAGGGTCTTGGTGTTTAGGGTGCTGCAGGGCCTAGCTTGGATTGAGAGTTGTGGATTTTTTGTTTATTCTAGTAGGGGAGTGCTTCCCAAAAAAATTTTGGGTGAAAGGAAAATTTTAAAGTATACTTCCTTTGTAAATTACACCTAATTGAGGCCTAGGATAGCGTTGATTCAGGTTTTTGGGAAAGTTACACCAAAGGAGTTGTATGTGTGGAAGAGGTATGTTAAATTTGGCCCTAATGGGTATCTAGATCAGTCATTTTCTTGTGAATTCATTTGAGAAGTTTATGAGGAAAATTGAGAAAAGTGGGTTTGCTATGCTATAGATTGACAAGGTGAAAGGTAGGAAAACAAGCCAAATTGGTTTTGTGAGAAAGAAGTTGATTTGAGACCTTTTCTGAATTGACAAAGAGAAGTGGTTTGGAAACCTAGGTTGCATCAGTTGGTATCATACCAAAGGGAATAGGTCCCTTGTGAAAGAAGGTTAAGGGTTTGAGTGCGAAAAGGTGTAATTGAAGGAATCCAAACATTCCTCCTAAAGGGAGCATAGTTGCAAGAAAGATGGATGAGCAGGCTAGAGAAATAGGAGACTTGAAGAGGAAAATGGATGCATTGAAGTCTAAATTTTGGGTTGATATGGAGGAGAGTGATTCTAAAGAGGAAGATACCTCTAGTGAAGAGGAAGAGATGGATCCAGATGATGTGAGGATGATGAAGCTTTTGAAGGTTGTGAAGAAAGATGGATGTGCCTATGTATGGAGGTAAGTTAGATGGTGAAAAACTCTTGGACTAGATAGGGGCTTTGGAGAACTATTTTGAAAGTGAGGAGATTGATGATGAACACAAGGTGAGGAAGGAAAAAAATAAGTTGAAGGGACATGCTTTGATGTGGTGGAACTTTGTGCAAGATGAAAGGTAGAAAGAGAGAAATAACAAGATCACTTCTTGGGAGAGGATGAAGACAAAATTGAAAGGTAAGTTCCTTCCTTGTGATTATAATGTTTAGTTACTTAAAAGATTACAAAATCTTAAGCAAAAAGAACAAGATGTGCAAGCATACACTAAAGAATTCTATAGGTTAAGCATAAGGACAAAGCATGAGGAGGATGAGGAAGAAAGAGTAGCTAGGTTTTTAAATGGTTTAATGTATAACATTCAAGATGAAATTAGTTTGATGGCACCAAAAACAATGGAACAATTTTTTCAAATGGAAATAAGAGCAAAAGAAAAACTCAAGAGGAGATAAGAGAAGGAAGAAGGAGGAAGAGGCAGTACTTCTAGCGGTAGAGGTACCTTTTCAACACCAAAAAATTCCAAAGAAGGTCAAGAAGATGCTGGTAAAGGAAAAGAACAAGTGGCTGAGTCTAGAGGTGGATGGAGAGGTGGAAGAACCAAATTTAGAGGAAGAGATTATAATGAGTTTGTAGGAAGGTGTTACAAGTGTGGTGAGTTTGGTCATCCATTCTATAAATGTCTTGATAATTTTGTAGCTGCAACAAGGGGAAGTGAGAGAAAAGGTGATAAGAGAGTTCAACTTGTGCAAGAGGATGAAGAGGAAAGTGTTAGTTCATCAAACCTTGTTGCAAAACCTGAAATTGGAGAAGCTTTGATGCTGCAAAGACAAATTTTAAAGGCCTCCAAGGAGAAAGAACCATTGCAAAGGAGAAGTATCTTCAAGACCACATGCAAGAGCAAAGGAAAGTTATGCAAGCTAGTCATTGATTCAAGCTCCACTGATAACATATTTTAAAAATAAATGGTAGATAAGTTGAGTTTAGTCAAAGTTCCTCATCAAAAACCATATAAGGTGTCATGGTTGAATGAAGATCAATCACTCTTAGTTAATGAGCAGGCCTTAGTTGAATTTCAAATTGGAGGATATAAGGATAGAGTACTTTGTGATGTTTTACCAATGCAATGTTTCCATTTGTTGCTTGGGTGGCCATGGAAATTTGAAAAACATGTTGTGTATGATGGATGGACTAATACTTATAAGATTGTGCATGGAGGAAACACAATTACTTTGTTACCAATGCAAGAACAAGATCAAGAGCAAGCAAGGGAAGCAAGGGCCATCATGATGGGAAAGAAAGAATATGTGCAAATTAGGAAGTAAAAAATGATCAATTGGCAGCCATGACCAAGGTTGCAGACCATGTGACAGAGGTATTGAATGTTGAGGTAGAGAATAACAAAGGTGAACCTCCTAAGTAGGAGAATAAAGAGTCTAAGAAGGTTGATGCATGGTTGGAGAGGAAGAATGATGAGAAGGACAAGATGAAGATTGAACTAGGAAAGGTTAAAGGTGACTTGTTGATGATAAAACAAGAGGAGTTTTAAAAAATTGATACTACACAAGCTGGGACAGTAGTATGTCCTGTAGTGGTTGCAAAAGTGGAAGGACAGTCAAATCTTATTGAGAAAAAGGCTTTAAAAACTAGAAATACAGAGGTAAGCATGTCTGAAAATGGAATGGCCATAAGATCAATGTATGGGATGCCTAAATTCAAGGACAAGGATAAATTTAGACAAGAGGAAAAGAAAGAAAAAAGTTATGATAGTAGAAATGCTTCATGGACCAGGCAGATGGAGGTTGTTGCAGGTCGATCATCAGTCACAAATGCAAAGAAGGATGGGGGATATGTAACCAGTCAAGGAAAAAAGTACCATGTTGGTTAGAGGCCCAAGTATGGTGAGCACAAAACAAGTTTTCTGAGTTTACCAGGTAGGATGTCTTTTGCAGGTCAAGGAGGAGGAGCCTTCAAAGGTGAAATAGTTGTAGGTCAGTTTCCAGTGGCATGAAAACCTTTTAGGTGGAGTGAATGGTGCAGGAGCACCTACTCATTTCAAGGAATCTTCTCAAGTTGCTACAGGAGGATTAGAGACTAGGTGATATTGTCAAGATGGTTGAATGATTTGAGACCAAATAAGGTCTTTTGTGACCTTTCTTATGTAATTGTTGAAGCTTGAGGACTTATGTGCCTATAGTGTAAAAGTTGTTATTATGTTGCAATGTTGTCAAGTTAGGGTAGTAAGTTGATTTTCTATTGTCAAGTCAAGTTTAGGAGGTGAATAAGGTCTAGATGGATCATTATTGATGTTTTAGTATTTTAAGAGAGTCAAAAATGCTAATTTGGTAAATACGCAAAAGGTTGTCCACAAAATGTGCGAAAAGTGTAAAGTTTGAAAAGGCTAGAAGCCAACGGTCACAAGGGAAGTTTGAAAAGTAGTTAGTAGTTGGAGAGTCAGTTGTGTTTTGGTGGGAAACCTTTAAAAGAATGGGGATCATTGATGTATGGGTTGGTTGTTTATTTTTGAAGCAATAAACAATAAAGTCTCTCTCTAATTTCCTAAAATTTACTATTGTTTCCTCCATTTTCTGGCCTGTACAGTCACGTACAGTTTCAAGATTGTTCAAATTTCTTATGTTTTGTAGTGGCACGAATTAACATTCTTATGGATCAAGTTTGACGGAAATTCATTAAGTTTTGGGGCAGATTTCCTTTTTTTTTTTTCTGTAACAGGCTGAGGGTACCCTATTTAAGGGTTTTGTAATCAAAATCATGTTTTAAGGGACCCATACACTAACTGTAATTACTATTATAGGTGTAATGGGTCCTAGGGTGTAGGAGTAGATGATAGGATGACAATTGTGTAATGGGAGAATGGAATAAAAAAGTTGGGATTGCTGCCCTTGTTGGTTTTGTGTGGAAAAATGCATCAAAATTGAGGTTTTAGCCTAGGGTTTGTAGAAATCCTTGAGGGAAGTGATATTTTAGGGACTTTTAAGCATATGAAGGTTGGAATAAGGATTTTTGAGTTGGTTTCAAGATCTGGGAAGGCATGGAGCATAGCTTTTCAATAAGCCCTAGGGTTTCTTGTGAAAAGTGAGGATCTTGGTGTTTAGGGTTTTGCAAGGCCTAGCTTGGCTTGAGAGTTGTGGATTTTTTGTTTATTCTAGTAGGAGCGTGCTTCCCAAACAAGTTTTTGGTGAAAGGAAAATTTTAAAGTATAGTTCCTTTGTAAATCAGGCCTAATTGAGGCCTAAGACAACATTGATTCAGGTTTTTGGGAAAGTTGTACCAAAGGAGTTGTATGTGTGGAAGAGGTATGTTAAAGTTGGCCCTAATGGGTATCTAGATCAGTCATTTTCTTGTGAAGTCAGTTGAGAAGTTTATGAGGAAAATTGAGAAAAGTGGGTTTGCTATGCTACTAGATTGACAAGGTGAAAGGTAGGAAAACAAGCCAAATTGGTTTTGTGAGAAAGAAGTTGATTTGAGACCTTTTTTTAATTGACAAAGAGAAGTGTTTTGGAAACCTAGGTTGCATAATGTTGCAAGCTAAGTGGGCTTAACCTTGGGGAAAGCTCTGTGGTTATGCACACTTGAGCTGAAGTAGTACTAGGATGGGTGACCTCTCGGGAAGGCCCAATGCTTCACCTCTATGAGCATCACCTAGATGCAATGAGTGCTAAGTGGACCATTCATTATCATGAGAGATGGGTTTTTATGAACCACTGCTCATGAAACATGGGTCAATGAGTTTGACTCAAAAAGCTACACGGTTGAATCCTAATAGCAATATCACAATTTTTGAATTGGTTGTCATCTCTTTTTATAAAGGATTGTCATTAACATTTTGATAATGTCATTCATATCTAAAATTGTCATTTTCCTATTCTTTGCTAATAACTTGTCACCATCATCATCATCATTTTATGTTCATCCTAAGAAACATTCACATATGAAGACCTTGATATTTTCCCCTTATCAACTCTTAATAGGATTACTTCATAGGGACTACCATTCTCTCTTTTCTTGGTGATTGTCCTCTTGTTTTCTTCATGCTCCTTAGACTTTATTTCTTTCGCAAACTCTTACTGTCACACCTTATTTCAACCTGAATGGATGACCATATTCAACTATTTTTCAAGGGTTTCATTGCTGCAATAAAATATATAGCTATATTTATCTAATCAACATTTCCTATGAAGTTGGCCAAACAATAAGATTTTAAGTTGTCTCTTTCACATGACTATCATGCATGCTGAGAATGTTTTGTCAATTTCATTGTCCTTTCTTTGAAATTATTTTTCTCCTTTGATTCTTCATTATACATTTTTCTCTTTGTGTCAAAGAACTTTTAAGAAAATATCCTTCTCCAATGTCTATTGTGATGATTTATGAGCATTGTTGAGCACTATCCTTTCTAATTTTTATGGTCACTTTCCTTACATGATTGTGCCATTTTTTTGTATCTTTCCACTATCCTTTTCACTTTATACACTCTTTCCAAATGCATGTCTTTATTCCCCTTAGATTGTTCTTTATGTGTTAATTATTTTTTGATGGCTTTCCTTTACCTAGATTGTTCACTGTGAGAACATGACCTCTCTATGCTACTTATGCTAGCTGACTTAAAAAAACTTCTTGGTTGTAGCAAAACTCTTATCTTTACTTTAATATCTATGCATTGATATCCTTTTATAACTCTCACTATCATGACCCTTCAAAAATTAGCAATCGTATATTGTGATAATAGTCATCCGTAAATTGACTTTCAAAAAAGGACTCTTAGGACTTTGCATTTTGTAGGTCATTATTATTATATGCTTGTCTTTTCAATAGTCACATGGTTACTATGTATGGTTTGGAATTTTTGAGAGTCTCTCATATGCTTCATACGGTTATGACTTATTGTACTCATTAATTCATCAACACTTCCTATCATACTATGCATAGGCCTACAAACTATCATTATGATCCTTGTCATTTGCATCATAGTGACATTGATGATATTTTCTCTATATATAAATTCTAATGTGCATAAAATCCTTATGGTGACTTGTATTCATATGTATACAAACCCTTTGTAGATCTTTTCCCTCCCCTGTCTCTTAATCTTTCCTTATGATCATGGTGACTACCTTTCATTGGTATTTCAAGGTGACTATTGCCCTAGGTCTTATGACATTATTGCCCTATGAAAATCATAGAACCATTGATCCTTGTGTATACTATCTTTATGGAGATGGAAAATTGACTACACTTCTTTCTACATTTCAAGATGATTATGCCCCTCCTAGGAAGGTGAATCTCCATAGATCATTTCATCCCCTATTCTTGTTAGTAACCCTTAATTCAAGACCTAGTATGATGTAGGTAAATCATGCTTAGAGCTTTGAGACTAAAATAAGAATCCATGAAATGAATATATCATTGTATTCTCTGGATAGTGATATAGCATCACTATTTCCTATGATATTCATTTACCGTGTGCTCTGCAAACACCCTTAATTATGCTCTTTGAGTTTAGGGAGAGCATCCTATCAAACCCCCTTAATATGGCTATATTTTGGATGTTTGATAAAGACTTCAATCATTGTATTTTTGAAAATCCTTAACACTAAGAAACTTTTTTTAACACATGTATGAATCCTTATTACTATCATACCTTTTTTTTAAATGATGCATGCATAAAGTCAAATGGGAATCTCAATGAAGCACCGAGTTTCATCTCAACAAAAGAATTGTTTTTTTATCATTGATAGAATTTTGCATGATTGCGCATGACTAGAGGATGATAATATTTAGAGGTTATGAAACCTCTCCAAACTCTCCTCCTTCATAGTAAATTCATTTCCACGTCCAATCTACTCTGCAATGGATCTCCCTTGATGATTTGGAACTTGAAAATGAAAGTGAAAATAATATACATGTTCACTCTATTACTAAGACTGAATATAAGGTTATTGATAAGACACATAGCCTTCCTTGAAGATCCTTATTGATGCTTTGTAAATTGGCTTCCATAAAAACTTTGCAAAGTATCATGTGAAGAAGTTTAAAGCAATGAAACCCTAAAAAGATTGATAGAAAGACTCAAACCAAACTAAAGGGAACTCAAAAACTTTATGAGACTTTTGCACCAAGACATGCAATGTGAGTCTAAGAGAGCCTTAAAGATATTTATATTTTTAACAATCTAGCATTCCTTTAGACAAAATACACTTTATTTAATCCTTTTCTCCTTAATGAATTTTAACATTCAAAAAACTTAAATAACTACCTAAAATATCTTCTTTTTCATTGTTTGTTAAAATAGGTTAACACTACCATGGAGAGTATCATGGCCTCCACAACACATCCCTATTATTTTAGAATTTATGACTTTTTTATCCAAATTTATTTTGGATTTTGTCATTAGATTTTAGATAGGCTCCTTGTGTGGGTTTAATGCCATTTTTATTCTATGTCATGATTATGAATTTTTAAGGGGATAGATTTATATCTTTAATTCAAGTTTGGAATTTATCAAAAGGCCTAAGAATTATCTCTTATCCTTTCTATGACTAAATGAGTTTTGATAGTGACGTTTAGCTCAGTTTCATGCTCACACACACAATTGTAAGGGATAAAAACATAAAAAAAAATGTTGAAAAATCTTTAAAATGTGGTTTTGAGGTCTTAGTGGAATTTATCCCCCAAAAAAGTATTAAAATAGTTCTAGAGTGGAAAATGAAATTCAACATAATATGGTCCTCTTTGAAATACTCAATATAAAAAAAATTGACCCAAATAGTTTCCTCAATCAAAATTTATGTCCTTTAGAAGATTTTCTATTTTCCAAGAACTTTTCAGCCAAAATAAATGCATGAAAACTTGCATTAAAATTCCCATTCTACCCTATAGATGATAATATGCATAATTTTTTTCATTCTCCCCCATATATAAAAGCTTGTATGAAAGTTCCTATTCTCCTCCACTTACATGTTTGTAGAATCCTTTCACTTGACATGCATATATGTAAATGTGCATAAATTCTCCCAAATCTCCCTTATCTATGAAAATATTCATGGAATTTATTATTTTCCCTTGGGAATATATGCAAATATGCATGAAATTTACCATTCTCCCCCATATATGTAGACTTGAATCAAAGTTTACATCCTCCCTCAAAATTTTATATGATATTCACTTGACTTGCATATATATGAAAATATGCATGAAAGTGTCTTCTATATATATGTTTCTTATATAGAATAATCTTAAATATATTATTCCCCTACATTCAAGTGTCTTCTATATAATTTGTGGGGTAAAATTACACTTAAATAACTTGTTAGGAAATTATTTTGGTTGTCTTATTCAAGGGGATCTAATAGAATTTTAATACAGAATCACTAAGTATATTTTATTTAAGTATTGTGATTTATTTATATGTTACCAAAGTGTACATAAAATCCCAAGGAATAGATATTCCAACTATTAAAAGTCCCTCACATGTAAATAAAAACATGTATTTTAACACATTTCTATTCATTATTTTTTATGGAACACAAAGTTTCAAGTTTTCAACTCATAAATATTCATTAAGTACACAAAAAAGGATAAAATATAATAGTAAAAAAACTAAACTAATCCTATTCTAGGTGGTGTGATAAAAAAATATAAAAGAAGAGTGAGAGACAAAAGCTTGAGGATGAGCATATAAAACCTTGTTCTCCAACATCACTCTATAAGTAGACAAACCAATATAAACTACTCCTTTTATTTCTATAATTGTGAACTAAATATGCCCATGATGATTGAAAATTTGAGTAAAGACATATTAGATATCATATTATTAGATACTTTAGTTGATTTTTTTTTATTTGGTAGATGTAGAATTCATGGTACAACTAAGAATCAAGAGATGAATTTTTCAATATTTCTCATGAGATTAGACTTGGTTTTGAAAGGATCAATCCATACTATGAAACTCATTATACCTAAAAAAAAGGAAGATAAATTATGGGATACAACTAATTTTTTAAATAAATTGATCTATAAAATGAGAGCGTTAACTAGTTTGATGAAATCAATGTCTAGCATCATGAGGAATCTATTATGATACCTAAAACATGTCAATTGTTATGCTAAGTTTTGAATTGGATATACCAAGAGTGGTAGAGAGGAAAAGTATTATTTATATTCTACAATTCAAGGGAACCTTTTAGGAAATTATTTTATCAAATAGATGTCAGCTTCACAATATAATTGACAATGGAGAAATTTCTTCTCCTAATTTCCTTATAAAATTAGACATTTCATTTAAGAAAATGGTAAATTTTTTCATTTATAAATCAACCAACGTAGACCTCTAAAATCAAGAGCATGATGTTGTTTCACTTGGAGAATAATCCTATGAATAACTCCACTCAAGAAATAGAACATCATGGGCATCAATATTCCATTGAGAGGGAAGATAATTTAATGATACTCAAATTATAAAAAAAAACTCATAATGCTAACCCACTTTGCTTTAGGTCTAAAATTGGAGTTGAGAAAAATGATTCACTTCGTTTATTAAATAAATTTCTAACATTGATATGAGAAATTTTAAAATTTGCATTATAAACCATTGTGAGCATAAAACTTTAGAATCACCACATGCACTAGAAGTTGAAGACAAGGGAAACAATGTTGATTATACAAAAATAGACTTAAAAATTAAAAAATGGCAACCCATTTATAAGCCAAAGGTATAAGTGCATTCAAGATAATATTGATCTTATCATAAGATTTCTTTTTAGTTCATTACAACCAAAATGGGAAGCTCAAATTTATATGCTTGAGATTAAGTCTTTCAATTTTTTGGACTATGTAAAAAGTGTTGATGATATTAAAGAAATTTGGTCACAATTTTAAGAATAGGGTGATCTAAATTATGAGATTCATATTACTTGGGATAGTTATGAAATTGGTGAAGTTTTGGATTGGAGTGATTAGATTAGCATGAGGCAAGACCATGAAATTTAAAATGATTCTAAAGGTGTTGAAGTTAGTCCGCACGTCTACAAACTTAATGAGCTCCATAGGTATGTGTCAAGTCCTAGTGTCATAGATGAGGGAAGTCACATTGTTTCACTTAGTGTTATAATGAGTGTTGCCAATTTACTATTGCTTTTGGATACAACATGATTTTTAACTTTTAAAACCCTACTTTTGATTAGAGATTTGTATGGAATCAAAAAATCATTCGTAAGGTTAATTATTTTTGGTAGGACACCATGCTTAATAATAACATTATTACTGAATATAACCTTAGTTAATATGGGTTCTATATTTCTAATAGATGCATAATGTGTTGTTTTGCTAAGGAGTTAGTTAATCACCTATTCTTCCACTAATGTTTTGCTAGAGATATATGGGATTTGACCTTATCTAAGTTTGAATTCCATTGGGCTTTATCTAAAGACCTAGTTGATTTGATGAGTAGCTAGACTAATAAATATCCTTTTAGACACACTATCATCTAGGAAGTGTAGAATCAAGCTCCTCATATTATTTGTGGATTGTGGAAAGAGGAATAATATAATTTTTAGGATTAATTCTAGAGATGATAAGAATGTCTTTCAGATCATAAATAATGCTGTTCAAAAGAATTTGAATGTTGCCAACATTGAAAACCCAAAAAGTCACATTTTGTTCTTGAAACCAAAGTCAGTAAGAACTAGGGAATTTCTCATAATCTTAACAAGGTGGATACAAAGAAAGTTTTTCTAGAAGAATTTCATTGATGTTGTTGTTGGCAACAAGGGCATGAAGGATAAGCACAAGGTATATTACTATGTGTTGCAGTGTTATCATTGATGTCAACATTGTATCTTGATATGAATACTTTGGTGCAGATCATTTTGGTTAGTTCTAACAGGTCTTGAAATGATTATGGTATACAATTTTGCAAGATGGTTTGATTCAGAGAAGTCAATTGTGTTGGAAATTGACTAAGTGTCAATTTTTCTAATTCAATGTGACAGAGCATTCATTTTTGGGTCCACACTAGTCCACAAATGAATTTTTCACTCTGCACTTCTAGCATCATTTTGTTGGTTGTTAGAAGCATCTGATTCCATAATTTCATCATGTTTTGGCTTTTGGTTTGAGAGATCTAAGTAACAGAAGTTCAATCTGGTAGTTTATAGTTATTTTTTGTATAGTGTATTTGAGTGGGAGAGTCTGCACTTCTCCACAGATAAGTTTTTGGCTTTTTTCTTTTGAGGATAAGTTGAAAAATTGTGATAGTGTATGAATTCTAGTTCACGTTGACTTTTGAGGTCCACATGTTTGAATGTGGATACACAGTTGAATAATTTTGGTATTAGGTCTTCTATGGTGCTAACCTAATAAGTGTGAAGGTATGTGCAGATTAAATAAGTGTTGCAGTCTTATGTGGGATCTATTATAGGTCCATGCTAACCTATTTCAAGTTGTTTTGAGTTTTGTATTTTGGCACGAGGTGTGTATGGAAAGGATTTAAGCTAAAAAGTTATGTTTTTGAATATTACATCTAATTAGGCCAACCTAATTGATGTTATGCTAGAATCGGATATATATATATATATTAGATCTTTTTTGATGATTTATGGTGTGTGATGAATGTTGTGAATGTCCTACATGTGAATATTATCATATCAATGTGAATTTAAGTTGTGAATGTTGAGTAGAAGATTAAAGTGATGTGAATGTAGAGGAAACTAGTGTGTTAGATTAGAATTAGATGAAGTGTGCAAAGTCAGTTTATTGAGCTTCATTGGAACTATATTTCATGCATATAATAGATGCAATTGTAATAGTTCAAAATAGGATGTTAGCCACAATATCTCTTCTATTATTTTTCTCTGTGGGCAGTGAGTCCACTTGTAGTGAGCACTTCTATAAATATACTATAACCAATTATAATATATTGTGAGCTAATCCTCATTGTGGTTTTTTCTATTTTGGGTTTTCCATGTAAAAATATCAGTGTTCATGTGTTATGTGGTGTTTTTGATGTTTCATGCTTTCTTTCTTTATTGTAGTTTAATTTTCTTTGGTGATTGGATGTTTAATGTTTGAATGGTTTAAGAGAATACTAATTCACCCCCCTCTTAGTATTATGGGTGTTCAACAATTGGTATCAAAGTTTGGTTCCTTGGAAGGAGCTTAACTGCTTGGGAAAAATCTTGGAGGTTGAGCACATGGTTGATAGAAAGCTTCCTACTCCTCTAAAAGAGATTCTAGCAGTAGGAATCATAGAAGAAGATTGTATGCTTGACAAAGATGGAGAACTCAAAGTTTCCCTTAAATATCTTGAAAGAACTAAAGGTGAAATAGAGATTTGAAAGAAAATGTAAAAGAAGTAGATGAATGCATTAGAAAGTTGAGAGAGAAAATAAAGAACTTCAGAGAAATGCATAAGGAAGTCATTGAGAAATTAAAGAAAGCAAATGAAACCATCACTAGTTTGAAGTGCAAGTTGAAGAAAAGAAAAAAAATGAGGAACATCTGAATGCAATGGTGAAAAGAAAATCTGAGGAATGCACAAGGATTGAACAAGAAGTTGTGGATCTAAGATCAAATCTAGAGAAAGCAAGGAGTCATGAAGACAAATTCAAGAGGAGTGCTACAAATCTTGATGAAATGATTGTAAATCAGAAAGGCTCTAAAGACAAAGGTGGATTAGGATTTGAGATAGGAGAAAGTTCAAAGTCAGATCAGATATCAAATACTAAAAATAAGATGAAAGACATGAAGAACAATTGAAAGAGGATATAGAATCAATGAAGACCATTGATTGGATAGCCAAATGCACAAAGACCCATATTTTAATGGTTTTTTTCATTCTTGTAATAAAATGATGCAAAAGCATCCGGGTGCACAAGCTATCCTGCACAACCAAAAAAAGTCTTTTATTTAATTTTATCTTTTTAAATTTTGGGTTTGTTTTTATCTTGTAGGCATGAATTAACTCTCCTTCAACAACCTTGAAAAGGCCCCTTCTTTCTACACTTTGTTTGGCTCCAAATTTAGATGAAATGTGAAGCCATTTGGTGTAATTTCACATTATATGGAAAAATGTATTTTTTAATTATTTTTGCAACTCCTAAGAAGAATTAAATGATTTGGGAATAAAATATTTTCTATGACATTGGGTTTCTGGGGAGTGGATTTGTCGAATGATGAATTGGATGACAATTTTGGAAAATGTTTGAATGTTTTTTGGAAAAAACATTGAAGAGAACAATTAAAGTGTTGAATGCATGAATCCTACGCCCGGAATGGAGGAGGTAGAGGTTTGACTGGCATTTTGGGGAGATAAAGATTGTCCAAGTTGTGGTTGTGAGACCTAGTTTTAGTAAATCGGGCATAACTTTCTCATACGGTAATGAAATCAAGATTTTCAAAATGATTCAGAAAGCTGAGAATGAGGCGCACAAAACCCATGTTGGCATTTCAAAATATTGGTGATAATCAAAGATCAATGAAGGATAGAAAGTGACGGGTTTGTGGTGAAGATTTGCAAATTTGATTCTTAATCTTTCCTGTAGAAGATTGTTGTTGTAGTTGAAGCTTTGTTAAATGATAGCATGTTGAGTTTGAGAATTTTGTAAAATTTCAGTATTTATTTGAATGCAAATGAAATAAACTTGTGTTGGATATTTTATTTAAAGATTGTTTTAAATGTTGATTTTATGAAGGAATGTTGCAACAATCGACAAACCTTTTTGGTTTCTCAATTGTTGATTGCATCATAAACTTGGACATAAGGCAATGGAATGTAGAAGCAAAACGAATCAAAATGTTCCATCTTTCTCTAGTCAATGCTTTACATGTAAGAAATTTGGTCATAGAGCTAGTGAATGCAGAAGTTAGATGATGAATGACTATAACAATGGTAGAATGATTCAATATTTCAATGGTTACTGTTATACATGCTATGGATTTAGGAATAAAGATAATCAATGCAGATCTAAAATGAATGGAAGGAATATTGGTTAGAAGAATATCACTTGTTACAACTGCAATAGGCTTGGAAACATTGCTAAGTTTTGCAGAAGAAGAAACATAAGGATAATCCGGTAAAGAGGAATGAACTAGTAAATAAAGGGTTGACCTAGTAGAAACAAAGAAGGAGATGGAAAATATTTGGAGAAATAAGGAAGAAAAAAAAGTCAAGGATGAATCTGTACCACCATCTGGTGTAGATGTTTCCTCCAAAAACTTAGTTAAGAGCTTTGGCTCAGGGGGAGCTTTAATTAACATCTTATATCCCCTACCAAAGAAGAGGTTTTGATGCCTTAGCACGAAGATATGTGATGTAGATTGACATGATTGATCTGTTGGGGAAGATTTTAGAAGAAAATATGTCAATGCAAAAGTTTGTGGAGTATCGTAAGTTGACTGTGAACATAGTGAAAGGTTTACCAGCTTTATTGGTTGAAACATTTAATGAAAAATCAGTTCAGATAAAAGGATTATAACAAGCATTGAGAAGGAGCAGAGAAGCGAAGGAGTTAGCAAGGAAATTTGAGATTTGGTACATCAAAACCCTAGTTTGGAAAGCGAAGGAAAAGGTATTTATGAATCTTGTTTACCCTAGTTTTCATAAAACCTTGTTTGAAAGTAGTTTGAATCTATTTTGCAAATGGCTACACTGGGGGTAATTGAAGTTATAGAGAAACAACAATCTATATTTAAGAAGTATCCTACAAAATCTATTGAAGACGACCCGTTGGGCACTTTTTTACATGTTCCACATGGGGTTTTGCTAATTAAGGATATCAAAATATATGTTCATGGAAAAATGGAATAATTTGATCACACTAATCCAGTAGATCTATGGATGAAGGAATTGACTGGAGACAAATTTTCCCTAAAACCAAAGTATCAAAACCCAATCGCAAAGAAATTGGATGTATGGAAATTGTTTCCAATTTTTTTTTATAGCAAGTGGGTTAGAATGACATTAATAAGAATCCATGACAAATTTGTTTGGACTAAAATTCCTAACATGATAACAAAAGAGGTGATTAGAGAGGTTATAGGTCTATGCTCCACCATACATGTTCTTGTATTGAAATTAGTTAAGAATGAAGTAGTAATGGAACTCATTGGTGCAACATATGACAAGAGGGCTTTAGCAGTAAATCCCATCAAGAATCTAGTTGTGAGGTATGTAGCAATGTTGATTGGGTACAAAATCTATTTCATTAACAGAGATAATTTTGTTTCTACCATCATAATTAATGTGGCATATGAGATGGTTGAAAAAGGAATGGACTATGATCTTTGTGAGTTGCTAAGGCAACAATTGATGAAGAATTTGAAGCAAACAAAGGAGAAGAAATATTCTTTTAAGTATGGTAATTTGGTTATATGTTTACTTTTCTATTTTCTAAAAGAATTCCCCAGAACCAAAGGAGTGAAATTGTTACAAGACCAATTGCTCACCATATCAGAGATTTCATGAGTAGCCCTGGTGATGGAAATGCATAAGATGAGGCACTTGCTACCTTCTTTGTAGTTTTTCAGAAAAGAATGCACGAGAGATAAAATTCCAAGGAAAATGGTAGAAAAATGTTAAAATGACATCATATTTTTGGTTAGTACTAATGAATGCATCACGGAGGCAGTTGAATCAAGGAATGTGTGGATCCATACATTGGGATATGACATCACTAAATAAGAGATAACTAGCTTACCTAGCATTTTGTTGAAAAATGCAAAGGATACAACTAAAGAAAGATATGTCACTTATGAAGAGAAATCCATGGAAGTGCACATCAAGAAAAAGAAACCAATAATATAGAAGAAGGTTAGAAAAATGATTGGAGAGATTGTAGAGGAAATGGAAATCTCAAAGGAACAAATGCAATGTGCAGAGAAAAAGCTAAGGGAGAATATAGTACTGTAGGAGGATTCAAAAGCATAAGAAGATCTGGAAGGATAGCTACCACTCCTATTTAGAAGTTCTCTAGGACTAGGCAACCTATTGGAGAGAAAAATAAAATAACTATTAGTCCTTCAGTGAAGGAGAAATTCCCTCCAGTTGTGCATATGACAAGGATGGAGAAGAAGGCTACTCTAGTAGCACCACCTATTTCCCCTACAAAGAAGAGATAAAATAAAAAGTTAGTAAGAGAAAAGATTGTAAGTGTCAATGTTTGCAAAAGAAGAAGAAGAAATAGAGGAATAAGGACCATGGTCGGTCCACAAGAGAAGTGATGCTTCAAAAGGTGAAGCCACTGCTAAAAGAAGAATATTTTTCATTATTGACACAGACAGTGAAGAGGAAATTGAAGAAGAAAATAAGAAACTTGTTATTCACATGAGGGAAAAGAAGAAAGAAGCCACCAAGAAGGCTTATCCAGAAAAGAAGAAGAGTGCAAAAACAAAGAAGACTCCGGATGAGAGAAAAGAACAAAAACAATCAGAATCAGTAAGGCCTCACTCTCCTATGAAATTAGAAGCATTATTTAATAGCATTTGGCAAAATAAGATATTAGGAGAGACTACAACGCTATACAAAGAATAAAGATGAGGTGGATAAGGCCACCATTATTTAGGAAATTATCAAGTATATTGTTGTCCTTAAGGTTGACATGAGAAACATTAAGAAATAAATACCTAGAAGTTTATGGAATGTTTTAATAGAGAGAAGAAAGGAAGTTGTAGAAGAAGCAAGGCTAAGAGAAGAAGCATTGGAGAGGATTAGTGCTCCTCTCTTTGAGGAAAATAAAGCCGCTTTAGCCACAATATTCAATAAGGAGCTCAGAACTAAGAAAAGGGTGACAACCCTTATGGGTAAAGATAAAAATGATCTAGAAAGACTCAGAAAGGAAAGCATTGTAAAGGTAGAAGATATAGCATAGAAGTTGGGAATGACACTAGAGAATAAAGAAGAGGTGAATATGGAGACCCCTACTATGGAAAAAAATATTGAAGGAGATGTGAAAATAGATGATGCTCAACATGAGAATGATGTAAATGATGATTTTTCATAGGATAATACACCTTCGGAAGTGGACGACATCACAAAAATTAATGTTGAGGAAGCAGTGATCGAAGAATACATTCCAAAGGAAAGATTTACTCCTTCGGTTAACATAGAGAACCCTATAGAGGAGGAGAATGTAAAGAAGGATGATGATGATGAAGGTGAATCCAAAGATGCACAAACAAAAGAACAAAAACCAACAAAATATGAAAATACTGAAGAAAAGGACTCAAAGGGAAAGGTTGTGGAGATTACAAAGCCTTCTGGTGAATCCTTCGGCTCCTTTGAAGATTCCTTAAAGAATCTACTAGGAATATAGCTGAATTTACAACCTGTTGTGTCATCTCAATTACTATAACTACCAATGCAACAAGGTAATGTATATCTATACAAGATCTCTCCCCTCTAAAAGCTACAATTTGAAATGTATTTCATGCATCTACTCAAAAGGAGATCATAGAGACTCACTAGAAGAGTGGAAAATTAATGGAAGAAGTAGTCAAAGCATTATAGGAGGTCATACCTGGATAAAACATTGATACATCTCTCTTCGGTATGGAAAAATTAAAGATTTTAATTGATTCTTTTAAATAATATGCATCTAGACTTAAGGTTGAAGTAGAAAAAGAGGTAGAGGAGAGATTAAATGATCAGATGATGGAAATCATAGAGAAGTGTGCACTTGCACACAAAAAGTTCTCAGAAATGGTAAAGAATGCACAAATTTGAGTGGATGAGGCGAAGGCCTTTTTCCAATATTGCATGAAGTGGCCCAGTGCCACGTAAAGTATAAAAATTGAGATGGACTCTATTAATTCCTAGATCAATAAAGCCTTTGGTGCATACGATCCAACATTGGACTTAACTAGAAACATAATGAACACTATTTTATATATGCATAAGAATTTTTTCTAGCTGCAAGCACAAAGGGAAAATTTCATCCTATAGTTTGGAGAGATAAGGGACTTGGTGAACGAAAAAAATTATACTTGTATCAAGTACCCTTCTGAGTTCCAATAAGTGTATGCAGATGAATCTGATACCTAGCACTCTAGAAGAAGGAGAAGACATATTAATGGAGATTAAAATGTAGTGAAAATTGCTTGGGCCAACATTGAAGACATGGGAAGATGGAAAGAAAGCATGGAAAACCCATTTGCAGAAGTGTTGGAAAAACAAGGACACACAACTGAGAGGGGGGGGTGAATCAGTTGTAACAAAAACTAAAACTCTTCTTATTAATCTTAACTTAATCTCATATTTGATGAATAAGAAATTAACCATAAACAATCAACACATTAGAGAGACAAAGAACACAAAGATTTTTTTGCGTGGAAACCCTGTTAGGGAAAAAACCACGGTGGATGTTAGTCCACAAGATTATACTTTGCTAGAAGTATAAGAGAAATAATAAGGGGAATGCACATGCATTCAGGCACACTTCCTAGAGCTCACTTCTCAATTACAAAAGATGACTCACTGTCCAACAATAGGGTTTAGATTAAAACCATCCAAGATTTGTGAAATGAGAAAATAGCTTCTTCACAAGCCTAATTATAGTTCCAATTAAGCTTAACACTTCTTCACACTTCACACATTCTTCTTCACACTCTGCTCAACAATCGAAAGATATTTGCACATACACACATAGGAGCACATGAAGCATCATCTTGAACAATGAACTAATCACCCTTATATATCCACTACATGAAATTCCATTAGCACTTTGTTGGCCAAAGAAATAAGATATATTTGTAATGTCAGCCCAAATTTACAAATAAAATTTTAATGCGTATCCACCAAGGTCAGCCACAAAATAGTGGAGACCCAAATTAATATCTCCAACACAAGAATAATTTAATTAATTACACCTCGAAGATCCACAACACGCTACCAACAACATGTCGACCAGGAACAAGAAAAACTGAACATGCGCACAAAAATATTCAACCACAAACTCTCCAAATAATGTGGATGTACCACAAAGATAGAGAATGATCTAGAGACACCACATAACACCAAGAAAAAACAAATAAGCATTCGCAACAACTGAGAAAACAAGATTTACACAAACTTCATTCAGGAACACTGACAGAGACTAGCAACACACTGTCAGACCACATCATACTCAAAACTTCACGCGGAACTCTGAAACTTCCAGTAGATGATCTAGAAACATTCAACATTAGACCCTTAAATCCACATCAGCTAATCTTCAACGTACAAAACACAATGCCTTCTTAACCTACACAGTTCCACTGGGAACCAGGAAAACTTTCTTTTACAATTTTGTCAATATCCTCGACATATACAGTCTTCAATGCACCAAATGCTAATAGTGTTGACATCAATGGCAACCAAATATCAGCAACCATATCCACAACATCCAACAAGAAGTTGCAAGCATCAACCTCCTCTAATTGACATATTTCTTATCTTTTATGCATTTTAGTTTTTCAATTTTTATATGCTTTGTAAATATATAGAGTATATAGAGTAGCTTCCAATACATATTTTTGGTTCTTCACTCCGGTGTATGACTTAAGGGGAGTCAATTCTATCTTTTTTAGTTTGTATATTTGTACATATTTCCTAGGGGGAGATTCAGTGAATGTCAGAATGGTTGGTATATCCACCCTTTTCCCTTGATGTTAATGGGGGAGAATGGTTTGATGAATGTTTTGGAGAATTTTGAAGATATTTTTTGCATGTTGTCATCAATGAAAAAGAGGGAAATTGTTGTAAGAATGTCATGTTGGGCCTTGCAACATGAGCATCAAGTATGGATGGTTTGTGATTTTTGTTTCTATGTTTTCATTGATGTCAACATTATGATATCTACATGATGATAACTCTATGAGAAGTCTACTTGGTTTACCAGAAGCTATTCTCTACCAATAATGCCCTTTTATGATGAATTGGTGTATTGGTATCTGAGTCAGAAATCACTGCAAGATCTTATATGACTCTAATCTCTTAACCATGTTATCCTGACTCATTTAGAAAACTATATCCTAGATCTTGAGACGTCTTTGGTTGTGAGAAAAAAGTTATCTCTGATAGAGTGCAACTCTGTATTCTACTATTGTTCCTTGCTTGGCATACTATGTGGGAGACTCTGCATTCTATTCAGGTGAATATTCTTATGTTGTGGTTTGGTTGATAGTCTCTATGCTAGTGGTATGATGGGAAATTAATGTGTTCTCAGATCTAGAAGGTGTTTTCTTTGAGGATTATTTGTTGTTTTGGAGAATTGTGTTTTAGTCTTGGCTGACTCAGCATATGCAATACATTGTGGAGACTAGTCATGTTTTATGGAAGTCAGTCGACTTGGTACAATGTATTACATGGATAAAATATTTTATGGTGCTATAATTAGGTCAACCTAATTGATGATTAAGATATACTTGTATATATAAGATGTTTTGAGGAATGAGATGAGAGAGCAACGAAGGAGAAGAAAGTGTGGAGAAGAAAAGTGTATGGAAGAAAGTTCTGAGCCTAAATGATTTATCAGTTGTGGATTAGTACAGGTTTGTTGAGTGATTATTGTGTAAGGCAGTACTTCATATTCTGAGCTTCATTGGAAATGAACCCTACATATTGAAGGTGTATCCTATTAGTTCAATCTCTTGGCAGTGAGCCACTATCTTTGTATCTTGGCGGTCAACCATCTTTTGTATTCATGTAGTGAGCATTTTTAAGGACAGTGAGTCCTAGCAGTGATCCTTGTAATATTTTGTATCCAGATATAATATATAGTGAGTTAACCCTCACTGTGGTTTTCCCTCCTTGGGTTTTCCACATAAAAATATTGGTGTTCTTATGTATGGTTGCTTTGATTTGCTTCTAAGTTCTCTCTTGTTCTGTCAGAATTGTGATAATGGTTATATGGATTTTATGTGAATGGTTTTATGGAATATTGATTCACCCCCCATCTCAGTATTTTGGATGTTCAACATGTCATTGATGTTGTTGGCAACATGATAATGAGGGATAAGAACAAGGTATATTACTATTTGTTTCAGTGTTGTCATTGATTTCAACATTGTATCTTGATATGAAGACTTTGGTGTAGATCATTTTGGTTGGTTCTAATAGGTCTTGAAATGATTATGGTATACAATTTTGCAAGATGGTTTGATCCAGAGAAGTCAATTGTGTTGGAAATTGACTAAGTGTCAATTCAGCTAATTCAATGTGACAAAGCATTTGTTTTTGGGTCTACACTAGTCTACAAATGAAGTTTTCACTCCGCACTTCTAACATATTTTTTTTGGTTTTTAGAAGTATCTAATTCTATAATTCCATCATGTTTTGGATTTTGGTTTGAGAGATCTAAGTAACAAAAGTTTGATTTGGCAGTTTACAGTTATTTTTTATACAGTGTGTTTGAGTGGGAGAGTCTGCACTTCTCCACGGATAAGTTTTTGGCTTTGCACTTTTGAGGATAAGTTGACACATGGAAATAGTGTATGAATTATAGTTGGAGTCAAGTTTTGAGGTCCACATGTCCGAATGTGGATACACAATTGAAGAATTTTAGTATTTGGTCTTTTGTGGTGCTGACCTAATAAGTGTGAGGGTATGTGACTATTAAATAAGTGTTGCAGTCTTATGTGGGATCTATTATAGGTCCATTCTAACCCATTTCAAGTTTTTTTGAGTTTTGTATTCTAGCATGAGGTGTGTATGAAAAGGATTGAAGCCGAAAAGTTATGTTTTGAATACTACATCTAATTAGGATGACCTATTTGATGTTATGCTAGAAGTGGATATATGTGTTAGATCTTTTTCAGTGTTTTATGGTGTGTGATGAGTGTTGTAAATGTCCTACATGTGAATATTATCAAAGTAATATGAATTTAAGTTTTGAATGTTGAGTAGAAGATTAAATTGATGCAAATACAGAGGAAAGAAGAGTGTTAGATCATAATCAGATGAAGTGTGTAAAGTCAGTTTATTGAGCTTCATTAGAACTGTATTTCATGCATATGATAGATGCAATTATAATAGTTCAAAATAGGTTGTGAACCATAATCTCTTTTCTATCCTTTTTCTCTATGGGTAGTGAGTACACTTGCACAGTGAGTCCACCTACAATGAGCACTTCTATAAATATATTATAATCGATTATAATATATTATGAGCTAATCCTCACTATGGTTACTCCCATTTTGGGTTTTCCACATAAAAATCCTTATGTTCATGTGTTATGTGGTGTTGTTGATGTTTCATGCTTTCTTTCTTTATTGTAGTTGAATATTCTTTGGTGATTGGATGTTGATGCAGGAGCATCCGAGTCCACAGGTAATCGACATCACCAAAAATATTTGTAGATGTTTATTCCAATTTTGGGTTGTTTGGTTTGGTTAGTCTTTGTTTGAATCTTCTCACATCATTGGAAACAAATAGTTTTCATTAGTTGTCGATTTTAAACTTTTTCATATGCACTGTTTGGTATAATTCACATAATTATTTCTTTCAATGATACATTTGAAAAGCATGGAAGGATATAATATACACCAGCATTACTTTGATGACATATATGGAATAATGACAAAAGCCATCTTAATGTAGACATGGTCAGATAGGAGATCACATCTTAAGGATATCATGATTTGATTTAAACATATTGTTATTGATTTGGATTGGGTTAAATTTTGCAACTTATCATATAATATAAGCTTTGATATTATTAAGCTTGGAATCATTTTGTTAAAGGAGATTGTTCATACAACAAACAAGTTTCATCGATTCTTTTTGAGAATATGAAGTGATGGGGAGTTGAAACACTATTTGGAGGTGGAAAAATAAAAGATTTTTATTTAAAAGGTTACAGTTTGGAAAAGAAGGCGGTAAGGGGGGAAGAGAGCAGCCAAGGGAGATAGGGAGGTCATAGGGTAAAAGAACAAAAAATGTAGAACCCCTTTTTTCCACACCAAGTGAACGCTCAAATTTGTACAAGGCTAAGTCCTTGCATACTGGGAAAATTAAATCAAAGCTAATAAACGTCTAATGAGAGTGCCTTTGAATGGAGAAGTTTGCACAAATCCACAAGCCGCGTGGAGGACGACATAAAATGGAAAATGTACTTGGAAATTGTGCTGGACCAAAGTTTTGATCTAAGGGCCGAATAAGGAAGGACCCAATTGGGTGAGAGTTGGGAGACGCCAGGAGAATGAAAGAGCTTAGTTGAGCATTCAAACAAATTTGACATGTAACATATAGGTGTGTGTGAAGCCCGAGTGGAGAGGTCAAATTATGGGAATTTTGTGAAGGATGAAGGAAGATGGTAGAAGTTTTGAAATGGAAGATGTAAGTCTGCGCCCATATGGGAACCAAGGGCGAGATGAGTTGTAGACCAAATTTTGAATGATGTGTGAGTTTCCTTGGAAAGGTGAATCGGTGAAGTAAGATAATCATGAAGGATATGAGACAGTGATAACAATCAAGTCGCGCAGAGGCATGTATGTTGAGGACAAGATGAAATGTTGATGGTGCACATGGTAGTGAAAGTGTAGATACAAGTTAGGATTGGAAAATCATAACAAAGAATCTTGAAGGGAAGTTGAAGAGTTGGAGGAGAAGAAAATTGTCCAAATATTTTGTAGTTTGTATTTCATGAAATCTGGTAATGAATCTAAATGATTTGTTTTCAAATTGGAGTGTAATGTTGTGTAATTGTGCAATCTATTGAAATCAACACAAATCATTGTCGATTTTGAATTAGTTGGTACTGAGTCTATTGTAATCTGAAATTTGTGATTGTGAGTGTGTTTTTCTCTTCATCAGATGTTCAATGTTTGAATGGTTTAAGAGAATACTGATTCACCCCCTCTCAATATTTTGGGTGTTCAACAAGTTATTTTCAATAAACACACTAGTTCTTTAAGTTGTTTCATACATTACCATATTTATTTTTCTAATTTAAATG
Organism: Sequoia sempervirens; assembly: GCA_007258455.2. Taxonomy (NCBI): domain Eukaryota; kingdom Viridiplantae; phylum Streptophyta; class Pinopsida; order Cupressales; family Cupressaceae; genus Sequoia; species Sequoia sempervirens. Next base: position 940,834,734 of record VDFB02281492.1, on the reverse strand, counting down.
GTAAATGTGATGAAATTTGGATCACTCTAATTGACAAAAGAAGTAGTTAAGATAAAAAAGTAAATGATACTAATTATCACAATAATGTCTCAAATTTAAATGATGTTGAGAAAAAATGGTTAGAAATTAACAAGAGTATTAATTATAGATTTACTTTAATTTGATTGAAATAATCATTTGAATAATGATGACTTCCAAATTTTAAATGAATTTATCTATAGAAATTATTCCCTAGGTGGTGGCCATGAAAAACATAGACCTTCATATCATTTTGATTACAAGGAATAGGTATAAAAAAAAATTTATGAATAAATCATGATAACCATGAATTTTCTCAACTCTTTATTTTACATTATGACCATTGAGAGTATAAGCCCAAGTTGCTTAAAATATCCATCTCTAAGTATAAGGAGAAAATATGTTAGGTGACCATAAATACTTTTATCCTTAATACCACGAGAAAATTAAATAGAGAGAGCTTCCTTATCTAATACCCTAACTATTTTTTCTTTCTATGAAAGTATTTTATGTAATACAAAAAATTACATGTGATTTTTTGTTTTTATGTATTTATTCTTACATTTATATGTCACAAGTCATGTAGTTTCCATTTGTTGGTTTTAAATGTTATATTATTTCTCCCTTAACTTAAATGATCTTGTGATTTTTTGTGGAGTATAAATATTTTTGCACATGTTTAGTCTTTTTTCACACATGTTTTTTTCTTTGATGTATTTGTTCTTAGATTTATGTGTGATTCATCATTTAGCTTCTATTTATTAGTTTGTAATGTTCTATTATTTTTCCCTTGTTTAAATATTGATCATTGAGTTAAAAGGATCTTGTATTTTTTTGGAGTATAAATAAATCATGAATTATGAACTCATTTATAAGAAATCCTTTGATCTCTTTAATGACTAATCATTCCTTCTTTTCTTTTAAAATGGTTCGATTTCTTAGAGTGAAGTTTCATTGATTTGATTTATTTTCTAATGTACATAAGAGTGTATTCATGGTTGAGAAGGTGTAGATGGATTCAAGGTATATTTTACATAAAATTTACCCTCATTAATTAACATTAATAATTCTTGAGTCTATTGAATGAAGTGATCACAATCAAAATATCAAATATTTTTTTAAGAATTAATGCTTGATTAACATAATCATCCCAAACCTAGAGACTATATTTAGTGCATATAGATTGAACTAAATAAATAATAAATAAAAAGGAAATAAGTGTGTTACATTTAATTTGGAAGATTCAAGTAACCTCTATCAAGGATATGGATATATAGCTGGTAGATTATGCCTAGTATTAGATCAAAGAACTCTATCAAGGCTATATACACTTGATTGGTAGTGGAGCAATGTCTAGATAATAAAATGCATTTTAAAATTTATTCATAATTATCCAAAATGCCTCTTCCTAATATACTAGAAAATGTGCTATCATAGTTTGATATCCTAAATATGTTATAAAAATGCTTTATATTTACACAATTAAATGAATACACAAGCAAACACTATGGAAGAGATTGGGCTCATTACCAATGTAAAGTTAATATATCTAACTTAAGTATGAATATGTTTCTTTTTTCTTGGATGAGATTATTATTGAATATAGATCCCTCAAGAAATATTATTATTTTAGAAGAATCTAAGGTTTTTATTTTATAGAATACCTCATCAAATTTGATTATAAATTAGTTCTCAAAGTAAGTTTGAATTCACTATTTTTTGAGATTTTTTTTGTCTCTACTTTTATTCAACTACTTCCTTGGATCGATAAGTTTTCAACCTTGAGTCTTTGAGTGCATAATTTTTATATTTTAATGGGGAGAGTTTTTTGTAGCCTCTATGAAATGTCTCTTTTCTTATATAATTGAAGAATCATTTGTCTATTTTAAAAAAAAAACAAATTTGGGCTTTGGATAGGCTTATGGTGTGGGTTTAATGCAATTTTCACTCTATTTCATGATTGTTAATTTGCTTTGGGGTTAAGTCTTATCTTTAGTTCAAGTTTGAAACTCATGAAAATGTCTAATAATTACCATCTATTCTTTTGTGCATAAATGAATCTCGAGATTTATTTGTAACTCAATTTTACCCTCTCACACACAATGAATATGAAAAATATTTAAAATTTCTTTAAAATTTAGTTTTGAGATCTTAGTAGACTTTTTCCTTGGGTAAAAGTACAAATTTATTTCACCCTTTCAGCCAATTTATCAATATAAGTGAATTTAAGTATTTATAACTAAAAGTCAATTTTGGTCAAACATATGATCTGGCTGGATTTATTGTAGCTAATTTAGATATGGAAATAACATTTTCAAATAAAAGTGTTCACTAGATACATATATAACACCACTTTTAGGCCAATTTACAAAAAAATAAAAGTAGTCGAAAAACTTGATGTTTCAACAACTACTACTCATGTAAATAACATTTAAAAAAAATATAAAATTACTCTTTTGTAGATCTATGTGTAGTTTTCAAATATATATTATATATTTTAATAGTTTAATTATTATATATATACATGCATACATAAAGTTGATTATCTTGTCAAGAAAAAATAGTAAAATTTATTTTAAAAAATTGACAAAAATATGGTGCACTAGATAAAATAATTTATGACAAGATGGTATTTATTTTATTTTATTTGGGTAAATAATTAAGACAAAAGGTTATGTCTCATGGAAACAATTGTTTTTCAATACACACCCATTTTAATATTTATTTAAAACTAGCAGTTGCATGCAGTGGCATGCAACGATGAGCCGATAGGCGAAGGATAAGTCTAAATGGCAGGGATCTATACATGCATAGAAGGAATTAGAGAGGGAGATGCTAAGAAAAATTAGGGAGAGAACATAGCAGTTGAAGACGAATGCACAATTGCTATCGTGACCATATAGAACAATATGTAGACAAGAAAATGGTGCTTTGAAAGAATACGTAAGTGCATAAAAGGGAAATTTAAAGAATTTGGGAGCAGTTTATTGACAACCAATAGATAAAACTTACACAAACAATAGACATTGAGGGAAGATAAATTTGAATTGAGTTTTTCAATACAACTATGCACAGGAGAATATTTTGAAGTTATTTGAAATCCCAAAAATATTCCATGATAATCAAGATCAACCATAGTCAATGTTATAAATGAAGAGCAACATTTCTATCAAATGGAAGTGTGAAGCATTTAACAAATATAAATAGCCCATATTGGCAATCACTGGTTGTAGGATGCTTCTTTGATGATATGATCATTATCATTATGTCCATTATAGTATTCTTCTCATCGCTAAATTTGTTTGTCTTGTGTATGTTCTGCAAAAATCGAAGGAAAATGTGAAGTTTAGTGTGATGAACATGTGTCATTGTTAGACAATATCTAAATTAGGAAACATAAACAGTTCTATAATTTATAACAAATAATATGTAATGCACCTACAATAGAAGAGATCAAATAAATAAGATGTAGGCATACCTTGTGCACACAACAAGATGTAGTATTTGTACGATTATAAGTCCCATATAATTTTGTTCTGGTACCTAAGAATTTTGTTGAGTTGAAATCAGTGTTATACATTTTTAAAAGTATATACAGTTGTATCATTTATGACAAAGAATTTGAAATGCAGTTGTGAAATAAGAGATGGAATAAATGACATATAGCCTTACCTTGTATATAAATGGAATGTAGTTGCAGCTCATATACCATGCAAAACATGCCATTGCAAAGCTATTTAGCATTGTGGAGATCTATAGTTACAACTGAGAATGTTTGCAATCTAAAATGGTTACAATCAGATATAGTTACACACAGATGGTTCGAAGGGGAGAGCATTGGCAGTGGCATCATTGACTGAAGATCGCAACAACTTTGGGTTGTGTGGTGTAAGAAGCCTAAAAACTAGGTTGAGACGTTTTAAAATGATCTATACAAGAATAAAATTAAATATAAATGTAATATGATCAACCAAAGAAGAGGAAGGAATTCAGGTTTTTCATTGGAGGAGAGGAGAAACATAATGCAAGAATTGAACATCTCTTAGTAATCACCATAGAAGCAAAACTTTGGCTAGCTTGGTGGGAGTGGTTGCAACTGCACTATGGAGGGAACGGCAAGGAAGCAGTGAGTCAACTTACATATGGAATCAAACAATTAGAAATGGTGGAAATTCTATATGCATTGAAATGAAGAGGGAAAGGAGAAGTGATATAGTTACTAAAAAGAACAAAAACATTTCATCATGTTGGCAATGCACATAGTTGTTGGAGGCGATCCTCTTCTTTGATTCAAAGTGCACTATATTTGTTGGCACATAATCTGAAGTATCTATCAAAAGAGAAAGGTGGATCTATGTGTATTCCTATAATTGATTTTACATGAGAACGAGTTGTGAACATTAGTCCTTGTATTTCTTTAGTTCCAATATCTATTGTAGCTTTCTCCAATGTCAAGCCTTGAGATTCATGTATTGTTATTGCCCAAGCCATTGTCAAGGGGAGTTGCATTCGGTTGCCCCGTGTTAGCGTGGGAATGGGGATGGCTTTTGGGTTGTCTTGATCCCATGCTAGGCCAATGTAGTTTGGGAAGTGCACAACAACATATTGAGGTGGTTGAGGTGTTTTAGCACCCCTAGCATATACGATAGACTTGAAAATACCCAATGATCCATTGACTAGGCCAGCTACCACCCAAATATTTGTTGTTAACATTACTTGTTCACCAATTTCAAGTAAGAGATCTACTTGAAGTTGTTCATCATCGCAATAATCAGGTGTGTTTTTCTTAGTTTCAACAATACTAATTGCAATGGGAACATTTATCTGTTTAAACATTTTTCTATTGTGTAAGGCAACCAAGCTATTTGTTGTGAGTAAGTGAATAGCTAAATCAAACTCTTGGTTTTGTTGAGCTAAAAGCATGGCGTTTGTTCGATTCATAAGAGTTTTCCAATCAGCTTTAGGTGCTTGAGAATTTTGAATATTCAAAAGGAGTCTACAGAACTCTTGTTGTGCATCATACTTCCCATGTTGGTGGAAGACTATGTCAAGCATGAAAACAACATTAAAAGTGTGCCAAAGAGCCAAGGTTGTGGAGTGAGAAGCGTAGATAGGCCTGTCCAAAATAGGCAACAATTGTGCGAGATCACCCACAAGTATAACAGAGGCACCACCAAATGGTTGCATATGTCTAGCAGGAAATGCTTGTCGCAATCAACTATCTATTTTGAGTAACAACTTGGGTCCCAAGAAGCTCATTTCATCAATTAAGATGTACTTAATGTGTTTAAAGTCCTCTTGAAATATGGTCAATGGTTGTCCTTGCAACGGATTCATACCTCTAATTGGTATCCAAAGAGCTATATGCATTGTAGACAAATCTATATTGTAAGCGGCCACCCCCGTTGGCGCCAAAGCAAGCAAAGGATTCATTCTCCAATTTGGCGATGTATTTAGTGTTCTTTGAATGTTGTCTATAATAAATGATTTACATGTACCTATAGTACCTTGAATAATTATACGCAATGGTGATGATGAAGATGGGCCAAGGTGGTGCTATTTAATGATATTTAGAGAAAGCTTTTTCTTAGGAGATAGTTGATGACACAGTTCAAGTGCAGCAAGTGAGCAAAGACTATCTTCAACTATATGCAATTTACTTTTTGAGATGAACTCTACAACAACGTTATGTATATTCTCAAGAACATGGTGTGTGTCCCACATGTGATTTAAATCAAAGTATTTTCTACCTAATAGCTATAGCTAGTCCAAGTAGACACTGTTTGTAGCACCAAGGCAAGAAATAAATTCACATTCATATTCATTTGTGGGAGGCAGAGACTGGGTACTATCGGTATCACTATCACCTTCTTCTTGACTGGTGGGAGGAGCAATAACTCTATTGACATGCCAAGGGTGATAGCCAACAACATGAAATAGCCTCCAGTTCTATGTTATACTATCTTTGGTGAGGCCTATATCTACTTCAACATTTTAGAAAGGCTTGTATAGCAGCAATTCTGACCAAAAAAATGTTTCAAAAGTATCACAATACTTAGGAGGGGCAGACTTGAATAGTGGGTAAACAATGATCATAGCAGGGTGTGGTCGCAATTGCCAAGCCCCGCCTTTGCGAATTTTTTGATGTGTATACAATTGTACAGATTGAATAAGGGATATAGTGTCCATCTCAGCTGATCTTTGCATGCAACAATGAATATAACTACTTGCAATCTCTTCACCATTATCAGTATTTTTCAAATGGTGAAAGGTTTTCCTACTCACGTTCAAATATAGGAAATGTTGGCTTGACATGACAAGGGGAAACTTTTGTAGCATATGGCATGTTTCTTGTGCACCAATGTCACAGTCTACAACCAAGTTCATCATGAAATTTTGATAGGCAAGCAATGCTTTATCCCCAAATGAATTTGTATTTGCAAGCCTCTGCAAGATATCAATATAGCTTTTAGACTTTGATGCATATTTGGAAATGTAGTTTAGCACAATTTGTCTTGATAAGATTGGCTGGAAATCAATGTTTGCTCACCAAATCGCAAGCATCTTAGGGTTGTGGATATTAAGGAGCTCATCATTTCTCGCTGGCTTATAGGATTTGTTTGATTCATTGTCAATTTCCAATGTCGATGATGGTTGTGCATTCCATGGAGCTTTGTAGCGACATTGTAATTGCTGGCCTTTTTTCCTAAGGCATGTGTACTGAGTAAATTTGGTATGCCTCTGTACCGTGTTCACCAACTATTCGTAATCCACCATTGGGTCCATGCAAGCAATTTGCAAAGTTTCAAGAAAACACAGGTCCTCCAGAGAAGAGTGGTGGACTCTTGATATTGGTTGTTCTAGGGAACGAGGATTCCATGCTGAAACATAGAAATCAAAGAAGCTTTTTGTCTATTGAACTTCATGTGGGTTGGACCAATCAAGCATGTCCATATTTAGGGAACTTACAAGCCACAAGAAACCATGGAAATGTGTTGATCCATGGTGTTTCCACTCATACCTGTACCAGTAATCCTTTGTATGGAAAATCCTCTCAAGAACCTCCTGACAGAAAATGGTGAACTGCAAGTGCATGTACAATGTTGTTATATGCGGGTCCTAGACAACATTGTTTGTGAAGCATCTTCAGGAGTATGGCATATGTCGTTGAGCACCAAGATCAATCACCTTGTGCAAATCAGACCATTTTGTGTTTGCAGAGCTTAGAGTGAAAAAAAGAGTTAGTGTCCCAAGCTGGTGGATCATTGCAGTGAGCTCTTTCTGGAACTTTCCCCAATATGAGCGTGTCCCTCACAAGGATGCACCAAAGCGAATGAGTTGGTTTGCTATCTGGGTGTCTGGTGTATCCCAAAGTAGTTGTTGCAGTGCAACCACAAACTTTAGGATCCTTTCTTCCAAATTTTTTTTCATGAAAATGAAATCCGACTGCTGGCTTCGATGTCTCATTATAAAATTATAAAGGTAATATCTAAATCTGGCATGCCTTCCAAATCTATTAGCATAGTATCTCATCAAGTGCAATGCATATTCATGTAAGTGAATCTGTATGCTTCTCAATTGTATTCATTGATAGGGTTAGAATTTATCTCAAGCCAAGACAAAGTATCTTGACTAATGTCTTCAATCTGCAAGGTGTCTCTAATTGCTTTCAATTCCTGGGGAGGGTTTGGAAACAATGGAATAAATGATGGTGAGTCCTCAAGCTTAGCTTCCTCATCAACAACAATTTCAGAAGTTGCTACTAGTTCAACTATGTTCTGTACTAGTTCTTTCATTGTGTGCAAGAGATTGGAGATGTCAGTACTTGTAGTTGGCAAAAAATTTACAGCATCACAATCAATTGCAACATCACTATAGTATGGATCATTTTCAATTTTGTATATCAATGCAGCCATGACATTATGTTTGTCAACATACCAATCATAGTTCATTCCCTAAATGCCAGTTCTTTGAACAATCACCACTTCAACATCATGTAGGCGACGTGGCAACAAATTTGCAATGGTTGTGATGTCTTGAGGGAGCCTTATAGTATGGCCACTATATTTGTATTGGCCTCCTCTAGCATGGGTCACTTGCAAAACTAGAACAAATCTAGCAATAAGCATTTCTACAACCCGAGTCAGCTTTGCAAGGACAAGAGGTTGTGGTCTTGGGTCCATCTTGTTCATTGAACTAAATTGATGGATGCCCTTTTCAGAAGCACAACCCTAGAAAACGACATCCGGGTTGGATGCTCAAACTTTCATGCCGACGTAGCTTTCCTTGCAAATACTAAAAACTTTCAAATCAGACAAAGCATCAATGTGCCAATAGAAGGACTGCATTGAAATGCAAAAAGGATCTCCAAACATACTATTAAAATGGTGATGGTCTAACAACGCAGATGAAAATCCATGCCTGGAAAGGATGTACTGAGATCCATAACCACCCATTGTCGAGGCACCTTCACTGGGAAGGTTATGTGCAAGCTGCCAAGGGATGGAGAGTGCAGGACTATAGAAGCTAACATGTGTTTCTAACAAGCTCAGCAACAATTATGGTGCATCCTCTTGACTAGGTGGGGCCAAGTAAGGATGAACTATGGCGACTCTTTATTCCAAGTATTTGGCCCGATGACTTGCATAGATCTAGTCTCTATGTTGCACATAATAGAGTTGGTTTCTTTGGTGTTTTCCTACCTTTTTTTGGTCCACACTTGATGTAGGACTAGAACTTGAATAGGGTTGAGGAGCCTACAACCATAATATGAGGAAAACAATAAAGTTCTTGCAAACACCAACTTAAAGAGAAATGGTATAGCTAAAGAGATTAAGCCAACTCAAAACATCACAATTGTTTAGTAGCATGATGGATGACAAGAACCAAGAGGAGAAGTTCTAAACACAGGTGCATATGGGTGTGATGGATAGGAAGCAAGGAAAGAAAAATTTGCAAAGATGTATATATATATATATATCAACAAGTTTAAATGTAGATGTATATGAACATTTTTTGTAGCTAATTTCACATACATACATGTCCATATTAAATTTTTTTGGTCAAAGATTAAAAAATAGAGCATGTTGTCTGAATGTATAATTGCTTCTATAAGCAGCAAAGCAAGGGGATCAAGAATACAATTTTTTTTGATGTGATGGACATTGGGAAAAAGGGAAAAGAAAACAGATGTACAACCAACGAAAACTACAAAAAAGTGCATCTAACTTGAGAAACATATATTTCGATATAGATTTTGTTTTGTAAGTATATATATATATGTGTGTGTGTGTGTGTGCATTGTATGCCTTGCATGCATAATAGGAAAGACTATTTATAAACGTTGATTGCATCTAATTTCACATAGATAGATATCTGCACATAGGAAAAATAAAATCAAACACACTAAAAGAAGGCTTGCTCTCCACCCTACCATATTGCATCATGGAGCCTTGATGGCTCTCAAAAAACCCCTGAACAAGAACATAAATTGTCTAGCACTATAATCAATGTCAAGATCAATGTTTAATATTACACTTAATATACAACCTATCATACATATGAATTTTGTTTGCATCTAATCTCACAAACATACACATCTACACATAGGAAATATAAAATGAAACACAACAAAAGAAGGCCTGCTCTCCACCTTACCATATTGGGTCATGGAGCCTCATGGGCTCTCACCAAACCCCTGAGAAAGAAGATACATTTTCCACCACTCTGATCAATGGTGAAACCAATGTTTCTTATTACACTTAATATACAACCTATCATTCTAACAACTCCTTTTTAAAAATCAAAGAAATAATAACTAAAAAGGTGCATCTAACTTCAGATACCTATATATTGGTGTAGGTTTTGTTTTGCAAGCGCATATATAGGCATTGCATGTGTTGGATTCATTTGTATGGATTTTTTGCTCAATATATATACACACAAAAATTATGTGTGGAAATGTGTGTATGTGGAATTACATGTAGACAATAGGTATACTATCTACCACTGCAATAAATACAAAGAACAATGTTTAATATTACACTTAATATACAACCTATCATACATATGAATGTTATCTGCATCTAATATCACAAACATACATAACTACACATAGGAAAAATAAAATGAAACACACTAAAAGAAGGCCTACTCTCCACCCTACCATATTGGGTCATGGAGCCTCATGGGCTCTCACCAAACCTCTGAGCAAGAACATACATTTTTTACCACTGTGATCAATGGTGAAACCAATGTTCCTTATTACACCTTCTATAGAGCCTATTATTCTAACAATTCCTTTTTGAGGCTCAAAGAAATAATAACTAAAAAGGTGCATTTAACTTCAGATACCTATATATCAGTATAGATTTTGTTTTGCAAGTACATATATAGGCATTGCATGACTTGGATGCATATGTAGGAATCTATTCACCAAACATGGGCACATCTAACAAGTAATAACCAGAAAGAAAAAAAATGTAGATATGTACATCATGAAAACCAAGCCAACCATAACATTGAAAATGGTTTTGTTGAATGGAGCAATATACACCATTGTCATGTGCTTGCAAGGATAAACAATGTGATGCAACCAAAAAATTGTTTGTCCTCTCACAAGCACATGATAGCAGTGTGTGGTTGTCCTCCATAATCACATTAACCACAATCTATGATGGTTATAAAAGGGAAAATCATAAATGACAATTTTTTTGTGGGAAAGGAATATTTTTTCTCAAGTTTTAAATGACCAAGGAAGAGATATATATAAAGATGATGGAGGGTAACCACATTAATGTCTTTTTAATTACATTCATACTCATTTCTATTATTTGTTGCAGCGAATAGCACCAGGTGCCAATGTTTCATTTGATAAAGGATAATTATTGTGACCACTTCGTAATCAATGCTGAGATCAATGTTTAATATTACACTTAATATACAACCTATCATACATATGAATATTGTATGTATCCAATTTCACAAACATACATATTTATGCATAGGAAATATAAAATGAAACACAACAAAAGAAGGTCTGCTCTCTACCCTACCATATTGGGTCATGGAGCCTTATAGGCTCTCACAAAAGCCCCAAGAAAGAACATGCATTATCCACCACTGTGTTCAATGGTTAGATCAATGTTTCATATTGCAGTTAATATACATCCTATCATTCTAAGAATTCCATAGGAAATATAAAATGAAACACAACAAAAGAAAGCCTGCTCTCCACTATGTTCAATGGTTAGATCAAATTTTTATATTACACTTAATATATAGCCTATCATTCTAAGAATTACTTTTTGAGGCTCAAAGAAATAATAACTAAAATGGTACATCTAACTTCAAATACATATATATCGGTATAGATTTTGTTTTGCAACTGCATATATATGCATTGCATGTGTTGGATGCATCTGTAGGAATTTGTTTCTTGAATATATATACACACAAAAAGTATGTGTAGAAATGTATGTATGTGGAATTAGATGTAGACAATATACATATATAGATGGATGCAAACTTATATATGTATGTATCAGCACACAAGGAAAATGAAATGAAGCACAACAAAAGAAGGCATGCTCTTCACCATACCATATTGAGTCATGGAGCCTCATAGGCTCTCACCAAACCCTCAAGCAAGAACATGCATTATCTACCACTGTGTTCAGTGGTTAGATCAATGTTTCATATTACAATTAATTTACAACCTATCATTCTAAGAACTCCTTTCTTGACGCTCAAAGAAATAATAACTAAAAAGGTGCATCTAACTTTACGTACATATATATTGGTATAGATTTTATTTTTCAACTCCATATAATTGCATTGCATGCTTTGGATGCGTATGTAGATATCTATTGCTTGGATATATAAACACACAAAAAGTATGTGTAGAAATGTATGTATGTGGGATTAGATGTAGACAATATACATATATAGATAGATGCAAACTTAGATATATATGTACATATCTACACATAGGGAAAATAAAATGAAACACAACAAAAGAAGGCCTGCTCTCCACCCTACCATATTGGGTCATGGAGCCTCATAGGCTCTCACCAAACCTTTGAGCAAAAATATACATTATCCACCACTATGATCAATGGTGAGATCAGTGTTTCATATTACACTTAATATATAACCTATCATTCTAAAAATTATCCAAGCAAGGACGAGCTATTGTGGTTCTTTGTTGCAAGTATTTGGCCCGACAATTTTCACAGATATAGTCTCTATGCTACACATAATAGAGTTGGGTTCTTTGGCGTTTTGTTGGCTTTTTTTTTCCACACTTGATGTAGGAATGAAACTTGAACACATTTGAAGATCTTAGAACCATAATATGAGGAAGACAATAAAGTGCTTGCAAACACCAACTTAAACAACAACAATGGAGCTAAAGAGATTAAGCCAAGTCAAAAAGTCACAATTTTTTAGTAGCATGATGGACGAGAAGACCCAAGAGGACAAATTCTAAACACATGTGCATATGGGCATGATAGACAAGAAGCAAGGAAAGCAGAACTTTCAAAGATGTATATATATATATATATGTATGTATGTATATATATATATATACATATATATATATATATGTATATACATATATATATATATATACATATATATATATATATATGTATATATATATAGATATATATATATATGAATATATATATATATATATATATATATATATATATATGTATGTATGTATCAACAAGTTTAAATGTAGATATATATGAATGTTGTATGTAACTAATTTCACATAAATACATGTCCACATATAAACTTTTTTGTTAAATGGTGCAAGAGCACCTAATCACCAAGTTGAAAACTTCCATGTTTGAAGGTCATGAAAAGTCATTTATGGGTGTCTAAGTGATATAGGAGTGTTTTATGTTCATTTAGGGCTGATAAGGTCTAAAAATACTAATTATAATGTAAATGGAAGAATTTTGAGTCCTTTAAGGGTGAAATGTTAATCTTGCACTTGAAGAGTCCTTGTAGCCTTTGAAGGAAAATTCTTGATTTTGCAAATGGGAGTGCAAGAAAAGAGTTTAAAAGTCATATAAGGGGTAAAGTAAAGGTGTCTAAGTGGTTCTAGGTTTCTTAACCAACAAACTTGCATAATGGTGTTCATCTAGCAAATACTTGTCAATATTAGTGTTTTTAAGCCAAATGAAGGTTAAGGTGGTTACAAGGTGGTTGTAGGCATTGGGGAAGATTATCATGAATTGAAAATGTATAAAGGCATTTGAAAGGAATGAGGGAATGATGATTCAATATTGGTGGACATTATTTCAATAAAAGAAACATTTTTCTGTTTATTCATTGTTTTCCTTCATCTATTTCTGTGTTTCTGTGTTTTTTCTGCATTGTACAGGCTGCACATAGAGATTAATGCTTTAAATTCTTTTGAATCCTATAGGTGATGGTGGTAACATACCTTTGAATTCATATTGAAGTCTTAACAATAAGTTTGGGAAGTGTTTTGTTGGTTTTTTGTGGTCTGCCTATATAGGGCAGTGAGGGCACCATTTGAGTTTCCTCTATGTTTTGAGCCATCCCCATTTACTGTCTCGACTTGTTACTTAGTGGGGTGGAATGCAGATAGATTATAACATGTTCCTTTTCATTTTAGAGTAGAAATAAAGTGAGTTACAGACTGTAAGATGTCACCATGGGATGAAATGATATGTTTTCATGCAGGAATTGGTGGGTCAGTGATGAGTCTTGGTGAATTGTTGATGGAATTTCCTAGGAAATAGTATGAAATTCCTATGCAAACCCTAAACAAGTATTTTGGTGCTTTATTTGGGCTTGGAAGGCCTTGGAAGGAGGAAAGTTTGAAAACCCTAGGTTTTTATGAGCAAATTGAGGGTTTTGGGAAACGATGGCTTAGAAGATGTGAAATTGTCAAAGACCTATGAAATTGGGTGTTTTGAGACATGTTTGATGACTGTCCAAGAGATTGTGGAGTTAGGAGAAGTTTAAAGAGAACTTTGTTTGAAAAATAGGGCTGATTCTTGTAGCCTTTTTGCAGGGCAGTCTGAGGATTCTCTATGATGTTGCAAATAAACTTGTGAAATCTGATTGGAGTATGGTATTGGGGTCTGAGTGAAGTCTAATTGATGTTGAGATGGTATTTTGTTGGCCTTCTCTAAAATAAAAGCCTAATTGTTTATTTTTGGAGTCTTTAACCTTGTTGATGTTAATTGATCCAATGTGGTTGATTGTGATTTCAAAGGATGATGTTTTACTGAGGTCTAATTAGTTTTGAATCTTCTCCACCTTGGATCTCCCATACTCATAGTGGTATTAGAGCATCAGGGAGTAGTTTGGTTTTCATTTTGCGGTTGTGAAGAGCAAGGAAGAAGTGAAGAGTTTGATATTCAATGATGCCTCCAAAGAATAAAGATATGGCTAAAGAGATGGAGATGAAAGACGACATGCAAAAGAAATCAGAGAGTTGGAGGAAAGAATCATAGCCTTGGAGACAAACAAGAGAAGGGATGTGGAAGAGAGTGAATCAGAAGAAGAGGAAGATGATGAGTTTGAAGACATGGAAGAAGAACTGATCTAGAGGACCAAAGAATTGCAAAGTTGGTGAAGGCAGTTAGAAATGACAAGCCTAAGGTAAAAATTGATGTTCCTAAATATGGTGGGAAGTTTAAATGGATGAAGGACTACCTCGACCGGATTGCTGCATTAGATAATCGCTTTGAATGTGATGAGGTTCCCCAGAGCAAAGATTAAGGATTGCAAAGAAAGTTGCAAGGCCATGCTTTGCATGGTGGGCCTACTTTAAATCTAAGAGGAGGAAGCAAGGAGTCTAAAAATCACTCTCATGGGACAAGATGATATCCAAAACTCAAAGGTAAATTCTACCCAAAGATCATCAAGTTCAAATGTTTAAAAAATTGCAAAGCTTAAGGAAAAGGAGATGGACATTAAGTCTTATACTAAGGAGTTTTATAAACTAATTCTAAGGTTAGGTCATCATGAGAATGAAGATGAAATTTTTTCAAGATATATGGGTGGTTTTAGGTTAAACATACAAGATGAATTGGTTTTGGCTAACCCTGGGAATGTAGAGGAATGTTATCAAATAGCAATCAGGGTGGAGGAGAAAATGAAGAGAAGACAAGACAAAGTAGTTAGAGGCAGAGGTAATGCATCAAGAGGGAGAGGACCTATGCCTAATACAAATCCAAGCAATGACAATCAAGAAGATGCCATGAAAGGTCAAGAGCAATATGATTTCAGAGGTGGATGGAGAGGCATAAGGGGTAGATTTGGAGGGGGTAGGAGTTCCAATAATTTTTTTTCAGGTAGATGCTACACTTGTAATGAATTTGGTCATCCATCCTACAAATGTCCTTAGAAGATTGGTGCTTCATCAAGTGGAATTAAAGGTGATAAAATGGTTCAACTTGTGCAAGAGGATGAAGAGGAGAGCACTGGTTTAGCAAGGAATCCTGTAGACCCTGAAGTTGGAGAAGCCTTGATGCTACACAAGTAGCTTTTGAAGACTTCCAAAGAAGTGGAGCCATTGCATAGGAAAAGACTATTCAAAACCACTTGTAAGAGTAAGGGAAAGGTATGTAAAATTTTGATTGACTCTTGTTCAACTGAAAATATGGTTTCGTGTGAGATGGTGAATAAGTTAAACTTGAAAAGCATTCCTCATGACTTTCCTTACAAGGTATCTTAGCTAAGTGATGGTCAATCTTTGTTAGTAAATGAGCAGGCTATTGTAGATTTCCAGATTAGTGAATATAAGGACAGTGTTATTTATGACATTCTTCCAATGGACTGCTACCACATATTCTTAGGAAGACCTTGGCAGTATGATAGGTGTGCTATGTATGATGGAAGAGAAAATAAGTATACCATAATGAAAGATGGTCATAAGTTTTTTTTGACTCCTTGGGTAGAAGATGTGAAAGGAAAGGCTAAGGTGATAATGTGTGGGAAAAGAGAGTTTGTTAATGTTGTAAAAGAAACTAGAAATTTTGATGAAGCAAACTGTCCTAGGTCTGATAATGCAGGGACAACAGGTGTGAAGGAAAAAATAGGGGTAAATTGTGATTTGATAGGGAGTATACAAGAAGATGTGTTGATTGGGACCATTGTATGTCTTTTTGTAGGCAATAAAGGAGAAGGTGTAGTTGCAAAGGTTGTCAAATAAGGAGAACAAAGGACTGACAGAGGAAAAGGACTGATGACAAAAGTGCAAGAATAGTGTGGGAAGAGCAGACCTCAAGAAGGAGATGAGGCTAAGAAAAATGAAGTTTATGGTAATGGTAATAATGACATTTGTTTATCTGTAGGTACATAATAGATGGAAACAAATAAAAGAGCATGGGTAGGTCCTAATGTATAGATGAAGGCACAAACAAGTGTCAACAAAGCCACAGGAGTAGGGAAGAGTATAAAGATTGAACCTGGAGCACAGAGCAACATGGGTCAATGGAAATGGCTTGTGAGTTAGTGGTGTTTTAATCTAGCTTGGGCATAGTGGTATCATCCACAATTCATGTGGCATGAATTCTTCTTAGGGGGGGTGTATGGTGCAGGAGCACCTAAGCACCAAGTTGAAAACTTCCATGTTTGAAGGTCAAGGGGAGTCATTGTTGGGGGTCTAAGTGATATAGGAGGGTTTTATGGCTTAATAAGGTCTAAAAAGACCAATCATAATGTAAATGGAAGAATTTTGAGTCCTTTAAGGGTGAAATGTTAATCTTGCACTTGAAGAGTCCTTGTAGCCTTTGAAGGAAAATTCTTGATTTTGCAAATGGGAGTGCAAGAAAAGAGTTTAAAAGTAATATAAGGGGTAAAGTAAAGGTGTCTAAGTGGTTCTAGGTTTCTTAACCAACAAACTTGCATAATGGTGTTCATTTAGCAAATACTTGTCAATATTAGTGTTTTTAAGCCAAATGAAGGTTAAGGTGGTTACAAGGTGGTTGTAGGCATTGGGGAAGATTATCATGAATTGAAAATGTATAAAGGCATTTGAAAGGAATGAGGGAATGATGATTCAATATTGGTGGACATTATTTCAATAAAAGAAACATTTTTCTGTTTATTCATTGTTTTCCTTCATCTATTTCTGTGTTTCTGTGTTTTTTCTGCATTGTACAGGCTGCACATAGAGATTAATGCTTTAAATTCTTTTGAATCCTATAGGTGATGGTGGTAACATACCTTTGAATTCATATTGAAGTCTTAACAATAAGTTTGGGAAGTGTTTTGTTGGTTTTTTGTGGTCTGCCTATATAGGGCAGTGAGGGCACCATTTGAGTTTCCTCTATGTTTTGAGCCATCCCCATTTACTGTCTCGACTTGTTACTTAGTGGGGTGGAATGCAGATAGATTAGAACATGTTCCTTTTCATTTTAGAGTAGAAATAAAGTGAGTTACAGACTGTAAGATGTCACCATGGGATGAAATGATATGTTTTCATGCAGGAATTGGTGGGTCAGTGATGAGTCTTGGTGAATTGTTGATGGAATTTCCTAGGAAATAGTATGAAATTCCTATGCAAACCCTAAACAAGTATTTTGGTGCTTTATTTGGGCTTGGAAGGCCTTGGAAGGAGGAAAGTTTGAAAACCCTAGGTTTTTATGAGCAAATTGAGGGTTTTGGGAAACGATGGCTTAGAGGATGTGAAATTGTCAAAGACCTATGAAATTGGGTGTTTTGAGACATGTTTGATGACTGTCCAAGAGATTGTGGAGTTAGGAGAAGTTTAAAGAGAACTTTGTTTGAAAAATAGGGCTGATTCTTGTAGCCTTTTTGCAGGGCAGTCTGAGGATTCTCTATGATGTTGCAAATAAACTTGTGAAATCTGATTGGAGTATGGTATTGGGGTCTGAGTGAAGTCTAATTGATGTTGAGATGGTATTTTGTTGGCCTTCTCTAAAATAAAAGCCTAATTGTTTATTTTTGGAGTCTTTAACCTTGTTGATGTTAATTGATCCAATGTGGTTGATTGTGATTTCAAAGGATGATGTTTTACTGAGGTCTGATTAGTTTTGATTCTTCTCCACCTTGGCTCTGCATCATTATAGGCTATAAAATAGAGCATCTTGTCTCAAAAAGTGTGTGTGTGTGTGTGTGTTGCATTCCTTGCATGCATAATAGGTAGTACTATATATGAATGTTGGCTACATCTAATTTCACATATGTTTTGGATGTCGTTTTTCTTTTCTTTTTTACAAAAACAACTTGAAAATCCTAGGCCTGAGACAATTACTTCACACAAGAATAGGTACAACATGTTTCAGTTAACAACAACAATTTAAATAAATGTACAATGTTGCTCTCTAACAGGAAAACTGCAACTGTCAATTGAAACATATATACTTGTTCTTCTATCAAATGTTTCGGAAAATTTTAAATGAATGGACACAAGGCCAAGCTGTGCCAAGTAGCAATTAGTTTTTGTGGGAAAGGAATGTACATTTGGACTATATATGAATGTTGGCTGCATCTAATTTCACATAGAAACATATCTGCACATAGGGGAAATAAAATGAAACACAACAAAATAAGGACTGCTCTCCACCCCACCATATTGTATCATGGAGCCTTGGAGGTCTCAACAAACCCCCGAGCAAGAACATACATTTTCTACAACTCTAATCAATGTTGAGATCAATGTTTAATATTACACTTAATATATAACCTATCATACATATGAATATTGTGTGCATCCAATTTCACAAACGTACATATATGCGCATAATAAATATAAAATGAAACACAACAAAAGAAGGCCTGCTCTCCACCCTACCATATTGGGTCATGGAGACTCATAGTCTCTCACCAAACCCCCGAGCAAGAACATACATTATCCACCACTGTGATCAATGATGAGGTCAATTTTTTATATTACACTTAATATATAACCTGTCATTCTAAGAATTCTTTAGGAAATATAAAATGAAGCACAACAAAAGAAGGCCTACTCTCCACCCTACCATATTGGGTCATGGAGCCTCATAGGATCTCACCAAACCCCCGAGCAAGAACATACATTATCTACCACTGTGTTCAATGGTTAGATCAATGTTTCATATTACACTTAATATGCATCCTATCATTCTAAGAATTTATTTTTGAGGCTAAAAGAAGTAATAACCAAAAAGGTGCATCTAACTTTAGATACATATATAGGTTTGGATGGATATGTATAAATATGTTGCTTGCATATATATAGACACAACAAGTATGTGTAGAAATGTATGTATGTGGAATTAGATGTAGACAATATACATATATAGATAGATGCAAACTTATATATATGTACATATCTGCACATAGGGAAAATAAAATGAAACACAACAAAAGAAGGCATGGTCTCCACCCTACCATATTGGGTCATGGAGCCTCATAGGCTCTCACCAAACCCCGAGAAAAAACATACATTATCAACCATTGTGATCAATGGTAAGATCAATGTTTCATATTACACTTAGTATACAACCTATCATTCTAAGAATTATCCAAGCAAGGTTGAAGTACAACGGTTCTTTGTTGCAAATATTTGGCCTCTCACTCTAAGAACATCTTCCAACAAGCGGCTCCCAATCATAAAAGTGGACTAAATTGGTAATCCCAAAAGAATAAATATACGGAGTATAGATGAATTTTTCCTACATCTAATATCACATACATACATATCTGCACATAGGGAAAATAATATGAAAGTCAGTGTGGTGGCTGAAAGCTCTCATAGCAGGTAAAGCCAGAGAACAACACCCAACAATGCCTTATCAAAAATTGCACAAACTGTTTTATTGCTTCGCTTTGTTTTCTCAAGTTTAAAATGGCAGGTGTTATTACAACCATCACCACTATACAGAAACCATACATCAATTAATGTTGAAGTTCCAAGCCCTACCAATTTCGCTAGCCTTCTCTATCAAAGTGTCAAACACATTTATTTTTTTTGTTTAAATTTCCCACCTTTTTCCTGACCGTGGCCACACGCCGATAGTTTTAAAAATTAGGAAGGCTAATGAAATTCATGGCCAAAGTGTTCCCATACAGGATCAAGAGAAATCCCTCTATTGTCGTCTTTCATTTTATTTTTCCTACATGCAAATATCTATGTATGTGAAATTAGATGCAGAAAACATTCATATATACAGACAATATTCATATCCAACATGCAACCCATTTAGTTTTTTTTTGCATGGGTTTCTTACTTTGAATTCTTTTGCTTTGTATTTCTTTTCCTCTCTAATAGACAATATTCATATCCAACATGCAACCCATTTTTTTTTTTTGCATGGGTTTGTTACTGTGAATTCTTCTATTTTGTGGGCTTTTTCGTCTAGGTCACTGTTGAAACCAATATTTTTTAATTTATGGTTTTTGTGTTGTGGTGATGGTTGCAACGCAATAAAATAGTTTATGTTATACAATTTATGTTATTTTCCATAACACATTTTTTGGTTAGTTGCTTTGCGAGAACATAAACTATTTTTGAAATCCTCTACAAAGAGTTTTCCAAATGTGTTCAATGGTTAGATGAATGTTTCATATTACACTTAATATACAACCTATCATTCTAAGAATTCCTTTTTGAGGCTCAAAGAAGTAATAACCAAAAAGGTGCATCTAACCTTAGATACATATATATTGGTCTATATGTATATTTTCTACATCTAATTCCACATACATACATTTCTACACATACTTTTGGTGTGTATATATATCCAAGCAACAGATTCCTACATATGTATCCAATGCATGTGATGCATATATATGCAGTTGCAAAACAAAATCTATACCGATATATATGTATTTGAAGTTAGATGCACCTTTTTAGTTATTATTTCTTTGAGCCTCAAAAATGAATTCTTAGAATGATAGGCTATATATTAAGTGTAATATGGAACTTTGATCTAACCATTGAACACAGTGGAGAGTAGGTTTTTTTTTGTTGTGTTTCATTTTATATTTCCTATGGAGTTCTTAGAATGATAGGATGTATATTAACTATAATATGAAACATTGATCTAACCATTGAACATAGTGGTGGATAATGTATGTTCTTGCTTGGGGGCTTGGTGAGAACCTCAAAAAAATAACAACTATCCTTCCAAAAGAATAAGCATAGGAAGGAGTTGATACCCACACATTGTTGATTGTTATTCAATAACTTCAAAAAATTTATTTTATTTATGATTTCCATGTAGTGGTGATGGATGCAAAGCAATAAAATAGTCTACATATACACTTGCAAAGCAAAACATATACAAATATATATGCATCTAAAGTTATATGTAGACAACACACATATATATCCATAGGTGGACTTGTTAATGTAGAAATCACCATGAAAGCAAAGGAAATAAACATCATTTGGCACAACCTACCATGACAACATTGTTTCATGTATGGTTTCCATATAGCACCAACAGTCACAATAATATTTAGTATTATAAACTTACCAAAGCAATTGAACATTTTATGTTATTTTCAATAAGGAATTGTTGACTATTGTTTTGTAACTTGAGCTTCTATCAACACTATGAGCCACCACTGTGAGAAGGTTTTTTGCTAACAACATACATAGATATCCACACCTAAACTTGTCAATACATGTGAGAACATATATAGATAAGTTTAAATGTATATATATGTATGTTTCCTGAGAACAGGAAATAAACATCACTTGGCACAGCTTGGCACAACAACATTGTTTCATGTATGGGTTCCATATACTAGTGATGGTTGCAATAATATCTAGCATTTAAAATTTACCAAGGTAATTGAGCAGTTTGTGTTATTTTCAATAAGGCATTCTTCATTGTTGGTTTGTAGCTTCAGCTACACAACATACATAGATATCCACACCTATACTTGTCAATACATGTGAGAACATATATATGTAAGTCAAAATGTAGTTACATGTATCAACAAGTATAAAATTAGATATATATGTATGTTGTGTGCATCTTAGTTTAGATACATATATATGTGCATAATTTTTTTTGTTGTATGTGTATATCCATGCAATAGACCATTTCCTCCTTTGTCAAGCGTTTGTTTTATTGCTTTGAGCAACATCAATTTTGCTAAGCAAGTTCAACTCTAGGTATTTGATATTGTAATTGTTGATGCTAAAAATTGGCAAGGTAACAACCTTTATGGGAAACTCAGTTAATGGGGGGACCAATTACGCTAATCCGAGTGACCTCCAGGTTTTTAAAGAAGTCAAATTCTTCTGTAATTGGGGTTTTAGAATGGGAAAATGAAGCAGATATATATAAAAAAATATCTAACTAAGGCGATGTGCCAAACTTTAGATTTAAGGCACGATAAACCTATCTTTAGGATGCAATTTAAGGGACCATTCAACAATTTGCTATGTTCCAGAATTAAAAAAATCAAAGATAAAGATGTGAAAAAATCATCAAATGACATAAAATAATTTTCACACACATTTATTGAAAAGAGGAGTCAAAGACATGATCTAAACCAACAAATTTGTATTAAAATCATAGAAGTTCTACAAATGAACAATTCAAGACAGTAATGGCACAATATAATGTTTTATAGAATAACTTAAGAAAAATAGAAAGGTCGAACAATGGAACAGTCTGATAGTCTCATACAATAATCTAAAAAAAATAAAAAGGCTTGGTGTCTTTCCCTAATGTTTTTGTATCTTCCGAACTCATCTTCCAAAGGAAGAAGCAATATATATAGCTAGCAATCCCGCCGCCTAGCGGGCTAGTAACAGAAAATATTTTGTATCTTGAGCAATGATGGTTGCAACAATGATTCCCCTCAGCTGTTGAAACATAAAAGATTTGGTCCATAACACATAGTCACTCCCCAGCCAGATGCATCCCTTTCTACTGATTGTAGTGGTCCCAAAAAACCCTGCGTAGACAAGTGTCATTTACCCATGAAGACAATTAAGACACGTGGCAGCTTGGTGAGGTGCGCAGCTTGCTCTCGCCTTCCTTTCAATGAATTCCCCATGAAAGAGACACGTGGCAGCAAGTCACGGCCCATTCTCTAATCCTACCTTTCTACGATGAGGGCTTGCGCTAGGAAGACACATGGAGGAATTCTCTACAATCAGCTCCGACTGTGGGGCCTGCCAGAAGTGTATGCAGATGCATGCTACGTGGCACATGGATGGGCCTTGACTGAAAATTGAAGGGGAGTAGCTTTTAAATTCCCGTGTTGATGACACGTGGGAGCATGGTGGGAGCCGGTAGAAGAACGAAGGAAGCAATCACTACGAAGAGCACCTGGTGGACACGTCGTAGCAACCGATTGTGTTTATCAAAAAGAGGTCTAATTGAGTTGTGAAGGGAAACATTTCAAACATATGAGGAGCAGGCCAGTACTTAGCAAAAACAAAACCACCCAAAGGGAGCTTGAGGAATTTTGCATTCACAGCTTTTGGTGACTACCAGGGGTGTTTTTCCTGTGGAACGAGGAACCCAAAATTTTCTTTGGTTTGTAGACTAGAGTCCCATCCATTGGATGATGGAGTCAGAACTTAGAAAGAACTTCCTATAGAGGCAGCCAGTCAGCCTCAAATGGGATCGATATGTCACACAGATTCTCTTGCACTCCACTTAGATCAAGCATTTCTTTGTAAGGCAACATCATAGGTAAACCAGCCCTAGACTCAAGTTGGAAGATTAATCGTGCAGTCTAATGAGTGACACCTTCAATATCTATTGTGGTAGGGGGTTGTATGAAGCTTTGGAAAGCGGATGTGTCATGCTGCTTTTTTCAATCTTCACCACAATTTGCTCTATTGTGGCCATCGACTCATCTGCAAGAAATGGGGAGGGCAGACCCATCTCAGTTAGTCGAAAGAACTTTTCCTGCATGCTATCCATAGTCTGGCTCAAAGTGGTTGTGCATGCATTAGCACGAAGGATAGCCGAATGGTAGTGGATAAAAAAAAATTTCATTTTGGTAGCAGCCTTCTGATCCTCGATCCCTACCTTTGCTAAGTCTTCATCTGAGACCATGTATAACTTAGAAATTTTTTTTCCTTAGGAACCCTTTCTGTGATAAACTATGGGAACTACTCAATTGCTCCACGAACCTTCCTACTCAAGCTTTTCATTTGCAACATAAATTGGAGTCTTGGCTGTAGTGTCAAGCAAAAGGCCTTGACCTTTTCCCAGTACGAAACATATAGATGTTGAGTCACTAGAATGAGGTCTGGTTGGGCAACAGCGGCCTAGGGAATACTC
Source organism: Sequoia sempervirens (assembly GCA_007258455.2). Classification (NCBI taxonomy): domain Eukaryota; kingdom Viridiplantae; phylum Streptophyta; class Pinopsida; order Cupressales; family Cupressaceae; genus Sequoia; species Sequoia sempervirens. Next base: position 940,810,453 of record VDFB02281492.1, on the reverse strand, counting down.
CTTAGAAGGGAAATCTCTGCATCCTTCAAGCCAATACTCTGTGTCAGCTCTACAATAGTTTTGTTTGTGGACGCAAGTTGTTCTGACAAAGTCCTCCATTCGGTGAGCCATTTTTCTTCGGCCCAGGTTTTGTTCGCTGATTCTACTTCAAGGGAAGACTTTGTCTCCTGGAGTTTCTTTTCCAATTGGGCCCTTTGGTTCTCAAAGTATACATCCTTCTATTTCATTTTCTGCTTGAATTGAGCATGATGTCGTTCAAAATCCTCACTTTTGCTGCACTGGCTACTCCGCCAGAGCTAACTTGCTCTGATAGTCTTGGTTCCTCCACCACAGCGTGTTGACCAGGGTGGGGTCAATGGATTGGAACTTTGCAAGTTCCTCTTGGATTTTTTTCTACTCTACCTCTATTACCTGCGCTTTCTCTAGTAATCATTTAATTTTTTCTTCCATCACCTTTTCCTTTTCCAGCAAGAACTCAACCCTATCCTTCACAAGTTTCAGCTCCTCTTCTTTCTTTTTTAGTTGGCAACCACACTTGAGGAAGTCAATCATCACCACCCACTGTGTTTCTTCCATGAGCTCAAATTTGTCCTATGGTTGGGCTATGCTCAGATCGAGTCCCATGGTGAACATGTTGTAATTGTTAGGCTACATCTCCCCTTGCAGTTTGATGATGTTTGGATACATGGTCACGAAATGGATTGATTTCTGAGTTTCATTGTAAACAGTATACACCTTTGGGTTCATCGGCTTCTTGCCATCCTTGGCATTTTACTTCTAGATTCTGAGAGCATGTGCTTCCTTTGTAATAATGTCCTACACCATAAATTAGGTTGGCAACTGAACTAGCCTGCCTGCAAAAGGTGCACCGGGAGGTAGGGTGAAAGCGAATGTGAGGTTAGTGGTTCCAGACATTTTCTTCTTTGGGAGATCAACTTTCTATAGGGAGAAATGAGGGACATGCTAGAACTCAATTTGTGACTTCGTAGGAGGGCTCATCGAGTGTTGTGGCAATAGTAGAGTCGTGACGAACTACATCTACTGAGCAGACTAAGTTGGGCTCAATATAGTGGTTGCAGGAGGGGTGTCAATAGCGACCATGCTCATAGAAAGAGAGGTGATAGCAGATTGGGCAGCGACAAATGGTGTAAGGGTTCACAAAGGTGTCAAGGTAAATGGCCTCATCTGGGAGAACTGGGAGAAACCTCCCATGACCATTGTGATAGAGGTGGAAAAGGAAGGGCCAATACTTGTAGTGATGGGTGTTGCAAAGACAACAGGGGACACTAAAGATTGTGAAGTAAGAGAAGAGGGATCGAATGTTACTTGTTGACTGGATGATTGCGGTTCCTGGCTCACCACAACCTCCTATCTTGCTGTAGGTTCCTGCGAACTTTCTTTGATAATTACTTTTGTGCACTGTCATTTGGCAAGCAGGGAGTCCTCCACCTCTATAGTTTCCAACTGTTGCTGAGTCATTCTTGTCCTTGTTGTGGTCCAAGTGAGTTTCTACGAGGCTCTTGATATGTTCATCTACACATTTGAAGCAATATGGCTAGGCCACTTCGTAGCCTTCCTTTTTAGCTAGGTGGAGGTCGACAACAATTTTGATTCCTTATCTTTTCCCTTCCCTGTATGCACTTCAGAATCCTCCTCGGAGTCATCGTCCTTATCAATGCTCACATCAGAATCCATGTGTGCCTCATTCCATAACTTATCAAATTGCTCATCCAACTCCAGGCTTCCATAAGGGGCCTCAGGTTGTTTGATCTCTTGGTGGTACACCCAAAAATCTCTGATTCTTTCTTTGCTTCATCCTTTTGTTTTTGATAACTTGTTTTGAAGGTCGGCTCCGATTTTGTGCTTCTCATCATACTTCACCATAGTGAAGTAGAAATTATTCCATGGTGCCCTACTGTCATATGTAGGAATGTGAACCAAGTCAACCAATAGATCATCCAGATCTTTCAACAGTTTCTGCCTCTTTTCCCAGTAAGGCTGGGGGTTGTGCGTTACCTTGAAAAATTCATTCGGTAAGTTATTTTCAGGGTTGTAATTCCATTTGTCACAAATCATTACCAACCCCAGGTGAGCCAGCTTATCTTCCAACAATTGGTGTGTCTTCTTTTTGTTCATGACCACCAACTTAAAGCTTAGCGGGCATATGAAAAATCCCTTCTTCTTTGTCGGTCCTCCACAAAAGGTGTAGTCGATGATGGATACTTTCTGAAACATTTCAAGGGTTAGCACTCAATTTGTGACACATGTCAAAAGGAGAAATGGTTCCTCAGTGAAACCACACATCTGGATGAATGTGAAATCCACTCTGAGAAACCAATCACATTTGGGAGTTAAATTTTGCATATACCCTATCTGCTCCTTAGTGAGCTAGTCCATACTATCGTCTCCTTTCAAATTTTTCAAAATCGGAGTCAAGAAATAATTTGAAAATGCATAATAATCGTAAGTAGAGGAGAGGAGAGGAGTCCATATAGAAACTGGCTTTCTTTTCCTGATTCATCAAAAATAGAGAACTTCACATGCTTCTTGAAGAAATCAGGGTTCTAATGCAAAAAAATATGGGCAAGGAAGGAAACCTAAACCTCCCTTGCATTTGGTAGTCCCTTATTTTCCTTATCATCTCATAAATGAGGAATTGTGAAAAATCATACTAGAAATAGGAATGTTGCCTATGGAACTAGAACCCTGGACCCAACTAAAACTCGTGCACATCCTTCTCGATGTCCAGGCCACAAACAAATGCCAACATTGAGAAGGCCTCCTGCATGTCTGTTGGGAATGCATTGTGTGGTGTAGGGATCTTTGGTGGCTTTTGTTTATCTTTTTTAGGCCTTTGGGTTTCTTTGTTATAAAAATATAAAGCCTTTTTCGTGGTTCTCCATATTTCCTCTCCCTTCGCTTGGTTGAATGGCTCTATCTCTTCCACTCTAGAGCTTTGTTCAGGGATGCACAACATATTCCAAATAGCTTCAGAGCAGATATTAACTTTCAACTCCCAGTTTTCGATGGTGTTGGTGCTCGGGTTGAAATGTTCGATGGCCGCATCAACTAGTTCTAGGAAATAATGCACAAATGAGAGCAAATATTGTGGGAGCCCGCTGAACTGTAACTTCTACGCCAAAGCATCTAGGTTGCTGAATTTATTCATCCTTTCACAGCCCACCTCCCTCAAAGACTTAGGGTTCTTTATGAGAATGGGATCATGAATATTATCCCAGTCCTCCTTGATTAGGCTTTGGTTTCTATGACTTTTTGGCTTGTCCAAGACCCGTGTGTTTAACCATTCTAGCTTCTCTGGTATCCCAAGTGAAGCATACGAGATGTCTTCAAAGACGTAGATGGCTGATGTTGCACGCATATCATCAAACAAGATCTACATTGCCTCTCCCTATGCCTCTACTTGTGCCTCTGTTTGAGAACTTTCTACCATTTTCCTTCTACTGGAGACTTTTTCTTAGCTCAAATTTTTAGCAATTTACCTCGACTCTGGTTGTGCTCAAAAGTTCTTTTGCTCTAGGTAGCATGTTTGAAAAGCTTTCACAATGTTATCCTTTTGTATACAATACTTAGTTATTTCCTTCTTGGGGTGGTCAACAACGCTCACCTTCTAACATTAAATTCGGCATGTATCGCCAATTATTTGCTTGTGCGAAATGAATTACTTGCCATTTTGAGATGACAAGAATTCATAGTGACCTTTGGTAATGATGTACTTCAGCGTGATTTTCTTGGGACTTGAGCTAACAATTTGAAGGAAGCTTAGGCACTCGTATGCCATGGCAATTAATATCCCAAATGGTCTTATTAAGCAAAATATGCAATAAGTTCTTGAAAAGATATGGGTTCTGCCTTGGAGTTTAAAAAATACCTACAACATGACACCTCAGCATTCGGTCGTATGGACTATCGTCGGTGACTGCCACCAGCTTATGCTAATTAATTAGCTCCTATTTATCCTTGCACGCAAAAAATCGTACCTAGCATACGTAACTAGGTGGGTAATTCAAGAAAACCTTGGTGCAATTTTTGAGATCGTACTTAATTAACATCATGTTTATGGTATGAAAATTACCACGCTTATCCTGGTCATTTCTATAAATAGGCACTTAAGCAATAGAAAAATCACACTTAGCAATCTTAGCAGAATTGGTAATAGGTAATTGGCTTAGCATTTGGTGCTAGCAGTTGCATAGAATTTGCATAGAGCTTAGACTTAGGTAGTCTACATGTAGAGCTAGGCACCATGAAAACTCCAATTAGGTTGGTCTGCAAGAAATCTTAGTTGGATTTTCTTGGTGAAATTTCAACTAGGTGCCTCAAATGAATGACTAAGAATAAGCATTCTCTAGCCATTATAGCGATAAAGTGGGTTTTGGGGAGGCACTGCACTGACTATGAGGACAAGTATAGAGTTAATATTGATGTATGCTCTCACTTCATGGTGTCCATGCTTGACATTCAGGTTCCTAAGCCATTAGTTTTTCATTTGGTGCTTGAGATATTTTTTTGAAGTACTTGGGTGGCCTCGGAGAGGTGGTGGCAAACACTGCTTTTGGCATAGGCTTGCCAATGACAAGCGACCTCCGGAAGTACATTGAAGAAGATGCAATCATAACATGGGTGTTGTTCCTGAGTGGTTTCTGCATCCAGTAGCAAGAAGAACATCACCAAAGGGTGACCTGTGCATGCCACTTCATGTTTCTCCTATACAACGTGGTGCCCTTTTATGACATTGATTGGTACAATGACTTCAAGAACCTGGTGTTCCCTCTGCCACTTGTCATTGCTCCTGCGGATGTTATTGCTGGTCCTGATGCTACCCCTATTGATGAATTGATTCCAGATGCAACCATTGATGCCTCCATTGCTACTACTCATGCACATGACTGAAAATTTATTTTTATGCTTTAAGAACTAATACCCGTTAGTCCATTTTTTGTACATATGCCTGGAAAAGGCTTTACCATAGATAGATAAAGAAGATATAGAAAATATATAAATATATAGTCTAAAATCATGGCCTCTAAGACATTTTTGACAATGTATTTATCAAAGCATATAAATATAATGAAGATATAGATTATATTACAATTTTGTCTCCTTTTTTCTGTGGTTCTACAATGTGGGTTTTCTTTTTCTTTTCCTGCATATGTGTGTTCACTTTAATTCCGCATATGGGTGTCATTCCTCTACTTCATGGGTCGCTTTTATCTCTCTGCACTTTGCAATAATGGGTTTCATTTGTTTCTACTCCCTCACACTGTAGAATTTAATTATTGAAAGACCAACCGACAAAAAATAAGAAAGAAAAGTAATTACATTACTCACATATTTACATTGGTAGAATAATTTTGAAGCTTAATTGAATAATTTTAGGTGGATTCAATTAACAGGAATCCCCAATGCTTCTTTCTCCATGTTTTCCAATTCAAATGCATTATGCTTCTTGCATTGAATTATTTTGAAAGGGCCTTCCCAGAGGCTGTCAAACTTCCCGTGTTGACTTGGCTTTGCAACCCTTTCATTGAATTTTAGCACTAGGTCCCCACATTTTAGACCTTGGCCCAAAGCTTTCTTGTCAAACCATCTTTTAACCACTTGTTGGTGGTTGAACATGGCTATCAGGGCCTTTTCCTTTTTTTCCTACACTTCCAACAACTCGGTCTGTCGTACCTCCATGGCGCCATTTTTCTCTACCTCAAGAGATTTGAGAAATTGCAATGACAAAATCTCTATGGAAATAGGCAATAGTGCTTCTATTCCATACACTAGCTCATACGATGAAGTATTGAGGACTTAGGAGTTATGTGGTCTACCAACAAAGTTGCCCGAAGGTTTTTATGCCATTCTCGCTGGTGTTCTGAACCAATTCTTTTGATGAGTCAGACTAAATTTTTGTTAGTCGACTCCACTAGGCCATTCCCTGATAGTAATTTGATGATGTCTTTAAGAATATTCCATGCACGAATGTGAATTAACATACCTTAGAGCCTAGGAAAGCCTTGGCATTGTTAGAGATGATTATTTTGGACGGGTCGAATCTCGTCACTAGTTCCTCAAGGAAGTCCACTATCTCTTCCATTGTCGTATTCTTTAGGGGCATCACCTTGGTCCACCTGGTAAAGTAGTCTGTGGCCATTATGATGCATTTTTTTTTGGCATTGGAGGCAATATTGATCATTCCGATGAAATCAAGGCCTCATTGTGCGAAAGGCTCATCAACCACTATCAAATTGAGAGGAATTGCAAAAAATTTCCTTCTCCCTGCGAAGAATTGGCATTCTTTGCAAGATTTTACTAGGGAGTATGAGTTGTTAAATAGCATAGGCTAGAAGTACCCGACACACATGATTTTGATGGCGGTGGTCTTTACGGAGAAATTCCCACCTGCGGGACTGCTGTGGAAAGTGTCAAGAATCCACTTCGCTTGCTTTGTGGTGACACACCACAATAGAACATCGTTGAAGTTCCTCTTGAAAAGGACCCCTTCGATGAGCGCATATCTGCTATTTTGCAGTCGATAGAACCTTCTCTTGTGAGAAGGATGAGCATATATTTTCCAGTATGCATGAATCTCACTCTATCCGCTAGCCAGCATCCTTCAGACTCAAACTCATTTGTTAGAACCAGCTCTGGTTTCTCTTCTTCGGCTATCATTTCCTCGTCATGTGCTAAATACTCACACAGTCCTCTTCGTTGGATGGTCTTTGTAGGCTTGACTTCAATGTCATATTCAAGGATCTTACTGATCCAATTAACCCTCTTTTTGGTTATTTCTCCTTCCATGATGTACTTGCACACATTGGAATGCATGACATAAAAAATCACCTTATTGCAAGATATTAGGTGTCGAAACTTGTTGAGCCCCTTGAAAATTGTGAACGCTTACCTCTCGACGAAGTTATAGTTCATCTCATATTCCTTCAAGGTCTGGGAGTGAAATGCTATCGGATGTTCTCCCTTTCCTTCATCGTCCTTTTGAGTTAAGACTGTAGCAATGCTTGACTTGCTACTAAATACGTACATTATGAAATCCTTTGATAGGTCCAGATTTACCAACACAGGGGCTAAAGAAATAGCATCCTTAACCTTTTTGAAGGCTTATCTAGCTTCTTTAATCCATTTGAATAATTGATCCTTTTATAGCATCAGTGTGATCGGTCTAATTATCCCTGCAAAATCCAAAATGAATTTTCTTACAAATTTACCTTCCCCAAGAAAGATTGGACTCCATTTTTGTTGACTGGTAGGGGAAGTTCTTTGATTGCTTTCACCCACTTGGGATCAATCACAATTCCTTCTTTGGACACTACATGTCCCAATAGCTTTCCTTGCGACGCTTCGAAGACACATTTTTTTGGGTTCAGGGATACCCTAAACTCCTAGCATTTGTTGAAAACCATTTCAAGGTGATTGAAGTGATCATCCTTATGTTTGGAGAAAATAGTCAGATCATCCAAATAGATTAGGATAATCTTATTGATCAATTCGCTAAAAGCGATATCCATGGCTCACTGGAAAGTGGCTCCTGCATTTGAAAGGCGGAAACGAATTTTAGCATATGCAAACGTTCCCCACTTGGTATTGAATGTTGTTTTGTATCAGTCCTCTTCTTTGGCCTAGATTTGATTGTAACCAGAGAATCCATCCAACAGAGAAAACATTTCTAAACTTACCACTATTTGTAACATTGACTCCATAGAAGACAGCGGATAATGGTCCTTTAGGGATGCTCTGTTCAGGTCCCAAAATTCAACACATAAGCGAAGATCTCCATTCTTCTTTCGGACTAGAACTAGGTTGGATACTAATGTGTTGCATGTTATCGAGAAGACGATCTGAGACTGAATTAGCTTTGTCAATTCTTGCACCATCATGGCTTCGATCTTCAGATTCACTTGCCTCTATTTTTGGCAGACTGGTTTTTCTCCTTTTGTCAGCTCGATTGTATGTTGGATGATGTTAGGATCATATCCCTTAAGGTCATCAGATGACCAAGCCAATACTCCTTTATACTTCTCACAAAATTTAATGAGCCTTTCTTTATCATGATGTGGAACATCTTTCTTGACTTTGAGCTTCCTTCCATCTCTTCCCTGAAGGTCCGCATAGTCGCTTTTGTCTGCTACAAACTTCCTTTGATCATTTCTTGTATCATCACAATCAAATAGGTTTTTGAGAGTGACCAGCCCCTTTGGAAGCTTATTAGAACTTAGCTGAATTGATTTTTATGTCGTAGGCTTCAACAATCTTCGGTTGGAGTTGGTAGGAGAATTATCTCGACTGTTGGATGAATGAGGTGATGTGTTCATCACTATCAAATACCTACCAGCTCTTATCATTATCTAGAATCACCAGTCAGAATATCACTCATAAAGAGTGTTTGTTATGCATTAGGTTGGACCCAGGTTCAAATTGAGATCTGATTACAGCCATGCGATCCGTATCAACATTTTGTTCTCTAGGCACTGTCTGAATGTTGAAGGCTTCAAAACCTTATGTCAGGTCCTAGACTCTATGTCTATAGGATCTCATGCAAAAATTATTAGTTGTGGAAATCCCTCAGACTTGGTTGACCACTAGTTCAGAATCTCCGAACACCATTAATTGCTTAATGCCCATCCGCTTGGCAAGGTTCAGACCTTGCACTAGGCCTTCATATTCAGCTTCATTTTTTGAACAAGTGAACTAGAAGTGGAAAGACCAAAGTGTCTTTTCATTGTATGGGGATGTTAAACATATCTTGGCCCCTACACCCACTTTGCATCTTGCTCCATCAAAGTGCAACATCCATAGCTCTGAAACTTGGTTACTTTCAGGTTCCTTCATGACCTTCAGAAGCACTTGATCTTCATCATAAATGACATAGGTGCCCAGCCCGGTAGCATGATAGTTTCCAAAAGGGTCAGCATCTATATATTCACTCAAGAGAAATTCCTCTTTATCAGTTTGATCTTTGGTCACCTTTTCATCTTCTAGCAACTCATTGCAATATGTCTCTTCTTTAGTGAAAGAGGTATGGGCAACTTCAAATTTGATCATAGCTTCATCAACCACATGTTCCGAATGCAGAGCTTTGGACACTATTTTCATTTTAGCTCTGTGCTTGGTCCTTAGGATCAAGTGCGACCAGTCCAAAGATAGATACCTTCCTATCTTTGAAGTGAATTCTCAGGATAGGTAGAGACCGAACATAGGGGGGACATCTATGCTCACAGTGTCTTGTGAAACTATGATGCTAGGGCAGGAGAACAGATTCAAGGGGAGGTCTTTGATGACACCTACGGTTTTGAATTTGTTCCCATCAAGTTGCATAAACCCCTTCTTTAAAGGCTCATAGCTAAGTCCTAGGGCTTCAGCTATCTACTTGGGCATGACTGTAGTGTTAGTGTCAGAGTTAATCATGGCATTGTGCAATAATTTCTCTCCCACATTGAGGGTTAGGAAGAAGGGTTTCAGTTTCATCTTACCTTTAACCTCGGTAGGGGCTTCCTCTATGCTATTCGTGAGAACTTTGGCAGGAGGCGATTGATCAATAACCTTTCCTTTGAGCAGTTGCTCGATTGGCTCAATGATCGGATCCTCCCAGAGAGCCTTTTGTAGCAATGTCTTCTATTATGGAATAGCTAAGATATTCCAAAGAGATATGTTAGCAGATGATTTTTTCAATAGTTCCACCACATTGAAGGGTGACGGATTTGGAAGCTTCTACTCCTTAGCTCTTGTTATAACAATTTCCCTTCATGACAAACATTTTTGTGCCACTGTAGGGGTACTAGTCATCGGGTCGAAACACTTTTGGGCTGCAGACTGACTAGTTGCAGAACTACTGATTCACCCGTGAATCTCCTCTTTGAGCGAGTGTTGTAATCAAATTGTACTTGTAGGGTTTTCGATGTGGATGCATCATTTGTGAACACTGCCTCTTCTTCTTCCATCCATGAGAAGAGTGTGTGATCGAGAGCAATATCTATTTCTTGCTCCAAAAACATCCCATGCATTTGTGCGGTAAGCACCACATTTTCCATTTGCGGAGAGGCATATATATAACCTCCATGGTTTGACGTCATGCCTTGACTGCGCTGCTCCGCTACCTTTTGTTGTAGATTGTCGCGCAGGAAGTTTCAAGGCATATGTGAGTCACCACAAGGGAAGCACTAGGGTTTGGTGTCATCAACTAACTTATTTTTCCCCACTGTCAGCTCTCTACTTGAGCTTGGGTTGGCGCTCTGCAACGAAGAAGGCACAGGTACTATTTGATTAGTTGTTGGCACCCGTGAATTGATGTGAGAAAATCTTTAGAAATGGTTTTGTTGGTAAGAAGACCTTCCGCCTTGATAATTTTGATAAGTTGGCTTCAGAGACATAGCCTAGTTTCGCTTGATGACAATTATTTCATTAGCCATGGTCTGCAACATTTCCTTGAACTCGTTCATCTCTTCCTTCAAAGAGCCAGATGTAGAAGCAACATTCTATGGAACACTCGGATATGTGTACATGGATTGGAGAGGTGCAAACACACTGGTATATGGCATTTCCTAGGCGAAAGCTAATAATTTGGGGAATATAGGCATGGTGGGCTAAGGCAGAAACTTCTCGGCATCTATCAGATTGTTCTCCACTTTGACTGTGATGCTATATGCGTCCAATAGCATGGTTCCACCAAGAGATTAGATCATCATCGAAATATCAAGATTGATAGATTTTAGGTAGAACATGAACACCAGCTCGACTGACGGGCGGATAGCAACCTAGATTCTTTTCCAAGTTATGTGGAACCGGACATTAAAATCAGTCATGGCTTCATATGGGGCCCGTTTAATGACCGATAGCTAATGATATTACGAAGACCTATCTCCATCATGTGAGAATCTTTCATAGAAAAGGTCTCTGAGCTAATCCTAGGTACTGATAGTATTATCCTGCAGTGTACGGTACCAATCCATTGCCTTACCTTTGAAAGAGGTCGCAAACAACCTTAGCGCTACATTTTGGTATGTAACTCCATGCACCAAACACATGTCTACAACATCTTGTAGATGTTCATATGGTGTTCTTGATCCATCTCCGGTAAACTTAGTTATAGATTTTAGAGTAGAGACTGGGATAGGGCCTAAATGGCAGGTGCAACTAGTGCTACAAGAGAACTTCTAATGTCCCATACCACATAATTTCTATTAGTAGTGGGAAACATGGCTAGCGGAAGGGGTGGAGGAAGCAAAATCTTCACTAATTGGGTCATGACTTGTACTGTTCCTAGTGGCAGTGCTAATAGCCCAGGGTTATTCATTGTTTGGGACCTAGTGACAGGCTGATGGCTCATACACCCTCTTTGAATTTAGATTCATTTAAGCAGTCCCACTGGGTGTGCCAAAAAAAGAAACTGTTGATGCCAAAAATTGGCAAGGTAACAACCTTTATGGGAAACTTAGTTAATGGGGGGACCAATTGTGCTAAACTAAGTGACCTCCGGGTTTTTAAAGAAGCTGGCTTCTTATATAATTGGGGTTTTGGAATGGAAAAATGAAGCAAATATATATATATAAAATATCTAACTAAGGCGATGTGCCAAGATTTAGATTTTAAGGAACGATAAACCTATCTTTAGGATGTGATTTAAGGGCTCATTCAACAATCTACTATGTTCTAGAATAACAAAAATAAAAGATAAAGATCTGAACAATTCATCTAATGACATAAAATAATTCTCACACACATTTACTAAAAAGAGGATTCAAAGACATAATCTAAACCAACAAATTTGTATTAAAATCAAAGAAGTTCTGCAAATGAACAATTCAAGACAGTAATGGCACAATTTAATGTTTTATATAATAGCTTAAGAAAAATAGAAAGGTCGAACAATGGCATAATCTGATAGTCTCATACAATAATCTAAAAGCAATAAAAAGGCCTGGTGTCTTTCCCTAATTTTTCTATATCTTCTGAACTCTTCTTCTGAAGGAAGAAGCAGTATATATAGCTAGCAATCCCACCACCTAGCGGGCCAGTAACATAAAATATTTTATATCTTGAGCAATGATGTCTACAACAATGATTCCACTTGGCCATTGTAACAGAAAAGATTTGGGCCATGGCATGTAGTCACTCCCCATCCAAATGCATCCCCTACTAATGATGGTAGGGGCCCCAAAAAACCCTGCGCAGACAAGTGTCACTTACCCATGAAGGCAGTCAAGACATACATCAGCTTGATGGGGCACGTAGCTCGCTCTCGCCTTCCTTTTGATGAAGTCCCCATGAAAGAGACATGTGGCAGTAGGTTGTAGCCCATTCTCCACTCCTACCTTTCTGCAATAAGGGCTTGTGCTGGGAAGACACATGGAGGAATTCCCTACTATCGGCGCTAACTATGGGGCCCTCTAGAAGTGTATGTAGATGCATGCTACGTGGCATGCAGATGGGGCCCAAATCAAACGTGAAGGGAAGCAGCTTTGAAGTGCCAATGGTGACGACACATGGGAGCATGGCGGGAACCAATAGAAGAGTGAAGGAAGAAATCATTGTGAAGAGCACCTAGCGGACACGTGGTGGCGACCAACTGTGTTTATCAAAAAGAGGCCCAATTGAGTTGCGAAGGGAAACATTTTGAACATATGAGGAGCAGGCCAGTACTTAGCAAAAACAAAACCACCCGAAGGGAGCTCTAGGAATTTTACATTCACAGTAACCATTTTCACTATTTTCATTGTTTTAAGAATTCCTATGGAATGAAAATATTATTACATGTATGGTTTGCATGTAGTGGTGATGGTTGCAATAACACATACCATCTAAAACTTAGCAAAGAAATAAAATATTTTATGTTATTTTCAATTAGGCATTGTTGACTATTGTTCTGTAGCATCAATTGCTATCAAGACTGCGAGCAACCACTATGGCAAGGTGTTTTGCACATAACACACATAGATATCCACACCCAAACTTTCCAATACATGTAAGCACACACACACACACACATATATAAGTGTAAATGTAGATATATATCTATGTTGGGTGCATCTAATTTCATATACACACATACATGCAGACACTTTTTCTGTGTATATATATATATCCAAGCAAGAGATATCTAGGTATGCATGGAAGGCATGGAGTGCATATATATACACTTACTAAACAAAATCTTGACAGATATATATGCATATGAAGTTAGTTATAAAGAACATACATATTTACCCATACATAAACATGTTAATGAAAGTGTATATATATATACTTGCATGTATTTATAAATATAGCAACACAGAGAAATAGATAAATATTTGCAATCAAGCACACATACATCAAAAGGTATAAAACAAACATATAGCTATTTCTAAGTGATATATATATATATATATATATATATATATATATACTTACATGTAGGAACAAGTTTAAATGTAGACACATATGTATGTTGTGTGTGGCTTACTTTAGATATAATTATATTTGCAGATTTTTTTTCTTCTATATGTGTATATCCAAGAAATAGATATCGAGATATGTGCACATATTTTTTTTGTATAGATGTATATGCACACTACAAATGGCTTAAATGATCAACGATACTTGTGAAGATAACTATACAACATTATGGTTTCCATGTAGTGGCAATGGTTGCAATAACATCTTCCATCTAAAACTTAGCAAAGCAATAGAACAATTTAAGATTATGTTCAATTAGGCATTGTTGATTGTTGTTCTATAGCATCAACTACTATTAGGACTATGAGAAACCACTATGGCAATGTTTTTTGCACATAACGCACATATGTCCACACTCAAACTTGTCAATACATGTAAGCACATATATATAAGTTTAAATGTAGATATATATCTATGTTGGGTGCATCTAATTTCATATACACACATATGTGCAGACACTTTTTCTATGTATATATATATATGAAAGCAAGAGATATTTAAGTATGCATGGAAGGCATGGAGTACATATATATACACTTACTAAACAAAATATTGACAGATATATATGCATATGAAGTTAGATGCAGAGAACATACATATTTACTAATACATAAATTGTTAATAAATGCAAGTACATATATATATACTTGCATGTATTTATAAATATACTGGCACAGAGAAATAGATACATATCTACATACAAGCGCACATACATTAAAAGGTATAAATCAGAGATATAGTTATTTCTATGTGATATATATATACATACATACATACATACATACATACATGTAGGAACAAGTTTAAATGTAGAAATATATGTATGTTGTGTGCGGCTTAATTTAGATATACATATATTTGCAGATTTTTTTTCCATGTATGTGTATATCCAAGCAATAGATATCTAGGTATGTGCACATATATTTTTCTTGTATAGATGTACATGCATGCTACAGATGGCTTAAATGATCAATGGTACTTGTCAAGATAGCTATACAATATACAGATTATTAATGCTCATAATGATACAAGAAACAATACGTTTTGTTAGGTTGGATTTTAATAACCCAGACTCAATCAAAAACAAAAAAGTATTGTGCAATTGGTAGAGGACAGCCATAATTGAACATTATATAGGAAATATGGTAACAAGAATGAACTTATGTAACTCTAATAAAATTAAAGATAACCATATGTGAGATGGCTTTATGAATGGAGAGCCAGGACCAATATATTCAACATTCAACCACAATCAGAAGATGAAAAGAACACACATGAGATTGAAATAAGTATGGGTTGAAGGGAACAAATATTATATCTGAGAAACATATGATATCCAAATGTAGTATGAATTTATGAATGGAAATGAAAAAGTAGTATACAGAACATTTAAGTAGCATCAGAAGATTATAAAGCACATATATGAGATGAGCAACAACATTCAAAAGAATACAGGAAAATTGGTGTAAATACTCATATATGTGACAAAGATAACAGATGTATATGCATGCTACAGATTCATTAAATGATCAACGGTACTTGTGAAGATAACTATACAATATATAGATTATCAATGTTCATAATGATACAACAAACAATATTACACACATTTGTATCAGAATGTTGTATGCACTCACAAAATTCAATTGCATGCATATATGTTTATGTATATGCATATGTAGATGTATATATGCATACAACCATGTCCACAAGTATACATAAGAATAGTTGTAAATACTAATAAATGTGTTGAATAGAGCGACATAAGTTTATAACCAAACAACATAAAATAAAATGAGGAACACACACTAAAAGGGGAACAAAACTATAAGTGACATAAACAATACAAAACAAAAGAAGTGTAAATTTTTTTGTTAAACATTATAAATTATAGTGTGTTGTCTCAATATATAACTAGTTCTACAAGCAGCAAATCAATGGGAAAAGAAAGCAAAGGTGTTCTGATGTGATGGGATTCCAAAAAAGGGAAAAGAAAATAGATGTCCAACCAACCCAAATTGCAAAAGGTTCAACTATTGATTATCTTTTTAGAGAATTGCACGGCAGAGGATATTACAGACAAATCTAAGAGAAACAACTTGCACTCAGCTTCAAAGTTAATTCTTGCAACTTTGACTATTGTTGTTTTAAACCTTGTTTATGAATTATAGGTCTGTGTTTTAATAAGAACAATGAAAACAAAAGAAGTGTAGATGGCACCATTGATGATAGACTGAAGATTCATTGCAGTAAAAGACTCATATTGCAACATATAAAGCTCTTTTGTTGACATCTGCAATAAGCTTGTTGCAGCCTCATCAAAAGCAATAGCCCAAATCTCACCTGTGTGGTCTTCCATCTTTAGTTGCAACCAATATCAAAAGTCACAATCAGGCATGGTTGTTTGGAATTTAGGGTAGTACCACATATTATTGGTAGACTCTTCACACTTTTTCTTGCATTCTCTTCCATTGGCCTGCAAGGGACATGCAGCATAGCAAAATGCATCAATTTTAATATATTTCACTATTGCCTTGACAATATCCTGCAAAGTTTCTAGAAAGGAAAGACAATGGTCCAAGATATATCCAATAATGACTCTGTCATTGGCCAAAGCAACCTTTTGAGGCAATAGTCATGAGGGTTCAATGGCAAGCAGCTCAACATGTCCTTGTTGCATCAAGGCTTGTGCTTCCGCGATGTCAGGATTTATGTATATAGCAGTCCCTACAAATGTATTTACAACAAATCCATTGAAATATCCAACACGACCATTTCTTATAGCAAGTATGAGAACAAAACTAGGAGTGCACAACCTTTCCAACTCATCACCTTTTGCTTCCCAATTTGGACCCCACAAATTAACGTCAATGTAAGAGGATGACAAATCATTAAGTTTCACAATTCTTCAAATCATTTCAGTTTGATCCTTTCTTTGAATAGTTGATACCTTTCCTACATGCACCATAGCCCCAATAATATCAATCAAAGTGTTATTGTTGTAGTTTGCAATTTCATTTATTGGGTTGAATTTAAATGCTTTGTCTGGAACAAAGGTCTCATCATCACAACACTTCAATATCGAGTTTTGATCTAAAATATTTTCCATGTGGCTGTGCAACTTATTAAATTTCTTATCCACCTATTTGACTGAGCCTTTTGACACAAAATAAGTTTGTCCCACCTAAACCCTATCATAATGCAATTCTATTGTCATTAAAGCAAGTGAGTCGTATTTTTGTTCCCTCACTGTCAATAATGTCAAAGTTGAATACTTGGCCCTCACGTCCTTGTTTATTGTAATGGTACATATCCCTTTTAATTGTCACCTGACCTTTTATTTTCCATCTGGTTTGGTAAATATTCAATCCTTTAATAGGAATGATATTTGCAGGAGCACTATGTTCTGTTGGTGATGTATGAATCCCAAATTTTGAGGCTTATTTGGATGGGGAAGGTGACTCTAATGCCATCATTT
This sequence comes from Sequoia sempervirens, assembly GCA_007258455.2. NCBI lineage: Eukaryota > Viridiplantae > Streptophyta > Pinopsida > Cupressales > Cupressaceae > Sequoia > Sequoia sempervirens. The sequence goes on along the minus strand of VDFB02281492.1, from coordinate 940,793,523 downwards.
GTTCTTCCTGATCTTTAAACATATATCTAGGTGTTCCAATTAACCGACAATCTAACATTTTGACATCTAAGGAAAATATAAAAATCACCCTAGAACTAGACCAAGATCAAATATTAAAAAAGGTGGGACCCACAAATGGGAAAGCATACAACAACAAGTTCAAGTAGTGCAAAATAATAGCCAACCTTGATTCTCGCAAGTTCCTACACACATAGTTTTTCAAGCACAAGATGGAACCTATTTTCAATGTCCCTACAAACAAAAGATCATTGTATCTTGTAGGACAAGTGCCTATCTACATGTGAGTTACATTAGAGAGGACAATTTTGTAATAGTCGACCAGGCTTTGAACACTACCTATTTTCTGAAAAGACATTAGCTAAAGAACTGGGGATGGAATGACATCTCCAACATTAATAGATCAGATTACATGCCCTGACAAGGCTGGCCTCACATTTGAATCCTACAAGGTAGTTTTGCTCAACTAAACCAAAGCAATGAGATGTTCAAGATTGTGACAACACTCTAGAAGCAAAAGGGGGGAAAGAGGCATCACAAAATGAATCAATTATTGGGATCTGACATTCAAATATATAGATAATTATACATGGTTACAAGATCACAACAATTTCAAAATTGCATATAATAGATGAATATGAAAGGAGGGAAAGGTCGAGCAAGAATCAAACAAATTTATATTTTTCATTGAATACAAATAAGGAAGAACATAGCAATGTTGACACATCTCAAAACTGCAACCCTTTTTTTTCTAACACATAGGCCACTCCCAAATTATCAACAAAGCAAAAGGAAAAGGAAAAGGAAAAATATAGAGGTCAAATATAATTTGGCTAGATCATATATTACAAGGAATGTTAATTCAAATGAAGCATATTGAAAATTCTCTAGATGCACATGGAAAAGAGTTGATACAATTCTCAGTAGCAAAAAGGAAACAAGAAACATACTTACGAGATTGGTGTCTAAGGGTTGTTTAGCAGCCTAGGGAGAACCATAGTCCACTGACATTGTTAGGGCTGCTCTTTTAAAATTTGAGTGTTGCAATGTCAGTGGCTAACTGCGAGCTCTATGCCATAACATGAGGACCCAATGTTCAATTAAAGCAATGAAGGCTAAAAAAGGAATCAATGTTTCATGTAATACTTAATATACAACTCATCATTCCAAGAATTCCCTATTGAGGTTCAAACAAATTACAACTATTTTTCAAAAGAATAAATGTAGGGAGGAGTATGTATGAATGTTGTTTTCATCTAATATGGCATACATACATATCTGGACATAGGGAAAATAAAATGAAACAAAAAAAAACAAGGCATGCTATCCACCCAACCATATTGGGCCATGAAGCCGCATAGGCTCTCACCAAACCATGGCAGGATCAAGAGAACACCCTCTTTTTTTGTCTTTCATTTTATTTTCCCTACATGCAGATATCTATGTATGTACCACAAAACAAAAGAATTCACAGTAGCAAACCCATACAAAAAAAAAACAATATGTGTTGCATGTTGAATATGAATATTTTTTGTCAGAGAGGGAAAAAACCACAAAACAGAAGAATTCACAGTAACAAACACATGCAAAAAAAACAAAATGGGTTGCATGTTGGATATGAATATTGTCTGTATATATGAATGTTTTCTACATCTAATTTCACATACATAGATATATGTTGTCTTTCATTTTATTTTCCCTGTGTGTAGATATCTATGTATGTACCACAAAACAAAATAATTCACAGTAGCAAACCCGTGCAAAAAAAAAAAAAAATGTGTTGCATGTTGGATATGAATATTGTTTGTCAGAGAGGAAAAAAACCACAAAACAAAATAATGCATAGTAACAAATGCATGCAAAAAAAAAACAAAATGGGTTGCATGTTGGATATGAATATTGTCTATATATATGAATGTTTTTTGCATCTAATTTCACATACATAGATATATGCACGTAGGGAAAATAAAATGAAAGAAAAAAAAAAGAGGGCTTTCTCTTGATCCTACATGGGAACACTTTGGCTACGAATTTCGTCATCCTTCCCAGTTTTTAAAACTTCTGGGTTGCAACCCTAACCAGGGAAAAGGTGGTGAATTCAAATGAAAAAATAAATTCCTTTGGCGTGTCGATAGAGAAGGCCATTGAAATTGAACGTCGGTTGGTAGGGCTTGGCACGTCAACATTAATTGATGTATGGTTTCCATATAGTGGTGATGGTTGTAATAACACTTGCAATTTAAAACTTGAGGAAACATAGCGAAGCAATAAATAATTTGTGCAATTTTCGATAAGGCATTGTTGGGTGTCGTTTTGTGGCTTTACCTGCTATGAGAGCTCTGAGCCACCACTGTGATGAGGGTTTTCGTTGGCTAGCTCCTGCGAAGGTGCAAGTTTGATGAGCAGCGGAGGTTTTGTGAAGGTGCGAGGTTTTTCTTTTTTTTGCATGGGTTTGATACTGTGAATTCTTCTGTTTTGTGGTTTTTTTCATCTCTAATAGTTTTATTTGCTCTTTGTTGTGGTTCAAGAAAGAAGGAAGCTAAAAGAAAGCAAGTAGGAAGAGGCGCATTTGGAAAACCCCTTTAAAGCAAGTGAGAAGAGGTGCATTTGGGAAAAACCCTTTGTAGAGGATTTCAAAAACAATTGGTTTTTTTCCTCTCTGGCATTTTTTTTTGCATTGGACAAATAAGGAAGCTAAACGAAAGCAAGTAGGAAGAGGCACATTTGGAACACCCTTTGTAGAGGATTTCGATGGAGATAAAGTGTCTTTTGTTGTCTTTCATTTTATTTTCCCTACGTGTAGATATCTATGTATGTGAAATTAGATGAATAAAACATTCATATATATAGACAATATTCATATCCAACATGCAACTCCTAGTCGGTAAAGTTAATATGGTTGGGTGGAGAGCAAGCCTTGTTTTATTGTCTTTCATTTTATTTTCCCTATGTGCAGATATTTATGTATGTGAAATTAGATGCAAACAAAATTCATATGAAGCTCCCAATCAAAAAAAAAATTATTCAATGTGTGGCAAGGTGACAAGACAAAAAAAGAGGTGACGAAGCCAAAAAATTTAAAGTGTTTGACACGATAATAGAGAAAGCATGGGATATTAAACATTAGTTGGAAGGGCTTGGCACAACAACATTATTCCATGCATGGTTTCTATGTAGTGATAGGGGATGTTGTTTGAGCCTCAAAAAGGAATTCTTAGAATGATATATTGTATATTAAGTGTAATAGGAAACATCGATCTCACCATAAGTAGGTAGAACATGGAAGAGGGAGAACATGAAAGACTGTAGCAGTTGAAGCTAGAAAACAACAACCAACTATGCCTCACTGAAAACAACATAAATTTTTTTATTGGGTCACAACCACCACTAGTACAAGAAAACCATAAATGTAGTAATATTACTGAAGCTAGAAAACAACATTCGAGAATGGCTTATGAAAGATAACATAAATTGTAACTGTTTCATTACTTTGCAACCATTGCCAACACACGGAAACCATAAATGAACTATAGGGAAACCATACATGAAATAATATTGACATGCTGTAGGAATTCTCAAAACAACAAGTAAAGCTAAACAGGGGAACCCTAGTCACAGGGGTGGCTCACAGTGCTAATAGCAGTTGAAGTTGCACAAAAATAGTCAACAATGCCTTATTATAAATAACATAAACTGTTTAATTCCTTTACAACCATCACCACTATATGGAAACCAAAAATGAAATAGTATTGCTAAAGCCACAGAACAACAATCAACAATGGATTATGGAAAATAGCAGAAACTGTTTCTGCAAGCCACACAAAAACTGTCAACAATGCCTTATCGAGAATAACGTAAACTATTTTATTGTTTTGCAACCATCACCACTACATAGAAACCATAAATGAAATAATTTATTTGAGGCCACATAACAACAATCAACAATTCCTTATGGAAAATAGCATAAACTATTTTATTGCCTTGCAACCATCACCACCACATGGAAACCATAAATGAAACAATATTGGTTTCAATAGTGACCTAGACGACAAAAGAGTTCACAACAACAAACCCATGCAAAAAAAAAACTCCGCACTTGGACAAATACTTTTTTCAAGAGTGCCTTATCAAAAATGAAATAATATAGCTAAAGCTAGAGAACAACAATCAACAATGCCTTATGGAAAATAACATAACCTATATAGCACAAACTATTTTATTGCGTTGCCACCATTGACACAACATGAAAACCATAAATGAAACAATATTGGTTTCAACAATGACTTAGACAAAAAAAGACCACAAAAATAGAAGAATTCACAGTAACAAACCCATGCAAAAAAAAAAGAAAACCAAAATAGCCCTGCACCTGGACAATTTTTTTTCCCAACAGTGCCTTATTGAAAACAACATAAGTTGTTTTATTTCCAAAACAACATTCGAGAATGGCTTATGGAAGATAACATAAATTGTAACTGTTTCATTGCTTTGCAACCATCACCAACACATGGAAACCATAAATGAACTATAGGGAAACCATACATGAAATAATATTGCGATGTAGGAATTCTCAAAACAACAATGCCTTATGGAAACCATAAATGAAATAATTTATTCCAGGCCACAGAACAACAACCAACAATGCCTTATGGAAAATAGCATAAACTGTTTTATTGCCTTGCAACCATTGCCACCACACGAAAACCATAAATGAAACAATATTGGTTTCAACAATGACCTAGATGACAAAAAAGTTCACAACAACAAACCCATACAAAAAAAAACAAAATAACTTTGCACCTGGACAAATTATTTTTCAAGAGCGCCTTATCAAAAATGAAATAATATAGCTAAAGCTAGAGAAAAATAATCAACAATGCCTTATGGAAAATAACATAACCTATATAACACAAACTATTTTATTTTATTGCAACCATTGGCACAACACAAAAACCATAAATGAAACAATATTGGTTTCAACAGTGACCTAGATGAAAAATCCCACAAAAATGAAAGAATTCACAGTAAAAAACCCATGCAAAAAATAAAGAAAATAATCCCACACTTGGACAAATTTTTTTCCCAATAGTGCCTTATCAAAAACAACATAAACTGTTTAATTGCCAAAACAACATTTGAAAATGGCTTATGGAAGATAACATAAATTATAACTGTTTCATTGCTTTGCAACCATCGCCAACACATGGAAACCATAAATGAACTATAGGGAAACCGTACATGAAATAATATTGTCATGTCATAGGAATTCTCAAAAAAAGTACTATTTTTGAAATCCTCTACAAAGGGTTTGTTCCAAACGTACCTCTTCCCACTTTCTTTAAAGGGGTTTTCCAAATGCACCTCTTCCCGCTTGCTTTCTTTTAGCTTCCTTCTTTCTTGAACCATTCCAAACAGTGCCTTAACAGTCAACAATGCCTTATTAGAAATAACATAAACTATTTAATTCCTTTGCAACCATTCCCAATAGTTCCTTATTGAAAATAACATAAACTGTTTTATCGCCTTGCAACCATCGCCACTATATGGAGACCATAAATGCAATATAGCTAAAGCCAAAGAACAACAATCAAAAATGCCTTATGGAAAATATCATAAACTATATAACCTAAAAAAAATTATTGCCAGCCATGCCCAACAGTGCCTTAACAGTCAACAATGCCTTATTAGAAATAACATAAACTATTTAATTCCTTTGCAACCATTCCCAATAGTTCCTTATTGAAAATAACATAAACTATTTTATCGCCTTGCAACCATCCCACTATATGGAGACCATAAATGAAACAATATAGCTAACCAAAGAACAACAATCAACAATGCCTTATGGAAAATATCATAAACTATATAACCTAGACTTTTTTATTGCCTTGCAGCCATTTCCGCTACATGGAAACCATTAATGAAACAATATTTGTAAAGCTACAAAACAAAAATCAACAATGTCATATGGAAAATAACATAAACTATTTTTGAAATACTATTTTTGAAATCCTCTACAAAGGGTTTTCCAAATGTATCTCTTCCTGCTTGCTTCAAATGGGTTTTTCAAATGAACCTCTTCTCTCTTGCTTTCTTTTAGCTTCCTTCTTCCTCGAACCACTGCAAAAAGCAAAGAAAACTATTAGAGACAAAAAAAACCACAAAACAGAAGAATCACGGCTCATAGTGCCGATAGCAACTGGACTTACATAAACAACATAAATTGTTTTATTTCCTTGCAAACATCGCCACTATATGGAGACCATAAATGAAACAATATAGCTATTCATAGTGGTTTCTCAAAGCTCTCATATCAAGTAAAGCCACAAAATGACACCCAACAATGCCTTATCGAAAATTGTGCAAACTATTTTATTGCTTTGTAATGTTTTCTCAAATTTTAAATGGTAGGTGTTATTACAACCATCGCCAAACCATCGCCACTATATAGAAATCATACATCAATTAATGTTGAAGTGCCAAGCCCTACCAGATGACATTCAATTTCGATGGCCTTCTTTATCGACGTGCCAAATACATTTATTTTTTCATTTAATTTCATTTATTTTTTCATTTAAACTTGCCACCTTTTTTCCGTTTGACCGAGAGCCGCACACTAGAAGTTTTAAAAATAGGGAAGGTTGACAAAATTCATGGCCAAAGTGTTCCCACAATAAGCGTATCACCTTAAAAATATATTAAAAATTGAGAAAAAATAAATCCATATACTAAAGATTTAACTTATAAATGCACATGACAACATGTTAAGATGGCAAGCAAGGAAGGTCAAAAATTTGCAAGAGGACTAGCTGGAGAGGCAAAATTGTTTGACATGGGTGCGCGTGACAACTTGCAAGGTAGATGGAAAGGGATGCTCAAGGGTAATAAGGAGGCATGGGATAAGGCAACATAGCTGGCAGTTTCTCCAAAGTAATTGCAAGAAAGGGCGAACAATGAGGGTTGGCACCAAAATTTAAATAATCACATAAGGGAGAATCAAAGTGCTCAAGGTTGGAATGGGTGGAATTGGAATAGAAGGAGAAACAAAAGGACTACCCTCCATTTGAGGGGCTGATATGGTCCCCCAAAAAGAATGGGAACAGTTGGGGATTTTTCTATTTGCAGCCCCAAGGCTGATCATTGGGCTACACCGGGAGCATCAAGGAGGAGAAATGGTGTTGGACGCTCCAACCAAGGGCATAGAGAAACATTGGTGATTGTATCAAACCTTCTATAGCCATCTATCTAATTTCTAGAGCAACAAGGATTGATTGTTCATTAGTATGGGAAAATCCTAAATTGGGATAGTCTAATTCGCTAGTGGCAAGGTCATTGGGGTGTGAAAATGAAAGTTAAGGTTCTGGAAAAAGGATTCTTTGTAGTCATTTTCCCATCAGTCGACATTAGGGATCAGATCTTGAATGGGACATGGCTATGGTTTTGTATTTTACATTTGTAAATGTGAGGTAGGATTTGATATTATTAAACACCAATTGGAATGGATCCAGGATTGGTACATGCTACCAAACCTTTCCCTAGAATTTTGGAAGATAGAAAATTTGGAAAACATCATAAATCATTTAGGGAAACTCGTTTGTGCAAAGGAAAGAGTCAATCAGGATGGTGTAAGCACCTATGTGCAAATCTATATTGAATGCAAGCCCCACAACTCTTTCTAGAGAGAGATTGAGCTATTCATAGATTGGGGCAATCTACTTCAACCCTTGATCCCAAACTTGCATACAAAAAATGTATTTTTTGTAACCATTGGTTGGCAGTCACCGGATATAGGAGGTTGTTTCCCTCCTCCTAATCAATCCTCTAATAACCAGGCTCAGGGCAACATGGAAAATGTTGGTATGGATCTTGGGGTTGCCACTCAGTGTGCTTCTCTATCGTCATCCATGGAGAACAAGGATATGAATGTTAATCTTGCCGAGAGGAAGGATCATGAGGAGGAAATTGGGTTGGTGGATGGTGGGATGGACCCATTGATTGAACAAGGAAACAACTTGGCTCGCCAGATTTTGAATTCAAAAATTATAGAGGTGTTGGAGGTGATGGAGCCCAACATCAAGGAAGACGATCTTGGCTCACTTACGAAGGTTTTCTATGAGCTCGCTAAGTTAGATAAAGCCACCAAAGCTAGGTCAATCTCTCTAGGCAATGTGGAGTTGGAAGAGGATTGGGTGGATGGTACCCATCTAGATGATCCGTAACAAGTAGAGATTATTTTCCCAGGTTCCCATTCCACCCACGAATTGGTTATTCCTACCAAAGTTATGGGGGAATTAGGTATCTAAAAAAAAAAATCATGCAAAGTATCCCCAGATTATGGTGAAAACAAATGGCGCAACATGATTCCCAACCAAGAGAAATTGAAATGGGATGGGGAAGCATGCAACTAGCTAAATATCAACACAATGCTCAAAGTAGGGAAGGGTGAGCCCCTTCCTAAAAAACCATGAAGATCATTACTTGGAATGTTAGGGGCTTGAATGCCCCTAACAAGCAATTTTCTTAATCAAGCATCAAATTGAGGGTTTTCAGGCAGACATATGCATGTTCCAGTAAACCAAACTTAGTGAGCCAGAGAAAGTATGTTTCTGCAAGAAGTTGAGAGGTTGGAGTGGCATTGGGGTGAATGTGGAAGGTTCTTTCAATGGGATACTTACTATGTGGTGATTGCAAAGCATGTGCTTAGAGGAATTAGTCTCAACCAAACAATGGATGACATGTAAGGTAGAAAGTTTGGCATCAAATTTGAGTTTCATTTTGATTAATGTATATGGGTTTGTCACCTGTATCCAAAAAAGGGAATTGTGGAGAGATCTAAGTGGTTTTTGCAATGATCCTACCTTGGAATTCATCATCCTGGGTGGTGACTTCAATACCATTCTAATATCTTCTGATAAGAAAGGTGGCATTTGGAGAAGGTTGCAATTGCAAATCGACTTCGAAGGATTTGTTGAGACCAACACTCTGCTTGAAATCAGCACAAGCAATGGAAAATATAATTGGACCAATAGAAGGGTTGGGTTCTCCAATATTGCAGAAAGATTGAACAATGTTTTGTTTAAAAGGGATCTATGCAAATTCCCTTTCAATCTAGAGGGAAAAATTCTTCCAGGCGCCGGTTCAGATCACTTTTCGGTCCTGCTGGACATTATTGGGGAGAGATCTCCTATTCGTTTTCCTTTCAAGTTCGAGAACCTATGGTTTCTTGATCCCCACTTCTTTGATCTAATTCAACAATGGTGATCAAGTTACAACCCAGGTGGCTCGAATATGTATATCTTTGTGGAAAAATTGAAATTCATCGAGCAACATTTGAAAATTTGGAGTAAAGAGTGTTTCAAAAATATCTTTGAGGAAAAGTGGGAAACTAAAGAAGCTCTACATTCTTTGAATGAAGAATTCATTAGGAAAGGGATGAATATTAATAGGTTCCATTAGGAAAAAGAGCCAATGAATAAATTAAAGGATTTTTTAGCTAAGGAAGAAACTTTCTGGTGCCAAAAATCTTGGGAAGTTTGGTTACGGGATGGCGACAAGAATACAAAATTCTTTCACAACTCCACAAAGACTAGGCGAGAAGTAAACAAGATTTCCTACATCAAAGGTGTCAATGTTAGAATGTTGGGTAAGATTGGAGATATTAAGGTAGCCATAGTGGACTTCTTTTGGTATCTTCTTAATGAACCGAAAGGGTCTCGTTTGCAGGATCAATGGGCTCTTATAAGTGGGATTTCAGACCTTATATCGGGTGAACAAAACGCGATGCTACATAGCAAGTTTTTAGAAAAAGAAATTAAGGAAGCCCTTTTTCAATTGCACCCGAACAAGGCCCCAGGCCTTGATGGGTTTCCTGTTGGTTTTTTACAAGAAGTGTTGGGACATTCTTGGTGTTGATCTGACTGAAGCAATTGAAGATTCAAGGTGTTTAGGGAAAGTTCTAAAAGAGATAAACAACACCTTCATAGCATTGATCTTGAGAAAAGAAAAACTAGATTTTCTTGATGATTTATGGCCCATCTCCCTCTACAACATAGTATACAAAGTCCTTGCCAAAGCGACTGCCAATCGGGTAAAAAGTATCTTGCCACAAATAATCTTAGAAGAACAAATAGGTTTCATGTTGGGAAGATCAATTTTCAATGGGGTTTAATCGCTTAGGAAGTGATACATTCAATCCAGAAGATGAGAAGGAAGGAAATGCTGGTCAAGTTGGACATCAAGAATGCCTATGACAAAGTGAATTGGGGCTTCCTCTTCAAGGTCTTAGAATCCTTTGGGTTTGACAAGTAGTGGTTGAATTGGATTTTTGAATGGATTGCTTGCCCGAGATTCTCTATACTTCTCAACGATTCCCTGGAATGTTTTTTCAGTGTCTCGAGGGGGCTCAGGCAGGGGGACCCCCTCTCACCCTTTCTCTTCATCATTATGGAATAGGCTCTCGGTCATGAAGGAAATATTGGAGGGCCATCTAGAAGGGGTAAAAATTACTCATGGAGTTCCCAAAGTTACCCACCAACAATTTTCTGACAATAATATGTTGTTTGGCATCTCCACTAGAAAAACTTGTTCAACCAAGCAAGCTTTGGGACCCAGTGATCAAATAAATTATGGATCAATACTCTCAGGCATCTAGATAGGAGGTAAGCCAGGCCAAATCTGAGATCTTTTTTTTCAACATTGACATTAGCAAAGAAATCCAGATCCTTCATATCTTTGGTTTTCATAAAGGTCAGCTCCCATGTAAATACCTGGGCCTTCCACTGGAAAAATTTGTTCAACTAGGCAAGCTCTAGGACCTAGTGATCGATAAGGTCAAAGCCAAACTTGCATCAAGGAAAAACAAGTGGCTATCATGGGCAGGCCGCTTAACAATGTTGAAATTGATGATCGTAGCTATTCCCATATACATGCTTTCATGTCTACCTCTATCAAGTGGGGTGAACAGAGATATCAACCAAAAGATGAATTTCTTCTATAAAAGGAAATTTTGACCAACATAAGTTTTCGCTGATAAAGTGGAAAAAGGTTTGCAAGAGGAAGGAAGCAGACGAGACAGGTCTGAAGAATATGGTAATGCAAAATCAGGCCCTAGGTGCAAAGTTAGTATGGTTAAGATTGTGAAAGTGAAATATCTAGATGAATAAGAGTATAGAATTTTCACTGTAAGCCCTCTTCCGAAAGGGTCGAGAATATGGAATTTTTTAAGCAGTTGTAGGCACCTAGTTTTGGATCATCTGACATGGGAGATAAAGGAGGGATGTGACACTCTCTTCTAGGAAGATTCTTGGGAAGGGTTTAGCAAATTGGAAGCCAACACAGAATTAACACAAGTCAGGATGGCTACTAAGCGAGCATGGGGAAGAAAGGTGGGTGACTATTTGGTGGTCTACTGGGTCGATGGCTACAATAGAAACAACTAGAAAAGTCCAAAATATTTGGGTCTGGATCCTAGGTTAGTTTCAATCTTTGATGAAGTGATGGTTGGTTAGGCTATAAGCCCAAGACAAGGAAGAGATGTATTAAGGTGGAATGCATCCCTGAACGAAATCTATAATGCTAAGGATGGATACAGAGTTCTGGTCGAGTCAAACACGTTTGTTCCTAGACTTCCAACCAATCTTTACTAGAGCTCAGATTGTCTACCAAAAGCAGGAATTTTTACTTGGGCAACAACACAAAGTAGTGTGTTAATGGAAAAAATGTTTTCTCACCTGGGCTTTTAGGGCCCATCGAGATGCGTTCATTGCAAAAAGATGGAAGAGTCAAGCAATCACTTGTTTGTAAATTTCCCCTTTACCCAACATTGTTGGACCTGGATGCGTGTGAAGCTTCAATGGCAATCAGTGCTACCAAACAATCTTTTGGGATTACTACTGGGGTGGCTGCAACCTCACAAAAGCACACTTTTTGGTAGTCTATGGACCATGTATCCATCATTGGTAATCTCAGAATTGTGGAAGGAGATAAATAGATGTATCTTTCAGGATAAGGAAATTCCCATAGAATCTCTTCTAAACAAAATAGAAGCAAGTATTATGGAAACAGTTAATGCGTGGTTGGAAAAACGTTAGGGTGGAAAAGTGGCCTACACCTCGCGAGATGCCTTGATGTAGAAAAACTAGCATGGCCTCAAAATTTCACCTCAAATAGGGGTTGGGGGGTTAACAACATAGCTTGAAAGGAAGAATGTTGTTTGGAAACCCTCAAAGGTTGGCTGGATGAAGCTAAACTTTGATGAGGCCTCCCGGGGCAATCCAAGAGCCTCAAGAGTTGGGTGCATTATTAGATATTAGCAATCCATATGTGTTGGGAGGCAATAAATTCCCCTCCTGATCAGATCCAACTATTGCAGAAATGCACACATTGATATTGGGCCTATGCCTATGTCGTGAGCTAAAGGTGAAGAATCTGGTAATTGAGGGGGACTCTACACTTGTGGTCAATGCACTAAGAACTAAGTAGTTGTATCACTGGAAACTGAATGCCAGTTTAGAAGTAGCATTGGAACTCTTGGATAGATTTGACTTGGAGATCATCAATCACACCTTGAGGGAAAGAAATAAAGAAGCATATTTTCTTTCAAACCAAGGGTCGATGGTATACTCCTAAGAGAACTTCACCCTAGGCTTAGTAGTGGCACACTCAAGACATGTGGGAAGATGGGTGGGTGACTTGCCACATTGAAGGTGGCAAGTCTATCTTGAGGGGTGTGACAGAGGTGGCGGTGTGTTGGGCAGGTGATTTGGTGGCCACGTCAATGCAAAGGGGAAGCCTTCTCGCATTACGTTGGACTGTATCGCTTTAAACAAGGAGTAATTATGAAATTGACTGTGCTAGTACTCAAGATGGTTTGTGTGGGATTCAATGGTCTTTTCATGATTGTCTCACATCATTTCTCCATAAACTCATTCGTCCAAATGGTGATAGGATCGGATGCTCTGGTAGATTTTAGTTTATGATGTACAGCATAATAATGCAGGTGGCACATTTCCTTTCTATTTGAGAAGTTGGAGAGGCCAAAGAAACTCATTCATTTTTTTATTTCTCTCATTTGTGTAATGATTTGTGGTGAAGGAAACGATAGTGGATCATTCCAAATTCATTGTGGAAATGTTAGTGGATATGTTGGTGTGTTTCGGGACAGACACTCCAATTTCACTTGACAGTAAGGATTGGAAAAATGCCTTCTATGTGGTCACAAACCAGCGCCTCAAGTGCATCCTACTAAATATCAACCCTCTTACCATGGTGGCTATGAAGATTTCCTTAGAAAAGGGCATTTGGAATATAAAGAGAATTTCTAGACAAACACGCAAATTGTCTCGATGTTTTGGCGTCAGTTCTAGACAACCATACACACAAGATGGAGGCACAGGCATTGGTCTGCAAGCTCTTCAAGAAAAAATTGCTAGGAGGTTTGGAGGAGACCCTTAAAGAGCAGTGTTACCTGGAAAAGGCATCCTATTACCACAAGATTTGGATCTGTTAAAATTCCAAGGTGAGGTTATTAAGATTTACCCATTCCTTCTAGATTTAAAGGGGATGAAACTAGTGAAGCATAGGATGATAGTTGTGGTCGCAATAACTTTTCTGAAGAAGGTGTTTTAGATGGAGGCGGTTAGCGACTTCAAATGGGTCAAAGAATTTGATGCATTTGCAAAATCCAATGGATTTTTTTGAGTGTTGGGTTCCTTCTGTTTCCTCTTGTCAAGGTGTTGGGTTTGGATTTGTTAAAATGCACTATGTCAAAGTCTCTGTAATTTTTTGATGTGGTTTTGTGGGCTCAACATAATGTCAATTTTTGGGAAATTGATAGTTATCTATGACAATAATGGCAAAAAGCTAGGGTTTTGTCTTAGGTTAACTTAGTTTTCTCTATTTCATAGTCTTTCTGAATGGTGGATGGCATGGAAAGATGTCAGTTTTGTAATGCAGTTTGTAAGGGGTTTCTTGTCGGTTCCAGTAACGGGCATGGCTATGTTAGGGGAGTCAAGGTGTGGGAATAGATGGCCCTAGTGGCTAAAATTGTCTTACTAGTTCTGGTGTTGAATCCCTACAATGCAAACATTTGTAAAATATTTTTGGCAATTTAATATACTCTCTCTTAAGAAACAAAAAAAAAACTTATAAATGCACACAAAAATAAATTGAAGGAAAAAAATAAAATTTACTGTATATAGAGTGACATCTTGTTTAACTTCATTTTTCAGCATTTTATCAACAACTAAATTGTAGTTTCAATTTCATAGAAAACTATATTCATATAATTTTTTAATATTTTATAAAAATAAAAACATAAAATACACTAAAAATAAATATTTTATTAGTTTACATCATGTTTCAAAATTCAAAACATACATGTCACTTTTTACTAATTCAAGTTAAAAAATCGGATCAATGTTGGCCAACTCCTTTATAAAAGTGTGACACATCTTTGTGCTTTTCCGCCCTCAAAATTATTAAAATGGTCTGAAATTATTACAATCAAGTCACCATGATCGGTTCCTCTTTGACATATTCAATATGAAAAAAATGAGCTCAAAAATTATGACCTTTAGGAGTTTATCTATTTTGTAAGAACTTTTCACCCAACCTGCATGTATATAAACTTGCATGAAAGTTCTCATTCTCCCCATATATGTAAATATGCATGAAATTTCCAATTCTTCCCCATATATATAAATGTGCATGAATTTACAATTCTCCCCCACTTACAATTTTTTAAAGATTTTTCATTTGAATTCTCTATATATAAATGTAAAAGATATTTCTCATTCTTCCCCATATATGCATGTATGGAAGTTCTAATTCTCACCCATGTGTGTAAATATATAAAAAAATTCCCATTCTCCACCATATATTCACACTTGCATCAACTTTTCATTTCCCTTTTCTTACACATTTGTATGAACTTTTTAGTTGACTTAGATATATTCACATATGCATGAAAGTTCTCCTTCTCCCCCTTTATATACAAATGAGCATGAAATTTCCTATTTTCTCTAATTTATAATATTTCTCGTTCTCCCCCATATCTAAATATGTGCACAAAAAATATTCTCTCACATCTACAACCTCAAACCATGATGACCCTACAAGTGAAATTCACCATCCCTTTAGGGAATTTAATTTAATTTAAATATGCATTATGTTTTTTTTTTCTTAATAGAATATAATAATTTAATTTCATGTATTTTAGGTATTGGGATTATAGCCACACAACTCTTTGAAAAATAGCAAGATTCAAGGAAGATGTTGAAGGGAACTTGTGAAAGGAAGAATGGCATGCATTTACATACCAATTTTATCTTAATAGTAATAAAAAATTATAAAGAGGACTTTAAAATAAAGAATTACATGTATTTTCATGTCAAGTTTCAACTCAATGGTAATGGGAAATTATAAAGAGGGCTTGCAAAAGGAAGAATGTTGTGTATTTTCATGTCAAATTTAAGCTCAATATTAGTGAAGAATTATAAAGAATAGCGAAGAGGACTTGTAAAATGAAGATGTCATGTGATTCCATGTCAAGTTTTAGATAAATATGAATGAATATAATAATTTTAGTAAAATTCGTGTGACTCTTTGTATTCTCTTGTAAATTTATCCTATATATTTTATTGGATGGAAAAATATTCATATTACCTACCATTTTTAAGCTACTATGAATAAATAATTTTCATTTGTTCATTTTTTCTATTTCTCTAGCCACAAGGTTGTGGTTTAATTGTTTGTAATAATAAACTATTAAGTATTCAATGAGCCCAAAATTTGTTTCACATCACTAGTGTCTTATCGATGATGGGATACTTGGCATCACATTTGTGTAGTTTAAAATTAATCATTCACTATTCACATCGACTATGAGAGTTGTACCATCAACACACACCTAAAATAGTTTGCTTTAAAATTATTCCCTCCATGGTTGTCTCTCCTTAGAATATGCTCCCTGCTCTATGTTTTTGATAAGATAAGCAACATTTATAGGGTGTCGTACCCTTTACACATCGAGCCTTAGGGGCCAAAAAAGATCAGGTCCATAGAACATAACAAAAAAACACCAAAACAAAATACAGTAATAGTAGACAAACAACTAACAAAATGGCGACCCAACAAACAAGATATAACAACAACAAAATAACTAGATTATCCCAATTCTGATAGAGGAGGAAAACAATAGCCTCCCCAACCCATTTGGGGTCTTCCTCCATATCCTTCTTATCCATTTCATCCTTATGTACAGTAGAAAGGGTGCCAACTACATGATGGATTTTCTTGACAGTGAACCGAGTCAGACCAGTGAACTTCTTCTTGAGCTTCTCCACCCGCTCTAGCAACATGCGATGATCCCCCCTTTTTCTGAAGTCTTCATGATGTCTTCATGCACCATAGCCTGAGGGTCAGAGGAATGGGAAGTCAAATTCTCCTTTAGCATTTTGTTGAGGTTGGAAAAGTGGTTGGGCACTTCAAAAAATTCCTCCTCTTTCTCTGTGTCTTCCTCATTCTTATTGCCCTTACTGGTAGACCACTCCTCATTAGTACAAATTTCATTAATCTACACTTTCTTGCTATTTTTTACCATCCTTTCATATCTCCTAATGCTAATATTTTCAACCCCTTGTCTCCACTATAGTAGAAACCATAGTATCCCCCTTGGATTCTCTTCCCACTGCACTCTTCCCGTCATTGTCAGTGGATGGTGGCTCCACTAGACTTTTCCCCTCTACTTTCACCTTTTTCTTAGCTACAGGTTTGTTGTCAGTCTTGCCAAGGGTGAATTTGAGCTTACAGAGCCCAACTACAACATTCGACTAGACAAGCCCCACACACCCCTTTTCCTTTTTGGCGGATGGTTTAGGCTTGGGGGTTTCAGTATTCCCTGGAGGGGTTTTCCTTTTGGGGCCCTTAGACTCAGTCGAAGAGATATTGGTCTAAGCAGGGGGTTCGACTTCCTCAAGACAAACAGTGGAGATGGGTTTGGGTGGGAAAAGTGCGAGGTGAAAAGGAAAAGGCCTCAAGATGAGGCCTTGGTGGAGCGGAAGGGGAGGAGAATCCTCAGGGTTTTGGGCTACAGAGTCTAAACATTTCTCGATGGAACTTTCTAAATCAGTGATCAAGAAAAATGGGAAGCTTAACAACATTTTATGGCAGAGGGGTTTTAAAAGAGGCAAATGATAATAATAGATTTTTTTATATCTACACTCTAAAGTGACATACTTCATGAGAGCAATACAAACCTAGTCTCATGGTCGTGGGAGAGCTTCTCTCTCAAAGCTAGACTGGGAGTGGATAATTTTTTTGTTTCCTTTAAAGAATGAATTAAGGTTTTCATTGTCTTGAGCCTTGGTGTGCTTAGGGTACTTCTTCCCGATACAAGAGAACCCTGTCACCTATGCAATCACCTCCTAATTGACCTCAAATGAGATACCACCCATGGTAACCATTCTTTCTTTCCAAGAGCTTGTCAATTATGCTGACATCCTTAGATCATGACCAACCAAACATTCCATTAAAGGCACCAACCCTCCTTCAACACAAATGTGCCAAACCAGCGGGTCCTTGTGGAATTCCCCACAATTGTCTGGCTCTGTCCTCACCCTCTCACGACCCATTTCACCACTCTCACCCTACAAACCTAGGAAACCTATCAAAGAAAAAGATTAGAATTTTTGTTAATGTGAGAGGTCACCCAAACATCTCTTCTTTTAAGCCAACCAAGAAGGCTTTGAGAAATCAAGATGGTATGCAGGACACACACTTCAGGAGTTAAATCCAAAAAGGAAATCTCTGTGAGCCCATTAATGAAAATCTTTAAACACCTGCAGCCAAGTTTTCCAAAAATTATGACATTGGAAGGTTTTCCTTCCATGTTGCCATTGCACAAGTATCAATGATTGTTGGACACAGGGCCAAATTTAGACTTCCCTAAATATCTACCTTTTATCATTAGAAATTTTTTAGCAGAGTTGATAAGCCAAAGCAAGAGCTTCACGCCATAATTATTAGTCGCATCAAATTTGAATTTGGAAATCCATAAGGATATGTGAAGGTTGAGACAAGACCACAAATAAATATTGTGTAAGGCCTGACCCAACTTGGCCATTACCCCATTGTACTTCCCATTACTCCTCATAATTAGCTCTTTAATTTCTATCTCCACCCTATTATTCAAATTTTTTCATGAATTTAACACCTCAGCATTCATCTTCATCCACATCACCCAAAAAGTAAATATGTGGACCACCCAGAAAGCCATGACGAACGCAAATTTAGATATCATCATGATAAACAAATATTCCTTGCTCCTTGAGGATGATACCTTGTATTCCTGGCGGTAGGTTCCCCATACTCCTCCAACACTTAGAATCTCTCTAATGGGAGCCAAGATTAGCTAGGGCATCAGCAACTTGATTACCCTCCCTATAAATGTGAGTAACAATCTTCATATCCAACTTCAACACCAAATGATTTATTTCTAACAAGATATCCCTGGTACTCCATCCTAATAATCTACCCAAATTTATAGAATCAACCACCGACTTAAAATCCCCATCTATGTGCTTTCTTTATCCCTATAGTTACATCTAATTGGACACCCTTTATCAACACCCTTTCTTTTGCATTCATGGAGGTATGAATCCCTATACCCCCAAGTAACCAACCAAAATTTTTCCCCTGCAGTCCCTGATAATACCCCCTATGCTTGTCCTGCCCGGGTTTCCTTTGGCAACACCATCAAAATTGAGTTTATGCCATCCACGATCTAGGGGTTTCTAGATAGTGTCCCATCTAGCCTGGGACTGAGAGCTATCAAAAGAGTTGACCTCAATATTTTGGTCCCAATCTTTATCCATTTTAATATCTCATTCATTAGGAGCTTTGTCCAAGGTTTTCCCATTGAAAATCAAAATATTTTTAGAAATTAGCCTTAGCCCTATACCAAAAACCTCCTTAGGACTCATCTCGATATTCCTAAATATCTGGTTGTTCCTCTCTTTCCATAAGCACCAACAAATGATGGGGGGGACTTGGTTCCAAATCTCTCTAGTTAAGGGGTGACGGAAGGGGTCAGACCAACTCAAGATAAAGGATTTGATGTCCTTACACATAGTCCAGTGAGTAGCCAATCTCTCCAAAGTCAGCTCCCAAACACTAACTGTAAACGAGTAGTGTAGAAGTAAGTGATCCACAGATTCTTCATTGCATTTGCACATCAAACACCTGTTAGGGATCTAAAATCCCATTTTCCTCAGGTTATCATGAGTGATTATCCTGTTATGGTAGGATTTCCACCAAAAAAAGTTTATTTTCGAAATCATGTGCCTATTCCAAACCTGTTTCCAGGGTCCATGCTCAATACCCTACACCGACAACAAATTGTAAGTCGTTCTGACTGTAAGAATGCCCTACCTTTCATTAGTCTAGTAGAATTCATCCTCCATGTTGGATAAAGGTAATTTGGCTAGGGAGAGTAAGTCCTGCAAAGACTTAGCTAGAGTTAACAACTCAAGGGATAAAGGACATCAAAGAAGCAAATATTTCCACCTCCTAGCCCCTAATTGACTAAGAAGGTAGTAGCCAATGCACATATGGAAGAAGAGTTTCAATAGTATCATAAGATTCCTGAAGTTAGAGTGTGAAAGGGGGGCATATAACAACCAAGGGTCTTCCCAGAATCTAATGTTATTACCATTCCCAACCTTCCATTTCATCCTGGTCATGAGTATCCCCTGCATTCTACAAATGTTCTTCCATGCCAAAGAACCTGAGGGGTGATCATCAGAGAGGCACCTAATCATAGGTTTATTGTGAAGATACTTAGTATTCATAATCTTGCACTAGTCCTTTTTATTCCTCAAATGGTCTCAACCTACCTTAGCAAGTAAGGCCTTGTTGGTGAATAGGATATTCCTAATTCCAAGCCCACCACAAGATTTAGGCTTAGAAACTTTGTCCCAGCTAACCAAAGAAAACTTTTTCTTTTCCTCAGTCCTAGACCATAAAAATTTCCTTTGAATTTTTTCAAGCTTCTCAACAATATATATGGGGATCTTAAAGATAGAGAGGAAGTATATAGGGATCCCTTGAAGGGCAGCAGACATGAGTTGTAGTTTTCTAGCATGACTAAGCATGGAGCCTTTCCATCCCTCCAATTTCCTTTGAATCCTTTCAAGAACTATGTTCCAAAAGGTGGGAGTGACTTCCTTAACAATAAGGGGTAACCCCAGATACACCAATGGGAGAGATCCACTCACACAACCAAGGACAATAGTCACTTGATCCTGTAGAGCAGGAGTGCTGTTGAAAAAGTAAATCATGCTTTTATTATAATTTATACATTGGTCAGAGCAAGCAGCATAATTATTAACACAACTTTTCCATTTTCTGGCTTCAACCATAGAGGCCTTCCCAAAGACTATCATATCATCAATGAACTGTTGGATAACAGTAGGTTCCAAGGAAGAGGTAGGTTTGACCCCCCTTATAGACCCCTCCGACAACAGTTTAGATATGTTCCTACTCAAGACATCAGCGACCATGATAAATAAATAGGGAAAGAGGGGATCACCCTATCTTATACCTCTCCCAGCTTTGAAGCAACCAAAGGGGGCCCCATTAACCAACACAGAGTATCTCACCATGGTAATGCATTTCATCAAGAGGTTGACCACCCCTCGGTCAAACCAAACTTAGCTAGGACTTTGGGGATAAAGTCCCATAACACCTTATCATATGTTTTTGAAATATCCATTTTGAGGGCCATACTGGCATTTTTGCATCTATCCATGGAGTGGATAATTTCATGTGTAGTTATGGTAGCATCCAATATATGACGACCTAGAACAAAACCTTTTTGGGTAGGGCTAATTATTTTTCCAAGAGGGGTTTAAGGCAGTTTATCAAGACTTTAGAGAAGATATTATAAATGGTATTGCAAAGGCTAATGGGTTTGAAATCATTCAGTCATTAACTGGGGTTCAACAACCTTGGGAACAAGGGAAATAAAAATGTGGTTCAGTTGTTTGAGAGTCTTACCAAATTCAAAGAAATCCCTGGCAGCCAAGACAAGGTCCTTGCCCACAATATCCCAAAAAATCTGGAAGAAAGCAGGGGGAAACCATCTAGGCCAAGCGCCTTATAAGCATCCATACTAAAAGTAGCTAGACAAACTTCCTCGAGAGTGACAACACAAAGAATGCTATTATTATCATCCTGGGTTATGGTGGCCAGGAGAGGGTCTAGTAGTAGATTATCCAAAGCTGGATTGGGAGCCTCGGTAGGAGCTAAATAAGCCCTTTGAAAATAGTTTGACGCCAAGAGCCCAATCTAGATAGGCGTATTGACCAAGACCCACTGCTCATTTTGAAGCTTAGTTATCTGGTTCATTTTCTTGTATTTTACACAAAACATGAAAAAAAGAGGTATTTCTATCCCCCTCCTACAACCATTAAACTCTAGATTTTTGTTTCCAGAATACTTCCTCCTTTTTTAGAATTTCCTCCCATTCCCTACAAATCTCTCTTTCCTAGTTGTAGCTTGTCAGCAGGCTAACATCCCCTTCTTCCATTATTTTTTGGATGACCTTCAGCTTATCCCCTAAGGCACATTTTTTCTGGAAGAAATCACCAAAAAATCTTTTATTCCAACCTTTTACCATATTTTTGACATGTTTAAGTTTGTTAAAGATCTTGAACATGGGGGAGCCACATACAGGGATGTTCCACCATTCAGAAATTTTATTCCTAAAATCAAGATGGGAGTTCCACATTATCTCAAATTGGAAAGGAAAAGGTCCAACAATAGATAGATCGTTCATGACTAGTAGCAGTGGGTTATGGTCAAAGATAGTTCAGGTCATAGCAAGAAAATTAGCATTGAGTAGGGATGTCCAATTATGGGAAAAAATAAATCTATCCAATCTAACTTGAATCAAACCATCCCCAAGGCGCCTATTGATCCAAGTAAAATATTGGCACAATAAGTCAATGTTAACCAAGCCAGTGACACTCAGAAAATTTTCCAAATCAGCCATGCTGTTAGAGTAGTCCACCAGACCTCCACATTTCTTCAAAGGATACAAAGGAGAGTTGAAGTCCCCAACCACCAACCAATGAGACCCCTTATTATTATTTAACCAATCTATAAGATCCTGCCATAGGGCATTCCTAGCATTCCTCTGGTTAGGGGCATAAACATTAATGAGTGACCAAGAGCCACCTGGGTGAGAAAACTTGACTCCCACATTGCTCTGGCATTTGAAAATTTCAAAGGCAATGATCCTATTAGGATTCCATTACACAACAATCCCACTAGACGCACCCTCAACATCATTGCATGAGAAAAGGGCACCCTGCCATATATATTTAGCAATATTATCAAAGTTATTTTTCTTCATTTTAGTTTCCTATAAAATTAAAACATCAATCTTATGTTCTAAAATATAGTTTTTCAGTGCTAGCTATTTGTGAGAGCTATTTATCCCTCTCACATTCCAAGATATAACCTTCATTTTTTACCCTTCTTTTAGGACACTTCCAATGTCCTTTGTTTACCAATGGCTATCTCTTTCGTTGTCTCCCTATGTCTGGTCTTCCGCTGGTTGGGCCTTCTAGGTTTAGAGTCACCACCCACATCCTCTTTCCTCTGTTTCCCCTTCTTCTTTGGAGTTGACCAAAATTCCTCCTCCATTATTTTTTCATGTGTCAAACCCATAGGATCCATTTTAACTATCTCATCTTTAACTTTTGAATCCTCCTCTTCAATGATTTCACCTTCTTCACCTTCAGTCAATATTGACCCAGTTGTTAAGTTAATCCCTTCTTCCTTCAAAGAGTCACCATTTTCACCATATTCCCACAACACCTGGCTAGGGGAAGGAGCACCAACCCATTGAACCCCACAACCAAGAACCAAGCCATTAGATAGAGCAGGAGCAATAGGGACCAGAACTGAGTCCCCAGAGGAGACATTCTCCCCAATAGTGGGGCAATTAGAGTTGACCTGGGAGTCAACCAACTTGGGAGAGCCAGACTTGGTTGAGAAGTCAACAATCTTTAGAATGTCATCTTCAAAAGGGTAGTGGTCATCAACAACATACTCACTAGGGTTAGGAACATGTTTTAAAGAAGATTTGTAGTCTGAGATTAGGTGGCCAAGTTTAGCACATTTCTGGCAGTAAACTACAACATTCTCATAGCAGAATTGTTGGTTCCAAGAACCAAACTTAGAATAGAGCTTCACTAAGGTAGGAAGAAATTTATGTACTTCAATATTAACACAAAATCAGGAAAAAACTAACCTGGATTTGGACCTGGTAATGGAGTCCGAAGTGATGAACTGGCCCAAGGAGTCCCTAATACATTTGAATATGGTTTCATCCTAGTATTCCAGAGGCAAGCCAAGCATATGGACCCAAACCATCATCAATATTTTGAGATCCACTGTGGGGTTGAACCTTGGCTTCCATCGGCACAATGCCAGACTATGCTTTCCATAGACCTAAGGACCAAAAGAGAGGACCGAGATTAAGTCTTTTGAAGTTGTGAACTTGAAGAGGAAAATCCCACCTGCCATAGCACAAATATCCACACTTCCTTTGAGGCACCATTTAGCCACAACCCATCTTCTGACCATTCCACTGTTGGGTGAAAGGAGAGGAAACGACCCACCACTGCATTTTTGATTAAGGGGACAATCCTATCACTAATTGTATCAGGGATAGTGAAATCAGTACCCATAGCAATAATATCTTCTTCTGGGTGAGGAGAGGGCCCCTTAGCATTCTGAATACCATTAGTCAACACATTCTTCCATCCTTTAACTTTCGGTGAGACAGCGACCACTAACACTTCCCAACTAGATAAATCTAAAATCACGGGTAACTCGGGCCGACCCGAAATCATGGGAGTGCCAAAAATGAACAAGCCAGGAGTGGCCCTTGAGGGACACGAGCCTACATGTGTCTAGGAAAGGATCAGGTCAAGGGAGGACAAGGGGGGGATCGTGGGGTACCCCCAACATAGAGTCTACCATGTGCATAGGTAGTTCAAATGCTGGTAGAGGAGAGAGAAGCAAGAAAAAAATGGCTAATGAATACCAATGTTGATAATGAACTCAAGTACCAATTATCTCCCTCCTCTATGTTATTTTCAAGTGATTAGGGAAATTAAAGGAGTATTTTAAATTAGGTTTATCTACTCACAAAGTGTTGTTGGAGAATGAGGCTTCCAAAGTTCATCTTCACTCTTCTCTCTCTCACCCTTATTTTATAATTTTTATCACATCGATTATTATAAGATTATCATGGGATTTAATAATGTATTTAGCATATGTTTTTTATATGAATCATATGAGTTTTAAAACTAAAAGAAATTATTACATGAAAATTAATGAACATAATTTTGTTAAATTACATGATTTTATATATGCAATTTTTTAATAGTTGTAATATCTATTCCTTAAGATTATGTGTGCATTTTGTTAGCTTATAAAAAATAACAAGATCTAAATAAAAATTAATTAATTAATATTCATCAAGATTCTTTTAGATCCCTTTGAATGCGATGACTCAACCACTTGCTTAAAAATTTATTTAAGCATATTTTTAACCCAAAATGCATATATAATACTCTTCAAACTAATGCCTTTCATGCAAATGAATGATTTTTTCCAACATGTTGAAATTTCAAAACACACATCAATATATATGTTGTCTTCTTTTTCTTTGAATCTAATGTGAAAGTCTTCTCCAAGCGAGCCCCATGTTTCAATAGATTTCAAACTCAAGTTTTTGTACTACTCCATAATTTACCTTGAAAGATGTTAAACTAGTATTCTAAAATCCACATTGTTATGTCTATCATCCTAGATGATACATAATTTTTTAATTTACTAAATGGTCAACAGGTGTGAGATATTTTTCCCTAGTGTAAAGTGGAAAATCCTTTTAGGAATAAATAAGATGTAATTCTATGTATCAAGAGTTGTAGGTGCAATATTTGGGTGGCGGGGTGGGCGCCCCTCCCACACTCATCGTGGGGTGGGGCCAAAGGATGTTGCCAGCTATTTGGTGGAGTCTACCACAAGGGGTGATGTCGTATACACATGGATCTTCGTTGTTCCAATGCTAAGGTGGTCGAAGAGATCGATGGTAGTACAAAGGGGCATTTTGGTGGGATGGATTACATCATGTTTTCCTTGCCCATTGTCAGTGCAATAATGGAAACTTGTGGTGATTTAAAAATCCTACACCGAATGTTTGTGATGTCTATCATCCTGGATGACACATAATTTTTTAATTTACTAAATGGTCAACAGGTGTGATAGATTTTTCCCTAGTGTAAAGTGGAAAATCCTTTTAGGAATAAATAAGATGTAATTTTATACATCAAGAGTTGTAGGTGCAATATTTGGGTGGTGGGGTGGGCGCCCCTCCCACACTCATCATGGGGTGGTGGCGAAGGATGTTTCCAGCTATTTAGTGGAGTCTACCACAAGGGGTGGCATGGTATACACATGGATACTTTGTTGTTCCAATGCTAAGGTGGTCAAAGGGATAGATGGTAGTACAAAGGGGCATTTTGGTAGGATAAATTACATCACATTTTCCCTACCCATTTTTAGTGCAATAATGGAAACTTGTGGTGATTTACAAAGCCTACACCAGATGTTTGTGACATCTTTTGAATTTCATCCTTGGGACATAGAGTGAGGACAAGTTTGTGCTTTTTGGAGGCTCTCATGAGCTAGCGTGGTGACCTTTGGAATGTCAGAGTTTTAATACCCCATAGCTTAATGATGGACCATCCATGGGGCATGTCACCATTCTTCACAAGAAATAAAATCATTTAAGAAATGTAAAGAAAAATAAAACTTTAAAAAGTACAGCTATGGTCGATACGAAGAGCCGGTCATGTCAAGCCATATGGAATTGAAATGGCGATCACAAACCACGTTAAGAAATTTGCATCATCATGAAACACTAGGAAAGGTGTCAAACATGTGAGAAAAGGATGCTTGATCATCAATAATGAGAAATGATAATGGGATGGAAGAGACGTATGACTAATGGGGTGGAAAGAACAACAAAGCACTAAAGAGGCAATACAGTTGGCAACGAGGAGAAATACACAAGACTCTAGACCAAAACAAAAAGGAATTCTTGCTCAAATAATTCTAGGGGCAACAAGAACTGGTGCCAACCAAGAACCTGTCGATAAGAGACAAATGGTCCTACCCTGGAAAAGAACAAGAACAAATGTCAACCAATCTAGAGCGAAAATGATCAAGAAAGAAGGTTGAAAGGATAGTGGGGCAAGAATAATGTTGTTCATGTCGCACCATAGAATAGGTAACGATAGGAATATCGACCTCCTCTTAGGTTCCTGGCATAAGAGTGATAAGAACCTATTTTTTTCTCTTATTTTTTCTTATTTTTTCTCTTTTTTTCTCTCGATGATAGACCGTTAATAACTTGGTTTTCACCCTATCACCACCTAGAGGCACCAGAGAACTTATTTTCACCCCTAAGATTATTGAGCAATTAATGCTTGTCGGAAACCAATTTTCAAATGTTAACTAGCCAACAACACCTGAAGGTTTTCGCTATTGGATCCTTTATTTCCTTTTTTTATTGATATCTTTATTCAGAAGAAGTGAGAGGAACAAGAGTTAGTTCCTCCATCATAGTATAAGAAAATGTTTCCTTCGAAAGGGGTCATTTTTAGAGCTTCAAATGATGCCCATTAACAAGAAGAGTCATGCATTCAAAATCCACAGTACACAGTCGAACAACACTGTTATCATACACAGTTTGAATTTTAGAGGGATCGAGCCAATGAGTGTGGAACTTCTCTTTGAAATCTTGGAACTAGGAATCATAAAGTAATGCCCAATCCCTAGTTTGGAATGTCTGTGATCGAATGAAATGGTCATGCCATTGTGCTCTTTCCTTTTGCACCATTTATGCATGAAAAAGGACCCCCTGATGCATTTCATCGAGAGAATGGAGTTGAGAAATTCTCTCTTTTTGTGCTTCACTGAGACTCATCCCAAGCTAAAGGGCGGTGTGGAGATTCTTCACTTTGAATTCAATTGGAAAGATGGCCTTCTTACCATAGACGATCTCGTATGGTGTGAGTCTCATGGTTGTCTTCCAACTTGTACGATAGGCCCAAACTACTTCAGGAAGAGTTTCTGCCTAGTCTTTCTTGTGCAGTGCTATTGTCTTTGTGATAATATTCTCTAATTCTCAGTTGGTCACTTCCACTTTCCCATTGGCCTGTGGATGATATGGAGAAGACTTCTAATTTCATATTCTTGCACCAATGCGGAAATCAAGTCAAAGGTGAACTGTGCTCCCTGGTCCATGATAATTTCACAAGGCACATTGTACCTAGTAAAAATATTTGAATACAAGAAGTTAGCAACCTTAGTATCCCTAGCATGTTTTAAGGCTACTACCTCTACCCATTTAGTGAAATAATTTGTACAAACCAAGATATATTATTTATTCTGAGAAGGAGGATTAATGGGCCCTGCAAAATCTAACCCTCACTTTTCAAATGGTTTTATGGATAACTAAGGGTGTAGGGGAATTTCTTCAGAGTAGGTAGGTCGACCCATGCATTGAAATTTATCACAATGTTGAACACAACACTTACAGTCCTTATGGAGTGTGGGCCAATAGTAGTTGATGGCTATGATCTTCTGGGTAGTCCTATGAGTAGCAAAATGTCCTCTGCAAGGTTCTGTGTGGTATGCGTGAAGTATGTCAAATACATCTTCTTCAGGCACACACCGACACATGATGTTATCAATGCCTCATCAGAAGAGAATTCCATTAATCCACATGTAATCACCACTAAGTCCAACTAGCTTTCAACATTCCCTAGGAGAGACATGAGGTGGGAATCTACAAGTAACCAAGTAATTTTCCATGCCAGCGTACCATGGAATTTTTGCTGATATAGCAAAAAGATTCTCATCTGGAAAGGTATCATCAACTAAAATTGGTTCATCTTCACGCTACAACCTAGAGAGAAAATTGGCCACTACATTCTCTCGCCCTGGTTTATCAAGGATGGTAATATCAAATTCCTACAAGAGAAGCAACCACCAAATCACTCGTCCTCTAACAATAGGTTTATTCATCAAAAATATTATAGCAGAATGATCCGTATGTACAATTTTTTTTTATCTAGTGATATAGTGGAAAAATTTATTTATTGCATAAACTACAACCAAGACTTCCTTTTCAGTGACAGTATAGTTACCTCAACACCAATAAAATTCTTACTGATATAGTAGATAGAGTAAAAGAGATTGTCTTCCTTTTTTCCAAGGATGACTCCCATAGAAGTATATGATGCATCGGTATGTATATGAAATGGCAGTTCCCAATGGGTCCTCACAACATAGGTGTAGTGATAATTTTACCTTTGATTTCTTCGAAGGCCTACTGGCATTCGGGTGTCCATGAGAAATCTGCATCTTTTCCTAGCAACACAAAAAGGGGTGAGGCAATCCTGCTAAAATTTTGAATAAACCTCCTGTAATAACCAACATGTCCTAGGAAACTATGCACACCTTTTGGAAAGTAGGTATAGGAAAATATTGAATGATCTGGATCTTTTTCAGATCCACCTCAATTTTTTTTTGAGAAATATAATGACCCAAAACAATTCCTCCAGTCATTAAGATATGAAATTTTTCATGAATTAAAGAATGATTAGTATCAATACATCATTTAAGAACTTTTTCAAGATTTTCCTTAGCTTCATCGTATGTGTCATCATAAACAGTAAAGTCATCCATATACACTTCTACACAGTCATGAATTAAATCAGCAAAAATACTCTAAACAGCTCGTTGGAAAGTAGTGGGTGCATTACACAATCCAAAAGGTAAGACATTATAGGAAAATGTTCCCTATGGGCAAGTACAAGTAGTTTTTTCTTGGTCTTTTGGGGAAATATGGATTTGGTTATACCCACTAAATCCATCGAGAAAGGAAAATAACTTCTTCCCAGCTAAGGTGTCTAGGACTTGGTCAATGAAAGGAAGTGGGAAATGGTCTTTCTTAGTGGCCTTGTTAAGGGCCCTATAATCAACACATATTTGTCATTTTCCATTATTTTTAGGTACTACCACAAGTGGGGACATCCATTGGATATCTAATATAGGGTAGATAAATCCTACATTAAGCAACTTCTGAAGTTCTTCCTTAACTATTTCCCACAAGGTTGGGTTTAGTCTTCTCTGGGGTTGTCACATATGTCTACTACCTTCTTCTATATAGATATGGTGTGTACAAGTAGCAGGATGAATACCTCTCATGTCTTGATAATCCCAGGCAAAAGCTTCTTTGTGTAAACACATCTCAATCAGTTCTTTTAATTGGGAGGCATTCAAATTGGGATTGATGTTAAGTGTTTTACTAGGAAAAATTCTAGTAACTTGGGATTGTACAAGGGTATCTACAACAAGTAGTTGTGAATTAGATGAAGATGGGTCAATTTTTCTAGTTATCAAAAATGGATTGTATATACAAGTATGTGGCAATAATTGATGTAAAGTAATAAAATGCTAAACAGACTATGAACTACCAACTAACAAAAAATTTCCAAACGACCAACTATTACTTATGCCCGTAGGAAAAATCATTGTCTCAAAAACATCATCAACTAAATAATGATTTTGCAATAAATGATTAATAATAGTGTCTTCTAAAATATCTTCAAATTCCCTACTTTGATCTATTGTCAAAATAGGTAAAGACTCCTCTAAGTCGCTATCGATCCATAAAGGATCCTTTGTTTCCAACAATGGTTGCGCTGGAGGGTACAACGCTAATTGCTTCATTTTCTCCTTGTTTAAAATCACCATGTTTCTAGACTTGTAATTAATGAAAGTATTAGTAGCAACTAAAAGCCTACCTAAAATGAAGGGGTATCTCCCCAGCTTAATCTTTCACTGCAAAATCATGAAATTTGTTGGATACTCCCAAGATTCAATAAAAATAATGATATCTTTTATCATACATTTTGGCTTTACAAGGGAACAATTAGCCATTTACAAGACCATTGGATTAGGTCTAAGTCCTTGAAGGGCCAGCCTCTCCTTGGTCTCATCAGTCATTACATTTATAGTTGCTCCTAGATCCACATATGTATTTGGAATGGTTACATCACTAATACATACCTTAATCATCAGACTTCCTGGATATGCATATTTAGGAATGGAGATTCTCCCCAGCATCAAGTCTGCAAGTTGTCCAATTACTTGGATTGTCTTGGGGTCCTGCTTCTTCTGTTGCTTCCTCCCACAGAGTTCCTTGATTACTTTAGTGTACACAGGAACATCTCGAATAGCCTATAATAAAGGAATTTTAATGTTAACATTTTGTAATTCATTCATAAAATCAAAATCAGGTTGAGATGTTTCCTGTTGTTTTGGTTGCTCTTGCAATCTATCTGGAAATGGAGGTTTTGGATGCTCTTCCTCCAGCTCAATTGGATGGTCCTCAACTTCTATGATGGTTGTCCCTTGAAGATTCTTCCCCGACCTTAGGTATACCCCGTCAATCTCTAATGCATTGACAAGATAAGTCGGGAACCCTGTCACTTCATTATTATAAATTGGTTGAGCCACCTTATTGTTTGGATTGGGTGTTGGTTGTGTGGGCATGGGTTTTGCTTTTAGTGGCTGGGTTGAACTAGAGGTCTGATTAGATGACAGGATAGGTGGCAAGAGTTGTTGGGATTGTTGATATGGGTTTATTGTTGGATGTGGTGGATACGAAGGGAATGATTGATATTGTGGGTAAGGTGGTGGTGGTGGTGCTCACCATGCTTTCCATGAGAAGGTAGATATTGTTGTGACCACCGGGGGTAGTATGGAGGTTGCTACCAACCTCCATACCATTCAAGTTGGTTCAGGAAGGAATTTTGTTGAAAAGGATTTTGGGGTCCAGCTTGGTAATCGGTTGGGGGAATTGCTCTTCGTTTCCAAGGTCTTCTTTGGGCCATGAAATAAATGGGTTCATCTATATATTCTACCTCGGCCATCCCTATAGGAGGAGGTTTTAAAGCAGTGTCCCTACTTGCTTCCTCTAAAGAAGATATCTTTGTTCTATTATATGGACACTCTTCACCACTACACCTCTTTTGACAAACAGGAAAAAAGATGGCTAAGGCTTTCTCAGCCTCCTCCTGTTTCCTTCGTGTATATAAAGTGTCTATTTATTTTCCCATATGACTTAACGAATTAGTTTTAAGTTCTTCAAGTAGATTACCTATCTCACACTTTGTGATATCTGTTGTGGCTCCTGTAGGATACAACTTACTTGGATAGTTCCTTCCCAAGTGCTGAGACTCCTACAAATATCAAAAATATCATCAAAGTCCATTTTAGAGATGTTCCGTTTACCTATTAAATTTAATGCTTCCATAGTATCATCTCTTATTCCTCTAAGAAACAACATTTTAACAACATCAAGAGTTAGCCCTTGTTGTCGTGATCATTGAAAACTAAACATGAAGCATTCAAGGTAATCTTCCACAAACTCATCTTCTTTTTGTGTCATACGGAAGATTTCATCCAAAACTTCTTTTGTTTTGCAATACTCCTGGTACTTGGTCAAAAATAATTCCTTCATGACTTCCCATGTTTTGATATTCCTGAGGTTCATGAACCAATGCAAGGGTGCATGTTTTAATGTGGTTGGGAACAATTTGAGATTTTGCGCATCACTTTGATAATCATAGTTGTGGAAAAACACATCAAACTCAAATAAAAACATGTCAAGATCCTTAATAGAAAGACCAAGAAAAATAGGTAAATCTGAATGAGGAATATTCTTCATAGGGGCATCTTCTTTAGAATGTGTGATTGGAAACTCAAAGGTAACGAGATTATTGTTTTTCAATGCTCTATTATTATTGTTATTGTTGTTATTTTTGTTAATGTATTTGTTGTTGTTGGGATCAGCCATGACGTCTAGTTCCCAAGGGGTAAAGTAGGTTTTAAATGGCTCTTGGGTTTCTGAGAATGGACCAGCTTCAGGTCTATAGGATTCCTAAAATAATTTTTTAACCTTTTTATGCAATACTTCAGAAGACCCTAGATGGATACCGGTAGGTGTATCAACAATAGTAGACTCAATAACACACTTCTCGATATCGAGTTCGAGTAATTCTAATGGTTGCAATTTAGTTTTCAATTTTTCTTGTTGTGAGTTGCCTCCCTTAACTAATGATTTTGATTTGTTTTCTGATTTTTTTGGTTGTGTATTACTCCCCTTATCCTTTTCAAAAAATATCCCTCTACTATCCCTACTATGATTCATGCACCTAAACGACTTACAACAAAGCAAAGTAAGGGTAGTTATCCAAACAAGGTCGACTGTCGCGCAAACTTTCTCCTTAGCGCAATGCTCCTAACATAGTTCACTAGGCTTGCAAGCCTTTAACACCTTTCCATGACAACGATGCCAAAATGATTAGATTAAACTATGCTTGATATTATGGGTAAAACTATCCTTGTAATTCTATCTTGGTTTGGACTTGGATCAATCTTTGGAATTTCCTCGATTTACTCCTCAATGTCAATTCAGGAGCGTAAGCTTGTGAACAGTGTTGCAAAAATATACCTAAGGGCTAAAACTGATGAACTAAGGGGGATGGATGCATCTAAGAACTGAATTGAATCACACCTTTTAATCTAAGATTCAAATTAAAGCACACTTTGCAAATGAATAAAATCCTATCTTTAATCCAACACACACTTCTTAAATTCTCATTTAATACTATTAAAACCAATATCCTAGAATTGCACGATAAACCTTTAATTTTGAGTTAAGTTTGATTATGTTGTCCCTATTTCCTAGCAGAAAATGAGACAGGAAGATTGCTAGAAACTGTGACAGGAATTACAGTAACATGAATTGTAACAGAAAGTGTGACAGCGAATAATAAAGTGTACTATCAAGATGATATGCTATCAACGGTGAATTCCAATCTACATGAACCAAATCTTTAATTCCCAAATGATTGAAAAATACATGAATGAATAAAGAAACCAATCACAACTCTGAATAATCAAATCTGCATGCAAAAAAATGAATTCCATGTGACTGTGAATAATTAACTTATATTTAGAAAAGAAATAAACTTGAAATCAAATCACACATTAAATTACCACACTAGAAACTACAAATAGATCATCAATTGATGTGAGGAGTGGGCCTTGCCTCCTTGGTTGATTGATGATAGAAGTATTAACACACTCTTCTAATTCAACTCAATCATACACGCATACAATGGATTTTGAATTATTTTTGAACAATAAGACAATATTATATTAACATCTATATTTGAGGTCTTTAGGCTTATACATATTTATACTAGAGCAAGCACCATTAAGTTTACATGGTTTGTTTATGGCCTACGACCAACAAACCATTAAGTTCGATAAACAACAAAACATACGAGTCTGATAAAACTAACATTTTGCCGTTGGCCAGAAATATAAAACAGTATTTCACAAGCATTATCCTCAAAACAAGTATAAACAAAAATAGCTTGATCACTCCTCATCCATGTCCTCAACCATCTCTGTCATTTTCCAATTACTTCCTGCCAAGTTAGCCATAAATTAGTTAGTGTTTCAATTGACATTGGCACTTTCTTAATCATTTTATTTTCCTATTACATTTCATCAAACACTATACTTCTTATGACAAATAATGACAAGGTGGCAGGAAATATGAAGGAAAAAGGAAAACAAAGTGTAAAATTATTGGAACACTTTGACCCCCATCACCTGTCAAATTCATTACATAGGAGGCATCCTCCACCTCCACTAACCTTCTATATTTTCCAGACGGGTGTTAGTTTTTTCACATTTTGTTGTGTGACTCTAGCAAGGTGTAGTGTTGGTGGGTGTTTTGTTGTTAGCCATGGGAGAGCAATCTAAATTTGTGCTTAAGATGTCTATGGAGACACTAACCAACATTGGCGTCAATATCCCCATCTCTCTAGATAGCTCGGTTCGGGAAATGACCTTTTGTGGTGCAATCACTAAGCAAAGGCTCAAACGAATTCTAAAGAAGTATGATTCTTTCATCCTTGCCACGGTGAAAATGGTTTTGGGCACTAGGTTTATCAACAACGGAGAAACTAAACGGGTTGGAACCCACATCACTTCAAGGTTTCTGGTCGTGCTTTTGGAGATAAGAATGGCTAAAAAGGATGTTGAGGCCTTAATGTGGTGCTTGTTCATAGAAAATCATTTGGTTGGTATTGAGGAATTTCTCACGGTTGCCATCTTTGGGTCGGTTGTGTCGTGTCCTTGTGACTATCCCACCTTCAAACTAGGAGAGGTGGTGAAATGCTACCCTTTTCTACTTGACCTGAAGGGAATGACTCTAGTGGAACACATGCAGGTTGTGGTTGTGGGGGCAAGCTATCTTCTGAGGGCATTCAATGTTGAGCATTCCTTTAACGTTGTGTGGTGTCAGAATTTCGTGCATTTGTTGTTTCTAATGGTTTCTTGGGTTAGTTTGTGTTGTCTGTTTGTTTTTCGTTTTTGAACTTATATGGTTTTGGTTATATATGGGGGGTGTTTGGTGATGTTGGTTTTTTTTTGCCATCTTTTGGATTTTTGAAATGTGACCCTACGTGGTCGATGTCTAGTTGGGATGGTTTGATAGAAAATTTGGCACACATGGTGCTCTGGGTATCTCTCATAGTGATCATTGTAACCTTTTTTGATATATTAATAGAATATACTCTAATTATGAATAAAAAAAAGTTGTAGGTGCAATAAGTGAAGTGCTATTATCCCATGACATAAGGGGATACTTTTTAGGCTTATCCATGGCTATAATTTAAACTAATGTTCGGGAGGTGCAGCTAGAGGACTTTAGTTAGCATAAGGTTAGGTTTGATTAGTTTGTGGTATTTTATTTGATGGTTAAAGGCTGAAAAAACTTGAGGTTGTTACTCTAAGATATATTTGGTAATACTTATCCCTCTTAGAGCCTAGTGAGTGCCCTTATTTAACATCCAATTATAAATAGAATGCTAAATATATTCTTCAAAACTTATAATAAGTAAGATTTCCATTAGTCTTAATTAGGGTGAAATACATAATCTCACTGAGCATGCTAATTAAAAAATATAAGCAAATAGAGTTATCTTGTCATAAAATACAACTTTTAAGGCTTAAAAGTTTAGAAAGACTTTTAGATATGAGACCTGAATTACAAGTCAAACTCTAGGATTGAAAGACTAGCTCCTTGTCTATTCTATATAAGCCTAAAATTATTTAAGAGAAAAGTTAAAATACAAAATGAAAACTACTAAATACTTAAAAGTTGATGTGTTAAAATATACATTCCTTTATTAAATTTTGAGAAATTTATAAAACCCAATTAATAGTCATTTGAAACTAAATCTAAGCATGATCATAAAATGTATCACATAATTCATCTTTAAATAATATGAAACAGGATTGCAAGAATCACAATTAATTATATTGATTACTTCAAAATGTATTTATATAGTTGCAAATAATGAAAATTTAGATGCCTCTAAATATATACACTAAGTTTCTTCTAGGGCTTGTTAACAAATAAATTAAGAAATTAATTTATATGCAAGGATTGTAGAGAAAGCATATATATGAAATTTAAAATATGGTTACAAATTGGCATAGGGCCCTTATTTGTTGAAGAAACCCCAATATATAATAGAATTTATCCAAAAAAATATATAATTTAAAAATTGAATATGGTAGATAACTAAATCTCATTGAATGTTACACAACAAGGATACCAAGAACTAAAAATTATAATGACAATCAATGCCTTGTTAATTGTTGAAGTACTCTCTATGAATCTCTACCTAAAGTACTATACTTACCCTTTGTGCATGTAACCATCATGATTTAATGGCTTTTCATATTTTGTAGGAGTGTTTGCATGTATTTTATATAATTTCACTTGAAAGGGTGTTTGAGGCCTATAGTTTCATGCGTGCAATCATTGAATTCTAATCCCTAAATAGTTAGTATCTCAATTCACACTTATATGGATCTCTATAATTAATAATTTTCAATTGGTATGGAAGATTTTTCACATAAAAAAAATGGCCTAATAAAAATATTTGAATATTACCCTAAATTCTCTTCACCAAAAAATTGATTCTAAACTTTATAACATACTTAAATAAGTGAGAAATCAGATTTAATCATTGTAAGTCACTAAATATATGTTGGCATGTGGCAATGTGACACTCACTAGTACTTGTGAAAATAATATGCCTTTACCACCTAAATCCCTAAGAGAACAACATGTGGCATGCTATTAGGAGACTTTGAAATAAAAATCTATGAATAAGTAAAAAAAAGCTCCCATCACTAATAAAGAATTATTGTCAATGCTAAGTATTGACTCAAAATCAATAATGCACATTGATCGTGATCAATAGTGGAGGGAAAATGCAATAGGAAAACAAATAAAATAAAATATCATTTTATCTTTTTTAAAAGAAATTATACTCATTTCACTTAACTATGAATACATAATTCTTAGTGGGTTTCACCACATTATGATATGTTATGACATTGAGGTTTCATCTTGTGAACGTCCTTTTGTTAGGTATTAAAATCCCATGTATTAGTATTTTGACGATATTATAGGGATAAAATAGCATGCACTACTCTAAGATTCCAAAGGCTTCTCAAAGACTTACTATCACATGAAAAACACTAAAATTGCTAAGTAGAAAAGGTTTTGTCTGGATATGAGCAAGAAAACTAACAAAAGATGATTTTATCATTATAGTGAAAAATCACTACACAAAAAAAATAAAAATAAAAATTGATCCTTAAAAGCTAAGTATAAACCAATTCAAATAATAGAAATAAAACTACATTTAGAATCATGTCAATCTAGCTAAAATTTAATCCAAATGTAATTAATAAAGTTGAGAAACTTCACAATTTGAATAAATTACCTTTAATAATTCATAGATGATAAAACAAACCTAATAAAGTATAATGATTATTTTTACATATATTGTAATATAAGACTAGTCAAACTTAGTAACAAACTGTTGGGAAATAATGCATAACATAGATTAATAATTAATAGATAACAAATAACAAACAATAAATTAACATAATATTGTTAATTTGTTATTAGGTATTAGTTATTAGCTAGGTGGAAGTCGTTATAAGAGAAATCGTTTATATAAGTAATTCAAATAATGTAAATGCATTGAAAATGAATGACTAATTTGTGTGTTTGAGTCTTATGCTCTTTGGTTTTTCTCATTTTCAATATGATATTAGAGCAAGTTTTTTGGACCTTTTTGTTTTCCTTCCATTCATTTATGCTTCCTTCTTCAAAATGGTGCATACAATGATCAAGTAGTGCAAACCACATGCAATAACTATTGATGTATGTCCATCATTCTTACATTTTATCAACAAAGACGTAGTGTGGATCACATGCAAATCTGCGACATTCATTCTTCTTTTGCATTTTCTCCTCTCTCCATCTTGTTCTCTCTTTTCATACTTTTTCATTCCATTTTGTTTGTTCTCATATCAAATATCATAAAAATAAAAATATAAGATAGTTTAAATGGTTGAAAAGGAGTTTGAGTTTCTGTTTGTAGTTGTCTTTTTGTGTATAGCAATATTTTTTTTGTGATGATAAAATATTTACCCATCTAAATCTAAAGCCAAACAATATTCTCTTCATGCCAACCATTATCATTTACATAATTAACAATGTGATTCCTCTCTTTAGTGGCCGGTCTGGTCACATTATTAATTTAAATGAATTTTTCAAAATAAATATTTTAGTGAGAGAATTGACGAAAAGATGTCTGGATGATTTAAAATAATAATAATTATTCTAAGGGTCATATTTATATTGAAGATTTGTTAAAGAATAAATAAATTAAATTGAAATTAAATTAATTTTATTACTAAATTTTAAATAATTTAAATATTTAAATTTTTTAATTGATTTTGAATTTCATTTTTATCTTTATTAATATTAATTAAATTATTTGTAATTTTTATCAAGTTTGAAATGCTCTAATTTTTAATTTAGATTTAAGTTTGAAATTTATTTTAATTATTTATGTTTTTTATTAAATTATAAATAATACTTAAAAATTATTAAAATTAATTTTATAATTATTTGTCTTATTAAAATTTTAATTATTTTAGAATAATTATATTTATAATTTTTATTTAAATTTATGTAATAAAAATAATTTCAAACTTAAAATCTATATCTCTTTATCTCCCCCTCTCTTTCTTCCTCTATATCTCTCTATCTCTCCCTTTCCCTCTTCCTTTATATCTCTATATCTCTCTATCTCTCGGGTCCAAAGAATCATTAGCTCAATGACCAAGGACGATTTATTTAAAAGATATTTGAGAGGGACCCAAAGATCCATGTGTGTTAGCCATGAACCTATAACCCAAAAAATAATAAAAAAATATGAATAAAATAGGAAAACCCAACCTAAAAAATCTAACTTTATTCAATGCAAGGTTGAACTTTAACTTGGGAAAAATATATATAAACATTTGACTTATTTACATGTAATTTAAAATGAAAATCATGTTCATTTCTTCATTTTTCTCCTTTCTTTAGTGTTAGTGGCTACCCATACAAACCTATAGTATACATATAAACTATTCTATATTTAAATTCCCTCTCTTGGATTATTAGCATAGATTTATGTGAAACTTCACTTTTTTTCTTAATTTTATTTTTAGGATGTAGTTATTGATGAATTTTCCAAAACTTTAAATAAGCATGTCCATCTATTTTTGTAATGGCTAAAATGATTATTTGTGGCTTTTCTTCTCTATTTTATACAAGAGTATTTCATGAGATTAATTTAGTTAGTTAGAGATACAAATTATGTCCCCAAATTATAGTGTCTTTGTCATACATACATCTTAGTGTCTTAATATTCAAGAATCTATTATCTTAATTATATTCATAATTGTGAAATTGTTTATTTGTATTTAGAACTCCAAAGGATTCTTAGTTGAAAATGGGTTGTCAAAATTAACTAGGACCTCAACTTTGTGGGAATTTTACAAAATGACACATCAATACATAATGGGATAGGAAAAATTAGCATGTTTTAGAAAGCTAACAATGAGTGCTACCTATATGTATTTTTTTATTTTTATATCTATTGACTTCATTTGACCTTCAAAAATATGGTGTGAAATGATAAATTTTGATCAGTAAAATGATGTATGAGACTAAACAATATATTTGACATGTAAATGTGTGTTGGTTAAACATTCTATGTAGCTTGGGGGACTATGGTACTACATAGAATTTTTAAATGAAAAATATATATAGTGGTCAAAAATATTATCTAAAATGAACTTAAATCATTTTTTTCCTTGTGTTCCCATAAATTTGTTATTTGATTAGTGAGACATACTATTATACCTCATACCTAAACCATATATTTTATGAGATAATATTTAGATGAATTTAATATGACATTTTCTTGTATGACATCTTGATAGTGTGAATACGAACTTATGTTTCAATGTTATTTTGGATGTACTGGTAAAGTCAAATTCACATTGTAGAATGTGATTTGTGAGCACACAATTCAATTAAGAGTAGTTATATTTCTTTAGATTTCTACCCCTACTAATTGAAATTAAATTTTTAATGTTTGTATGAACTTATGTTTTCTTTCTCATGATATGTTTTTAAACATCTACCAATTGAATGGTGAAATTTGGAGATTTAAAAAATGAATAATTATAAATAAAAGTGAAATATATAGAAAATAAAATTATTTTACATAAATTATTTAAGGATGAATTCAAATGTAATAATATATTAGTATATTTAGATATTAGAGTTAAGATAATATTAATTTACAAGATGTTTATCAAATTGTGTCTTATTATGTTCTAGCAAACTGCTAATTATTTTGTTTTCATTCTATGTCACTTTCATACCATAATGATCTTCACACTTGTAAATTCAAATTTGATCCATAGGTTTGACACTTGATCATAAAAATACACAAATGCTTATGATTGTCTAGAATTTTCTATAGTCTAAGTGTTTGAAAAAATAGTTGTGTTGATGAACACCTTTAAGAATTTGCTATATATGAAGCATTTCGTGCTACAAACTCTTAAGTGTTTTTTTTAATTTATACATTATTAAATAAACTAAATAAAATTTGTTATGTTTTATTTATTTTTTGATTTTTTAAAAATAACTTTTAATGTTTTAATAAATAAATAATTTTTTAAATCAATTTGTATTTATTAATATGTTTAAATGCATGTAATAACACAAATTATTAAAAATTGATATTTTTTAAAGTATAAATCATATATGTATATAATATTTTTATCTATTTTTAAAATTTAGTGTAGATTAATAAAATGATATAAAATAGAGGAAGCCGGTTTTTCTTTATTTATTATTTTAAGTTTTTACCTATATATATATTTATAGATTATTAAAATACCAAATATATCATGTTATAAATGAAAACATATTAGTTTAATTAAAATATATCATTAAATTATAAAGAGTAGTGTACCATTTTTTTAGTTAAGTTTAAACCTAGACTTTCTTTTTTCCATTTCTCTATATATATTATTAGTCTATTTTTTCCATCTAATTTCTTTTGTGATTTAATCCTATTTCCTCTCTTTTTAACTCCTCTGCTCTCCTACCCTTGGTTTGTTTATTCTCTTTCCACCTCCCTTCCTTTTAAGAGGTTCCATGTGCAATCTATATCCTTCCAATCATCTTTTTAATGCATCCATAATTCTAATCATAGATTGAACTCTAATTCTTGTGATTATTATATTCATATTAGGGTTAAACTTAAAGTGATTATTATATTCATATTAGGGTTAAACTGAAAGTGATTATAACCATTAATCTATATTTTGGGGCAACCAATAATATATTAAAATTGAATGTAACCTTAATTAGATAAAAAAATTATACTAACCCTAATCCTACCCTAACCGTAATTCTAACCATGGTCCACTCCCTATAAATTATTATATTTAAAATATTATAATAATATATTTAATATATTACTAAATGAACCCTAACCCTAACCAAAATATAAGGATCATTAAAGGCTAACCCCATCCCTAACCCCAAATGAATCATAATGTCAAACCTAACCCTAATCCTTATTGAATTGTAATAGTAATTGTAACACTATACAAATCCTAACCTTAATTCATCCTAGAACCCTCATACTAATCTAACCTTAACCTTGCAAATTGTAATTCTAATCCCAATTAAACATAGCAATAATTATAAACCTATAAGAACCCTAACCTTAATTTGTCCTAGAACTCTAACCTTAATTGAACCCTAGCCTTGCAAATTGTAATTCTAATCCTAATTAACCATAGCAATAATTATAAACCTATAAGAACCTTGACCTTAACTAATCGTAAAACACTCACACTAATCTAAACCTAACCTTAACCATAATTGAACCATCAACCTCATTGAACTTTAACCCTAATTGAACCTTAACCTTGACAACATTGTAATTGTAGCCCTAATTAAATTGTAATCTAACCCTAACCATAATAATAATATTATATAAATTATTTTAAACTATATGATAAGGTAAATGCAATTCTTTATTGCATTTTTTTAAAGATAGATATGCTGGTTTTAAATATATATTAATTTAAGAACTTATTTTTATTTCTTATAATAAATTAATTAAATATATATTAATTTAAAAGAACTTATTTTTATTTGTTATAATATTTTTTTTATATTTTCTTTGTATTTAATTTTGCAATTGTTTAACAATAAGATGTGCACTTATTATGAAAAGTTTTTCTATTAGATGCATATTTAAGTTTCTATATTTTTATACAATAAAATATTTAGTGAAACCTTAAATTTATAATATTTATTTATAGATACATATTGATTTTGAATAAAATAGAATATGAATGTTTTTTCCTTTTTGAAATGTTTTCAATTTTATTAAAAAAAATAAATATTTTTTATGATTTAAATATATGAATTTAGAAACAATTTTTTGTGTAATTGTAAATTTCGGATTTTTGAAATTTAATTTTCTAATTTCTAATTTTAAATCATTAATTTAGAATTTTTAAAAAGAATAATTATTTTTTATTCTTTTATAATTTAATTATTATTCTAGTGTCAAAAAAATATTTTATAATGATATCAAAGAATATTTTTGTTTCTAAAATTAGTATATTAATGTATAAACTTATATGCAATAGTAATTTTAACAAAGTTCTTTCATACTTAATTATATATTTATTTAGCTATGTGTAATATAATTTACCTATATATATTTATCCTATGTGTAATTTAATTTTTACCTATATATTCATTCCATAAAATTTTACTTATTCTAATTTAAAATAATAAAATAAAGATATTTAGATAATATAATTATTTTAATTTTATGTGGATTGTTATGTAAAATATATTAAGAAGATTATTACAAATATATAACTTGGTAGTTATACAACTTAAAAATCTATATATGATAATTATTAATTTATTTGTATTAAATTTATAAAAAAAATTAAAAGTACCTTAATTTTAATATTTTATAGAGTTATAAGATGAAATTATTATTTCATCTAAATAATTTAATAACTTATAAATATTTTTAGTAACTTATATTTGATATTTTAATGTGACCAGACCAGCAACTAAACTCCTGATTTGATTGCTGATTGATGGATTGTACTTCGGGTCAGGGTGTACTTCGTTTGATGCAGGTGCGGATGGCATGGCATGGCATGGCAGCATTCGATTTTGTACGCTGCGTAGCCAGCTCCTGCAAATACAACATCCATTATTTGTTATGTATTCAAAGTTGTTAATGTAGCTACGAGGATAATGGAGAGGGAGAGTATGAAATAATGAAGTTTCTTGATAATATATTTTGTC
This sequence comes from Sequoia sempervirens, assembly GCA_007258455.2. NCBI lineage: Eukaryota > Viridiplantae > Streptophyta > Pinopsida > Cupressales > Cupressaceae > Sequoia > Sequoia sempervirens. The sequence continues at coordinate 940,750,478 of VDFB02281492.1, read as the reverse complement.
TTTATAAAAATTGCAATTGGATATATTATCAATGGAAATTAAAACATAGAAGGAAAAAAATATTGAAGAAGGTCAAATAGATAGCATTAAAAGAGTGTTAGGAAATAGTGTATAATATAGATTGATAATTAATAGATAATAAATAATAAACTAATATAATATTGTTAATTTATTATTTGGTGTTTGTTATTAATTAGGTGGAAGTGGTTATAAGAGAATCATATATATATATATATGTAATTCAAAGAATGTAAATGTGTTGAATATGAATGATTAATTTGGGGGTTTGAGCCTCATGTTCTCGTTTTTCCCATTTTCAATACTAACTAGTAAATGTGGATTAAAAAATAAACCTATCACTTCTTCAAATTCTCTACCAATTAGAGATATATTCAAATTGTAGAGAGGATTATTTTACTACAAGAATCTTCCCCATATTTTACAAACATAAAATATAAAACAATTTTAAATTAAACTAATAAAAGTTGGCAATCAAGAACATAAAAAATCGGAGAACACCTTGATCATTTTTTAATATAAAAAGATCTAGAACTAACACCATAGAGAAATCCATGCTTATATCTAGCATTTTTTCCATATATCCCTCACATGGATAAAAATCATTCCAATTCTCTTGTACAAGGCTTAACATCCTCATTAAGTTTATGGAATGACCTCCCTAATATATCATTTACTCCCATAGTTCACTTAACACACTCAATCAAATCTTCCAAGATAATCTCAATGCTTGGAAAACCTAAATTATTATGATGTGTATCACTTCTATTTAAAGGCATCCCATCAAATTAAATTTTCTTGACTTTTGAGAAAATAATCTTCAAACTTGCATGCATGGTTGTAGTATAGATATAATTACATTCATTTTCAACATCAATTTAATATCAAGTAGGCCACCAATTCTCTAAAAATCCATCTTCCCTATTGGTTTCTATAATCAATAGGAGTGCAAATTGATTCTCATTAACTCACCCAACTACCCATATTTCAATGGAATACATGGTGTTAAATTATACCTTACCCTAGAACTAATCAACAAGTCGACATAAATCTTTCAATCATCCTCATATAGTTCCCCTTCATCAACTAGGTAATCAATATTCTATTTGAATCATACCAAATTATTATTTATTGATTCTCATCCTCCCTCATCAATATCGCACCCTCAAAAACAATTTTGTAATGGAAAATATCTTCTAGTTAGACTCCATATTCTATCAATTTCTATTTTAAATCCACAATCCAATTCTATTGGCTAAAGGTTTTTCTTCTTTCCTTTGATCAATGGATCACTTTCAAAATTAATAGTCATGGCATGTCAATAGATAAATTATTTAGACTTAATCTATTAAAATTATTTTATCTATTGTGGCTCAGTAGATAACTTTGAGTAGCCATATCCCTAGTTTGTGAGCACATATCTAATTCCCTTCTAGGACCTATTCACACTCAGGTTATTAAGTTTAATTAGGGCACTTTTATGGAACATTTAGAATAGTTATATTTTTGTGCCTCATGTCATATGATTGTGAAAATTATCATAATTCTATGTTGTACTATCTCTCACCTTGTCTTTATAAGAAAGGCTTCATTTGACATTACACATCTTGGATCTTGCATCTTGTTATATGCTTATATTAATTTTTACAAATATAACATTCTTTTTTATTCTCTCTTGCATGTGGAAGGTTGTTGGTAGTTGTCATTAATGTCAACACTTGAGGATATTTTTGTCAGATCATTAGCAATTGATGTCAACACTTGATAAAGATTGTTATATGTTTGGTAGTGGTTGATGAGATTATTTTCAATAGTTGATGACAACACTTGGTTAATTGTTTGTGGTTGACATTATTGTTGTAAGGGAAATTGTTGGCATTTGATGGCCCTAATGTCATGTACTTGGTGAGTTAGTTGCAGTGTTTATTGTTTTTTATTGGTTGTCATTGTTGATAACATTTAGGTTGCCCATTAACATTGATGTATAGATATTCTTGTTGAAGTTCATGATTGGATGTCATGCCTTGCGGAAGTTCATGGTTGGATGTCATGCCTTATATAATGTTTGTTGAAGTTCATGGTTGGATGTCAAGTCTTATCCAAGAAGTATTGAGTATGATTTTGGTCAGCAGAGTTGGTTTCATAATGATATATTAAAATAAGAATTAGAAGTATTAATATGAGGACTAGAAGTGTTTCTAATAGTGCAAATATGTTGTTGAAGGTCTATAGTATGTCTTATGCTCTCTCCTGATGTTCCTATTGTAGCATGTGTTACTGAAAGAAATTTTGGCCTCCACAAGTTGGTAAAGTGTTTCTGGTTAAAGAAGTTGTGTTGAAGATTGATTGGGAGAATGCTCCTCATTCCTCTATTGTTGAAGATATTGTCTTATGATTTGGGATTCAAAGTTAGTGTTATGTGGATGTTGTACTCCTATATTTTCAGGTCACCAATGTTACTGAGGAGGTTTTTGTCAATTCCAAAATATTGGCAATGGTGTTGGTTGTTTGGACTAGTCCAGGAAATGCTCCAAATTTATCCGCATTGATGTCTTTGCTCTTACGGCTTGGTGAATGTGTTCTTAATGCCTGTGTAGTGTATCAATTCCAATTTCAAGTGTTGAAGTGATCCACAGATTGATCTGTTAATTTTATATCCTTTGGTTATGTATCTTGAGCTTCTTGAATAAAGTATTAAATTGTTCTTTTTTATTCTATAGTGGATTTTGATGGCGTTTTTAGTATTAAATAAGTTTCTAGAAATTTTTTTGGACATTCATGGAACATCCCCATGTGATCTGCATGTTGTTGATTGGCTATCTAGGTTATTTGTGGATATTTGGCTAACAGGGTTTGTTCTTTTGCTTATACCATGTGCTTGGGGGTTTGTGCCAACATTTGAAGATGTTTTATGATAGATTTGAGTCCTGGCCTATGACCTATATTGGGAAATTAAATTATCTAGAGAATTCAATTGTTGAGATTTACCCAACAAGGTCAAGATGAAGGGCTATGGTGAGTTGAGAACTCACAAGCCCTCACATCTTGACATGTGGAATGTGAAGTGGCTTAGAAATGGTGATATGTAAATGAGGTGGAAGGAGGGTATATGATGTGGAAGAAGGACAAGTACTTTGCAAGTACCTTGGGGGATAAGAAGATTTCCTCAAAAAGAAACTTCTTGTCCCCAAGTGGGAATGAAAGTGACATGAGAGAAATTTTAGTATTCTTCAAAAATATCCATGGGGAAGAGGAAAGTAGTTGGAAAAATAAATGTGAATTAAAAATTCACATGCTTGGAAGAATCTCATAGACAATTCAAGGTTCCAAAAAGGGAAGAACTTGTCCACATGTGACTTGATATGACAAATCAAAAATTACATGGGAAAGAGTCCACATGTGACTTGATGTGACAAGTCAAAGATCACATGGGGAAGAGTCCACATGTGACTTGATGTGACAAGTCAAATATCACATGGGGAAGAGAAAAATAAATTTAATATTATTTGGAAAGATAAAAGGAATTAAAAATTCCTTGGGAGGTTGATTAGGCTAGTTAATGAAGGATTAAATGAGGGTTAGGTGGCTAAGAGAGATTAGGGGCCAACTTGCAAAAGTTGTAGGATGTGACACATCTTAATGAAGGATTAGGAATGTGCACATTCCTAATGATGGAATTAGGAGGTTGATTAAGATTTAAGGAAGGGATGTGACATGTGAGGAATTAAATAAATGTCACATTTATTTAATTCATTTGATGAAAGGGGGTAAGGTATTTAAATATTATTAACTGAATACCTTAGGGGTTTAGATGATTTAAGGGTATTAATTAGATAATAACAATATTATTTAATTAATGCTAATGAGAGGGTATTTAGACAAAGAGGGAAAATTTGGAGAAATATAAGTGTCCAAATTTAGGTGTCTACAGAACCATCTTGAGAAAATTCAATTAGAAGTATTTTTTGGGTTGACTAGTTTTTTGCTTCATGTTTATCTACACGTTTCCTTGATGTCAACTTAGGTTGATGTGTGCCAGTGTTTGAATTCTTTGGATCAAATTAGAAGATGTAATAAGACTATTTTTGGTCCTCTCTATGCTTGGGATAGGACTACAATTTTTTTTTGTGGCTGACTTGGTGAATTCATTGTTTGTATTCTTTCTTGGTTGACATAATTGATGTTTTAAAGTCATGTGGTGGATTTATATGAAAGAACATTTCAAACACAAGAAGTATGGAAGTCTGAATGAGTGCAAAGAAGTGTAAATATAGAATATATTAAATATCCAACAAAGATAATGCTAAAGTGTGTAGAAGAAAAAGATCAAATGTGCTTTAATGCCTCAGTCAATAGAGTGAATTGTTGACAAATATTTTAATCTCATAAAATTTTGGTATCCTTCTCTGAGATAATGAATCTCATTAGGTCCCTTATATCTTTCCCCTGAAGTTGTATTTTCTTTAGTTCTGCAAGTCCTTTGTATCTTGTTCTAAGGTAGTGTGCCTTAGTTTTCAAGTCCTTTTTGGCAGTGAGTCTTTATATTATGAGTTAACTCTCACCATGGTTTTTCCCTCATTGGATTTTCCATATAAATCTAGTGTCTCCTTGTCCATGTGTGTGTTCTCTATTTCTTTCTTATTGCTACTGATTAGATTAAGGATATAATTACTACATCTTTCATTGTTGAAGATTGTTGATCTTGCTAGGGGTTTACATTGCTATATCTATTTAAGGGTTTTTATTGAGTGAAGAAGTATCTATTGTGTTGAAGAGTTTCTAATTTCCAAAAAGGTTTAATTTTTTGATAAGACTAATTCAACCCCCCTCTCAATCTTTGGGTGTGTTCAAAAATTGGTATCAGAGCCAAGTTCCACTGAAGAAACCTTAACCACTTGAGACAAAGATTTGGGATGGCACGTGATGGTTCATACAAGGGTTATAGGTTTGATGGGACTAATTATGCTTTTTGGAAATTGAGAATGGAAGGCCACCTAAACTCTCTAAGGTGTGGTGTGTGGAAATCAGTCAAAGATGGTTATGTTTTTCTTGCTACTCCTCCAATAGATCTAGCTAAAATAAGGCTATACAAGTGCAATGCCAAAGCTAACAATGCTCTCTTGTGTGGATTGGCTGATTCAAAACATTTAAAGGTGATGAATTGCAGTTTTGCTAAAGATGTCTGGGGAAAGCTTAGAAACATATATGAAGGTGATATAAAAGTGAAGAAACCCAAGATGCAAATCTTTAAAAGTAGATTTGAGACTCTAATGATGACAAAGGATGAAGATATTGCAAGTTATATGATTCAGGTGCATGCAGTAGTTTTTGGCATCACTAGCCTAGGTGGAGAAGTAAAAGAGCATGCAATTGTGAAGGTTTTGAGATCTCTCCTAAAATCTTATAGTCCTAAAGTGTTTTCCATTGAAGATTCTAAGGACTCAGATCAATACTTAGTTAATGAAATTTTTGGTGCTCTTACTACCTTTGAAATGAGAGAGTTTGATCAAGATGTTCCAAAGAAGGAAGCTACATTCAAAGCTAACAAAAATATTGAAGATGAAGTTGAAGCAAACTTTGTGAGAAGATTGAAGAAAGGTACTGGAAAGTACAAAGGTAAGTTACCATTCAAATGTTTCAATTGTGGAAGAATTGGTCATTTTGCATCCAAATCTCCCTATAAGAAATCTTTTGATGATAACAAAAGAGAGAAAATAAAAAGAGGGTTATATTCTAAAGAGAGCAATTTTTCCTTTGAAGATGAAGATAATGATTCAAATGATGAACACCTATTCATGGATTTGGAAGGAAAAAATAACAATATTGGAGAATGTAAGAGGTTTGGTACCTTGTAGAGAAATAAAGTCAATGAAAGATCAATGTCAGTATGTATTGCCTTTCATGCAAAGGAAGAGGAAAATTCTTGGGTGATTGACAATGGTTTTTCTCACCACATGACTAGTGACAGAGGAAATTTCACCAGTCTCAAGAAGGTTAATGGTGGAGTTGTTAAGTTTGGTGTTGACAAGTCAGCACAAATATGTGGAAAAGGTGATATAACAATTGATGGAAAGAATAGAACTGAAGGTGTCCTTTATATCAAAGCTCTGAAGCAGAAGCTTCTTATTGTCACCCAGATGTGCAGCAAGGGATACACCTTAATTTTCATGCTAATGGCAGTGAGATCATAAAGGAAATGTCTAAAAGACTAGTTGTTGAAGGAACAATGACAAGTGGTAATGTCTATCATCTAAAGGAGGCAAATGGAAGGATCTACTTATTAGATCAATCCAAAGAGTGTTGGTTATGGCACAAAAGAATGGGTCACATCAACTTTTACAATATGGTGAAGATCAGTTCCTCTCATGTAGTGAGAGATATGCCCAAGATATCCAAGCCTACAAACACATTGTGCAAAGAATGTCAAATGGGAAAGCAAACAAAGACTAGTTTCAAAAGCAAGGAGTGCTTTGTTTCAAGGCTATTGGAGCTAGTCCATATTGATCTATGCAAACCTACAATAATAAGAAGTCAACAAGGTGAAAGATACTTTTATACTGCTTATAGATGATTACACTAGAATGACTTGGGTTACATTCTTAATAGAGAAATCAAAAGACTTTGATAAGTAATATTTTTAAAGAAAAAGTTGAGAATGAAATGTATATTAAGATCAAATGTTTAAGGTCAGATAGAGGAGGTGAATTTACTTCATATGATTTTGAATTTTTTTGTGAATATCATGGCATTAGGAGACATCTATCTACTTCTAGAACCTTGAGCAAAATGGAGTAGTTGAAAGGGAGAATATGATAGTGCAAGAGGTGGCCAGGGAAATGATGAAAGATGTTGATCTATCTTATATGTGTTAGAAGGAATAAGTTCACAATATTGTCTATTTGCTTAAAAAAGTACAACTAAGGGTCAATAACACTAAGAATCCTTATAAGTTGTGGTATGGAAGACCTCCGACTGTTAAATACTTCAAAAATTTTGGTAGTAGATGTTATATCAGAAGAGATGAAGGAGGCCTAGGAAAGTTTGATTCAAGGTGTGATGAAGGAATCTTTCTTGGCTACTCTACCAAAAGAAAGGGGTATAGATACTACAACAAGAGATTGGGAAAGGTGATTGAAAGTAAAAATATCAAAGTAGATGAAGAATTATGTCAGATATCACAAGAACTAGAGGTTTACAGATTTGATATACCTCCTTGGATTGAAGAGGAAGAAGTAGTAGAAGAGAAAGAGGAAAATGAACCAGAACTAATGAAGAATCTCAAAACTCTAGAAAAGTTTGTCTAGAGGAATCATTCTACATATCAAGTCATTGGAGATAAGGATGAAGGTGTGCTGATTAGGAGGAAGTTTACAAGAGCTAGTGAGCAAATAAATTTGTGTTTGTTGTCAAAAGTTGAGCCCAAGAACTTTGTTGATGCTAGCAAGGATGATAATTGGATAAAGGCAATGGAGGAAGAACTAGATCAAATAGAGAAGAATCATTCTTGGGAATTAGTTCCCAGAATTGCTGAGAGAAATGTGATTGGAACTAAGTGGGTGATCTAGAACAAAATAAATGAACATGGTGAAGTTGTAAGGAACAAATCTAGACTAGTTTGCAAGGGTTATTCACAAGTTGAAGGTATTTATTTTGAGGATACTTTTGCTTTGATAGTTAGATTGGAAGCAATAAGGATGTTTCTTGCTCTTTTTGCTCATAAAAACTTCAAATTCTAACAAATGGATGTCAAGTCAACTTTTCTAAATCGTGATCTTGAGAAAGAAGTGTATATTGAGCAACTAGATAGTTTTCAGTTATTATAAGATCTGAACATGGTTTGTAGACTCAAGAAATCTCTATATGGTCTCAAGCAAGCTCCCAAATCTTAGTATGCTAGATTGGATAATTACCTACTTTAGCAAGGATTCAAGAAAATTAATGCAGATAATAATCTGTACATTAAGGTTTAGGAAGACAAATTGTTGATTGTGGTTGTATATGTTGATGAAATCATTTTTTGTGGAGATGATGGTATGTGCAAGAAGTTTGCAGAAGAGATGCATAAAGAATTTGAGATGTTAATGATTGGTGAGTTGTCCTTCTTCCTTGGGCTTCAAAATATTCAGCAAGATGATGGTATCTTTATTTCTTAGGCTAAATATGTAAAGGAAATGTTGAAGAAGTTTGGCATGGATGATTCCAAACTAGTAGGTACTCCTATGGTGACTGATTGTCACTTAATAAATTTGATGAGTCTCTAGAATTTGATCAGACTCTTTATAAGTCTATGATTCGAGGTTTATTATACTTAACTGCTTCTAGACCTGATATTATGCATGCAGTATGTTTGGTTGCCATATTTCAAGCTAATCATAAGCAATCTCATGAGAAAATAGTGAAAAGAATATTCAGATACTTAAAAGGAACTTTGGATTATGGCCTATGGTATAAAAAGGATGACAACTTTTCTTTGAGTGCCTATAGTGATGCTGACTAGGCTTCTTGTGTCGATGACAAAGAAGTACAAGTGGAAGTGCATTCTTTTTGGGAGACAAATTGGTCTCTTGGTTTAGTAAAAATCAAGACTCGATATCCTTATCCACGACAAAAGAAAATACATTGTTATAGCATCTTGTTGGACTCAGGTGCTTTGGATGAAGCAGAGTTTGAAGGATGTGAAGGTGGTTTATGATGAACCTATTCTATATTGTGTTACAATACAAGTGCAATTAATATTTCCAAGAATCTATTAATGAATTCAAGGACTAAACACATCTCTATCCATTATCACTTTCTAAGAGATAATGTTGCAAAGCATAAAGTAAAAATGGATTATGTGCCTACTAAGGACCAGATTGTAGATATCTTCACAAAGGAACTTTCAAAAGATACTTTTGATTATCTCCAACAAAATCTAGGGGTTATTTCCCCTCCTTGTTATAACTAGATGCATAGATGGTGCATCTTTCTAGGGGGAGAAATTAATGCCTTATCTTTTTCTCTTGGATTGATGTATGCTGCCACTCAAAGGGAGCTAGTAGTAAAGGGTATTTTGGTACAAATGTGTAGATATTGTGCATGTATGAAGAAGTGATGTTCAAAGGGGGAGAGAATATGTTGTTTCCCTCTACATACAAGTATGTGTTTCCCTTTGTCCTTGATGTCAAAGGTAGAGAGTGAGCAAGTGTGTTGCCATCAATGCCAAAGGGGGAGATTGTTGCTAGTTGTTGTCATTGATGTCAACACTTGAGGATCTTTGTGTAAGATTGTTGGCAGTTGATGTCAAAATTGATGGTTGGTTGTCTTTGATTTGATGAAGATTGTTATATGTTTGGCAGTGGTTGATGATCTTGTTGTTAGTAGCTGATGACAACACTTGGTGAATTGTTTGTGGTTGAAATTTTTGTTAGTACCTAAGAAGTAAGAGAGATTGTTGGCATTTGATATCCCTAATTTCAAGTACTTGGTGAGAGTTTTTGGTAGTATTTTTTTCTTAGCATTGGTTGTAATTATTGATAACATTCAGGTTAGGTTAACATTGATGTATGAATATGCTTGTTGAAGTTCATGATTGGATCTCATGCCTTGCTAAAGTTCATGGTTGGATGTCATGCCTTATCTAATGTTTGTTGAAGTTCATGGTTGGATTTCATTTCTTATCTAAGAATTATTGAGTATGAGTTATGTTAGTAGATTTGGTTTCATAATGATATATTAAGATGAGGATTAGAAGTGTTACTAATAGTGGAGAGATTTTGTTGAAGGTCTACAGTATGTCTTATGCTCTTTCTTAATGTTCTTGATGTAGCATGTGTTGTTGAAAGAAAGTTTTGGCCTCCACAAGTTGGTTAACTATTTCTAGTTAAATAAGTTGTGTTGAAGACTAATTGGGAGAATGATCCACATTCCTCTATTGTTGAAGATATGGTCTTGAGGTTTGAGATTCAAATTTAGTGTTATGTGGAGTTGCACTCCTATATTTTTAGGTCAATGTTACTGAGGAGGTTTCTATGAATTACAAAAGGTTGGTAGTGTTGTTGATTGTCTAGACTGGTATAAGAAATGTTTTGCATTTTATCTGCATTGATGTCTCTTCTCCTATGGATTAATGAATGTGCGCTTAATGTTTGTGCAATGTCTCAGTTCCAATTCCATGTGTTGAAGTGATCTGAAAATTGATTTGTTAATGTTATATGCTTTGGTTATGTATACTATGCTTCCTGAATAAATTATTTTATTCATGTTTTGTTTGCAGTGGTTGTTGATGGCATGACAGTATGAAAGAAGTTTCTAGAAATGTTGCATTTGATGTTCATGGAACATCCCCATGTGATCTTCATGTTGTTGATTGGTTGCTTTGGTGCTACATTGTTTCTTGAGTTGGTTGTTTGGGTAATTTTTGGATATTTGACTGACAAGTCTTGTTCTTTTTCTTGTGTTGTTTGCTTGGGGGTCTACGCTAAAATCTGAAGATGTGTTATGATAGATTTGGGTCTTGGCCTATCTTGGTCAGAACCGCCTTGAGAAAATTTAGTTAGAAGTATGTTTTTGGGCCGATTGATTTTGTGTTTTATGTTTTATCTACACATTCCTTGATGTCAACTTAGGTTGGTGTGCACTAGCATGTGAATTTCTTTTGGACCACATTGGAATATTTAATAATATTGTTTTTGGTCCTCTCGATGCTTGGGATAGGACCACCTGGTATGTTTTTGTGGTTGGCTTGCTGAATGTATTGTTTGTATTCTTTCTTAGCTAACCTAATTGATATTTTAAGGTCTTGTGGTGGATATATATGCAAAAACATTTCAAATGCAAGAAGTATGGAAGTCTGAACAAGTGCAAAGAAGTGTAAATATGGAGTTTATTGAATATCTAGTAGAGATAGCACTAAAGTGTGTAGAAGAAAAAAATCAAATGTGCTTTAATAAATCAGTCAACAAAGTGAATTGTTGAAAAATATTATAATCTCTTATAATCTTTTTGTATCCTACTCTGAGATAATGAATCTCATCAAGTCCTCTATATTTTTCCCCTAAAGTTGTATTTGCTTCAGTTCTATAATTCCTTTGCATCTTACTCTAAGGTAGTGTGTCTTAGTTTGCAAGTCCTTTTTGGCAGTGAGCCTTTATATTGTGAGTTAACTCTCACCATGGTTTTTCCCTCATTGGTTTTTCCACATAAATTTGGTGACTCCTTGTGCATGTGTGGGTTCTTTGTTTCTTTCTTATTGTTGCTAATCAGATTAAGGATAAAATTGATATTCTTTCATTGTTGAAGATTGTTGATCTTGTTGAGGGGTTAAACTGTTATATTTGTTTAAGGGTTTTGATTGAGTTAAGAAGTATCTATTATGCTAAAGAGTTTATAAGTTTTGAAAAGGTTTAAGTTTTTGATAAGACCGATTCATCCCCCTCTCATTCTTTGGGTGTGTTCATTAAATTTTATTTGGTGTTTTATATGATTTTTACTCTTGTGATTACTTATGATGACCTCAACATGTTATTAGGTCTTTTATCTCTTAGGTGCCTTCTCAATTTTGGAGAGATTATGCCAACATTGTTGTAGGTGCAGTTTAGTCTAAATCTAACCTCAACTTTGAGTCTAGAGGAGCCAAATCTATTGGTATGAACTATAAACACAATATACTTTTCTTATAGTCCCTTACAGGTACTTTTTGGCCCCATACCTTGGTCATATGGAATCCATATTGTCTCTAAAGGTATTGGCATCATTAGATTTGTACACATTTGTAATATATTTTTCTTTACTAGTGTAATTTTGGTGTAATAAATCATGGTATCTTTTGCATACATCAATTTTTTTATTTTTTAACAAATATTTATTTTTATTTTAAAAGTATGGGGCATATAGACCCTTGTATCCTTAAATATTGGTAGGGGTACCCTTTGGCAGGTTTTTAAGGTGTAGTATTTTTCTGTAATGGTTATCAACCCACTTGGCCTACCTACATGGAAAAGTGCTAAGTGCATTTTCTAAAGTGTTAAGAACTTTTTTGAGTTCCCAAATCTAAGAACTAAGTGGTAGAAAGTGTTATTCACAACACATTATTCATCATTGATTGGACCACCATTGGTTGTGGTTTATTGATTAGGTACCACCACCCACAATCCGCCGAGATCAAGCCACCTCTATCTCCACACCATCCATAGGCCATCACAATAGTGAGTAGGTTATTTTTTTTCCTTGGAGAGAACTTTTTTGATGGGCCATAATGTTTTCCCATAGAGGTATTTTTTGGTGTTCTTCTAGGTGACAAAAATATAGTTTTGAGAACTTCATAATGGTATAAGTGATTTCTCTATACTTATCTCTGAACACCTAATTTTTATATTGAAACTACATTTGCATTCTTTTTTTGTGATAAACATAACTTGTGCATATGGATTCCAATTTTAGTAATATAGCATTCTTTGTTTCTTCTTTCTTGTGCATGGAAGGTTATTTAGTGCTACAAAATATTGTTTCTCCTATGAGTCCTTATGGTAAATTCAACATGGTATATTGTAAACTTTATCAAAAGTGAAGGGTAAACTTCAATTATTTTCATCTACTTTCTATTCTACTATGGATTCCTTGGGGAAAATATTGTGCTCCGTAAATTATTTCATAGGCATCTTACTAGGGAGTAGGCCAAGTTAAATCACATGGATTCACTTCCTATTTCTAAGGTCCAAGAATTTATGGTTCAATATTCCAAGCGTGGAGGTAAGAATAAGAAAATTTATAATAAAAAATATCCTTTAGGTAATTATTCCCCCCTCCAAACCAAAGAAAAATAACATTAAAAAGTTCACTCCTTTCACTTCTTCCAAGTCTAGAGAGTTTACAGCCAAGATGATGAAGAGAGGTTACACTTGCACTTTTTGTGGCATACTTAATCATTATGAGTCTTATTTCTTTAAAAGGTTAGAGGTATTGGAGGAGTACATATGATAATACAATATTTCTATCTCCAAGTCCTCTTCCAAAATAAAATGGAAATTTCATACTATATGAGGTTTCTATTCATCTACAAATAGTTGGATACTTGATTTAGGTACTTTAAATCACATGAAGAACTCACTTGATCTACTTGAGTCTCTTTCTAATACTAATAATTCTCATATTATAATGGTAAAATCTTCATAGATTCTATTTTTAGGGACATGCATGATTTAGTTACAAGATGGTTGAATTAAGGATGTTCTCCTTGGACCTAAGATTTTTCCTATCCTTATCTCCATCTAATAGATTTTTCATTTTTGGAATGGAATGATAATTTATTTATTATAAAAATTACAACCTTTAACCTAACTTCTCACAACTTCCCAAGCTTTCCAAATAATTATAAACATATTAGAGCCATATTAGGTGATAAAGAACCCACCAAAGAGGATATCATGGGGATGGATCCCTTTCCACTAATATTTTCTTGGAATAATATTTCAGATATTTTTTAATAGGAATTTTCCAAGGTTCGTCTCTTGTAAAGGAAATAATTATCTATTCTGATGCAAGAGAAACACCTTTCATATTTTTATCTAGATAGAACTATTTCCAATTAAATATAATTATCTTCTTATTATTGAAACAATAAAAATGGAACCCTAGGTCTAATATGTAAACCTAGGATTCAAATTTTGTGTTGTGTGTTTGTGTATTTTTCTATTGTTTCATTAAGATGGAGATCAACAAGGTATATAGATTGACTTTAAACCGTGAAGGTGATCCAATCAAACATGGATCTACATCTTTTAGGGTCTTGGAATGATTTGGAATTGATTGAAATGGATTAACCTAATCAAACTACGTGACCTAATAAGCAAAATAAAAGATATTGACAATTATCAGACTGAAACAAAGAATTGCGGATAGATTTGGGAAGGGAAGTGGACTATGTATCTATCCTAAAAAGCTTTTGTTGGTCTGAATAAAGAGAAAAAGTCACCCTAGGGTGTATTGGTCCTTGTGGGGGTGTCCTGAACTTGTTTTTGTAGTCCTCTGATACCAGATCTGAGCTTCTGATTCCTAGTTGCAAAGTTTTTGGATCACTACTAGATGATTTTGTAGGTGAGCTTCCATGAGTTGACAAGATGCAGGGCTTCAAATGCAACAATGAATGAATGATCTTTAAACTTCCTTCAATCCTTTTCTAAACCTAAAATCTACACATTCACAAAGAGAAGAAATGTTGTGTCATTTAGGGGTTTTCCTTATTCAAACCTCGTGTTAGTGTTTCAACTTCCACAATGGAAATTTCAATGATAAAATTGTATAAATGATAGGAAGGAATGATGAATCAACAAAGTGTTGCAACTCACCACCCTTCAATGGCTTCCTTGAAGGACCGAAGTCACGCACATGACTTCAAGGTCTTGGATCTTGCTTGTTTGATTTCTTGAATTTCTTAGAGACCTACAATAAGGTTTAGCCTTCACAAACAATGATAACATAAACATACATGTGTTTGAAGTTTGAGGATACTATCATTTGTATGCTTGTTGGCAACATGAGAATGAGATATACAGTGTGCAAATACAATGTTGTCATGGATGTCAACATTGTGGGTTGAGGTCTACTTTGATGATTAGTTGATCCGAAGTGCATATGTGTTTGAAATGATGGGAATCTAGTATTGAGATGAAAATGTTTTGCTCTAATGCAAAACATATGAGTTGGTTATATATGGCTAAGTGTCAGAACAATAGTTTTTCAATGCTTTATGTATCCGGTTTTTGGTCTGCCTTGAAGTATTTTGGTCTAGGGATCTAAGGAATTTTTTTTGGATGTTAGAGGAGTCTAAATCAAAAGTTTCATGTTGTTTTGACTTTCGGTGCAAAAGTTATGGATGACAATATATCGAGTTTTCCAGTGACAGTGTTTCTGTACATAGTACTTGTTTTGATTAGTCTACATCTCATCGTGGAAGAGTATCTGGTCTTGCAAATTTTTGGAAGTGTTTACAGGTGTTGTTTTCATCTATGTTCCAAGTGGTGTGTAGTTTGGAGGTTCACATGTTGGTTTGAGGATAATATTTTGGGGAATTTTGGTGTTGTTCACCAACAATGCCGACCTAATATATTTGGGGTCGTGCAGAGTTAAAGGAAGTGCTTATTGGTTATGTGGGAGATATTATAGGTTTATGACAACCTATTTGATGTGTTACAAGTTTTCAATTAAGGTGTGAAGCGTGTATGGTTGATCTTGAGTCAACAAGTTATTGTTTTCAATGATACATCTAACTAGGCCGACCTAATTGATATTGTAGATGTTTGTGGATATAATGGGTAAAGTATAAGATCATTTTTTGTGTTGAAGAGTGATGATTAAGGTATGTGTGAAAATTCATAATCAGACCACGTGAATGTGATGCAAATGCAAAGTAGAGTAGAGTAATATGAAGTGTGTTGTTTTAGTATTTTGATCTTTAGTGGAGCTTTATTTTCTACATATTGTAGATGCATTTGTAGCAGTTCAAATCTTGGCAGTGAGCCAACCACTTTCTTCAATATTTCTTTATTTCTATGGGTAGTGAGTCTACCAGATAGTGAGTCCACTTGGTAGTGAGCCTTTTTGTAATATCTTATAACCAGTTATAATATATTGTGAGCTAATCCTCACTGTGGTTTTTCCCTTTTTGGGTTTTCCATGTAAAAAATATGGTGTTCATGTGTTATATGCTTTGATGGTTGTTTTCATGGTTTCTTTCCTTATTGAAAATTGAATATGATATGTGGAATGAATGTTTAAATTTTTAAGTGGTTTTAGAGAATACTAATTCAACCTCCCATTAGTATTTCAGGTGTTCAACAATTGCTATCAGAGCTTGGTTCCTTCAATTGGCTTGATTGTTGAGGCAGATATTGGAGTTGAACACATGGCTACTAAGAGATATCCTAATCCTCCAAAATAAATTCCTATGGTAGGATTTACTAAAGAAGACTACATTGTTGATATGGAAGGAGATCTCAAATCTACCCTAGATGATTTGTATAAAGCAGAATTTAAGAACAAAGATCTGAAAAAGGATCTTGGTGATGAATATGACTGCATTAAGATATCGAGAGAGAAATTCAAGAAAGCTATAGACAAGATCAAAGATCTCAAGCAACCAAATGAGATCATTCCCAGCCTAAAATTATAGATTGAAGAAATTAAAAGAGTTGAAGACTGCTTGAATGCCAAGCTAAAAGAAAAATCTGAAGAATTCTCAAAGCTTGAACAAGAAGTTGTAACCTTGAGATTAGACCTAGAGAAAACAAAGATTCAAGAAGAGTACTACAATGCTTGATGAGATGATTGCAACCCAGAAGGGATCTAAAGGCAAAGAAGGATTAGGGTTTGAAAAGGGAGAAATCTCAAAGATAGATCAAACTCCAGACAAGATTGAAAAGAAGATTGAGGAAAAGAAGAGCAATGGAAAGCAGGTCTAGAATTAGAGGAAAGACTTCAAAAGACCACCAATCAAAAAACCAAATGCACAAAGGTATCTTTTAATGGCTTTTGTTATTCCTACAATAAATTTAGAAATAAGGCTATGGAATGTAGAAGTAGAATGAATCAGAAGGTTCAATCTAGTCAGTATTTTATATGCAAAAGATTTGATCATAAGGCTACTAAATGTAGAAATCAAATGATGCATGGCTATAACAATGGTATGATGTTTCAATATTTCAATGGATGTTGTTATACATGCAATGGATTTGGGAACAAAGTTAATCAATGTAGATCTTGAATGGGCGGAAGTACACTTGTTCAAAATTTCAAATGCTATAAATGCAATAAGTTAGGACACATTGCTAAGTTTTGCAAAAGAAAGAATGTAATGGTTGATCTGGTAAAGAAGAATGGTCCAGTGGAAAAGGATAATCTAGTAGAGATGAAGAAAGGGATGAGAAATATATGGAAAAAGAAAGAGGAGAATGAGGTTAAGGATGACTTTGTACTAGCTTTTGGTGTAGATGTTTCCTTTAGAAACTGAGTTAAGAGCTTTGGCCTAGGGGGAGTTTTAATAGACAATTATTAAGCCCTTGCGAAAGATATGGTTTTGTTTCCTTTAGCACATGGATATGAGGTATAGGTTGATATTCCTGACCTATTGGTGAAAATGAGGGTGGAAAATATCAAGATGCAGAAGTTTGCGGAGCAATTGAAGGTGATTGTGCCTTATAGTTAGGGTTTATCAGCTTTTTGCACCTAACTTCAAATTAGTGCATTCAATGTGAATTAGGTTATTTGTAATTGACTTAACATATTATAATTCATTTGCAAATGAGTATTTGAAGAAAGAAGAGCAGTGAAGGAGCGAAGGGAGTCATTTCAAATTTTTTGTTCATAAAACCCTAAATCGTAGTGTTTGAAAGGTATTTATAGTTTCTATTTTCCTTAAGATTTTGAAGTACTTTCATTTTGATTTGAAAATGTATACCCCACATGAAGCTATGAATTCTCTACAAAACCAACACTTTCAAAACTATTAAATTCAACTAAAAAATTTGTGAATTTTTTCAAGTTGTATTAAAAAATGAGAACTAAGAGTGGTGGGAGGGAATCTCTTTGTCCTAGTTTATGGGAATCTTCTTGTTCTAGGTTGTAGGGTCTCCTTGGTGTTGAGACAAATGTTTCTAGATTGATTTTTGTGTCAATTGTTGGGACTCATGATAATCCTTTGAGTGGTTCATCTTCTATCCCCAAGTGTTTTCTAACAAATGAAGCGAGGCATATGAAATCTTTGGATCTCTAGAAGGAGCTCTTTAAGGGCAGTCAAAAAATCCCTTCAATAAATTCTAGATTATACTTTATGAGGAATAGATAACTATTAAGATCAAGTACCCCTCCTTGGATTGATCTTTGGCCAAAATGGAGAAATATCTAGTTGGAAGGTTTGTTGGTAGGCACCCCAATACAAAACATGTGAGGAAATAAGCTACTTCTCATTAGTCTGTAAAAGGTATCATATCATTTTCAGTGCTCCCAAAAGGAATTTTCTACTTCTCCTTTACCCTCTAAGAGAATTTTCTAGACACCCGCACATTAGGCCCCTGGTTCTTTAAGAAAAAAATCCTTGCTCTCTAAAGATGGCAACTGAGGTTTGACCCCTTTACACATCTTGATGGTGCTTTCCCAACATGGTTCAAACTATAAAGCCTCTCCATGGAGTTCTTGGATGAGAAGATCATTACTGGGATGCCAAATCCTTTGGTAACTTTCTCTCTCTTGACTATGTTACTAAGGTTGGGTATAGACTCATATTTGGTATATTTTTTGTTATTATTGAGCCAAACAAAGTCTTGTCAGTCTCTATTATTTTGGAATCAAAGCTTGGAAAATGGACCTAGATTCTTGAATATAAGAAATCAATTCTCTACTATCAGAATTACTCCTTTATGAGACAACCCTAAAATATTTTTCCTAAAGGATATTTTAATAGAAATCTCATTCTCTCTCCTTCAAAAGATAAGTTCATTTTTTCATTTATTTCTCCCTTGTGTTTCGAGTCTTTCAACTTGATGCCAAAGATCAATTCGGTGTTTGTTCCCCCTATTAAAGGCTCTAAGATGGATACCCTCTAGTATTCTATAGGGGCTCCCAATCATGGAGGTCCTCTCAATGGAATCTCCTCTCCCTCCCCTTTGTAGGGGCCTTTTTATCAAAGTGTTGAAGGAAATTCAACTGGCATTGTGTTGGTTGGTTATGGTCCCAAGATTTGGCCCAATTTTAAGGATATTATTTCTCCTCCTTCTTCCTGGCTTGTAGTGAAGGAGGTTGGAGGTATCCTTCCCTTATTTCTTCCAAAGGAATCATCCCCCTCTTCATTTGAATGTTCTAAGAAGGTGGAAAAAAATTTCACTACCCCTCTTTTAGATGTGTACCAAGTGACTACAATCTCTTATTCTCTTATTCTTTTTTCCTCTACTAAGGATCCTCTATCTTCTCCCCTCCTTATTTTTGAATTTTTTCAGGTGTCTAGATCTGAACTTGTGGGTTCTCCATCTACCTCGTATTCTTATAAAATTATTCTAGGGTTGATAAATATAGTTGATGTGGAAAAGAACTTAAAAGCTAGGAGGAAATTTCTCAGAGAAATAAGACAAAGAAACATTGCCAAAGATGTTGTGAATGGTTTTCAGAGAACTATGGAACATCATGGATCCAAAAGACCTGAGAGATTATTATTCTCTCCTGGAATAGTAAGGGACTCAATAGTCCCCACAAGAAGAACATGGTCAAGAACATCGTCAAATATATCAAGCCTGGCATTCTACTCCTTCAAGGAACTAAAATGAGTGTTGTAGCCTTAAAAAAAAATTGTAAGTATATTTGGCCTTTTTCCCATTCTATTGATGTGGATGAAAATGGTGCCTCTAGTGGTCTAGCTACTTTTTGGAAACCCCAATTTAAAGGTTCCCTAAATTCTAAGGAGAATTTTTTTCTTAATATAATTTTCAATAAGGTCTTTGTGCACTCTGAATGGGTTATCTCTAATATCTATGCTCCTAACAACTTAGTCCTCCATCGTGAGACTTGGTCCAATATTTTAAGCAGTACAAATTTCTTTATGAGCCATTAGTGGATGTTGTTAGGAGACTTCAACTCCCCTCTCTACCCTTCTAAAAATGTTGGTGGGTTATTGGACCTATCAAATAGCATGATGAACCTCAATAGCCTATTGGTCAATGGCAGTTGTAGACATCTAAATTTAATCACTCCCATATGATTAAATTTACTCCTTTTCTGTCTATCATATTAAATATTAATTTATCAAATTAATATTATACCTTTTATCCCATATATATAAAGTATTTAATTTAATAATTAAATGTTTTATCTTTCACCTTCTTCCTCTCTAAATTAAATAAATACACTAATTTATTTAATTTAGTCATTTTTACCCTTTTGATTTTAAATCAATTTAAAATTCTTCATTTTCTCTCTCCTTGTCACATCCTCCATAATCTTGCCCTAATCTGAATTAATTTAATTAATTCATGATTATGATAATCAAATATTAATGTCACATCCTCCTACACTTGCCACTTGCCTTTAATCTTCCATTAATTAGTCTAATCCAATATTTGCACAACCTTAACCAAGGTCATTAGCCAGATTTAGCACCACTTTTTAGCCAACCTTTGCATTTACCTTCTTTTAGCATTGACCCCCTTTCCCATGTGAATTTTTAATTCACATTTATGTATCCTAGATTCTCCTCTTTTATATGTGAATTTTTAATTCACATTCTATCCTTCCAAGGCTTCTAGAACCTTGGACTTGTCACAATCTCCACATGTGACCAAGTCCCACCTTTTTGGAGCCCACCTTTTATCTTTTAGACTCTCCTAAGAATGTGAATTTTTAATTCACATTTATGTTTTCAACCACCTTTCCTTTTCCCATGTAGATTTTTGAGGAATTCCAAAATTCCTCAAATGTCCTTTCACTCCCACTTGGGGACAAGGAATCCCTTTTTGAGGAAATTTTCTCACTCTCCAAGGTGCTTGTCCTTCCTCCACCTCATGTACCTTTTTGACACCTCACTTACACCTCATCTTCTCTTGGCCACTTCACCATCCACATGTCAAGACGTGAGGGCTTGTGGGTTCTCAATCCACCATAGCCCTTCATCTTGACCTTGTTGGATGAATCTTGACCGTTGAATTCTCTAGAGAATTCAAATTCTTCTATAAATACCCCCTCCTCAAGGGAATTTTCAACACTTTTGATTTTCATAACTACATGCTGCCAGTTTGCATTATCAATCATCCACTATCATCTAACTATCCATTCTAATCATTTTGCATAAGTTGATCTTGCATTTAGTCACTCAAAAAATCATCTAAGGAGCACACAAAATCGTCCCAAGGGCCAATCAAGGAGTCGTCAACATCAAGGAAGGTGAAATCATTTGCATCTTGTTTTATCCATTTTCCTTCTTGTTTTATCACTCTTTTGGCTAATCTTGAGGTGTCCTTACTCTTTTATCATTCGCATTTTTAGTAAGTTTGCACATTAGAGTAGGGTAAAACATTAAGGTACACATTTATGGCACGCCCGGTGGGACCCACAAACGGGTTCTTGCATTTAACCTTCCTTTTTGCTAAGAATTTTGCAGGAAAAGGCCGCAGAAAGGCGGCAGCGCCCTCTCCTTTACCACAGAAAGGCGGCAGCGCCTTCTGCTTTACCGCAGAAAGGTGGCAGCGCCCTCTTGTCCACTACAGAAAGGCAGCAGTGCCCTATGTCTGTCAATTTCATGTTCTTCTAATAGTTTGTTGTAGTTAGGTGTGTACTTAGAAGGTTTTTCTAACACTTTCTTGTAGTGGGGTGTACAACTTTCCCTTTTAAAAAGTTTCTTGCAGAGGGGTGGATACGCCCTTTTATTTTGAAAGGCTCTTTTCCTCTAACCTCTTGTTGCAGAAAGGCGGCAGCGCCCTCTGCTTTACCGCAGAAAGGTGGCAGCGCCCTCTTGTCCACTGTAGAAAGGTGGCAGGCCCCTGTTTTGCTCCAGAAAGGTGACAGTGCCCCTGATCTTGCTGCAGAAAGGTGGCAGCGCCCCTATTTTGCTACAGAAAGGCGGAAGTGCCCCAAAACAACACAGTTTTGAAGGTAAAACAGTCATTTTGGCTTCGTTTTTGCTCTCATTTTTTGCCATTTTCAAGTAGTAACCCTCTAACATTGTTTTGGCAAGAATATTGGTATTTTTTGCTAACGTTTTGCAGCATATTAGTGCGTAATTAACCAAGAACGAAGAAAGAGACACCTAACATTTGTTTGCAGGGCCATCTATTTGATTAGACTTTCAAAAATTATCCTTGTTGTTTTGGAACATAGTCTAATTAGATGGAGTAAACTTCATTGTTTGCTGTGATTGTTTATTCTTGTGTTACCCAAGGGGGCATTAATTTGTTTTCACTTTCCCCTTGCACTTCGTGTGAGCCTGGGGAGTAGTTGGAAGCGGTTAGTGTCTTCTTTTTAGTGGGACCTGCTTGGGGATTTCATCACCCCAAGGGACAATTCCAACCACGTGTACCAGCGAGGTATATAAATGGGGGAGAACGAAAGTTGTACCCCAATCCAGTCACATCGTAATTGGCGGAGCGTCGAAGCTAGGGTGATACCTAGATAGACGTGAAGAGTTGGTATGAGCCTTTTAGTATCTCGCTGGGGTTCCCGACTCATGCTTGTGACGGGCTGGTGTTCACGGTTGTGCCTCACGTACTGAGAGTATATCGAGGACTCCCTAGAATCCTTGTGCATCCTAGATTAAGACCTTGCTTGGCCATACCCTTAAACAGTAATCATAGGATTGTGCTTACTTGAAGTGTCTTCTTGTGAAAAACCTGTGAAATCTTTGATACTTTGGCCTTACTTTATCATTTTGCATCCTTGCCATAGCCATTTCCATCAAAACCAAACTTTGTCTTACTGCAGAAAGGTGGAAGCGCCCCTGATTCTACTGCAAAAAAGTTGCAGCGCCCCTGATCTTGCTGTAGAAAGGTGGCAGCGCCCCTTGATCTTGCTGCAGAAAAGTGGCAGCGCCCCTAATCTTGCTGCAGAAAGGTGGCAACGCCCCTGTTTTGCTGCAGAAAGGTGGAGGTGCCCCTGTTTTACTGCAGAAAGTTGTCAACGCCCTTGATTTTTGCTGCAGAGGGGCGGATTTGCCCTCCTGAACACCCGAAATCATCCCATTTGGATTCGTTTAGCCTCTAAACCATCATTTAATCGTTCCCAACCATTACCTCATCGTCCTAAGCTTCCATTTTGTCACTCTAAGCCTCCTGAAACCTCCATTTGATCCGTTTAAACCTCCATCTTATCATTCCAAACCTTTGTTTAACCATTATAAATCCCCACTCATTCTCCACAATCATCTTCAATCTGCCCGTTCATTCTAATTTCCTCATGTTCCATTCAAAGGCCCATACCATCACCTAGCGAACATCACAATTTTATTGCCAAACACCACTCATAACCAAACCGCCTTAAACTTGTATTACAAAGTGGTTACCCAAATTGACCATAGCACTTGAAGTTGATTATTAGTCTTTAACTTCGACCCCAATCAATTCGCTTCCATCTTGACGTGAATTCGGTGTTGTAAGTTATCACCCTCGGCCCAATCAATCCATTCCTATTTTAAGGTGGATTCAGAGCCGTAATCATCCTCTTAATCAATCAAAGCTCTAGGGTCACTAAGGGTAACTTCCTGTGATCAAGCTTAAGGTCTCTCTCTCACATCTTTCATCACCTAATCATAACCATCCAATAGTCCAAATCAATCAAAACCAATCATTTGATCAAATTGTCCAATCAATCAAATCACATCCGTTCAACCAATTTTATCTTATTGAGCTTAATAATCCAATCCAAGCCAATCAAAATCCAATCTTGCCAAATCCAAATCCGATCCCATCAAAATCTGATCCAATCCAATATATCCAAACAAAGTCTGATCCAAATCCAAACCCCATCCAAATCCGATCTCGTACAATCACAATCAAATCATTCATATTTTCATAATCCACTCGTAGCACATTTGCATGCCCGTTTAGACCCGATCACAGGCAAAGAAAATGGCCGACCAACAAGCCCAGAATGCCCAATCAAACAACCCTCAAGATCCCAACAACACAATGAACATCTTATCAGATCCTAACAAGGGTACTAACATCCCTCACGATCCTCATAATGGCACTTCATCGCACTCGAACACCGAAAATCAGAACAACTCACCACCCGGTGAAGAGAGTATGGCCAATCAACTTGAACTCACACTTGAGGAACATTTTAGTAATCCCGCCAATGTGCAAATGACTGACTGTCTGCTCGAAAAGCATGGGGAAGAAATTTTAGCCCACCTAATTGAGAAAGGTGTCAAACCCCCCCGAGTGTTGACTTGTCCAAATATAGGGGTGCCCCATCTAACATACTCCACGGTTCACAAAATCCACCTGAAGGTCCATACTTCCCCAATGTTCCTCCAGTTGAGGGTTGGCATCAACCGGAATTTGGCAATGCTGTTCTTTATCAGGTTAACTATCCCCCACATGCTTCGACCTCAGTTATGGGAGGTCCTCAAGTGTCTGATCCCAACAATCCTTTTCCCTATGGTATGCCACAAAATGTTCCACAACCTCCGCCATTAACGTTAACAACACCCCCTCCTCCGAATCAACCTCCAGTCAACATTGGGGGCACCTCCTTTACCACATCGCTTCCACCTCCTGGGAGCACAAATCTACCATCTCAACAGCTTCACCAATCCAACATTCCGCCTCAATTACCTCCACAAGGCACACCACAGCTGAACGTTTCGGGTGGTACCCAACAACCCCCTTTACAAAACGCTTCTACGCTACCTCCGCCATCTCATCTGCAACAACCTATACATAATACTTTGGCCTCTTCACAACAACCATCCTACCAATCACAAGGCAATCCGTCTCGACCTATTGCTCAGACCATATCCCCCTTTCTTGCATCCATTTTGCGTCAAGCTCAACCACAACACAATATCCCATCTCGGCCCATACAACATTTGACGTCACAACAACAACCTCCCCAACATTACTACTATCACAATCAGCAACAATTTCACCAACAACCGCTTTATGCGACCTCCCAATAATCACAACAATACCCTCAACACCAACAAACCAACACGCAACGTCCCATCCAAGTTCCTCAACAACCTACCCCACTTTTATCAAACAAATCCGTACTATACCCCACAACAACAGCCCTTGTATCAAAAAAATCCTCTGTCTTACCAGCAAGCCATATCATCATCAAATCATCCAAATCCGTATTTCAACAATCCGATGTCCTTTCAGCAAGATCCTTTATCGTCCTATCATCAATATCCCCCCAACCCGCCACCAGCTACCTCAAATTTGTTGGAAATCAAAGCCGCACTTAAGGACCTTCAAGCCGGGGCTACCAAACAATCATTCAAATTTGAAGACATATGCCCATATCCATTTGATCCCTCCATCTCATTGATCCCGTTTCCTAAACATTTCGAGATACCAAAATTTGAAAAATACAAGGGAAACAAAGACCCTAAGGCTCACTTGCAGGAGTTTTATTCCCAATGTCAAGAAGTCATGTACAATGGCAACTATCTCTTGCGCTTGTTCCCACAAAGCTTAGCAATCCACGCCTTAGATTGGTTCATGACTCTCGAAAAAGGGTCCATAAAAAATTTTGCAGACCTGTCAGAAAAGTTTGTATCCTACTTCTCTTTCAATTTGGAAAAGGATACAGACACCTTAGATCTCCTCAAAGAGAAACAACGTGAGGGGGAAACCTTTACCAGCTACCTACAATGGTGGCGTGCATTAGCAAGTCGAATGAAGACCCCTCTGAAAGAAAAAGACATGGTCACTCTTTTCATGGAAAACTCTCATCCTGAAATGGCCCATAATTTTAGGTTACATTGTGTCACCACCTTTGCGGAGATAGTACAAAAGGGAACCATCCTGGAACGTGCCCTTATTGCCAAAGGACACATCAAAATACACAGTCATGATAAAGAGAGGTCATTTGCCGATAAACCACGATTCTGGAACAAGAACAAGAATGCGGTGAATGACGGTGTGACAGACACTAAACATGTCCAAGTGGCCAATGCATCCCAAAAACAACAACCGTCTATACCCAACGCCATATTTGTACCACAGGGGGCACCTCGTCCTCCGCAATAGTCAAACCAAAACAATCAGGGGAACACCAAACGTCAATACGCCCAATTGGGTGAACCTCTGAGTGTTGTTTTTAATAAGTTGTTACAAATCAATTACCCCATCACATACCCTGTCACCAAGCCATTTGATGAATCCAAACCCAAGCCCGCATGGTTTAGAGAAAATGAGTATTGTGAGTTCCATAAAATCAAAGGACACTCTTTAAACAAGTGTCAGGGTCTGAAAAACTATGTCCAAGATCTCATTGATTGAGGTGATATCAAGGTTGACCCCAGTCAAGCTTTGTCGTCCAATGCTCAATTGTAGATATACCAGAACGCCTTTCCAAACCATAATCAAGGCCCAAGCACATCTAGCAATAATCCCCAAGGAAACAACACAAATAATGTAAGCTACAAGAATGTGCCCTTTAATTACAAAGGTGTTATTCATTACATTGAGCAGGTGGAACCCCGTGTATCCATGATACATGTTAAAGCCAAAGACCCTCAATGTGCTGTTACTACACGACGAGCCCGCATCACTATCCCTGTAGCCTCTACACCCGCCCAATCAAATCCTGTAAGCTCTCAGTACAACATCCTTGATCACTTAAGGAAGACCCCTGCTCATATATCCATTTTGGATTTGCTTAAGTCTTCCCTGATACATCAAGAAATCCTCAATAGAGCCCTGCAGGAAACCCATGTGCCAAATGACATCAACCCCACACAATTCCAAGCTTTGGTGGGACAGTTGGCCTTGTCTCATCACCTGCACTTCAGCCAAAACGATATGCCAAACATCGATGTCAATCATAATCGCCCCTTACACATCGAAGTCGTGGTTGCTCGCCATAAAATAAAAAGGGTCTTGGTAGATAATGGCTCTGCCCTCAATTTATGTACTTTGAAATTCATAAAATAGGTGGGGTATACTCAAGCGGACTTAAGTAACCAGATCATCACAATCAAAGCCTATGATAATGCAGAAAGAAATTCAGAGGGAATTATCAGTCTTCCTATCCAAGTGGGACCTGTGCTTCAGTATACTACCTGTCATGTCCTTGATCTGGACTTACCGTATAATCTCCTCCTTGGCCACCCATGGCTCCATGCTATGCAAGCCATCCCCTCCACGTACCATCAGTGCCTAAAATTCCCTTTCAACGGACAAGAATTCACCATCTACGCTGACCCCCAACCATTTGAATATTGTCGCACTTTAGAAGCATCATTCCCCCATTTACACTATTGTTCCGGGGTTGAAATGGGGGCATCCCAGTCATCATCTGCAAATCCAGAATCCACCGTGACAACCACTCCATCCTCCACCACTGATCCTACGGTCACCAAGGTCCAGATCATTGACAAAGGGTGTGGTGAATACGAAATGCATACGGCTCTCAATGTAGCAACCATGCCACTGCCACCACACGAGTATGGTCAACCTTCACATGCTACACAAAAGGAAGACAAGACTATCACCTTCAGTGGTAAATACATCCCTTCCACTACTTTCAAATCCCCAAGTGTCAAGATAGATGCACCAGAAGAAGACATAAGCCAATGGGTCTACCGAGAAGAGCCCGAACCAGAGACTCCTTTAAAGAAGTATTTTCAGGAAAAGTACCCTTGGCTGACGAAGTTCGTGGAAAAACATAACTATCAAGGTGGGGGCCTAGGTAAAGAAGAACAAGGGCGGTTGCAACCCATTGATACGTCCAAGCTACCGAAGAACATAGGCATTGGGTATGACAGAAAATAGAAAAGCCCTACAACATCGTCTAGTACGTCCAATAGTGTCGCCGTGGACAATGGCTCATTGGAAGACATACCCGAGGAGGAGTCCATCATACATGCGTATGATGACGTCGATCATACCGACTTATCATCCTTGTTCGAATGCCTATCCATCTGCACTATTAACCTGTCCCTTTGCCACCCTGAGCTTATTGATTGGGACCTACATAATAGCGCACCTGTCAGTATGTCTACAGATACATATGTTAACCTTATGGGATTAGGGGAGGATGAACACTCCAGTCGCAAAAATAGGAATAAGAAAAGTAAAAAGCGGTCATCTAGTGAAAACCTCCCTGAGCCACTTCTTGACCTTGAAAAAGTAAAAATAAAGGACGCATCTGATGGCGAAAACCTCGAAGAGGTGCTAGAAGATGGAGATGTTCATCTTCCCCTTATGGGAACTTAGTTAACTGCCCGATCATCTATTCTAATTGAAGAGATGCAAGAAGTTAATCTGGGAACTGCTGAAAGTCCTAAAATCACCTATGTAGGTAAGTCACTCTCAGAGCAAGAGTATCCGGTCATTGTGCAGCTACTCCAAGAGGGAATCATTAACTTTGCTTGGTCATACTCAGACATGCTAGGCTTAGATCCCACCTTAGTGGTTCATCACTTAGACATTCGCCCCGACGCCAAGCCTGTCAAACAAAAGCTCTGCAAGATGCATCCGCAAGTCGCGTTGTTAGTCAAGAAGGAATTGGAGAAGTTACTAGACGCAGGTTTTATCAGACCGATTGACTACTCTAAGTGGATCTCCAATATAGTCCCAGTTGCCAAACCAAACAGAGACATTCGGGTTTGCACGGACTTCAGGGATCTTAACAAAGCCTACCCAAAAGACGATTTCCCTCTTCCTAACATTGATATGTTGGTCGACCTAACAGCAGGACATGAGATGTTATCCCTTATGGATGGCTTCTTTGGTTATAACCAGATTTGAATCGCACCTGAAGACCAACACAAGACCGCCTTCACAACTCCTTGGGGCACTTTTTGTTACAATGTTATGCCCTTTGGTCTCAAAAATGTGGGGGCAACGTATCAGAGGGCAATGACAGTCATCTTCCATGACCTCATACATATCATCATGGAGGATTATGTTGATGACCTATTAGGGAAATCCAGAACATGAGCAGAACATCCCGCCATCCTGAAAAAGATATTTGAGCGGTTAGAGCATTATAAGTTGCGGCTAAATCCGAAAAAGTGTGTCTTTGGGGTCACGTCAGGAAAGTTGCTGGGTTTCATAGTCTCCCGAAGAGGTATAGAAGTCGATCCTGCCAAGGTAAAGGCTATTCTAGATATGCCACCTCCACGCAATCTAAAGCAATTAAGAAGCCTCTAGGGGAAGATGCAGTCCATCCGTCGGTTCATAGCCCAGCTAGCAGATAAATGTCAGCCATTCACCCATCTTTTGAAGAAAGACTCCACCTTCCGATGGACCCCGCAATGTCAAATGGGTTTCGATAAAATTAAGGAATACTTAGCTCATCCACTGATTTGGATGCCGCCTATCCCAGGAAAACCCCTCCTGCTTTATATCTCTGCTACTTCAGTTGCACTAGGGGCATTATTGGCACAACATGATGAGTCATTCAAAGAGAGGGCAATCTACTACATCAGTCGAACACTAGTTGGCTATGAGTTGAATTACTCCCCCATGGAGAAAGCTTGCCTTGCGCTAGTTTTCAGCACACAGAAACTCCATCATTACATGCTCAGTCATCCAGCCAAGTTAATCGCTAAAATTGATCCCCTGAAGTATCTATTATCCAGAACCACTCTGACTGGCCGCATGGCCAGCTGGGTCATGCTTCTAAGCGAATTTGATATAGAGTATGTAGAATGAAAAGCCATAAAAGGATAGGTTATTGCTGATCAATTGGTTGAAGCACCATTGGTAGATGCCTACCCACTAGACACTGAATTCCCAGATGAAGAAATCTACACAGTGACAGAAGCACCAGCTTGGACGTTATATTTCGATGGCTCATACACTCATAGCGGATCTGGGGCAGGAATTATATTAGTCACTCCTCAAGGTGACTACATCCCAAAATCATTCAGGATAGCATTCCCATGTACCAACAATATGGCAGAATACGAAGCTCTCCTCACCGGCCTCAGAATTGCAAAACAGTGGCACATAACTCATTTGAAAGTCTTTGGTGATTCTTTGTTGGTCATTAGACAAGTTAATGATGAATTCCTCACGAAAGATGATAAACTGTTACCCTATAAATGCATGGTGGATGATTTCAAGAAATATTTCACCTTCATACAGTTTGACCAAATCCCTCGGGTATAGAATAAAGCGGCAGATGCAATGGCCACTATTGGTTCCTTGATTGATATGCCTAAAGACCAAACGGAGTGTGAGTTTCTTGTTGAATAGCTTTTAATCCCTGCATATGATGTTCCTGAGACTGATATGGTGTGCGATATTGTAGGTCCCGCCTCCCTGTGGTACCAAGACATATACACTTATCTCCGTGATAATATCATACCCCCAGAACTTACACGCAACCAACGTAAATCCTTTATCCATCGTTCTTCTCGATACATCATTGTAGGTGATACACTCTATCAATGCAAGTATGATGGAATCCTCCTTAGATGTCTGAATGAGACCGAGGCCCAAACGGTACTAACGAAAGTACATGGTGGTAATTGTGGAGCTCACTCAAATGGTATGGCTCTGGCCAAAAGGATCCTACGAGCTGGATATTATTGGCCTACATTGGAACATGATGCTTGCAAGTTTGTGAAGAAGTGTCTTCCATGCCAACAACATGCAGATTTAATTCACGCCTCGGCACAAGATCTTCAGCCCCTCCTGGCACCATGGTCGTTTTCTCAATGGGGTTTCGACTTGATTGGCAAGATTCACCCACCCTCATCTGATGGCCATACATTCATCATTACCGCCACTAAGTACTTCACCAAATGGGTGGAAGCAATGCCACTCTCGCAAATCATCGGTACTCAGATTTCCAAATTCATCCTCTACCATATTCTTTGCAGATATGGTATCCCGTCCACCATCCTTTATGATAATGAAAAACCTTTTAAAAACCAAGCCATGAAACACCTCTGTGACACCTTCCATATCCAGCATTGTTGGTCGATGCCTTATTACCCTCAGGATAATGGTCAGGCAGAAGCAACCAACAAGACCCTCATCTGCATCCTCAAAAAGGTTTTCAATAGCACTGGAAGAGATTGGCACCTCCATATTCATCCTGCCCTCTGGGCATACCATACATCCATCTGCACCCCAACAGGGGCCACCCCCTACTCTTTAGTATATAGTGTTGCAGCCGTCTTTCCAATCGAAGTTGAGCTTCGATCATTGAGAATTTCTCTGAAGAACCTTATTAGCGAAGAAGATGCTCATGTTGCACGGCTTGCACAGCTAGAGTTACTGGATGAATGAAGAATAAGAGCCTATGATCACCTGCAAGCATACCAAAATCGCCTCAAACGTCATTACAATAAAAAGATTCATCCTAGACAATTCCAGGTTGGTGAGCTTGTCCTCAAAGAAAACCAACGCACTCAACCGGACCGTGATAAAAAGGGAAAATTTGAGGTAAACTGGTTAGGACCTTATATCATAGCCGCCAAATATGGATATGGGGCCTACCGGTTGACTACTCTTGAAGGAGACCCCCTTGACGAACCCGTCAATATCCTCCATCTAAAGAGGTTCTATGCCTGAGTCCGTTTGGTGACCCCACCCAAATCATAAAATTAAAAAAATTAAAAAATCAAGAAAAAATCCAAAAAAATAGTAAAGAAAAATAAATCCGTCTTATGGTGAAAACCACCTTTTGGTGGCGCCTTGGATAAGTATGGATGGTGAAAACCTGTTAGCAGGCGTCATCCATAGAGGGATTGATCATTATCTACCTAACATCTTAGTTATTTTGTGCTTTCATCCGCACTATCATCATCGCCCACCTAAGCCTAGGCCGCTTGGTATTTATGAATTGAGCACTGGACGACCCACCTTACCTATCCCTCATCTTGAGCTTTTTTGTATCCCACTTTGAGCTTATTGTCTCCCATTCCCTTTGTCGGTCGGTCCATTTCGTCATGTAGGATCATCCATCGAGTCGGTCTCCACCTAGATCTCATCTTCCCGCGTCGCCTTCGTCCTTCGTCGAACTACGTTGCCCCTGCACTGTCACGTAGGCAAGGATGATCATTTGATCCTCCCCCGGGGCATTTGTCTGTCGCGTTTTGTGTCCTTCATCATCAGTCACCATTGTCTTCTTTCTGCTTTATCCATGGTCTTTTTCCATGAACTACGAGGGCTCTGCGCTTTCATGTAGGCAAGGCTAATCTTTGATCGGCCCCTGAGCCCCTAGGTCTTTAGGTTGTGTCTTGTCTCCCTTGTGTTGTGTCATCAAGCTATGCCTTTATCTAGCTGGTCCTTAACAAACAAGACCCGCTTGTACCAACGAATCTAATCAATTTTGAATACCCTATATCCTATCAATCTCTTCGCTTAGTATCCATCAGAGGTCTTAACAGGACACATCCTTCCTAACAGACCTCATCAACTCCATCTATCCCCTTGATCCTATGGCAAAGGACATTTGAAATTGATTGTGATTTTTTTTTAGAATTTTGGTTCTTGTTTATCATTTGAGCTCCCTATAATCACTTATCAAGGCCGCCATAATCTATCATATTATGGCGTGTTTTGATTGGTCCACATAGGGGCATATCTTGATCTTTTCTTTTGTTGTGTTTTCTTGGTTTTCCCACGTAGTACCCACCAAGGTCCTTGGGGTCTTGTGTTACACTGGGACATCCTTTTGTGCTTGTGGTTATCTCAATACCTGGCCCAACCAAGGTCTTCATGACTTTGGGGTGTTGGGATAGCCTTCTTATCTGGCGTGTTTGTTTCATGCATTAGACACTAATCTATCTCGGTCCTCCATACCTTGGTGTACCGTGTCTTATGCTATAGCAAAAACTAGTGCTCCAAAGATGGAAAATTGAATTAGGATTGCATTTTCATAATCATTGCATTACACTCACCCTATGGTTTTGGTTGTGCAAATACTTTCCCCCATTCTTTTCCATTCTTCTAAGGATGCTGATACCTTTTGACAGATGCCAAATGACACCCATCCTCGTAATCGCCACATCCCCACCTTCCATTATCATGACAGTTCTTATTGGCACTTATGGCTGTGTGTTATTTCCTCTAAAATTACAAAAGCACTATTACATATATCCATCGTCACCTGTATCACCACATGTTAAGTCCATACATACATCGCCACCTGCATCACAAAGTGTCAGACTCATAATACATCACATCCTACATATATATAAAACATTCATATAAAATCCATCATACACATATACATACATGACAAATAAGTCAACTAGGCATCCATATATATAAATCATCATAGATCCCACATGTACACATAACATATCACCTTGCGCATATTTGCATCAATAAAATTATTCGTATTCCACAAGTACATATATCCAATCATCCACATGAATCTTTCATATCATAAACATGAGCATAAATAAACCAACGCATGAGCATAAATAAACCAATGCATCCATCCACATAAACAAGTAATACCATATACGCATGCATATAATCACCCATCATAAAAGGAAACATACTACATGGTGTCAATAAGAACTGTCTCATATCAAAATAATATAATGTGTCACATGTCCATCATACATATACCCATCACATGATAAAATACAAAATCTAGAGATATGGAACATCTCTAATCTTTGTCAATAAATCCTACACACTCCATCCTGCATTTATCAAAAACTCAGTAGCCTGTCACCTCCCAAATGAACTCCCCACATCTAATCTCTGTGGTGACTCAGGTCCTGCTCCCCTGCCTGGTGAAACCCCTGGTGAATCACTGTAACCACGAGTCTGTGTCCCCAATGACTGAGATGGCGCTAGCATCTGAGGTGTCTGCCTGGTATAACGGAATGTCCACTGTGCCGGATCAGGAACTGCAGAATAATATGCAGCCATCCAAAACCCTGCCTCTCTCATGCTCTCCTCTCGCTCTGCAACCTGGACCCGAGCGGCATTCCGCTCGTGACGATACCTGTCTCGGTCCCTGGCACCTGCTCTCCTCCTACTCTCCCTGGATAAGCCACCTATCCCGCTGCCCTCCATGATGCCCTGGCTGTCGCTGGTGCTATATGGCCTCCCCATGGTAGCTCTCTACTATACCGCCAGAACAAGATAGGCGCCGTCAGAATATCCTGTATCACTCTGAACTGTCTTAGCACTCTGTCTGGTCGATGAGACTCTACTACATGTGCGGTAGAGTACCAATGATAAAGCACCGGCTTAAGAAATACCCCTCCTGTCTCCTCGTATCTGTCCATCCCCTGAGCTGACGTGACCTATATGGCCGCCACTCTATGTCCCTCGGCTGTAGATCATCAAATGATCTCCTCCACCCCTCCATCTCTCCCTGCCTCTCATAGCGCAACACCCAACCTCTCTCCTCCCCATACTCCCAAGCCACGGGCTCACGATCATCCACTGTTCCCCTCCTCACCATTATCGGCCTAGTCACTGCAATATGCTCCCACGCCCAAATCTGCAACAGTGTCATATGTGTCACACTCGATACCCCCCGGTAGCAGATCCCGTGCATATCTCTATACAGCTGAGCCAATACACATGAACCCCACGAAAACGGCCCTCCTCGCCACTCGACAATATGTCTGATCACCTCCATATAGCGTTGGTTACATAAATGTCTGCTCCGATCTGGCAATAGTATCCCACTAATCAGGCCACATAGGAATAATGGTAAGGCTTGCACCCCCACTGCCAAACACCCATCCAAATCTAACTGCCCCTTCACTAGGGGCAACGTCACATGACCAAACAATACTCTCATGGTCTCCTGTAACTCCGCTCCTATGGACACCACCTCGGTTAGTAACCGGTCGGCAATCGGCAGCCTCAAAATACGCCACACATCCTCCAACGTCACGGTCATCTCTCCAATAGGGAAATGAAATGTCTATGTCTTTGAGCTCCATCTCTCTATCAATGCTGTCAGCATCGCTGGATGTGCTCTGACCACTGGAAACTGAACACAGTGACCTAAACCTGCGTGATCCAACGCCGCCTGATCCTCCCCGTTCATCACTGCTATCGACGCCGCCATCACCTCGGACCGTCGCTCATGCACTTGTATCCGCTCAAAACTCTACACGCACAAACACTTTATCATTATTTCATTTTCTCATATTCGTCCTTTCTCTTACTTCTTATGTTTTTTGCTATCTTTGCCCTTTCGCCTCCCTGTTGGGTTAGTTTCACCCACTGCCGGAGCGGCTTTGCCCCTGAGCGGGTGGCACCGCCCCAACGCAGCGGGGCGGCTCCGCCCCGGCCGTAGAGGGGCGACATTGCCCCCGACCGGGGCGACCGCCATAAAAGAAGCGGACTCCGCTTCGGCCGGAAAGGGCGCTACTGCCCACGCATCGGCAGACTAATTTCTTGCATGCACGCCTCTACCCCGACACTAGGGGCGTGATCAGCCGTACGGGCCGACTGCCGGGCTGCTCCACCCTACGGTCGCACTCGGGCTTAACGGGAGGACTACTCGGTCAAGGGACGCCTCGGGTCAAGCGGGTTCACTGGCCGTGGGCGACGGCTGTATTTTGGTCGGGCTGGTGCCCCACCCCAACTCTTCTCTTTAATTTTTCGCTATATTTGACCCTTTTTTTCTAATCCAATCCCAACCCGTTTTTCTAATTTTCCTCCTTAACAAAACCCACATTTTCAAATTTTTAATTTTTACATAAAAAGTGTGTAAATTAAATAGGATGGTTTTGTTACTACTCACATGCTGTCCGCCCACGCTCCCGCTGTATAATGCACGCACCTCGTCTGCCTGGTGCACGATCGCGGTGTCATTGTCCGTTGGCATTGTTTCTCCTCGTCCGCTTTCACTCTTCTCCTCTCCTCCTCTCAACTGCTACAGTGAAAATGACTAAAGTAATTTTTAAAATTACTTTTTTAACCCCTTCCTCCAAAAAAGGTATTTTTACCTTTTATTTAACTTTTTCTTCCTCCAACTAATCCCAAACTTCCCGAGGCTACCATTTGCAAACCGTGCGTCGGATCACCTCTGTTCAAAAACCAAAATTGCTTGGTTTTTCGAGCTCTATCTAATGGTGTCCTTATTTTTTTCCTATCGAGACGTCGCCCAGGGACCCCCTTTTTCCTCCCCCAACCAACCTCTCGAGGGGGCATACCCTCCTACCATTCCTACCATTCATCCATTCCTTCAGCTTGGTCATTGGGGCATCGTTAACCTTCTCCATGCTAGGGGCATCACCATCTGTCATTTCCTCCCTCATTTGCATTTTATTTTTCTTCAAAACACTGTTATCCTAACAATATTTCGAAGAGGGGCAAAATGTAGACATCTAAATTTAATCACTCCCATATGATTAAATTTACTCCTTTTATGTCTATCATATTAAATATTAATTTATCAAATTAATATTATACCTTTTATCCCATATATATAAAGTATTTAATTTAATAATTAAATGTTTTATCTTTCACCTTCTTCCTCTCTAAATTAAATAAATACACTAATTTATTTAATTTAGTCATTTTTACCCTTTTGATTTTAAATCAATTTAAAATTCTTCATTTTCTCTCTCCTTGTCACATCCTCCATAATCTTGCCCTAATCTGAATTAATTTAATTAATTGATGATTATGATAATCAAATATTAATGTCACATCCTCCTACATTTGCCACTTGTCTTTAATCTTCCATTAATTAGTCTAATCCAATATTTGCACAACCTTAACCAAGGTCATTAGCCAAATTTAGCACCACTTTTTAGCCAACCTTTGCATTTACCTTCTTTTAGCATTGACCCCCTTTCCCATGTGAATTTTTAATTCACATTTATGTATCCTAGATTATCCTCTTTTATATGTGAATTTTTAATTCACATTCTATCCTTCCAAGGCTTCTAGAACCTTGGACTTATCACAATCTCCACATGTGACCAAGTCCCACCTTTTTGGAGCCCACCTTTTATCTTTTAGACTCTCCTAAGAATGTGAATTTTTAATTCACATTTATGTTTTCAACCACCTTTCCTCTTCCCATGTAGATTTTTGAGGAATTCCAAAATTCCTCAAATGTCTCTTTCACTCCCACTTGGGACAAGGAATCCCTTTTTGAGGAAATCTTCTCACTCCCCAGGGTGCTTGTCCTTCCTCCACCTCATGTACCTTTTTGACACCTCACTTACACCTCATCTTCTCTTGGCCACTTCACCATCCACATGTCAAGACGTGAGGGCTTGTGGGTTCTCAATCCACCATAGCCCTTCATCTTGACCTTGTTGGATGCATCTTGACCGTTGAATTCTCTAGAGAATTCAAATTCTTCTATAAATACCCCCTCCTCAAGGGCATTTTCAACACTTTTGATTTTCATAACTACATGCTGCCAATTTGCATTATCAATCATCCACTATCATTTAGTTATCCATTCTAATCATTTTGCATAAGTTGATCTTGCATTTAGTCACTCAAGAAATCATCTAAGGAGCACACAAAATCGTCCCAAGCAAGGGCCAATCAAGGAGTCGTCAACAACAAGGAAGGTGAAATCATTTGCATCTTGTTTTATCCATTTTCCTTCTTGTTTTATCACTCTTTTGGCTAATCTTGAGGTGTCCTTAATTTTTTATCATTCACATTTTTAGTTAGTTTGCACATTAGAGTAGAGTAAAACATTAAGGTACACAGCAGTATTATTGAACTTTATCTTGAAGGATACTAGTTTACTTGGTCTAATAAAAGAATGGGAGCCAATATTATCTAACTAAGCGTTGACAAGTGTCTAGTTTCAACTGATTGTGAGGTTTTGAATAGCATCAATCTAACCTCTCATTTAATATTTAGATCTTACCATACTTTGTTACTCCTTAAGTGGCACACTCCCTAGTCTAGAGCTAGTTGTCCTTTAAGATTTGAAATTGTGTGGACTCATCACCCCTACCTAAAAAGTATCCTCTATCATTGGTGGGATGTTCAATTTCATGGGATTTCTATGTTTTAGTTCATCCACAAGCTTAAAATTGTGAAAATAAACTTGAAAGACTGGAATAAGACTTGCTTTGGTAACATTTTCTCCCAAAAATAGAAATCAAGAGCCAGTTACTAAAAGTCCAAGTAGATATGGAAATATATGAGGCAACATAAGAAATCTCTAAGAGGGAAAATAACTTATTGAGTGATATTCATAATGTATTTGAGAGAGAATAAGTGTACTAGAAGCAGAGATCTAAAATCCAGTGGATAAAAGAAGGTGATAGAAACACATAATTTTTCCACCAATCTTCCCTCGAGCATAGAAAAGGAACAATATTATTGAGTTGAATGGTGATAATGGCACTCTCTTCTCCAAGGAAGTTGGAATTCATCAATAAGGCATTAGATACTTCAAATACCTCCTTAACCCTCCTCCCAATGAGAGCTCCCACTAGAAATTCATTTCTGACCAGTTGTTGTGAGTTATCCCTAATTCTCTTTCCATTGTTGACCTTGATGTCCTAGAAAGGCATGTCATTGAGAAAGAAGTTAAACAAGTAGTGTTCTCTCTAAACCCTTATAAAGCACCTAGCTTGGATGGCTTTCCCTTGGCTCTTTTC
Source organism: Sequoia sempervirens (assembly GCA_007258455.2). Classification (NCBI taxonomy): domain Eukaryota; kingdom Viridiplantae; phylum Streptophyta; class Pinopsida; order Cupressales; family Cupressaceae; genus Sequoia; species Sequoia sempervirens. The sequence continues at coordinate 940,712,248 of VDFB02281492.1, read as the reverse complement.
CAAAAATATTGGGATATTGTTGGTAAGTATGTTGTTTAGGAAACTAGGGAATTTCATTCCTCAAAAGGCCTTCTTAAGGAAATTAAAAACACTTTTATTGTCCTTATCTGTAAAAAGGATTAAACCTAATAGGATGTTTGAATTTAGACCCATCAATATTTGCAACACTGTTTACAAGATCTTCTCCAAATTGATGGTTAATTGCATCAAACCTTTCTTGGATAAAATGATTCATCATAATCAAAAAGGTGTTGTGCCAGGTAGAAAAATTATTGATATCCTTTTAGTTCATGAAATTGTTCACTCCATGGACAAAAGAAACATAGAAAGTATGGTCCTCAAAATAGAAATTTCTAAAGCCTATAACAAGGTTTGTTGGTGTTTTCTATCTAAAGTCCTTTAGAGATTCAAATTCAAAAGGTAAGATCCTTAGATTGTTAGAAACTTGTGTTTATACTCCATTGTTTTCTATCCTCATTAATAATTCTTCCCAAGGTCGCTTTGTTTTTTTTGGTGGGATTAGACAGGAGGATCCTCTCTCCCCCTATTTTTTTCTCATTCTATCTTGCAAAGGAATATCAAGGAAGGGATCAAGAGAGACGGCCTTAAAAGTTTGAAACCTTAATCTTCTCTACAATTAGTTTCTCATCAGTAGTTTTTCAACAACACTCTTCTTCTTGGTGAAGCCACTACATTGAAAGTTGGGTTTTGGGTGAGTATTCTTACTAATTTTTCTCTCATCTCAGGTCAAAAATTTGACTTGGAAAAAAGTGTTAGTTTCTTCTTGCATATTCATCCTCATCTAAAACTCAAAATTGCTAGAGTTCTCAAGTATCAAACTCAACTTCTACCTTTCACTTACCTAGGTATGGTGTTAACTACTAGGAAGGTAGAAATTTATGTTTGGACCAACCTCCTCGAAAGGGTTCAACAAAAGTTGATTGTGTTGAAATGGGTTGTTCTGAGTAATTCAAGTAAACTCCAAATTCTTAAATCCTCCCTCTAGAGTGTTACATTGGTGGTTGTCATTGCACCAAAAGAATGACCTGTCAATTCCCGATACAACCGTCAAATTGATCCACAGGAGGTGGTTAATCCATGTCACAAACCCAAGCACTGTGTTGGAAAAGGAAGACCAAGGGACACACCATCTTGCAACAATCCCCCCCAGTGCAAGTGATGGGTTTGAACCTATGACCTTGACTCTGATATCAATTGTTACATTGTTGGTTGTCATTGCACCAAAAGATCGACCTATCAATGCCCAATACAACTGCCAGATTTATGTATGATCCATAGGAGGTGGTTAATCCATGTCACAAACCCAAGCATCATGTTGGACAAGGAAGACCAAGGGACACACCATCTTGCAACATAGAGAGCCTTAATCTACCTCCTATCCCTATTAATTATTCTCATGGCATGGGATGAAAAACTTGATTAAATTCAAAGAATATTCCTTTTTTCTCACACTAAACAAAAGCATCATATCTCCCTAGTGAATTAGCATACAGTCTCCTCTCACAATAAAAATGTGGGGCTAGATATTAGAAGAAAAAAATAGATGAACCTAGCTCATACTCTAAAAATTTAGATGGTGATTATTAAAGCAACGCTCTAAGCGGGCCAATATTTTGAGAGCTAAGTACTTAAATGGTCGAGGGGGGATCTTTTTCCTCTAAAATATCCATCTACCAAAAGGTTTTAACATTTGGAATAATATCTTCAAGACTATTGACACCATAAGAATGGAAGCCTTATGATAGATTAGTAAAGGGGGTTCTATGAGATTCTGGGAGGATCCTTGGGTTTCTCTAGAATTTCATCTTGTTTGCTTGGCTATCTAGATAAACCTAAAAAGGAGATTGGGAAGCTTGGTGAAAGACTATTGGGATTCCTCAACCAATCCCCCCTCTTGGAAAGTTGACCCTAATTATTATGATCCTCCTTTCTGATTGATTGTAAAAGAGCTCATTCATATCATCTCCAAGTAGAGATTCTATAGATTTAACTCTCAAGATTATATGGCTTGTTTGGATTCCATAGATGGAAATTAATATGTCAAATCAGGTTATAACCTCTTATCCCATAAATTGACTTCTCAATTGAATTGGTTGAAGTTATGGAAGTGAAAAACTATTCCCAAAGTAAGCTTCTTTAGGTGAACATATTTCCACAAAAAAATCCTCTTTAGATAATCTACAAAAAATAGGAATGTGATTAGTCAACATGTGATTCCTATGTGAGGAGGAGGGGAAAATAATTGACCACATTCTATTTCATTGTGTTTTCTCTTAAATAAAATCACTAAGTTCTCCCTTAGTTTGGTTTGGAAAAATGATACCAAGAGCATTATTGATAGTTGGACTCCCTCATTCTCCCATCCTCTCTTAGTCAATATTTGGTGGTAGGATTTTCTTCATACAGGTTGGGGCCTTTGGAAAGAACATAATAGTAGAGTCTTTAGAGAAAAAAAGAAACCTTAGGATGTGATCATGGAAATCATCATTCACAACATCAAGGAAAATACTAAAGGTATTCTTATTACTAATCCTAAAAGGAACCCCTCTTCTCTTGAGATAAGGATTGAAAATTCATGGAATATCTTGGAATTCCTCAATTAACTGATTTCTAAAATATCCTCTTCTAGAAATACTACCTTTTGGTCCCCCTCTGATCCCACTTCGTTAAAACTTAACTTTGATGGTTCTACAAAAGGTAACCCAGGTTGGGCTGCTGAGGTGGTATCCTAAGGTATCACAAGGGCTCGATGATCTTTGCTCATGCTATCAACTTGGGAATCCAGTCTTCTAAATTTGTTGAGGTGGAAGCCACTTACCATTGCATTCATTTGGCTAAAAAAAGGATTAACTAAAGTGTTAATCAGAGGAGACTCTAAAAATACAAACATGATGTTGCAAGGAAAAACCACTCCCAACTAGTCTCTTTGAGATATCATTGAGGAATCTTATCATAACATGATGAGATTTAAGAAGACTAGACTAAAGTATGTCTTTCATGAAGGAAAATTTCTAATAGAAAACTTAGGCTCCTTTGTACAAACTATTAAATTTTGGGATGATCTAAATCTGCTTTTGAAGCACGTGAGAACCTTGATCATGAATGAAACATAATTTTTCATTTCCCCCTATGTCAAAGAAAGATGTGGAAATATCCCAAGTGTGTAAGACTCACACGTATCCCCCTATTTTTTTAGGGAAGAAAGTGCTTCCCCCCTCCATTTATTATGGTAAGTTCATTCTCTATTTTAATCTTTCCTATCTCATTTGGGATATAAGTTTTCATAACCTCCACTTCCTAGTGTTTCTTTGTTGTTGTTAATCCAACTACCATGGGAGGTAACCTTGTTCAAGAGGAGCCCAATAATTGTGACAACCTAATGAATGACCAAGAAGTTTGGTCCATTCTCTAGAAGGGTCATCCAGCCCCTTACATTGAGGCTATGAAAGGTCACGACCCCAAAGGCCTTTCGATTGAGTTCGCCAGGTCTTGGAAGGATGGGTTAGCTAATTTCAGAGGCCTTTCTCTTTTTTACTGTTGAGCTCATCTCATCTGCTATTGGAATTCTTCTCGAAGGTGTCAATTTCCCCAAAAAAACTCAAGGGGAATTACGAAAAATACATGGAAAATTTCTTGAAGAGGCATGAAAAGATTAAACATTTGCAAAATGGGGTTAATAGAGAGATATGTCACTCTAGAAGGTCATTTCAAAAGGTCTCATTCTCAAATTTTTCCTATGCTTAATCATTTGAGGCATAATATGAAGATGAAATTTGTCTTCTGGATTCATTCATCATTGGAGCAGTTTATGAAATTTTTCCTTAACGATGGCAAGTCTTTTCTTCTCCACTAGGGTTTAATTTATTGTCTCTACTAGTTGAACCTGGCCCTAACTCTGACCTTCTCCTTGCTCTCGTGCATAACTAACCCTTCTCTCATCCAAGTGGGAAAGAACTCATACTAAATTGTTAAAAATATTGGCACTCCTTCCTCTACTACTAAACCCCCCCTCCTTTCAGACAAGGAAACCTAGTCCAACCCCTCATGGTCTTCAAAATGAAAAGATTTGACTACTATTTTTCCTATTTTCCCAATTAAGAAAAATTCTCCTTTTTGGGCCCTCCTGAGATTTCTATCTCAGATGATGATTCTAATTCTTCTTGGTCCCCCTCCCTCAATGTCTCTCATACTAACTCTCCTCCTCCCTATAGTTCCTCTATTAGCCCCCCTTCCTTTCCTTGAAATGAGGATTTATCTTCCTAGGGCATGTTTGAAGATCCCTTAGCCTCTCAAAACCCCCGCTCTTGCAAGAATTGTGTTCTACTCTATGAAAAAGTAAATGACATGTACAAGGCAACCCATATCTAGAACGATATTCTCAAATGGTAGCTTTCCTAGCTATTAACAACTAAAAAAAGGATTCAAACTCTAGAGTCCATCGTTCTGACTAAGACTTTTGATTGGCCTGATGAGACAATGAATGAGGAGTACTAAGAAATCATGAAAGGAATAGTTGAAAACTTTAACAATTGAGTTGAGTTGGAGAAATAAGTTGGGAGAATCAAGGAGGCGATTGGGTTGATTGAGGATCACAAGAGTTTGGAAAAGGTGGTTGCCAACCTTCAAGCCATCCGAGACAAAATATTGATCAATATGCAGGATATCATTAATTACAACATGGAAACTATCAAAAAACATAGCCATGACTATTCAATTTTTTCATCAAGAATTAAAGAACAACAAAGCTAAGTGTGAAAGGGAAGAAGCTTTTGTTGCTACCCCTTCAAGCTCCAACAAGAAAAGAAAGACTAAAGAGAATGCCTAGTATATCACCTTGGAGAATACTGATAAAAGTAGTTTGAATGCTTTGTCCTTTAAGGAAAATTTGGAGTTCTTAACCAAGGAGTGGTAGACCATCAAAGGCCTTAACCTCCTAGGAGACTAGTAATCGCTCTTCCTAGTTGGCTAGTCTTATCTTGGTCCCCTTTGTGTGTCCGCTAGATGTTGGTCTTTTTTGCTAAGTATTTCTTTTTTTAGTTTTTTTATTGTCTCATATCTTGTGAGACTCCTCTCTTTTGCCTCTATGGCTAGTATGTAATGGGTTCGAGTCCTTCCTACTTTATCTAATCAAAACAATATGGAAAAGATCTCTTAACCTTACACTTTTTATATTTTTTAAAATAATCTTATTTAAATAGTCATAAATGATGGGGAACAAAGAAGATATTTAAATTTAAATTTATTTCTCTATTCAATTAAATTTGTTTAGATGGAGATAAAAACTCTATTTACTCTTGAAATAAATATACATTTTATTTAGCTAATTTGTTGCATTTTGTCATCTTTAAGTAAATATATGAATTAAGTGTAATTGTTACTTTTTTGTTAGTAGATGATGTTTAAGCATATTAGTGTTTGCAATCTATAGAATGGCATGGTAATTTCTACACTTATTCATGATTATTACATTTAGAAGAAATACATAATAAAATCATTTGAATGAATATGGCTTTTTACATGATTTTCATCATTATTATATTTAAGATTTGATTTCATAGATCTTATTGGATGAATTCATGACCATTTAATCCTAGGTTTATGTCTTAAATGTGTTTGGATCAAAATATATTAAATAAACAATGTTTTAGGCCTATGTTGCCTAAAAAATGTGTCATAGTGGTAGATATACATTATGTTATTTCTTTCTACTTTATCATGTTAGGAAAGTGTAGAAGTATTTAATATAAGCATCCTACAACTATAATTTCTTCATAAGTTTAATTGAGTGATTGAATTCTTTTAACCATATAGCCTATTCATTCAATTAGGACATAGTGAGAATAATTACAAGTCAATAACAAATGATTTGTTCTACGTTTTAAGTGAGAGAGATCATATAAGAATATAGCCTATTCATTCAATCATTATACAATAGAGAAATTACAATTAGCTAGCATATGGATTTTCTTGTACTACTTATTCCATCTTTTAAGGATTGTGTGTGTGCTCAAATAGTTATTAAACATATTTTTATTTTATTGAGAAAATATTGGTAGAAATAAGTAATGGATTCTTATGGTTTTTAAGGTTCCCTTGTATGTTTCTATTTTTATAAAAAATAAACTATGTAATTTTATGTTTAATTTTTTTGAGATATTTCTTTTATTTAGTCATTTCATGTTGCTAATTCAATCACATTACACACATAGTAAACTATGTAGAGAGATTTTATGCACATAATGTTCCATCTCTCTACAATCTACTTAAACATCATATTCTTCAATGGTCAAATGTGCAAAAGCAATTTTAAACTTCATCCCCACCGATAAATGGTAATTAATGAAGCTTGGAGTATATGTACATCATCGTGAAGAAGAGTTACTTGAGTCATCTTAGACATTTTTAACATGGATTTTAATTTTAATTATCTTAAGGAATTATAGGTGTATTTAAGAGAATATTAGGTAAATCTCTCATGATGGAAACTTTCAAATTCTATCAAAAAGTGTATTTTAATTCCAACAAACCCTCTTAGCATACCTTCATGTTAAATCAGTTATAATACCAAATTCAAAACTAATTCCAATAAATTTGAGACAAACATAATTAACACTATTTCACTATTTCTATCCTATAAACAATATATATATTATATTCCTAATAAATATGATACATAATTTCAATTCTAATTTTTAATAAAAACTATTTCACTGAATTCTATTCTATAAGCAATAGATCTAATAAATTAAATACATTAAATTATTTTAATTTCCCTATGTAAAAATAATCAATCTCCCCATTGAACCTAATAATCACTTCTATTGCAAAAGAATACCATCCAAACACTTTTTGAACTGTTATTTGCTCAAAATGATTAATATATAAGACTCATAAAATGTTTCCATGTAAAAAGTATGGCAGGAGCATCGTAGACACAAGATTGAAATACCATTTTCATGATACCTGCCCAGTCTGTCGTCCATTTCCCAAACTTTAATGATGCTTGGCAGACTGTGTGGGACTTCACTTTTCTTTAGAACCAAACATTTCTTAGGTCTAATAGATGCTTGGTCTCCTGGACGCCATTAAAGCATTTAACAAAAAGCTAACTTTGAACTGTAATGATGCTTAATGTCATATCATGCCTTGCTGTGCAGCTAAACTTTCTCAAGGGCTGCTATTCTTATCTTATCATGTAGCTTAAAGTAATAAATGACATGACAATCAGTGGAAAGATAGAATGACCTGATGTAATGGTATATAAACGTTGGGCAGGAATCAGGACCGACAAATTAACTTTCTGTTCACTGTCTTGAGGCTTCTAGAGTCTTAAACAAGAAATCGCTGTCAGATTTGACATTTACAGCACATGAGCTGTGGACTTATTTCTTATTTAATTAAGAAAGATTTTGTAAAGTTTGAAAAAATATTATTTTTTATTTTATGAAAATAATTGAATTATATAGAAATGGTATTTTTTTAAATAAATAAGTGGATTAATGAGTGGACATATATTTAAATCAGAAATTGTTCTTCAATTAAACAGTCATGAGTAGAGCAATCATTTCTATCAAAATCAATCTAAGAATAAAATCTAATTCAATTACACTTTCAAAATTTAAACCTTAATGAATGACATAGTAAAAAAATCATACATTTACTAATAATTTAAATTAAAAAAAAATCTATTATTCAATTTAATAAATTAAAATATATTAAAATTAAATAATATTTAAAAAATCAAGCTTTCTCGAATCGTATAAATAATTTTTTACATATTTTTAAATTGTATACTAAAATTTTAGAATTTTTTTTTTAGATTAGATGAGGAAGAAAGGAAGTGATAGGAATTTCTAAGCTTTTTAAAATGAAATTTCGTTTTACTTTCACTCTCACTTTTTGTTTTTCCTATTTTTAATTTTAATCTTTAATTTTTAATTGTTTTACTTGTATATATTTTATTAGCTTTTCAACTTATCTTCTTTTTTAACTTTTCATGTGTATTTTAAGGTAATCTATTTATTTTGGCATTTTAAATTATATTTATATATTATAGTTTTGTAATATTTTAAAAAAATTATTGTTTTGATGATAAATAATTGATTGTAATAATTTACATTAAAGTTTATTAAATAATAATATTGCATCTTGGTTTCAATTGAACATAAAGATGTTTATTGATCACAAAATCATAAATACAATGAAAAAATTAAAAGAACTTTTAAAGTAGCATAAAAATAAATTACTAGATTTTATCCCTTTAAAAATACGTAGAAGATTGGTAAAAATAGATTCCTTTGTGATTGGGAGTATTCAAAATCAACTTTCATGGTGTTTTTAGTGAAAAATCAAACCCATCTAAAGGCGCATTATTCATCATGACTCAAGGGCTCTCATTTTGACAACTTAAAAAAAAAACTAGCATGCAACTAACAATGAGGTTGAAGCCCAATCCTTTACCTTAAGCCTCCAAACTAAAAAGTAGCACAACATTTTAGAATGGGTGGAGGGTGACTTCTTAATTATGATCAAGGAAAACATAAATAGATCATTGCAAGTAACTAGAAAATTGATAATATTTTGAATCAAGATGATGTGTTGGATTCCTTCAATGTTGATTTAATCCACATTGTTATTGAGAAGCAAACAATAGTGTCAATTTTCTAGCTAAGGTGTATATATTCTAATGAATAATTAATCATTGGAGACTATGTGGAGTAATGGCTAGGATTAAGTGGAGTTTGGTGGGATCCCAATCCAACTCCATTTTGATAAATCGTATATCTCCATTATGAAACATGTCTCAAGTCATTTTACATCAATTAATATAAATTTGGTAGCATATCTTTTATGATCATATACTTATTATTTCCCAAGGAAAACTCGCACATGGAACACTCCTTATATTCTTTGATTGGATTAGAATTTAAATTTATCACTTGAATGCACAATCTTCTTCTTATTGGATCATTTGTTTTTAATTGCATTCATGACTCTCATTTTCTATCTTCTAGTAAAGAAACAAGAAATAGCATTTAGGGGAACCATTTCAAATATAAGGTTTGGGAAGGTACTTGTTGTTCAAAATGATATTATCATTTAGGCCATCAAAGACATATTGGGAGAAGATTACCTAAAAATAGATATTAGGAATACCATTAGCATCAAAATTGGGTTTACTTCTCTTTAATTTGTTGACCATCATACAAAGTTTGACTTTTATCCACAAAATGGGTAAACGTTGTTGGAGTTGATAGTGAACTCTCACAACTCCCGGTGATTCTCTGCAACCAAAAAACCTATCACACATGAGAGAACAAAGGAATGATTATGCTATGAAACCAAAAGAGGAAAAATATTGAATCCAAAAAAGCATTGATTATGTGCTATGAATTAATCTAAATTGATTCTAAATTGATCAATTACAATGTACAATGAATGCTTATAAAAGCATAAAAAGCAAACCCTAGATGAGGACTGCATTAGATTGTGACAAGTGTCTTAATCTCATGCAATAAGACAACTAGACCTATATTTAGTCCAATCTAATAAATAAAAAAATACTTCTAATTTTAGCTTAAGTGAATAAAGTCATAAAGGACTTAATAATTAATTGATATGATTAATTAATTACTAAGTGATTATCCTAATTACTCCAATACCCTCCCTTAATATTAACTTAGGGAGAAGCTAAAAACCTAATGAAGAATGCAATGATGGATGCATGAATGGGACCTAGATACAAGTCCTAATGAGGTACCCATGAACAAATAAATGAATCTTGCATAATTAGAGAAAAGGAGAAAACCACATGGGAAAAACACCTCTCAAAAAGAGAAAGAAAAAATGCACTAGTGAGAAAAGAATAGGACTCAATGTGACCCCCCAAGGATTGCTTTTGTCACACAAGTACAATAGATGTCCACCCAATAGGAGAGAGAAAAAGAGGATATGAATCCCCCCATAAAGAAAAAGCTCTCATGCCAATGATGAACACTTGAAGACAAAATATGATCCACTGCCTACAAACAACATTTCTCCCCTTAAGAAGAAATGAATCCATTGGTGATTGGAGAAGCCATCTAAAAATATTGGTGATTCTAGAATTCAAATCCAAATGATGTGTGCCTCTAAAATCTACTCACCTATCCACATGTCGAAAAGCGATGATTTCAATCCAAAAACCTATGAAGACTGATGGAGAATAAGTTGCAAAGGCGATGAAGATGTGGGCCAACAATGATGATGTAGTTGTCAAAAAAGAGGAGATGAATGTCCTCAAAATAATACTCCAAATTTGCAAGATAGGACTCCACAAATAAGGATGATATGTCTGCAAGATATGAATCCCAAGTAATTATTTCTGGAAGAAGATGGATGTCTTGTTGCACTTAATCAATAGGGGCCAAAGATATGGCAATGTCAAACTGATTAGGAACAATAGAAGATGTTGATGTAGTCTCGATTTGTAGAGTGGGAACATGAAGACAAGTCTTTGAACCATTAGAACATGCAAGACATATGATATACTCAAGCTCCTCCAAAGTATTGTCATCAAAGGGTATGAAATTTGCATATGCAAGAGGAATGAGAGAATTTCCAATGGGATCCTCTAGATATGGAGAGATATGATGGTCTCCATGGATCTCCCAAAGGTGATTCCAAAGTGTGTGGGGGCATTCAATGTCCAATATAGCCCACATAGTGTCAAGATCAACACTAGAACAAATAATCCCTACAATATAATCTCTAATGATACCCCATGTTGATAAACTCCTTGGTGTGTCTATTGTAGGTATGATTCCATATAAATAAGGAAAAATATCAAGCCAGCTGAGATGTGTCAGGATGTCATTTCACCAAGATTCATAGTTATCCTTATCTGAGTTGATCATAGAAGGATGAATAGGAAAAACCATGATACACTATCAAATGATAAAATTAGAGACTAAAATCGTCAGTACTGATAAATCAGATCAATTGATGTCATCCAATGCAAATAGATCATTTCCAATGCACTAAAATCATGAAAATTGAAGATAAAAGTGAAAGTTATAAGCTCATAAGTACAAAATGAAGATATAACTTTTACTAAGAATAACAAGAACCAACAAAAGAAATTTGATAATGAGACCTACACCACTGGAAAGTAAATTGAACTAGCTTTCAAATGATATCTTGTTTTCCCAATTTTGACACTGTATGCTCAATTTGTGAATTTTTGAAAAATGGGGTAAATTTTTCCAGCCAACAGTCAACAGACATGACCCTTTTGATTTGATTTCTGAAAAAAATTGTTCATTGTATGCAAAAGCTAATGGATTCCCAGAAAATATTCTAGAGGGAAAGTAACTGTGATGGGCTGTTTTGGCAACTTCTTTTGCAAGATATACTCACTATCTACAAAATCTAGCAAATACCTAGATGGTATTTCATGATTTTGAACAAAACCCAAAAAAAAAATTCTCAAAATTACATGAAGAAAATATATTGGTTGTTTTGGACTCAACGATGATGCTCATTTTTCCTCAAGATGAGCCTATTTTATCTTCAAGGCTAGATCTCTCAAAATTTGGATAGGAAGTCACAGATCTGGGGCTCTAATACCATCTTCAAGTTGATAGTGAACTCCCACAACTCCTAGTGATCCTTATAACCAAAATGCATATCACACGCATGAGAGAACAAAGCAATGATTATGTTATGCAACTAAGAGAGGAAAAATATTGAATCTAGAAAAGAACTAATTATGTGCAATGAATTAATTTGAATTGATTGTAAATTGAATTATTACAATGTACAATGAATGCTTATAAAAGCATAAAAGCATACCCTAGATGGGGATTGCATTAGATTGTGACAAGTATCTTAATCTCATGCAAATAGACAACTAGACCTATATTTAGCCCAATCTAATAAATAATAAAGCACTCCTAAGTTTAGTTTAAGTGAATAAGGTAATAAGGGACTTAATAATTAATTAATTATTAAGTGATTATCCTAGTTACTCCAACAAATGCTTCATCAAACCATCTTATAGGTTCAGGTTTTAAGAGATGATAAAATTTAGTTAGGGTTAATCCATTAGATGATCTAAATATTATTCGTATATATTTTTATTAGGTTGGTTTATATTTTATCTTTCTAGTAGCTTAAAAAGTAGTTTTTTTTGGTGGTTGACAAGTTGGGCAAGATTTGGCTTATAATCACACAAGGAGAAGTTGAATGTAATATCACTACATTCAATTTTTAGGCTTTGAAGAATCCAATGTGCTAGGATAGTATTATAGTAAATTGTAATCCTAATGCATAATGTCAAGTCTCCAACTTTATTGGAATGGGTGACCTAGACATCCATGAGGAGTAGAGGTATTATTTTATTAATATTCTCTAAATTATAGGTATATGCATTGAAATGGGGAACCAAAAGGGGGTTTTAAGTGGCCTTTTTTTAAAACAATAAAAATTGATCTTGGATGAGAAATTGAAGATAATTACACTCAAAACTTGAAGATATAACAAGAACAAGAGTCCTAGTGCTTTGAATCTAATTTATAAACTACTACTTTTATTTTGTGAAAATGTTGGACATTAAGGGGTTCAAATAGGGGGCACACAAAGTGCTCTTGTTTTTGTCAAAAAAAAAACATAGTGTTTGGTGTGCTTCGCCTAAAATGTTAACTTTCGTTTAGTATTTCAAAAAATTCTTCGGTGAAAAATTAGCTAACACCATGATCCTCGATTTTTCTTTTAATTTTCTAATGAATATTTTTTTTTAAACTAATTTTCAAAGTGGACACATCCTAAAAAAATAAAAAAAATTGAGTGTGCACCCCCCTAAATTTTTTGGAAACTAATTAAAAAATGTGATTGTGTATTAGAATAGATTCTAGTTTGTAAAAAAATAATTTATTTTAAATTTTGACGAACATGCAAAAAGTGAGACCAAAAAACTTTTAGGATTTTGACAAAAAATGGAGACACTAGTAAAAGAAATTAAAGATCAAAACCTTAACATAATTGAAACATAGAAAAAATTACACGATTAGAAATCTAAGAGAGCTCAAAATTACTATGTGGTTTTTTTTACTTGACATTGAAAGATGTGCAAATCTGGTGAAGAGCGTGCTCAAGATTGTGTCATTTATTTAGATTTTATAAAAACACATTTGTGGACATTGACATGTATGTCCAACCCCTTAGGTTGGAGGCACAAGGAACATCCAACCCTAAGGGTTGGAAATACCCAAAGAAAATAATAACATGAGTTTGTTATAACGCACTCACGTTTGTATGAATAAAAATGATCTCCTATCTCTACCTCACCCTCCCTCCCTCTCTAGGCATGTCTCACCTCTCTCTCTCCCTCTCTCCCTATTGGAATTCTCAAATCAAGTTATAATGCAAGCACATTTGTTAGATTCACAAAAAGGTAAAAAGGAATGGAGATCTTATGATTCAAGACCCACATGCTCTATTTTAACATGCTATATGTGCTTTAACCAACATAAAAGCACAATTTTCATGGAATTGAAAAAACACCAATCATTGTTTAACAATTCTACCATATTTTCTTGGTTTTCCAAGTTAGAAGAACTAATTTACATGTTTTTAGACTAAATTTGATTCTATGAACTAATATTTTCATATGAATAAGTTGATGCTACAATTGTATCTAATGTTTTTATCTAATCAACCTTAAATATTTCATCATAATCCTCTTTATGATTGTACTAATTTTATTCATGATGAAGAATTAAGGTATACAAGCTGGAATGGGAATAGAAAAACACAATATTCATGGCATAAATAATATAGAAGGTGAAATGAGAATAGAAAAGCACAAGCAATTTTACAATGACATCTTTGTCCTCCCCTCATATTCATCATCACTGTTATGAATTCCTATCACCAAATTCAACACGCTTTCAATATAACTTTAGTAATTGCTTCATTTATTAGACACAATATTAAGAAAAATACGAATTCCACTAAAATTCAATATTGACCTATATCTTCTTGCGATATAACATGTTGTAGACCAAATAATTTTCATATGAGCACACCTTAAGTAGCAAAAATTATTCAAATAAACATAATGGAATCACCACCTCAAAGATTAAGGATAAAACCTTGAAGTAAAAGTTATCTTTGAGGGATGAGATAGTTTTGATACTTACTATGAGAAAAACAATACCAATCAAATCATATAAATCAAAGTAGTAATTAAGTCCCTACTACCAATGTTATTTGTTAGCATCAATTTACTCGATACTAACATTTCACCCAACAAATGAACTAAATAATCCTAAAACTTTGGTAATATATATCCTTAGTAATTATGACATTTGTAGCACAAGGTAATGGGATGCCAAGAATACACAAAGAAAATAGCATTTCTACAAAAAACATGACCTTAAAATATTATAATAATAGACTCAAACAAACATTCATATCTCCCCATTAATGATTCCATTTACAAACATTTAGAATTATTATCCCAAAACCCTAGAGAATACACACAAGTCCTAGACTTAAGGATGTTTGTTAAGATTTCAATACAATGGATGAAACTCATGACTGGGAAAATTATTAAGGGGCCCATTGATAAAAGTGGGAAGCTCTCCTACACTTATGAATTTACAAAACCATGGAAGGTAATCCAGGAGGCCTACATGTGACAAATGAATAGAAATGTTAAAAATAACCAGACCTCTAGCAACTCATACCTTATATATACTAATACCATAAATATGTATCACTAAGAATTCAAGAATATTGGTTCCTATTTAAAGACATATAAGACCCATATTAAGCATACAAGACTAGGTTACATGTCCATCTAAAAATTCCAATCAAGTTTGTATTCCTTCAAATGAATCCCCTTACAATTTAGATACATTATGTTCAATTTGGATTCTACACACTATAAATAGGTAGAACTATAAGAGATTATTTCCTTACCTATTTTTCTTTCTTCTTTAGAGGTGGTCTCATTAAAAAATTATGCACTTGTTTGACCATAAAAAAATTCTTTGGAATCGATAGAGTAGTACATTTAGCATGAAATACAAAATTTTGCAATATAAGACCCTTATACTTCTTATGTGGAATAGAGGATTAAAAAAAAATGTGTATTATTTTAGTTGTATTTTTTCTTTCCTTTGTTCTTCTAATTTAAGTTGATACACCTCATTAAGTTATTTTTCACTTTCATAAGGAGGTTCAATTCTCTTGATAAGGTGATCATATAAACTCTTCATCAAGATACACCAAGAATAAATATCATTCTCACCTAGTCAGAGTCATCGCAAAATAGAAATGAGTCAATCATCAACTAGACTCATTCCATGGTATATATTAGGACAAACAATTCATATAAACCATGTTCCATCCAATCAAGCTTCTACATGACCAAGACAAAGTGACAAATCAAAACCTATACTAGGATCTAAATCATTGGATAAGATGAAAGACTAAATGAATTGGGAATTTATTCAATTACTAAAATCAAAATATCTCCATTTTACTTGTGTAACTATTCATTTATTCAATTAATCATTATAAAAAGTATGGACAACATCAATAAAATAAATTTGTATTAACTAAAATCCATATAGATATACAATGTTATGGCAGTATTAAAATTACAATATATGTACAATAATGATATATAGGCTTACAACAAATCCATAAAGGAATATAATGTCACATCTATAATATAAAAATATATTTACAAAACTTCCATATAGGCATGCAACAAGGTCCTAATGTAATCACTTCTCTCAAAGGGAAGAGAAGAGATCATGGGTCATCTTTGACTGTCGAGTGGATGGAGAGGCAAGTGATGATGGTTTCTTTTGAAATCACTAAATGGACCTCCTCTCAATTTATTTGGATCTTCGTCAAATACAATAAAAACTTACACAAATTAATTTATAAAAAATGGATTATAGAATGACATATAATGAAATAATCACTTACCATCAACTGATAATCTTTCTCAACCAATCATTGTCTCTCTTCATCCATCTGTAGGGAATGAAATTGAGTTGTGACCTCCTATGAAAAGCATCAAGAATTGAATTAAATTATAAATGAATATGATTCAAATTTGTACTAATAGACATGGGACAAAACAACAAACATAATATAAATTTTACTAATCTAGTGCTACGAAAACACCATGATCCATTGTGTTATGAATACTAGGAGGAGTATTAATTGATGTCATCAACTGAAAATGAAACAATATTATTAAAATTGCCAAAATCTACCTAGCATTATTTTACAAATATTTAATGATTAAAATATTCAAGATTATATGTAAGATATATGGCCTCTCCTATTGACAAGTCCTGATGTTGAAGGCTGAAAATCCAATGTGAGTTTTAATATTATCATTTATATAAGGTTAAAATATTTACATGTACTATATTTGTTATTTCATTTCTATTCACATACCTATGGACTCAACATCATTGTGTAATTAAGAGCTAAAGGGTCATCAAACGAAAGGTGGACACTTTGACCATGAATTTTTGTTATAATCAATTTAGTAATTTAGTTAATCTTACATTTCAAAATAAAATATAGTAAATTAAAAATGACATTTTTGAAATTTATTTATCTATCAATGACAAATGTCTCTATTGGACTAATCGCCAACATCTCCCTATAAATTCATGACATTGACTAACTGCCTCCCATGGATCTGTTTATCTATGGTGTTTGTATCAGGGATTAACAAGTCAATCTTTTGGTGCAACAATAAATGTGTTCCAAAAAATGGTATCAAATCCATGGTTGTGGGTTCGAATCCCCTTAGGTGATGCTAAGGGGGATTGTTGGACTAATCACCAACATCTCTCTAAGGATTTGCAACATGGAATAATCACCTCCCTGGATTTGTTTATCTTTGGCATTTGTATCAGCCATTAATAGGTCGATCCTTTGGTGTAACGACAAACGTGTTCCAACAATCTCATCTAGTAGCTCATATATGAACACCATTTGATCCAAAATAGATGCACCCTATTGCTTGTCATGTGTAACCTATTCATCCTTAGATCCATAATCACAAAGAGACCCTCAATTTTGACATATGTGAGGTGAATGTCAATACCTGGAAGACTCACCCTCATTACCTTGTTCTAGAGGCCTAGTGTATTGTAAAAGGGTCTAAGTGAGCGAGCTAATGAACTATAAGGTCTCAACCTCAAAACTCTCCTTCACAATAGAAGGGACCATAACATTCCCAATATGTTTCCTAGAAAGAGGTCTTTGTGCCTAGTTTGGTGCATGTCGTGCCCCCATTCTATCTTTTGAAAATCCCCCACCTCTACCCTAGACCTCTCGCATGTTGAAGTAGTTAGGGATCTCATTGAGGACAAACTTGCAATAGAGTTTCCTCAAAAGTACTGCAAGACCTCATTATTGTTGCATGTATGATAATAATAAAAATATCCACATCTATCCCATAAAATATTATTTATCCCTTGATGGTGCCACCAATGGATAGAGAACCTCCTACAAATGGCATGTAGGGATGCATTAGTTTTTGGGTCAATGAAAAATGTACACAAGTCAGATTCCAATATTTTTTTGTTTTATTTGTTGATAGGATAATTTTTCAACATAAAAATATCTTGCTTCTTCCCTCTTGTTTGACCAAGTACTAATTTGGCCACTCACAAAATCTATGTGAGAGATGATAGATTCCAATGAAGTGGTAAGGGTAGCGTGATGTAGGTTGTTTCACTCATATCTCTCAACTTTTTAATTATTGTTTAAAGTTATTTCTTGTTTTTTTCTATTTGCCCTATTGTGTTTCTTATGTCCCAAGAGGATGTCAAGGCATTGTTGGAGGAGTTTTTGGTCATTTTTCTTCACCAAGGTTTTCATGAATTGGTGAATGAGAGTTTTCATCAATTGGTGGGAGATTTTTAATTCCTATAAATTGTATTGTAAAAAATCTATACACTTATACTTTTACATTATGTTTTTGGCCCCCTAATTTATTAGACTTAATTAAGCTTCTAATTTTCCAAATTATGCATTCCAAATCCTAATTTTTACCATTTTCCGAAGGGGAACCGACACTAAAAAAATACATTCAATCATTAAATTGCCCCAGATCAAGTGTGTACTAGAAATTTGAGCCAGGACCCATTCACCCATGGGCGACTGGGTCCCCCTTCTTAGCCAGGCTCTGAATTCAAATATGTTATTGATGGTATTTAATATCCAAAATTCAAATATGAAGTCTCGACTTTTGGAATCTAATTTTCAGGAAATTAGATAAACACCTATAAATATCTAATCATTTTACCATTTGAAATCTAAGTGAAAGAACAAGCTAGAGGTGAACTTCAAGAGTAAATATTATTGTCAAGAGCAACATACCAGAGCATCACTATAATAATTCAAGATCCAACATCATGTCAAATTTTATGTGTGTTCATGTTCATGCTATGTGAAGACTAACATTGTTGTAGGTCTCTAGAAGCACTCAAGAAAATCTATCAAGCAAGATCCAAGATCCTTGAAGAGACGTGTATGTCTTCAGTCCTTTAAAGAATCAATTGAAGGGCGGTGAGTTGTAGCATTTTTTCATTCAACATTTCCTTCCTTTCCATTCAAGGTTTTATCATTGACATTACCATTGTGGAAGTGGAAACACAAACACAAGGTTTGACTAAGGTAAGCCCATATATGGCACAACATTTTCCCTCTTTGTGAATGTACAGGTTGTAGGTTTAAAAAATATTGAAGAGATATTGAAGCAAAATTCTCCATTGTTGCATTTGTTGTCATCAACCTTGTTAAGACACAAAAACTCAATTGTAGGATTTATTGACGACATTCTGACAGTGGGATAGGAAGAAAACAAAATCCCAAATCCAACTCCAGAGGACCTTAAAATTTGAGAAGGATACCCTAGCAAGGACTCAGCGGCCATTGGGTGACCCAGTCCTTACAGGCCTAGCAAAACAATTTTTTATCGGCAGGTACACATCAGTCTACACCTTCCAAATCTGTTGAAACTTGATTGTTTGTGTTTATTAGTTATCAAATTTAATTTATTACATTAGGTCATTTAGTTTAATTAAGGTAATTATTTCAAATCATTCCCAAATCATTCCTATCCTTCAAATGATGCAGATCTAGGCCTCATTGACTCACCTTGGAGGTTGAAAGTCAACCAATGCACCTTGTTGATTTGCATCCTAGTGAAATTATAAAAAATAATGGAATGTACCCTAGGTTTTGGACACTAAACTTAGGGCTGCCCCCACATTTTTACATTTCATTTTGGTGAACCTAACATTTGACATCATAGATTTCTAATTTGGTAGTCTTTCAAACCCTAGATCTAGGTTGTGCATCACTATGTCCTATATTTCTCATTTAGGGTTGCATATTGCATCATAAAAATAATAAAAATCCAAAAATATTGCATGCATATTGCATCATATATTTCATTGTTGTGTGTTTCAGTTATTTAGATCAGATTTCATCTCAAAATTGCATTAAAAAAAGTGTCATTTTATCCCAAAAGTGTTATACATTTGCACTGGCATTTCATTGAAAATTTCTAGAAAAATTATAGTCATTATACAACTTGTTTGCAAATAGGAACAACAATCTTAAACATTAGTCTAAATATTTAGATTTTGAATTTTCAAATCCCTATACAAAGACTCAGTCGCCATTGGGCTACCCTAGTACAAGTGTCTTAGCAAAAATTTTTACACTATTATGTCTCTTTCTACTCAGTTGCATAGTACTTGCATAACTTTGTTTTGGAATTAGTCATTGCATGTTTTTAAATATTTTGCATCTAGTTCATAAAGGTGAAAGAAAGTGCATTTTTTAAAGATTAAAATTTGTATTCAAAACCATCATTTTTAGGTTCTTCCATCTTATAATTTGCCAAATATTTCATTTCAAATTTGAAAGTCGTATTCAATCTTGTTCATACATTTTCAACATTGCTATATATCTACATTATGCTTTAAATTAGAAGCCAATAAGAAAAATTTGGAAATTTGGTTATTATTTCAACTATCTGCAAGTAGAATCGGGATCTTGGAGTAGTTTAGTTCATAGTCAAACTTCTCTAGATTGTTGAGTGCTTCTTTGTATGTTTCTACATAGGTGGTGAAGTCATCCATGTAGATTTCCATGGAGTCATGAGCATAATCTAAGAATATCTTAGCACTGATGTCTAGAAAGTGGTTGGGGCATTACATAGCCCAAAGGGAAGAACAAAATAGGCATATGTACCCCAAGGGCATGTAAATGTGGTTTTATCTTGGTCCTCTAGAGCTATATTTATTTGGATATAGCCACTAAATCATCTAGGAAGGATAAGTACTTTTTACCTGCTAGAGAATCAAGTACTTGGTCAATGAAAGATAGTGGAAATTGATCCTTCCTATTGGTTGTGTTTAGCTCACTATAGTCCACACATACCCTCCATTTTCCTCCTTTCTTAGGGACAATAACTAAAGGTGACACCCATTGACTATTAGAATTAGGGTAAATGAAACCTGTATCAAGTAATTTTTGTAGCTCATTTTTAACTATTTCTCTTAAGGCAGGGTTGATTCTCCTTTGGGGCTATATAATTAGCTTGAAACCATAACTTTTGTAGATCCTATGCATGCACGGGTCTGGATCAATCCCCTTCATGTCATGGTAGTCCCATGCAAAGGTTGTTATGTGTGCCTACAACACAATGTTCAGGGAATTTTGTTGTTTTTCAATTTGTCCGTTGTTAGCATTCAACATTTTACCTGGCATGATTTCCAATGTCTTGGATATTGATTGTATAGATGAAAGGTCAAGTCCACTAATTTTTTGACACATTGTTGTGGTAGAAGAGAATGGAAAAGTTGGGATACTTCTTCGGATGAATTTGCAGGTATAATATTCTGCAATGAATCTTACAAACATGAAAGATAGTCTTGTTGTTGTGGGTCCCTACAACAGTTATTCTATATGATGTGTTCAGTTCTAAGTCATCCTCATCTTGATTTTTCAACAAGGGGAAGTTGCATTCAATGGTCATGAGACATTACAAAGAATAGTGGTCTTCTTCATCCAAGGTAGGCCATATAGTCTGCATGAGGTTGAGTTGGTGGATAGAGGACCAATTTCTTGGTCACAGTTCCATTATATTTTATCATGTTCCCATACCTACAACTTATGCATGCATCAACTGTTGCTAACCATGGTTTTCCTAAAATAAGTGGATGTCCTGCAAGGTTGGAATTTAGTTGCAAGACTATGAAATATATAGGATACTCCCATGAATCTAATGTTATGACTAAGTCCTCAATGATCTCCTTGGGTTTCATTGTTGACCTATCTGCCAACTGTTAAATAGTAGGTGTAGGTCTAAGGTTTACTAGCTATAGTAGTTGCATTATCTCCTTAGTCATGACATTAATGGCTTCCCCTAATTCAATAAAGGTGTTTTTTATAAGGGTCCCATTTATCTTAACATCCACTATTGGAATTTTAGGGTCTATATATTTAGGGACAGCTATATTCCCTAGCATCATGTCAGCAAGGTTCCCTAGGACATGAACTGTCCGAGGGTCCTTCATCTTTTTCCCTAGCTTTTTAAGACAAAGGTCTCTAATTTTCTTGGTATAGATTGGGATATCCTTAATAGATTGAATGAGGGGAATTTTGATACTTACATCCTTAAGCTAACCCAATAGGTCTATCTCATCTTGGGCATGATGTCTTGGAATGGCTAAATGCTCAGGGGATGGAGGCTTTAGACGAGTGAAATAGTATGGTTTACCTGATTTGTCTTAGGCTCCAGAGGTGAATTTTTTAAAGCGTTTTTGGGTTCCTCATCCACCATCTCAGTAATTTGAGGGGATGAAGGCCCAACCAGTGTTTTATTTGACCTATGATGGACATCACTCACCTCTACCCCATAAATAGGGTATTGAATAGCCTTGTTAGTGTATGCCTATTAGACATGATTGTTATTAGGTAGGTGCAGGTTGGGTAGGTAATTATGGTGCTCTTGGTGGCTAAGATGTTGGGTTTGATGGATTGGGCATGATGGCATGTTGTTGTGGTTGGGAAGGCAGCAAAGGCTATTGGTAATTCATATTTTAGTGTTGTCACTACTGGCCCTTTTTCCATTGTGGCTACCACTGATTTTTCTATACTAGCCATTGAGGGTTGTAGGTAGATCCTTGGATTATTTTTTGCGGCCTTGCATTTGGTTACTACTGGTTTTAGTTTTGTTGAGGGTTTTGCCATTGGTTTTGGGTATTTGGCCAAGGTTGGGTGTTCCAAGTAGAGAAATTTTGATGACCAACTAGAAATGGTGTATTTAAATCTAAAGGGTCATGTGGCATACCTTATCTTGTTTTCCATAGCCTTCTTTGTGCAATGCATAACTATTGTCCATCTTCACCTTCTAGTGGTTGAAAATCTAGTTTTTATAATTTTTCTTCTTTAATACTTGCTACTCTTTTACACTTGTAGTTGCCATTTCTTTGTCTGCAATTGGGGTAGTATTCAGTAAGTATTTCTTTAGCCCCCTCTTGCATTTTCTTCACATGTAGAGTGTCCAACTGAGTATTTAGATGGATTATAATATCTTCTTTCATGTTGGATAGTAGGTTACTTAACTCTACTCTTGAAACCCCATTAGATGTCTTACCAATGGTAGATGTTCTTTCCCCCCTTGTCCTTTTGGTTAAGGTCCTTGAATAGTTCCTATAGACCTTCTACATTTCTTCAAAGGGTAATTGAGACACATCCCCTGAATCAATAAGGTTAAGGGCATCCATGTAATCATCATTGACTCCTCTTAAAAACATAAAATTCAAGGATTCTTTTGAGAGTCTTTTCTGTGGGTTTTTCTTCAAGCAGAATTGGAAGCTTTCTACATAATCCTCCAATGGTTCATCCTATTTCTGAGCTATTCTAAAAATTTCATCTCTTTTCCTATCAAATCCTCTACAATAGTCTTGGTATTTTTCCAAGAATTTTTTTTCATAGTGTTCCAATATGGAACAACATCTTTGCTCAGTCCCATAAACCATCTCATGGCAACATCCTTCAAAGTTCTAGGAAATAGCTTGAGCCTATGAGAATTAGTTATGTAATCATAGCTCCTACATAGGGCATCACACTCGAACAAGAATGTGTTTGGATCATTAGTTACCAAGCCATAGAAAATTGGCAACGCTAAAGGAGGTATATTCTTCAAAATAATAGCCCTTTCTTGGTTGGTAATGGGAAATTCAAAAGTCACATGTTCTGGTGGATCATCCATTGCTACATCAACCATGGTTTGGAAGGCCCCCTCTGTTTTTGCAGTAGATGTTGTTGAAAGGTAAAGTTCTTCTTCAGGAATACCCTTACTCTGATCACTTTGGTCACCAATATTTTCTCTAGCTTGATGATTTGAGGGGATAAATCTTCCCAAAGCATCTCTCTGCCTTTGCATACAATAAGTATGACTTTGTATAGCAATAGATCATACACAATGTTAGTGAAATGTTTTGGTATTTGAAGGAAGGAAACCTAATTTTCCTAATACTGAAAGAATATTTTAAACTAGGAAATCTTTGAAATAGCATAAACTAATATTTAAAAGTAGCACCATCCCTAGCAACAGTGCCAAAAATGTAGTCCCTACTAATGTCTAGTAAACTTGGTGATAATCACACAATTCAGAGCGGAATCTAACTGAATAGTCCACTTGAACATTTGGAAATACCTTCATTGAATTATCGACTGGGGCTAGTAAGATTGTGGTGTTACTGTTGTTGATTCTCAGTTGTGATCATGGTTTGTCCTTGATGACAAATCCACTTGGTTTGAGTTTCATGGTTTGTCTACTTCAGATTTGGTCTCCTTCAGGATCTTCATGCTCTCCATATTCAATTTCTTAGTTGTCTTGACATGATGTATAATTGATGGCTCTTGATGATTACAATTGGTTAATATGGTGATTCACATGGTTCATGACTTGCACTTTCAAGTTTCCAAGTTTCATTTTTTTACATATTGGTACTGATATTTAATATGGTGTTCATTGTGACAGGGCATGTATTTGTTTCAAGGCATGCATTTGCTTCATATTTATATGTCATTGCTATCTTGACAGGTCATTTAAGTTGATCATGGTTCAGATTATTCAGGTTGATCATTTTTCAGATGTCTATTTTATCTTCAGGTGTCAAAACATTCATAAGGACTCTTCTTAATTTTGGTCTTGATTATCACATTTTAGTGTGATTGAATGTGTTGGTTATGCACATTTCTACTACATATCTCATGGAATTTTTGACTTGACAATTTCATTATGTCAATGGTTCTTTGATTTCTCTACATGGGCATTATTTGGTGACATATCTATATGGGTTGATTATTTAATGTGGCATATAATATAAATCTTTATCGGTCTCTTTTGGAACATTGTATTGTTGTTTAACTTGGCATATCGGGTGACTATATCATTTCACTTTGGAGATATCTTTGGCAATGACATCGGTAATATATTATATTGGGTTTTATTTTGCATCAAACCCTATCGAGTTTTCACTGAGAACATGGTATTTGTGACGGTCTCATGGCACTAATTTGGAATTGAATTCAAAAATTCACAAGGAGGTAACATCATTTTCGTCAGCTTTTCTAAAAATCATTGGGCATGGAATAATGATTTTTTTTGTGATAAAGTTGAATCGATAGCAAGGAAGCAATTATCAAGGTGATAATTGTGTCGGAATCCATGGTAAAAGTTTTGACATCAAAATTAAAGTTCATTATGATGTTTTATTAAAAAAAATTGAAATTGTCATTTCGGACTTCAAGTTTTATTGTGTTTTGGAAAAGTCGTCGAATGAATTAGAGAAAGAAAGGTTCGGGAAAAAAGTCTATGGTATCTTTGATTCTTTCATCACGACTATGTATGAAACCCTAGCCTCCTGTGAAATATTTGCAGACCTATTTTCCGCCATGTTTAGCATGATTATCTAAAGATTGTTGGTGTCTACACTTAGTCGACACATTGAAAAATTGGTGTTTTGTCTTTCCTGGAGCCATGGAGAGAATGTAACTGTTGTTCTTTGATGATTCCTCTTGTTGAAATGGTAAAGATAGTTTGTAATACTCTTTGTATAAGCAATGAGTGGTATGGTTGATAAGTTTGTTGTTTTTCTTTGGCTGGAAGCTCGAATCTGGAAGGAGATTCGATGGTGTTTCCTCTGTTGGGTTGGTAGAATCTTTGTGACAGGATCTCATGCATTTTTTTTCTTCAGTTTCATGCTTGATCAGGTATCTCTCCCATCATTTGATGTTTGTTTTACAAAAGGCAGTTACTAGTTTTTCTCACATTTGAAAAAGGATAAGTGGATTACTTGGTATCCCTGACAAGATAGCTACTTTGAATTCAGTTACATTTCTTTTCTCCTTTATGGGTATTATGAGAGAGTTTTTTTTATTTTGGATTCATGATGATATGGGTTCGGTTTCAAATCTTTTTCAGGCCCTAGCAGTGATATTCTTTTGATTCTATCAAAATGGTAAAATGGGTTGTGAAGAAACAAAAAAAAAATGCCTTGTTAAAATATTGTTTCCACCTATTACTTTTTATGGGTATTTGAAATCAGATTTGTAAGGGTATTTTCAGGTGAAATCATTTTATAATGCATATATCATTGTATATATATAAAAAAAGTGATTGATCACTATTGATGAGGGATGTTCATTATTCTTGAAAAATATATGTGAGAACTTTTGTAATTAAATAATCTGCAAACTTAATGCAGTGTGATAGTCTTTTCTTTTGAATATGTCTAGTATTTTTAAGGTTCAACTGAGAACCTTTAGGAGATTAGGGGTATTTGATTGAGAGGCTCTTGTGAGTTGATTAGAAAATAGAGAAATCCTTTGATATTATTATTGTTATGAAATTCAACAAGGGGTTGGTGCTCCTTGAAATGGGTGTTTGTAAATGAGGGGTTGGTGCTCCTTGAGTGGGTGTTATAAAATTTTCTTGTAAGGCATTGTTAGCAGTGATTTGAAAATATAAGCCAGTATGGCAGCAGTTTAGGAGTGGTTTTTCTACCCCAAGAGGGTTTTCCACTCAATTTTTTTTTTCTCTATTGGTCTCTTTTATGGTCTCTTTGCTTCATTATGATAATGATGTAATGTTCATGATTTTGTTGTGATACTTATCATTTATGTTTCTAATGGTTGCATTCAACTAATGAATGTGTTTATCATTGAAATATTGAGAGTAAAATCTTTCTATCTTTTATTTTCCTTCAAAGAGTAAAATTGGTTTAAGACACTGATTCACCCCCCTCTTAGTGTCATTTTCACTCCAACAATTGGTATCAGAGCGTGGGGTCCTCATATAGGTCTAAACCTCCTAGGATTGATTTTGGTCTTGGAGTCTATTAAAGATGTCACAAACTCAAGAAGGTACTTTTATGACTAGAGCTCCTCTATTTGATGGTCATGACTGTGCATTTTGGTAAATCATAATGGAAACATATCTAATTTCAATTGATCTTGATGTTTGGAGCATTGTGTTAAATGGGTATGTTGTTCCACCCACAATACCCATAGATGCAGCTGAGAAAAAGAAGTATGAAACTAATGCTAGAGCTAAGCATGCCATCTTGTGTGGTTTAACTAAAGATGTGTTTTCAGAGTCATGCATTGCAAATCTGCTTAGGAAATCTAGGAAAAACTTGAAACCATTTATCAAGGAAATGAAAAATTCAAGCTGTCAAAAATCCTCACTCTCAAACATCAGTTTGAGGAAATGAGAATGAAGGATGATGAAAAAGTAGTTGGATATTTCCTTAGAATAGATGAAGTTGTTGATGCTATGAGAGGATTAGGAGAAGATGTAAAAGAGTTTGATGTGGTTACAAAGGTCATTAGATCCTTACTATCCAAATTTGAATATAAGGTTTCAGCCCTTGAAGAAAAGAAACATTTTGATAAGCTTACCTTAGTCTGTAGGGAACTCTTACTGCTTATGAAATGAGAACAAGCAAAAACATTTCAATTGGAAAAGAAACTGCTTTTGCAACTAAAATGAAAGAAAAAGTAGATGATAGTGAATTGAAATATTTTGATTCAAAAGAAGCCCACTTTGTTAGAAAACTTTAAAAGGGTTCTGGAAAATACAAGGAAAAACTTCCCTTTAAGTGTTTTAACTGTGGAAAAATTGGACACTTTGTAACTAAGTGCCCCTATGAGGATCAAAATAGTGACAATGAGAAAACTGATAATCTGCCTAAGAAAAATGCCTATAAACCTAAGAGAAAATTCAATTTCAAAAAGAAGAAGAGTATATTTAGTAAAGATGAGACTGATACTGAAAAAGAAGATTCTTTAGTTGAGGAAGATGAAACTTTATTTATGGTTGAAGTTAACCAGCAAGAAGATATAAACAACAATAATCTTGAAGATGGTGAAATAGATCTAGAAGGTGAACTAAAATGTGCCTTAAAGGAAATAAAAAAACTCAAAAAAAAATTCTTGCTCAAGAACAAAAATCAAATCAGGTTCTTGCTCAAGAACATAAACTTGATCAAGAAATAGTCTCTCTTAAGACTCAGCTTGAAGAAGCTAAAAGAGTTGAGGACTGTCTTTGAGTAACTGTAAGTTGCAAAGATCAAGAAATTTAGAAATTGGAACAAGAAGTTGTTTGTATTAGAAAGGAAATTGAAAAGTATGAAAGAACTTTAAAACTTAATGAGATGCTCAACAAGCAAAAACTGAATAAAGATAAAACTAGAGTTGGGTTTGAGAAGGGTGAATGCTCAATTGATAATGCAAAGCAAAAAAAAACTTCTAAAAATAAGAGTTCTGGTCCAAATCATCCTGAATCTGGTAAGAATCATGTTCATTCCTTCAAAGATAATAGAACATCATACATATTCAATCCTTTCTTTTATGGTTACTGCGTCTTCTGCAATAAATTTGGCCATAAAGTGAGCACTTGCAGGCTCATAAATTCTAAAATACCAAGAATTGGTCATAAGAAGTACTTTGGCTTTGTTAATCAGGCCAGATGCTTTAAATGCAATACTTTAGGACACATAGTCAAACAATGCAAAACTAATTTGCATAATAAACAACAAAAAACTAAAACAGTTTGGAGGCCTAAAAATGTTAAAAACCTAGAGCAAACAATGCTGGTCCAAACTACTTTTCAGTCTAAAAAGTAATTATGGGTCCTAGCCAGTGGTTGTTCTAACCACATGATAGGTGACAAGGATAAATTTATCAAACTTGAAGATTATGTTGGTGGATATTTGAAGTTTGGTGATAACACTAGTATACAGACTAGAGGTAAAGGCTCACTTCTGTTAAATGAGGACACGCCTATCTACAATGTGTATTATGTGGAAGGTCTAAAGCACAATTTGCTTAGTGTTAGCCAAATCTGTGATAGTGGTTATCATGTTATGTTTACTTCACAAGGATGTGAGATCAAGAACAAGTTTGGAAAAGTTGTTGCACCTTGGAGAAGAACCAAAGGTAATGTTTATAATCTTCTTGACACCTCTGGTAATGATAACAATGAAGGTATGTGTCTAATGGGTCGAGTTGTTGAAAGTTGGTTATGGCATAAAATATTAGGACACATAAACTTTGAAAATCTGGTTAAAACCAATAAAAATTAGAATGTTATAGGTTTACCAGTCCTTAACAAACCAAAAAAAATTGTGTGCAAAGAATGTTTAAGTGGTAAACAAACTAGAGTCAGTTTCAAGACAAAAGAACATTCTTCAACAAATCCCTTACAACTGGTGCATATAGATTTGTGTGACCCAACTAGAACAAGCTCAATTAATGGTGAAAAGTACTTTATGTTGTTTGTAGATGATTACACTAGAATGGTTTGGGTTAATTTTCTTAAACATAAATCAAAGGCTTTTGAAAGGTTCAAAATTTCTCATAAAATGGTTGAAAAAGAATATGATTTAAAGCTTAAATGCCTAAGATCTGATAAAGAAGGTGAGTTCACCTCTCAATAATTTGTTGATTACTGTGAACGGCATGGTATTAAAAGGAAATATGCAACAACTAGAACACCTCAACAAAATGGGGTAGTTGAACGTAAAAACAGAACTGTAAAGGAAATGGATAGAAAAATGTTAGATGAGGCTAAGTTGCCTGACATGTATTGGAAAGAAGTTGTTCATACAGCTGTGTACATTTTAAACAGAGTGCAACTTAGGGTGAAAACAAAATATACTCCCTATGAACTGTGGTATGGAAAAACTGCTTCTATAAAACATTTTAGAGTCTTTGGCAGTAAGTGATTTATTAGGAAAGATGATGAACATCTAGGTAGCTTTCAATCAAAATGTGATAAAGGTATTTTTTTGGGGTACTCAACTCATAGTAAAGCCTATAAATCTTATAACAAAAGGCTTAACAAAATTGTTGAGGCTTTCAATGTAAAGGTTGATGAAAGTCCACATTTAGGAAATGATCTTGTACAGGTTGATGAGGAAGAAACAAAAACTGAACTTGAGATAAAATCTGAAAATATTGAAACAACAAGTCCCAAAACTGATTAAACAACAAGTTCTAAAAAGTGTGTGCCCAAAACTCCTTCAAAATCTATTGCTAAATATCCTCCTAAAGATCAGATTATTGGGGATAGATATGTTGGAGTTCAAACTCGAAGTAAGGCTACAAAAACTGAAGAACAAGCTCAAGTTGTAGAGCATTCATCCTTCTGTTTAGTCACTGAATTTGAACCTAAAAATTATAATGAGGCTCACATGAATGATTGTTGGCTTAATGCTATTTAGGAAGAAATAAACCAGATTGAGAAAAAACAAACTTGGGAATTAGTCCCAAGACCTGATGACAAGAATGTCATTGGTGGCAAAATGGATTTATAGAAATAAGCTTGATGAAAATGATAATGTTGTTCGCAACAAGGCAAGGTTTGTCTACAAAGGCTATGCTCAACAAGAAGGTATTGATTTTGGTGAAACCTTTGCACCTGTTGCTAGACTAGAATCTATTAGAATATTCTTGTCTTATTATGTTTATAAGAACTTCGATGTTTATCAAATGGATGTCAAAATTTCTTTTTTGAATGGCTATTTAGATGAAGAGGTCTATTTGGGATAGCCTGAAGGGTTTGTTTGCAAAGATAAGCCTAATCATGTTTAAAAGTTGAAAAAGGCCCTCTATGGCTTAAAACAAGCACCTAGGGCATGGTACTCTAGGTTGGATAATCATTTGATATCAAATCGATTTATTAGAGAAAGTGTTGACAATAATCTTTATGTTAAGATTGAAGGTATTGATATTTTGGCTGTTGAGATTTATGTTGATGATACCATTTTTGGCTGCAATAATGCTACTTTAAGCCAAAAGTTCTCTCATATTATGGAATCCGAATTTGAAATGTCAATGTTGGGAGAATTAAATTTCTTTCTGGGTCTTCAAGTTTCTCAACTTGAAAATGGTATATTTCTCTCTCAAACCAAATATGCTAGAGAGATGCTTAAAAAATATCAAATGGATGAATGTCATCCAGTTAGCACTCCAATGGTTACAAGTTGCAAACTCACTAAGGTTGATGATTCTCCTTATGTAAATCAAACTGAATATAGATCAATGATTGGCAGTATGTTATATTTAACTGTCTCTAGACTTGACATAATGCAAGTAGTTTGCATGGTTGCAAGGTTTCAGGCATCATCTAAGGAATCTCATATTACTGTTGTTAAAAGGATCTTTAAATATGTTTAGGGCACTCTTGATTATGGTCTTTGGTATCCTAAAAGCAATGATTTTTTTTAATTGCTTATACTGATGTTAACTGGACTGGTTGTTTGGATGATAGGAAGAGCACCAATGGTGCTGCATTCTTTCTTGGTGATCGTTTAGTGGCATGGCACAACAAGAAATAATATTTTTTCTCTTTTTCCACTACTGAGGCATAGTACATAGTTGCCACTTCTTGTTGCACTCAAGTATTGTGGATGACACAGACATTATCTGATATGGGTATTATAGTTTCAAAGCCTATTTCTATTCTCTGTGATAACAGTAGTGCAATTAACATCTCTAAAATCTTGTTATGCACTCTCACACTAAACATATTGCTATCAAGTTTCACTTTCTTCAAGAAAAAGTGTTGGCTAATGAAGTGTGTTTATAGTTTGTTGCTTCACAAGAACAGGTTGCTGATATTTTTACTAAGCCTCAATCTAAAGAAGTGTTTGAAAGGCTTAGATTTCAATTGGGAGCTATCTCTCAATCTTTACTTCATTGATTCAACCATTTTTGGCTTAGGCAGAGCATGTTACAATCTTTATTCATTTACAACTCTCTTGCAAAATTGTTTTTGTTGCACTATTACTCTACTTGAAGCTAGTTCTTTTGGTTTTTTGGTTGACTTCTCAATTGTTTTTCATGGCATTTCACTATATTTTCCTTGTTCTTTGTCATTGAGGAAAAAAGGGGGAGATTCATTTATGTTTTTCCGTCAAGGTCAAAGGGGGAGTTTGTTGATTCTCAGTTGTGATCATGGTTTGTCCTTGATGACAAATCCACTTGGTTTGATTTTCATGGTTTGTCTACTTCATATTTGGTCTCCTTCAGGATCTTCATGCTCTCCATATTCAATTTCTCAGTTGTCTTGACATGATGTATAATTGATGGCTCTTGATGATTATAGTTGGTTAATATGGTGATTCACATGGTTCATAGCTTGCACTTTCAAGTTTCCAAGTTTTAGTTTTTTACATATTGCTACTGATATTTAATATGGTGTTCATTGTGAGAGGGCATGCATTTGTTTCAAGGCATGCATTTGCTTGAAATCTATATGTCATTGCTATCTTGACAGGTCATTCAGGTTGATCATGGTTTAGATTATTCAGGTTGATCATTTTCAGATGTCTATTATATCTTCAGGTGTCAAAACATTCATAAGGAATCTTCTTAATTTTGGTCTTGATTATCACATTCTAATGTGATTGAATGTGTTGGTTATGCACATTTCTACTACATATCTCATGGAATTTTTTTTGACTTGACAATTTCATTGTGTCAATGGTTCTTTGATTTCTCTACATGGGCATTATTTGGTGACATCTCTATATAGGTTGATTATTTAATGTGGCATACAATATAAATCTTAATTGGTCTCTTTTGGCACATTGTATTGTTGTTTAACTTGGCATATCAGGTGTCTATATCATTTCACTTTGGATATCTTTGGCAGTGACATCGGTAATATATTGTATCAGGTTTTATTTTGCATCAAACCCTATCAAGTTTTCATCGAGCACATGGTATTTGTCACGGTCTCATGTCACTAATTTGGAATTGACTTCGACAAGTCACATGGAGATAACCTCATTTTTGTCGGCTCTTTTAAAAATCATTGGGCATGGAATAATTATTTTTTTTGTGATAAAGTTGAATCGACAGCAAGGAAGCAATTATCAAGGTGATAATTGTGTTGGAATCCATGGTAAAAGTTTTGACATCAGAGTTAAAATTCATTATGATGTTTTATTAAAAACATTTGAAATTGTCATTTCAGACTTCAAGTTTTATTATTTTTTGGAAAAGTCATCGAATGACTTGGAGAAAGAAAGGTTAGAGAAAAAATTCTTTGTGGTATCTTTCATTCTTTCATCACGGCTATGTATGAAACCCTAGCCACCTATGAAATCTCTACAAACCTATTTTCTGCCATGTTTAGCATGATTATCTGTAAATTGTTGGTGTCTGCACTTAGTCAACATATTGAAAAATTGGTGTTTTGTCTTTCCTGGAGCCATGGAGAGAATGTAACTGTTGTTCTTTGATGATTCCTCTTGCTGAAATGGTAAAGATAGTTTGCAATACTCTTTCTATAAGCAATGAGGAGTATGGTTGATAAGTCTGCTATTTTTCTTTGGTTGGGAGCTCAAATCTGGAAGGAGATTCAATGGTGTTTCCTCTGTTGGGTTGGTAGAATCTTTGTGACAGGTTCTCATGCATTTTTTTTCTTTAGTTTTGTGCTTGATCAGGTATCTCTCCCATCATTTGATGTTTGTTTTACAAAAGGAAGTTACTTGTTTTGCTCGCATCTGAAAAAGGATAAGTGGATTACTTGGTATCCTTGATAGGATAGCTGCTTTGAATTCGGTTACATTTATTTTCTCCTTTATGGGAATTTTGAGAGAGTTTTTTATTTTGGATTCATGATGATATGGGTTCGGTTTCAAATCTTTTCCAAGCCCTCACAGTGATATTCTTTTGATTCTATCAACATGGTAAAATGGGTTGTCAAGAAAATAAAAAAAAGATGCCTTGTTAAAATATTGTTTCCACTTGTTACTTTTTATGGGTATTTGAAATCAGATTTGTAAGGGTATTTTTAGGTGAAATCATTTTATAATGCATATATCATTGTATATATATAAAAAAAGTGATTGATCACTATTGATGAGGGATGTTCATTATTCTTGAAAAACATATGTGAGAACTTTTGTAATTAAATAATCTGCAAACTTAATGCAGTGTGATAGTCTTTTCTTTTGAATATGTCTAGTATTTTGAAGGTTCGACTGAGAACCTTTAGGATATTAGGGGTATTTGATTGAGAGGATCTTGTGAGTTGATTAGAAAATAGAGAAATCCTCTGATATTATTATTGTTCTGAAATTCAATAAGGGGTTGGTGCTCCTTGAGTGGGTGCTCTGAAATTTGCTTGTTAGGCATTGTAAGCAGTTATTTGAAAATATAAGCCAGTATGGCAGCAGTTTAGGAGTGGTTTTTCTACCGTAGGAGGATTTTCCACTTGGCATATATTTTATCTATTGGTCTCTTTTATGGTCTCTTTGCTTCATTATGATAATGTTTTAATGTTCATGGTTTTGCTGTGATACTTCTCATTTCTATTTCTAATGGTTGCATCCAACTAATTAATGTGTTTATCATTGAAATATTGAGTAAAACCTTTCTATCTTTTATTTTTTGTCAAAGAGTAAAATTGGTTTAAGACACTGATTCACCCCCCCTCTCAGTGTCATTTTCACTCCAACAACTGGAACTATATGTGCTTTCAAAGACTCAAGTCTACCTAAATCATCCTATCTTAGGTGTTTACATTTGTTGATAAATCATAAAAATGCATAATAGTAAAAGAAGTAATGTTGACACTCTTGCTACGGGTGCCTATAGTATAATACTGTGACTAATTTACTATCAAGAAATGCATGCTAGAATCTAACTAATATTGTTAACTAAACCTACACTCTAGAGTACAACAAGCTTAAGCAACTAAGGCATAAATGTGAAACAAGAATTGTTCATGAATCTATTTACAACTATAACATAAGGAATCTAATTAGCACAACATGCATTTGTGAAATAAATACTATAATAGAAGTAATAATACTGAAAATGAAGTGAGGGACAATTACCTTGAGTGGCCCTTTCTCAAGTGAATGTCTCCATTGATCTAACCCAAATCTGGCTCCTTATATTTACGCAATCATAATAACTCAAAACAATTAATTGCCCAACTTCAAAATATCACATAAAATTTTCCTAGAATATCTTATTCACGAAAACATGATTGAGCAATAAACATTGTCTGTGTAAGAGAAACAACTAACTAAAAATATTTGATAGCTATATCTAATATTGAACAATTAACTAAATTCTAATTCCTCAACCACCAAGCCATATATATAGGCTCAGGGGAGTTTATAAAACAAGGACTCTAAACTAAAATCACAAATCACCACTCCCTATATATCAGAGCGTGACAAAGACTAAGAAATATAAACAATAACTGAAAAAAGGAAGAAGATTCCAAATAGAACTATGACTCTGTTGTAACATAACTAGAACATGGATTGTTTGATTCAGTCATGTTAGAATCCTAAATGTAACAGGTTTATTCTCCTTCAACATCTTTATTGAATGTCATAATGATGCACAATCATCTTCATTAAGTTCCTTCATGTTGTAATTGTTGTGCTTAGTTTATTCTGGAACCTCCCTTGCTTTGTTGTCTAGAAACTCCTTTGGTTTTAGGTTGCACCTCATAGTTGTTGTGGGCTAAATTCTACCTCCTCTAGCTCCTTGGATACAAAGATTTAGTTCATAAAACATATGCACAATACTAAAAACCATAGCTAAGCACAAATATCCATTACAATTCATACATATTTACAAATTAATTATGCAATAATTATCACATCATAATCATATTTCCATATACTTTAAATCAAGTTCAGGTTTTCATAATAAGCATAAAAGATAGTATAGTGTAGGAATATGTATAGGATAAGTGTTTGAGAATGCCTATGATCTTGCATAAAAACATCAAAAAATTAACTAATAACTGGACGCATCAATGGTCTACAACAAATTTGATCTCTTTTTTCTTTTAACCAATTTTTTTATTCTCTACTTAATAAAAATTTGGAAAATATATACCCTTCAACCATTAACAAGCCAAAAAAACTGGGGTGGCTTAGGTATTAGGAGAATCATAAATCTCAATATGTATCTTTTATTCAAAAATATTTGGTGTCTCTTGTTTGAAGATACTAGTTGGGCTTCCATGTTGAAGAAAAAATACTTGTTGGGGTTTAGAAATTCCTAGGATATTTTGAAGGCTGATTATTTTCTTGATGATTTTTACTTTTGGAAGAATATTATGTGGAGTAGGAAGGTTGTTAAGGATGGTACTAGATGGTTTCTTGGAGATGGCAATTAAATTCTTTTTTGGGAGGACATTTTGTGTGATAATATTCCGCTCATGTATCAACAGTGGGCTCTCCCCCTTAAAAACTTTTGATTAAGGCTCTTTGGATGTTGGGTGGATAATTATATTCAAGATGGTAAATGAACAAGCTTTCAAAGTGTGGAACGATCCTTTTTTTTCTTTTAGGATTACTTGTCCCAAATTTTTATTCCCTCTTATCCTAAGGCTAGTAGGATTATTAGGTATCTGAACTCTAATGGGCAATTTTTGTTTCTTCATATTTTAGAAGGCTATTGGATAAGCCTACCTCATTTCCCTTTTGGGGTGGCTTTTGAAATAAATATTTAACTCCCAAGATCAATATATTTTTTTGGCTTCTTGTTCAAAATAAGTTTTTTACTCTGGATAATCTTTGTGAAAGGGGGTTTGCTCTCCTTAACAAATGTGCCTTATGTGAATGTAATGTTGAAGATACTTTCCATATCTTCCTTGACTGTAATTTTTCTGGCTATGTTTGGGGAATATTCCTTTCCCTTTGGAATCTTAATTGGTTGTTCCCTAAAACTTTTAAATACTTTGTGGATCAATATGTGTGTCCATCTAATCCTTCCCTTCTAATGCTTTGGTCTTTGATGGATCTGCATATAGCTTGGGGACTCTGGAAATAGAGGAATGATCAAATTTTTAGATATGTCAAGCTTAAGGGGGAGGTTTTTTTCTATAAAATTCAAAGGGCTATTAAAGATATTCTTCAAGTCAAGTTTCATGATAAATATTTAGATGGCCATAAAATAAATTTATAAAAGTATGACTCTATGGTTGCTTTAAATGGAACATTTTGTCTAATATTTCCTTTCCTCTCAAATATTTAAAGAATCCTATAGATAAATTCAAGTGGAGAAGACCGCCAGAAGGGTGGATTAAAATTAATTTTTATGAGGTGGCAAAGGGGAATCTCACACCAACTAGTTATGGGGAGGTGTTGAGAGATGAAGATGGTAGGATCTTTTCAATGGTAGCACTCCATTGGGAATCCAAACCAATTGTTGAGGTTGAAGAAAATTTTAATGTTATTAAATTGGGAGTCAATAGAGGCAAGATAAAAAAATTTGGATTGAGGGGGATTCTCTTAACATCATTAGATGTTTGAAAAATCTAAGTAAACCTAGATGGACTATTGAATCCATTATTCACAATTCTCTTGGCATGATTCACATGTTTGAGAATGTCAAAATCTCTCACATATTTAGGGAAGGTAACTCATTGGCAAATTCTTTTGTCAACGAGGGGGTCAAACTCATGATTACAAAAGTATGGTAAGGGTACAGGTCAGTACTGTTGATGGTGTTTTCTGCACAACAACAACTCAAATAGAATATAAGTATCCTATCTCTCTTGAAAAGTAAATCTCTATCAACAAGCCTCAAGAGATAACCCCAAGGTCTCTAATTTCAGGTCTTGACAGTGCATAAAAAACTTAGTGTTAATCTGAAAATGTTGGCAATCACAAGGGGCCTTACAAAACAAATGTTGGAAGCTTCAAACTCATCAAATCTTGTGATATGTTGATGCTTTTAATCCTAAAACTAACCCAAATTTTAAAGAAATATCAAAAGAGATAAGGGTTCAAGAGAGAAATTATAATGCTAACTCATAAGATCAATTGTACAAACAATCAAACATTCAAAGTGGACCAATCCTTCAAAACCAATTCCCGTTAAACCCAGATTAAACCCGCAATCTCACAAAAACAGTGCAATCTTCTAAGGAAATAAATATTTTCAGATTATGGAGCATCCACACATATCAACTTTACTTTATAATTGAAATGAATAAATACCCACAACTGAACTCAACACACAATTTTAGGCCCAGGCTAAATTTACACAACTTATAATCAACAAGTTGCTAAAAGTATGGACCAAGGATTTCTCAAACACCTTAAATATCAAATCATCAACATAATTGCATCATATCTAAGTCTAAAATCTAACATACAACCACAAATTCAAAGCAATTTCTCAAAGATATGGAAAACAAGAACCATGCAACTTAGTGAATAATACAAGAAAGAACACCAAAGAACAATGTCTTTGCTTATATTGAATCACCCAAATTTGTAACAATTCATGTATCCACAATATGTGAGTGCTTTCTCTCAAAAAATACTAACTTATCTCTCAGTTCTAATTATTTCAACTATGCCTAACCGCTTCAAATGAACCAGGAGTCCCAATTTATAGAGAAATAACCCTAGGTCAGCCCAAAATTAGGGTTTACAATAGTAGGTCGGCCTAGAGAGTTTTATAAAGAATAAAATTATATTTAATATTTTAAAACAAAGTCTAGGTCAACCTAGACCCTTCTAGAAATATTCCCCTTGCTTGCATCAACTTCTAGGTCATCCCTCCTGGCTGGAAAGTCACATGACTGGTACATTGTCCTAGGTGGCTTCTAGTTGGCTATTTTCTCCCTCCTTATTGGCCTCTATCCTACTGGATAATTCTTTGATCTTTTCTAATGTTTCCTTTATATCAACTAGATTTGGAGTTAGGATAAATTTTATTCCTAGTTTATGAGTTTTCAACTCATCAACATATTTGGGCATCATTTTATCCCATTCATCTTGTAGTTCATGATACTTGTCCAGCTTGGAAATGTAAATAGTTGCATCCTCCAGATGGTCTTTGGAAATTGGTGCAACATCAGAAGGAGCATAGATTTCATGCCACCATGCCTATAATTTGTTAATGTTCGTATTCTTTTAACCAAACTTTCTTCTTCCAATCATGATTTCCAAGAAAGTGATGCAACTGTCATATATTTCCTTAATCTTCCCTTGCAATTTGACTATCTTTTTCAAAGCCTTAGATAGGAGTTCTTTCCTATAATTCCATACTTCAATCCATTCCATCACCTTGAAAATATCATCAGAAGTGAAAATATTCATCTTATCCAATTCTTCCTTGGGCACTTGTAGGATCTTCAACTCTTCAACAGTTGACACATCAACCTTATTGCAATCTGCAACAAATTGGGAGGTGTCTTCAAGAAATTCAACATCCTTAGTATGAATGCCAAAGATCTGTTCAATTGATTCATCACCTCTTTTTCTAACTTCCTGAAGCCACTCATGAGTATTATGCACTGAAGATTTCAATTTTTTTTATTTCTGACACAACTTCCTTTGGTAACAGCCCTTCTGGGATTGAAGAACCACCATCACTAGAAGTTTGCATAAGCTTCATTAGGTGTTGGACATACTTATAAACATCACTTAGTTTCTTTTGCAACTTTTCCTTTTCTTTTGTTTCTTTGTCAAGCCTTCTCAGGATGGCTTGGGAGGATTCTTGGAATTCTTCCTTCTCTTGTTCCTTAGTGGATGGGCCCAAATTGATGGTTTGCACTTTATAATCAGTGGGCCTCACCTCATCCTTAAACTTGCTTTCTGCTGGAACAGTTATGTGAACAACCCTATTATTGAATTCATCTCTTAAAAATTTTGACATTATTCTAGCCCTTTTTTTGTGCTTGGGTTGTCCTCGTTGTTAATCTCCTCAATGAGCTTGTGATGTGAGACAATATTGAACACTTCTCCAATGGACTCTTCAGTGATATTTTCCATGACTCTTCCTTGTGGTCCAATTATAATCCTTGTATTAGAGTCATAATGCCTTGCACATTCCAAAACCAGATTAGGGCACAATTGTGTTGGAGGGAATCCCGTTGCTTGAGCCAAACCTGTGTGAGTGAGAATTTGATCCAACTGAGTAGGTGCATTTTCAAACATCCTTTGTTGAAAATCATCATAATCCACATGACCCATATTTGCGTCCGCAATCTTTGCCCAGGCAAAAGAAATCTTGGACTCTAGCCATATACCCTTGAAATCATACTTCATACTTTTAGCTCTTTTTCTCACCTCCTCTTGTACTAAAGCAACCTTTGATTTGGAAGTTTTGTCAGGGTTCAACTCTGCCTACATCTGTTAGAGAAAAGCATAATCACCCATATGCAGATAATAACACAACTTATTAATACATGTCATTCTTTCAATAATATTTTTCAATACATGCTAAATGACCTCATTAAATGCAAATTATAATATCAACATTAACCCTAAATGGTAATGTAAAGCAGACAAGTCATTCCACGAGATCTCATTATTAGATTATGCAAAGACGTGCAAGTGAATCTCATTCAAATCAACCAATATCCAACAATAAATACCCTATGCAAACTCAATTGTTATTGATATTTGAAATTTAAATCCAATAGAGAAAGGCTGAAAAATCTGAGGGAGCTCAAATTTTTTGGCCAGACTCGAGCTCGGATTTCCTGGGATTTTCTCATTATGTTCATTTTGACTTGCAATCATAAGGTATCTTTGTAAAATGGGAATTATTTGACACAATAAAGCATATGCAAACATCAATTATTCTGTGATCACATTCCAAACCACTTTCATCAAGGCTCGATTCATTACATGCATTAGATATTTGAAAGTTCATAAAGTTTGGGAATTTCTAGGAGGCTTGGATTCTCCGAGTGCAGGCTAAGCTCAAGAATAATCTAAGTGT
Organism: Sequoia sempervirens; assembly: GCA_007258455.2. Lineage (NCBI taxonomy): Eukaryota > Viridiplantae > Streptophyta > Pinopsida > Cupressales > Cupressaceae > Sequoia > Sequoia sempervirens. The sequence goes on along the minus strand of VDFB02281492.1, from coordinate 940,671,883 downwards.
TTAGGCCTTTATTACTTTGGACTTCAGGATTTTGAGAGGGCACGAGATCTGGAAAATCTGAGGGGGCTCAGATTTTCCAAGCGGATTAAGGCTTAGAAAATCTGAGATACCTCAGAATTTTTGAATGTTTCACTCGGGCCTAAAATTTGCTAAGGGTTCAAATCATTTTGCGTTTGAAGGATAGATAATGATCATTACAAATTTTAAAACCAATGCTTACTCCTTTCAACGATTCAAATTACTCATTTGCATAAGAGTCCACTAATCTTATTTATTTCATTCATCTCATTTCAACCTCCAACTAGGGTTTCACAAAACCAAGGTTTCAAGATCAAATGATGACACAAAATAACACACCTAGAATCTAGGTATAAACATGTAGGCACAACCAAAAGGAGCAAGTTTTCAATAAACCTTGACAAACCCTAACATATCATTTGAATCAATGTACCAATCCTGAACCATTTGCATGCATCCTAAAGCAATGAAAAACCCTAAATGATCACGATGGCGTGATAGATGGATTGATTCAAACCCTATTTATGCAATAATCACTATGTATCCTACAAGAAACACCTTGTATCTATCATGAAATGCGTTCAAAGATAAAGGATAATGATCACTCACCTTGGAACAGAGCACAAGAAAGAAAAGAAATCGAATGAAAGCCCAGAGAGATGAACTATGATGACCAATCACCTAATTCCTTAGTTGTATGACACGCTGGATGGGACATCCAAAAGCTCCTCTCAATTTTGAATGCTCATAAAAAGTCAAATGAACAAAATGTGCAATGGGTCCCAAATATATTACCAATTCCACCTCATAAATGGATGTTATAAATGTGCAAACAGACAACCCAAAATCCCAGGAATACGACAAGAGTCCGGACTCAAAAATTCTGAGGTAGCTCGGACTTTTCGGCTGGATTGAGGTTCGTGTAATCTGAGCTACCTCAAATTTACCGAGACTACCCAACACTTAGCCAATTTTTCTTCTTAAATTTGAATTTTGGATTGAGGTTGTCTTTCCAAGACCAAGCATGTCACCATAATGTTGCAACAAGACACCTTGAGTGTAGATAAGACCTTAAGTATCTAGGTGAAACAAGATGAAGATGGAGTGACCTATCCCTTAAGGGGAAGAGGTTACGACCCTAAGGAAAACAAGCAAAAGAGGTTCCCCTCCTGTGGTTGGGCGTGTGTACGAAAATTGCACAACAAATGGTGACTCCACTAGGGAAATGCTCTAGAGCATTTTGATGACAAACTAGAATCAAGAACCTAGAACTTTGGTTTCAATCCTCGCATCGGGTCAACCACAAACAAAATTTCAAAGGAAATGGACAAGCAGGTCCTTCTTGTGCTATAATCTAGGTGTGTGCAAATGTGTTCATTTCCCTCCCTCAACTGTTGCAAGATAACCAAGGTCAATCTAATTAAGTTACGTATAGATTCTAACTCCAAAAGTAACCTAGATAGAGCCTCGTTGCCAATCAAGGATCCATAGCCCTGACGAGGTTTGTAACACCTCTCTAAACCCAGGCTAGTAAGATAGTATTTCAATTTCAATTTTATATTTTAAATGTTAAATGTTATCATAATGAGATTAGATAGTGTTGATTAAGTGAAAGGTTATTATGATTAGCTATGATGATGTAATTAATTGATATATATGGTAGTTAACTACAGTCAGGATGTAGTATGTGCTTCAGCTATGTATATATGTATATGTGATGTGTATGTTATAGGTACCAGGTATTGACTCCACTTGGCTTCATAGGTCTGAGCGTACCTTCCCCGATGGTGGTTACTGGAGGTAGTCACAAGCCAAATGTCCCCTCCCCTAGCCCACTGTACCTTGTTAGGGCAGTGTTTTCCTTATTGATGTCTTACCATCTAGTTACCTAATGGTAATGTTTGGAGCACCTTTCAGCCATATGTTCCGGAGCACCCTTTTGTCATAAGTGATTTTCTAGTATGTCTTGTTGAGGTATTTTGTTATAATTTCGTGAATCTTTTATATGGCTATATATTTTAGTTGTCAGTGCTATGATGTGTTTTCATTGGTATTTTTTCGTGATTTTAAATATGGTATTTTATAGTATTTTATTGATGGGAGATTTAAATGGTTTTACACATGAGATTTTTAAATATGATATTTTAAATGATTTTTTTTATTGATCATTCGAGAGAATGATATTATTTCATTTGGAAATTTTAAATGATTTATTTCATTGTGTTGAGGAGATAGTTAAAATAAAATAAGGGGGAGCCTTGTTTTGAATATGTATATATATATATTCTTTTGTTTTTGGGAGAGAATGATCCTTTTAGAGAAGAAAATATAAAATGGAAGAAAGTTCTATTTTGGGGGGAGTGATTCTTTTGGGGAAAAAGAAAGAAATTTTCTGTTTTTGAAAGAGAAGAAAAACCTCGCGGCTGGGAATGGAAGCTGGGTATGAAGACTTGGCTTTGTTGGAGGGATTTTTGTGGGCAGTGGACCTTGGAGTTCAGTGCAACATTGTATTTTTGTTGCTCTATTTTGGGTTCTAGCCGCGCCTTGCAAGCAGAGCAATTTTTCATTTCAAATCTGGGCATAGATTAAGGTATTCTCTTGTGTATTTCTTGAATTTCTGAATTAGGAAAATATGTGGGTGTTTGATTAACTACTCTGGGTGTTGTCATGGCTTTTGGGGTTGAGATTTCTTCTCAACCTATTTTTTTGCTTTCTTTGTTTGGGAAATCTGATACATTTATAAATCTATTCAATCCTCCCACTTTAAACTCAAATTCATCTTTGGGATTCACCTGAAAATGCCCTAATCTCAATTGGGTTGGAGTCCAAAACGAATTTCAAAAACTTTCCTTTTTGGCCAAAACTTGTGTCACATGGTAAAACATTTTACATTGCTGCTCTTTTACAACCTGTTAAAAATGCAAAACAAATATGGAATCCGAGTAGAAATGCCAAGATCTCAATTGGGTTTTTGGCAGATTTTTATTCTGGACACTTTCGTTTTTGGGCAAAATTTGTGCCTTCTTATAAAATGGCGTTTTTCATTGCTGCTCTTTTACCTCATGTAAAAAATGTAAATTAAAATTGGATTCAGTGTAGAAACGTCAAAATATGAACTGGGTCTTCATCTAATTTTTAATCCAGACACTTTCATTTTTCATGATTTTGCCCAGCCATACATAAAATGGCATTTTTTCTGAACAACACCCTATTTTGAGTCATAAAATAAAATAATAAAAGTGGAACCCAATTGGAAACGTCAAAATATGAACTGGGTTGTTGTCTAATTTTAGATCCAGGCACTTTTATCTTCTTATGTATTTTTATACCTCTATTTCATGATTGAGTACAGCTGTTAAACATGTCTTTTTACAACAATATAAGCTTGGCTATTTTAAATGGTTTCTATGACTAAAAATTGTGGCTTCTCTTCATTGTTTCATATTTGCTTTTAGATTCCTCGTTTGGTTAAACGAGAAGGCCTATCCGTCTGTAGGGCGTTGATACAGGCATGATTGAGTCTCCTTGTCTATATGAGAGGGGTACCAAGTTCCGTGTGGTTCCATCCCTTTGAGCTCACACGATGAAATTTCAACTAGTCTTTACTCTTGTACCTTATACCTCAGTAGTCATGAGTAGTACCTATCATGTTTTTGTATGAGCAACTGCATGTTGCGACTATGGATTTAATGCATTGTATTCTATGTTTGCTCTGTGTCTGATGTGAGTGTTGGCATTTTGTTACCCTTTCCTTGTTTTCTGCTTGGGCCTTGTGACTACCTCCGAGCACGGTGGGGTGGCCTCTTTTGAGTCTACATGGTAGGGAGGTGTTGTCACCACCATTGGGAACCAGCGTACAGGTTATTGGAGCACCAGTTGAAGTCGATCCCTCTTGTACTTGTCTTATATATTGATGTATTTTATTTCATGGCTATGCCTTTTTATTCATGTACATTCATTTATGTATATTGTACTCTCTTGAAAGAGAAAAAAGAAATCATAAATTTAATGAGAAGAAATGTGATGTTTTACATTTGGATTATGAGTTTTGGTGTTGGTATCGGACTCGCTTGTATTATGATGATCATAATGGCTTTTCCTTCATAAGTTTTCTTGCAGAGATCCAAGCTTTTGTTGTATATTTCCTTCATGTTTATAGTCTGCTAAAATTCCGGAGCAAAGCCGCCTTTTGTTAAGGTTTTTTGTTGCGGCTGCAAAAGTTCCAGAGCATCGTCGCTTTCTATTTTTTGGTCTTGTTGTTGCGGAGCAGCACTGTTAAGGTTCCGGAGCAATGCTGTTAAGGTTCTGGAGCAGAGCTGTTACAGTTCCGGAGCAGCGCTATTAAAGTTCTAGAGCAGCGCTGAAACTTTCGGAGTAGCGTTGTTAAGGTTCCGGAGTAGGAAGTTCTGGAGCAAAGGTTCCGAAGCAGGATGGTTTCAGAGCAGATGGTTCTGGAGCAAAGGTTCTAAAGTAGGAAGTTCCAGAGCAACAGTTCTATAGCTCGAACTTCCGTAGCTGGAACTTCCGTAGCTAGAAGTTCTAGAGTAGGAAGTTCAGGACCAAGTATCTGGAGCTATTGTGTTTGCTCATGTTCGGATTTTCTCTGGAGGGTGGATTATTGCACTCCTTTGGGTTGTGTTTGGCAATGCTTGGTTGCGTAAGTTGTCGGTATATCGTTTTTGCAACAGCTTTGTGTGCAAGTTATTCGTTATGTTTTCAAAAAAAAAATTATCTTGTCCTATTTTGGCTCTTACCCTTCGGGGTTGCGTAGCGAGATGTTACAAGGTTATCATTGTGGCTCTCCTGAACATAGCTCTACTACTAGCCATGCGTCCATAGCCCTAGTAGAGATATTCAGATACTCCTGATAGGTTGAATCCATTTCTTTTGATGTTCAATATTTTCTTTTCTTTCCCTTTTATGATATTCTTTTCTTCTCATTCATTTCTTATTTCAACCTGTGAACAATAAAGTTCACACTCAGGGCTGAGAACCATAGTGGTGGTGGAGCAGAAGTAAGATTTTTCACTTGACCAGATTTTACAAGAACCTTCAACAACCTCAAGATTCTTAAGATGTATATGTAGGTGTAGGGCTCAAGCACATTCTAGAACTAACCTAATCCAGTGACTCATCCACCTCTAGAATTTAGCACATGTGACACCAAATAAAGGATTTTCACCAACTTATTCTGGAAGGATGATTAGAGTTTGTAAAAGAAATACCTAAAACAATCCCTAATGACATAATGGTTGTCATGCAAATACAACACTCCGAGAAGAGAATAGGGGGACCCAAGACCAAAAAGTGGAGCAAAACCAAACCAAAACCTAAACTAAAATAGACCTACACTAACCAAGACCAAAATAAAACCAAAGCAAAAGCAAAAGAAAACCAAAATAAAACAATTCCTAAACTAACTATTTACAAGGAAGAGTTGTAAACAGCTCAGGCCAAGAAGTAATGCTTCAAATACTACCCATTGATAGGAAATGGGACATCCTCTCTAGTGAGAGTCTTCAAATGAAAAGAATTATCTCCCAATATCTCTGAGATCTAGAAGGGACCAAGCCAAAGCTTGTCAAATTTTCCATGCTCTCCCCTTTTATCATGCACTTTATCCCAATATAAGACTAGATCATAAATTCAAAATGCTTTTACCCTAGCTTTTTGATTAAACCATCTCTTAATGACACCTTGATGCTTAGCAAACCTCTCTAATGATTCATCTCTCTTTTCCTCAAGGTGTAGAAGCTCAACCGAATGAGCCTCACGTCTATCCCCTTCATCATATCAATCATTAATGAATTGCAAGGTGGGGATTTTCAGCTGGATTGGGAATACTAGCCAAATACCATAAACAAATTGATAAGGAGAGGTTCCTAGAGAGGACTTGTGTCTAGTACAATCTGCCTAGAGAGTAAATCTAAGCTGAGTGTGCCAATCTTTGGGATTTCTCTCTAAGAGTTTGCAGATGACTGTCAAAATATTCTTGTTTGTGCACTCAGCTAAACCATTTCCTTGTGGGTAATAGTTGGAAGAAAACTTAATAATGATACCATGATCAAAATCTTATCCAAAAAACTTTAGTGAAGCAAACACATGACAATTATCACAGACTAAAACATTTGGACAACCAAAACGATTGATAATACCTGATTCTAGAAAATTGATCACTACTTCAGAAGTACATTGTTTATAGGAAAGAGCTTCAGTACACCTAGTAAAATAATCAGTTATAGTAAGAATGTATTATGGCCTACAGAGGAAGGTGGGTTAATTGGACCAATGAAGTCCAATCCCCACTACATGAATGGTTTTACCTCAATTACCAGCTAAAGTGGAAGTGTTGAATGCTTCTCCTTGCTAGCTACAGTTTGACATACATGGTAGGTTCTTATATGGTTGTGTGCATCCTTAAATAGAGTGGGCCAATAATACCCTACCCTCGAGATTTGATTTGCAGTAGCTGGTCCAAAACCATGACCTATGCCATACTTATCATGAAATTCTGCCATCACTCGTGCAACTTCTTCTTTTCCAAGACAACGAAGATAAATGCCTTCATGGTTCTTCTTATATAGGATAACTCCTTTCAACATATAGTTTTCACTCTTCAAACACAAGACTCTCTGTTGTACCGAGTTGAGATGATCAAGACACTTTTGATTCAATAGATAATAGACAATATCATTGTACCATTCATCTGGAGAGACATCTTGGAGGTGATACTGCTAGGATATGAGATCAGGACCAATTTCAGCCATAGTCGTAGTCAATCCTTACCCTCTCACAAGTTTCATAGGTTGGATCTCAATATCATATTCTTGTAATAATGTAACCCATTTTTCCCTTCGTTCCCCCAATTCACTTTGCATCAACAAGAGCTTGATTGCAGGATCTGGCACTATTGCAAAAACCTTATCTCTCAAGATGTAGTGTCAGAATTTCTTTACACCTTTGAACATAGCGTAAGCTTGTTTTTCCACACTAGGGTACTTCAATTCAACATCTTTCAACATAGCACTCATGAAATCTATAGGATGCTCACTCCCTTGGTCAGATTTCTGAGTTAACATACTAGCACAGGAATGATTGGATGCAAATGAATATATATAGAAAGGCTTGGAATAATCTAGACTCACCAATACTGGGGCATCAACTATTTCCCTCTTAATTTCTATAAAAGACTCTTTCACTTCAGCACTCCATTCAACCTTTGCATCTTGTTTTAGCATAGCATTAAGATGTTTAACTATTTTTTCAAATCCAGTAATAAACTTTCTGACAAAATTGATTTTCCCAAAGAAGGATTTAATCTCCTTTTTACTAGTTGGGGGATGGATTCTCAATATAAATTCTATTCATTCTAGATCAATAGATATGCCCTCCTCTGAGATAACATGTACCAACAACTTCCCTTCATTCACTCCAAATATGCACTTCTTAGGATTGAGTGAAATACCAAATTCTCTGCATCTTTGGAATACTTTGCACAAATCTAAAATATGATCACCTCATTTCTTTGAGAAAACCATTAAATCATCCATATAGATAATTATACACTTACCGATGATATCCTTGAAGGAAATATCCATGGCCCTCTAAAAGATTTCCCCTGAATTGATTAATCCAAAAGGAATTCTCCTATAAGCAAAGGTACCCCATTTTGTGGTGAAGGCAGTTTTGTGTCTATCCTCGTATTGTACCATGACCTAGTTATACCTCAAATATCCATCTAGGAAAGACATCATCTGGGATCCATTAACGATTTGTAGCACTTCATCCAATGATGGGACAGGGTAGTTGTCCTTTTCTAAGGCACAATTAAGATTTCTGAAGTCAGCACAAAGTCTAATTTCTCCATTTTTCTTCCGTACTGGAACCAAGTTAGCAACCCGAGTGGAATACCTGACTAGAAATATAATGTGAGAAGACAATAAATTTTGTACTTCTTTCTAAATAATTGGTTCCAACAGGGCATTAATTGGTCTTTGTCTTTGTCTGAATGGCTTAGCACCTAGCTTGAGAGGAACAGTGTGTGTAATGATTGAAGTATTATACTTTTTTAGATCTTCATAACTCCAGGCTATAACATCTTGATATGCATGAAGTGCATCTATTATTCCCCTCTTTTCTTCCAAAGTACACACTTTCCCAATGAAAACATTCTTAATATCATTCGAAGTTCCCATGTTATAAGTGTCACACTGGCTGCTAAGGTAATCCTCCTTGCTTTGCCGCTCTTGATCCTTTATCCTATCCAAATCAAAATCCTTTCTAGTTGTACCATTCCTCTTGGAATGGTATTTGTTTTCAGGTTGATAACTCCTTCCAAGTCTATTTATGCCTCTTGGGGCTCCGTCTCATTGATTATTTGAGAAGTGAACACATCAGGGCTTGTAATGAAATCAAGAATATGCTTGTCATCCTCAAACACCTAAAAATTAGTTACGTTATCAGGCACTGAGGGAACCAGAGTGAGCTCCAAAATGAATTTCTTCAATCTAGGGAGTGACAAGGGCTGCAAAGTGCTTGTTGCCTATGCTAGAGCATCTGCAGTTTTATTTTTTATGTGGGGTATCAATTGAATGTTAAAAGGATCAAACCCCTCTATCAAATCCCACACTCTATGTCTGTAATTGGTCATTCTTCTATCATGATATGAATATTTCTTTCTAACTTGCCATACCACTAGGTCAGAATCTCCAAAAACTTGCAAAAATTTGACTTTCTTCCTTAATGCCATCAACATTCCATGAATTAAGGCTTCGTATTCAACTACATTATTAGTGCATTGGAATTGGAGTCTATGAGAAACGAAAAAGGTTTTACCTCTAGGACTAATCAGCTCAAACCCAACTCCATCTCCTTGTTTTGAATTGAATCCATCAAATTTGAGTGTCCAACAACCAATAGCTCTTGAACCCTTTGATATGTCCTCATTGGTTTTGCTAGCACTTGGGGGTTCTTCTTGAGGCACTGCGCTTTCTCCTTTGGGATCATCCTAGGTACTTTGCACACTTAACCTAACGGTTGGATGTGGATTGATGCAATTTTGTATTTTCTCCACTATTGTTTGGCATAGGCATCATTCCAACTCTGAGTGAGAGGCATTGTGGACCCTACACTAGTTTGGAAGAAGTAGTTCCTCAAAATTCATATCTCTACCTAGTTGGATTTGGTCTTCTATGCACTTTTGAGTAAACTATTGAAAGTTATCCAACAGGCTGAGCTAACCATCTTCTTTCAATCATCCTCTTCTTCTATTGGTTATACCAATGCTCCAATACTGCTGGACTCTTGAGTGATCTCTTTGGGTTCATCTTGCAACATGAAGATTTCATCTATATCTAGTTCCTAGTCAGAGGTTGCTAGCACATAATTTACCAAGCTAGACTTAGAGACCAGTACTTCATTTGAACTATTTTGATATTTAGTGATCACATACTTCATCCTTGGTTCCCTCTCAATTTGAATCTGGTTTGGTACCCCTTTCTAGGGAAGCCGCATGTGAGAATGGTCAGTTGACACATATCCATTTAAGGCCTTAGTGAAATACCTGTAGAAGTTGAGAAAGCCAACTTCACAGACCTCGAAGATCACCTACATGCAAATAACCTGTCACAGAAAGAAGAGATGGAGACAAACAAGCAAGGGTGCTCTGAAAGCTGAAAAATGTATTCATCCAAGAGAGAGAGATAAATTACAATGATGAATCCTTATAAAAGGATATTGTGCAACCCTACAAGAAACCCTAATAGGTAGACATTTAATAATTAATATAATTATTAAATGTCACAAAATGCAAACTAAAGTGAAATCTTAAGAGAGGAATAAAGGTAATTTAATCAACATGATTAAATTAAAACCTTTACTCTAACACCCCTTAAGATGAGCAAAAGTGCAGTTACAAACATGTGCAAGAAAGAAAAGGTAACTACAATGCAAGAAAGTAAACTTGGGTCCCGGCAACAAGGCCTGATCAGGTACCCAATTACAACCAAATCTCTGTAAAGTGGAGAAATAGAGAAAACCTCATGGGAAAAACTCTACTCCAAAAAGAGATGAAAGAAATAAATGCACTAATAACAGAAGGATAGGAGGTGGATAACATAAGACCCCCCATAGACAGCTTCTATCATATAAGTACATGTACAATGGTCTCCATAAGAGAAATAGAAAGAGACTAGAAGGCCCCCCCACAATGAAGAAACTCCTGTCGCAATGGTAGATGCCTGATGTAGAATCCAGAAAGATATCCTGAAGCGGAAAATAATATTCCTCCCCTTGGGAAGAAACGGATCCAAAGGAAAATGTCGAAGAAACCCTCTAAATGCACAGATGATGGTGGGCTAAGAGCAGGAATATGGTTGTCAACAAAGAGGAGCTGAAAATCCTCAAAGTAATCCTCCAAATCTACAATGTGAGACTCAACAAACAAGAATGAAATGTCTGTGAAAAAAGAATCCCATGGTGCTATCTCTGGAAGATGGATGATGTCTTGCTTAACTGAATCAATAGGAGCCAAAGATGTGGAAATGTCAAACTGATCAGGAACAAAAGGAGATGCTGATGCATTTATAATCTCAGTCTGAAGAGTAGGAACTGTGAGACAATCCTTTGATTCATCGGAATATGTAAGGGTGTCTAAATATTGAAGTTCCTTTAAAGTATCATGATAAAAGGGTGCATTCTCTCTCCAAGCAATGGGTACAAGACAATCTGAAGCAGGATCCTCTGGGAATGGAGAAAGACTGGGGTCTCCATAGATCTCCCAAAGACGTGTCCAAAGTGAGTGAGGACAATCAATGCCTGATATAGCCCACACAGTGTCAGAATCAACACTAGACAATATAAGTCCTACTATGTGATTTCTAATGATATCCCAAGCTATTTTTCCCTTTGAAGTTGCTGGTTCAGGTATGAGATCATACAAATAAGGCAAAATATTAAGCCACCTACAGTGTGTAAGTATGCCCTTTGCCCATGACTCATAATTACCCCGTTCCAGAATTACAACTGAATGGTGAGTAGAAAAACCCATGATAACTCTTCAAATTAAAATATATGATAAAACTGAACTCAATACTGATAAATCAGATCAAATAAATCCATCCCATGCAAACAAATCATTTCCAGGTGCCAAAAAGTCCAAGTAATTGACACATGTGTGAAAACACAAAAAATTGAATAAAAAGTACCTGGGGTAGATTCTGGAAAAATAAATGACAAATCTGGAAAGATCACAGAAACATCTTTCCAACACCTATTTGTTTGCGAAAAACGGAGTCCGTATGCAAAATATATGGCTCCGGGAGTACAAAAATCTTGTTCTAACTTTGACTGAGAAAAAAGGCATCAAAACGGAAAAAACTGAAAATTACACCTACAGCCTCAGATCGGTGCCGGAATCAGCTTTCCAACGGTATCTCGTTTGAAAAAAATAGAGATCGTACGCCCATTTTATGCCCGATTTACCGAAAGAGGTAAAAAAAAAACTTAAAAAGGAAGCCCTGGTGGCTCCCTGGTGGCTCCGCTCGATCTGGCGGCGCTCCGGTGGCTCTGCGGTGGTGTGGCGGCGCCGGGCTCTTGCTCGGCTGGCCCGAAAATCGGCTTGGCGGCACCCAAAATAACATGGCGCTTTTTAAATGCGCTTTTTTGAATTTTTTTAATATTTTTTAAATTTTTTTTTGCAATTTTTGACCTCAAAAATCGTGCCTGGGGGCCGTACGGCCCCTAAGCAAAAAAAATTTGCTTCCCAGATCAACTATGCCCAAATAGGTCAAACCATATATGAAAATATGGATTTTTGGCTGCTCTGAATCCAACCGTGAGGTCCATTTGGGGCCAAAATGCACCCAAAAAATGGAGTAAGCTAGATCCACTCAAAATCAGCCATAAAACTTCTAAAAGCCCTATCAAACCCTCGAAGCTCCAAATTCTTTAGAAATCAAACAGGAAGCAGCAGGTTTGGAGCTCTGATACCATGTAGAAGTTGAGAAAGCCAACTTCACAGACCCCGAAGATCACCTGCATGCAAATAACCTGTCACAAAAAGAAGAGATGGAGACAAACAAGCAAGGGTGCTCTGAAAGCTGAAAAATGTATTCATCCGAGAGAGATAAATTACAATGATGAATCCTTATAAAAGGATATTGTGCAACCCTAAAAGAAACCCTAATAGGTAGACATTTAATAATTAATATAATTATTAAATGTCACAAAATGCAAACTAAAGTGAAATCTTAAGAGAGGAATAAAGGTAATTTAATCAACATGATTAAATTAAAACCTTTACTCTAACAATACCTACCCAATATCATACCATATGCATCAAGAATATCAGCTACTTGAATGTTAATAATCTATTGGATCCTAAGGTCTAATGCAACTTGCATGGGAATCATATTCAGTTCCCCTACTAAATTCACCTTCATCTTTTCCAACTAAGTAATTTTTTGTTGGGAAGCTACAAGAGTAATACCTAAAGCTCGACAAACAATGAAGGCCATGACATTTGTGGAAGCTCCTGAATCCAAGAGATAGTTATGCAAGTTTTTCCCAAAGATTCGAATATAAATCAGAAAAGGAGGGGTTTCAGTCTTGCCTTGAAATAGACTCAATTGAGTATTAGCTTGTACAACTTGATTCCTATCCTTTTCTTTCCCTTTATCCTTGGACTATGCTTGACCTTGATCTCTTGGTACTTATGAAATAGAAGTCTTCCCAACTATCTCACTAACTATCTTATCTTGAGAGACTACACTAGCTTTGAAAGCTCCTAGGACTACATTTCTAATAGCAAGAACCTGTAACAACTCAAAAGCAAAAAGACTTACCTTCAATTTCTTGAGTTCCTCAACTACATACTCACCCAATTGTTCTATACTCATGTCAACATGGGTGTCTTTGGGATGGATCGGGTGATGTGGCAAAGTTATTCTGAGGAATTGAAGCAGTGAATGAACCCACCACTTGCCTGCTCCTCAAATCATATTTCCTCATGCATTGTTGGAACATTTGAACCTCTTCAATTCTCATTTCTTTCTCATCTAAGGGACCATTATCATTCTCAGGACCTTCATGAAACAACTGTGAAATCTCATCTTCATTGCATACTTGTTATGTCTTATCATCTTGTTCACTTGATTCTTGTTTTGGTCCATTCTCTTCACTTCATGGGAAAGGAGCATGATTCAACACCAACACTAAGGAATCATAGGGGCCGGATGGTACCAATTCATGATTGCTGGAATTATTTTCACCTTGTTGAACTTCATACTGGAATATGGATGCAGCAGTTTGGAATTCAAGACAATCCAACTTGAAGTGTTCATTTGTCTTATGGAGCCTGCACCATCCAGACAAGGCTACCTCAGCTAAGTACACACCACTTGAAGGCTTATCTTGATTGGGAGGTTGATCCAATGGAGTAGGGACACCTCCATTATTCAGCCTGGTATTCCACATTCTGTTTTACCTGGGAGGTTTCCTTCTATCAAATCCTTTTCCAAATGACTATCCCCTATCAAAAAAAATTCCATGTCCTTTTGTAGAGTCTTTGTTTTCCCTATTATAACTAGACTATATATTTCTCTAGGCAACTTGAAGTTGACTGTTTTGATTCCTCAGATAAGTGACCTTAGTGGTCAACTTCTTGACTTGTTATGTCAACTCATCTAACCTTTCCTTGTCATAATTACTATAGGATGTAGAATCCACATTATTTTGAGAATATCTTGGTGGTGCCCCTGAGCTTGCGGACTTGTTCAATACTTCAAAATTTTGCAAGTTGGGTAACTAGCCTATTTTTGTGGATTGAGGAGTTGATTAATGTTTTGAGGATAACAAGGCATAGGTGGGGCCCGATTCATTGCAGGACCTAGGTGTGGCACCAAGGAAAATTGTGGTATCAGATTCATGATGGGTATATGATTGGTCAAAGCCTAGTTAAGTGCTTGAATTTGTCCTAGGTGAGTAGCAGGCCCCAAAGATGGCAAAGGTCCTAACAAATGTTGCCTCAAATTTGTACTAACCTTGACTGCCTTTGTATAAGCATCAAGAAAAGTGTTTGGAGGATTAGGTCTCCATTTAAGGAAAGTGGTTGTAAGGCTATCAAGGTCTTCATAGTAAACCTCCAGGGCAGTAGCATTTTCCACAACATAGGGGGCCTACAAGCTAGTGTATGCATGATGAAATCTATTGTTGAATGACCCTATAGGATCATTAACCTCCCTCTTAACCTTGGTGAACTTTAGATACAACTTATTATCACTAATGGGAATTTTGAACTTCTACAGAAAAACATTTTCAAGTTCAATCCAATTGTGTATAGATCCAGCAGGAAAATGGTTGTACTAGTAAAAATCATCCTCTCCTAGGGAATATGGGAAGCGTTTGCATGAAAAATATTCATGATTAATTCCCTTATCCCTAAGGCAGGTCTGGAAAATCCTAATATACTCCTCAGCTGTCCTATTAGGGTCATTGACATGAAACTTGGAGTAGAAATGTTCAGGATTTTTTGGCGTGACATTGTAGTTGTTAAAGGACAAGAGCGAGGGGTTATTTTCCAAGAAACCCATTAGTGGTGGTGGAGGTGGTAGTGGTTTATTAATAGTTGGCTGGGGCTGTTGAATGGGAATGACCTCAAAATTAGATGAGGATGAACTAGAAGAAGGTGAGGATGATGGGGATGATGGAAAGGGTGGAGTAGATGATGATTCTCCCCTTCTTCTAGTCCTTCTTGACTTGGTAGGGGCTTGTAACTCTTGAAAATATTCCTCTCCTAGTGTAGATCCAGTTCTTCTTCGAAACTTTTGAGCAGAAATTGTAGATAGAAAACACTCCATCTTTCTTATTCAGGCCCTCCTTCTAGCGCTAATCTGTTGATGGTGTTTTATGCACAACAACAACTTAGACATAATACAAGTATCCTATCTCTCTTGAAAGGTAAATCTCTATCAAAAAGCTTCAAGAGATAACCCCAAGGTCTCTAATGTCAGGTCTTAACAACGCATAAACAACTCATTGATAAAGTGAAAATGCTGGTAATCAAAAGGGGCCTTACAAAACAAATACTAGAAGCTTCAAACTCATAAAATCTTGTGATATGTTAATTATTTTAATCCTAAAACTAACCTAAATTTTAAATAAATATCAAAAGAGATAAGGGTTCAAGAGAGAAATTATAATGCTAACTCTTAAGATCAATTGTGCAAACAATCAAACATTCAAAGTGGACCATATCCTTCAAAACCAATTCTTGCTAAACCGAGATTAAACCTGCAATCTCACAGAAATAGTGCAATCTTCTAAGGAAATAAATATTTTGAAATTATGGAGCATTAACACATATCAACTTTACTTTATAATTGAAATGAATAAATACCCACAATTGAACTCAACACACAATTTTAGGCCCAGGCTAACTTTACACAATTTACAATTAGCAAGCTGCTAAAAGTATGGACCAAGGATTGCTCAAACACCTTAAATATCAAATCATCAACACAATTGCATCATATCTAAGTCTAAAATCTAACATGCAACCACAAATTCAAAGCAATTTCTCAAAGATTTGGAAAACAAGAACCATGCAAACTAAATAATATAAGATAGAACACCAAAGAACAATGTCTTTACTTATATTGAATCACCCAAATTTTCAACATTTCATGTGTCCACAATATTCCAGTGCTTTCTCTTAGAAAATAATAACTCATCTCTCAGTTCTAACTATTGCAACTATTTCTAACACCTTCAAATGAAGCAAGAGTCCCAATTTATAGAGAAATAACCCTAGGTCAGCCTTGAATTAGGGTTTACAATAGTAGGTCAGCCAGACAGGTTGGCCTAGAGAGTTTTATAAAGAATGAAATTACATTTCATATTTTAAAACAAAGTCTAGGTCAACCTAGACCCTTCTAGAAATATCTCCTTCTTAGCACAAACTTCTAGGTCATCCCTCCTGGTTGGAATGTCACATGACTAGCACATTGTCCTAGGTGGATTCTAGTTCGCTATTTTCTCCCTCCTTATTGGCCTCTATCCTGCTAGATAATTCTTTGACCTTTTCTAATATTTCCTTTATATCAGCTAGATCTAGAGTTGGGATAAATTTTATTCTTAGTTTATGATTTTTCAACTCATCAACATATTTGGGTATCATTTTATCCCATTCAACTTGTAGCTCATGATACTTGTCCAACTTTGAAATGTAAATAGTTGCATCCTCCAGATGGTCTTTGGAAATTGGTGCACTGTCAGAAGGAGCATATATTTCATGCCACCATTCCTACAATCTACTGATGTTCATATTATTTTGACCAAACTTTCTTCTTCCAGTCATGATTTCCAAGAAAGTGATGCAACTGTCATATATTTCCTTCATCTTCTCCTACAATTTGACTATCTTCTTCAAAGCCTTAGAGATGATTTCTTTCCTATAATTCCATACTTCAATCCATTCCATCACCTTGTAAATATCATCAGAAGTGAAAGTATTCATCTTAGCCAATTATTACTTGGGAACTTGCAGGATCTTCTTCAACGCTTCAACAATTGACTCATCAACCTTATTGCAATCTACAACAAATTGGGAGGTGTCTTCAAGAAATTCAGCAACCTTAGTATGAATGCCAAAGATCTGTTCAATTGATTCATCACCTCTTTTTCTAACTTCCTGAAGCCACTCATGAGTACTATGCACTGAAGATTTCAACTTTTCTATTTTTGACACAGCTTCCTTTGGTAACAACCCTTTTGGGATTGAAGAACCACCATCACTAGAAGTTTGTAGAGGCTTCATTAGGTGTTGTACATACTTATAAACATCACTTACTTTCTTTTGCAACTTTTCCTTTCCTTTTCTTTCTTTTTCAAGCCTTCAAGATGGCTTGGGAGGATTCTTGGAATTCTTCCTTCTCTTGTTCCTTAGTGGATGGGCCCAAATTGATGGTTTGCACTTTATAATCGATGGGCCTCACCTCATCCTTAAACTTATTTTTTTATAAAACAATTATGTGAACAACCCTATTATTGAATTCATCTCTTGAAAATTTTGGCATTGTTCTATCCCTTTTTCTCTGCTTGGGTTGTCCCCATTGTTAATCTCCTTAATGAGCTTGTGATGTGAGGAAATATTGAACACTTTTGCAATGGACTCTTCAGTGATATTTTCCATGAATCTTCCTTGTGGTCCAATTATAATCCTTGTATTAGAGTCATAATGCCTTGCACATTCCAAAACCAACTCAAGGCACAATTGTGTTGGAGGGAACCTTGCTGCTTGATCCAAACCGGTGTGAGTGAGAATTTGAGCCAACTGAGTAGGTGCATTTCCAAACATCCTTTGTTGAAAATCATCATAATCCACATGTCCCATATTTTTTTCTGCAATCTTTGCCTAGGCAGAAGCAATCTTGGACTCTGGCCATATACCCTTGAAATCATACTTCATCCTTTTAGCTCTTCTTCTCACCTCCTCTTGTACTAAATCAGCCTTTGATGTGGAAGTTTTCTCGAGGCTCAACTCTACCTGCATCTATTAGAGAAAAGCATAATCACCCATATGCATATAATAACACAACTTATTAATACATGTCATTCTTTCAATAAGATTTTTCAATACATGTTAAATGACCTCATTAAATGCAAATTATAATATCAACATGAACCCTGAATGGTAATGTAAAGCAGACAATTCATTCCATGAGATCTCATTATCAGATTATGCAAAGACATGCAAGTGAATCACATTAAAATCAACCAATATCCAACAATAAATACCCTATGCAAACTCAATTGTTATTGATATTTGAAATTTAAAGCCAATAGAGAAAGGCCAGAAAATCTGAAGAAGCTCAGAATTTCCAGCCAGACTCAAGCTCAAGTAATCTGAGGGAGCTCTGATTTCCCAGGATTTTCTCATTATGTTCATTTTGACTTGTAATCATAAGGTATCTTTGTAAAATGGGAATTCTTTGACACAATAAAGCATATGCAAACATCAATTATTTTGTGATCACAATCCAAACCACTTTCATCGAGGCTCGATTCATCGTATGCATCAGATATTTGAAAGTTCAGGAATTTCTAGGAGGCTTGGATTCTCCAAGTGTAGGCTAAGCTCAAGAATCATCTAGGTGTTTAGGCCTTTATTACTTTGGACTTCAGGATTCCAAGAGGGCAGAGGATCTATAAAATCTAAGGGGGCTCAGATCTTCCAAGCAGATTAAGGCTCGAAAAATCCAAGCTACCTCAGAATTTTTGAATGTTTCACTCAGCCCCAAAATTTGATAAGGGTTCGACTCATTTTGCATTTGAAAGATAGATAATTATCATTATGAAGTTTAAAACCATGCTTACTCCTTTCGACAATTCAAATTACTCATTTGCATAAGATTACACTAATCCTATTTATTTCATTCATCTCGTTTCCATCTCCAACTAGGGTTTCACAAAACTAGGGTTTCAAGATCAAATGATAACATAGAATAACACCCCTAGAATCCAAGTATAGACATGTAGGGACAATGAAAAGGAGTGAATTTCCAATAAACCTTTCCAAACCCTAACATTTCATTTGAATCAATGTACCAATCCCAAACCGTTTGCATACATCCTAAAGCAATGAAAATCCCTAAATGATCAAGGTGGAGCGATAGATGGATTGGTTCGAAGCCGATCTATGCAATAATCATTGTGTATCCTACAAGAAACCACTTGTATCTATCATGAAATACGCTCAAAGATAAAGGATAATGATCACTCACCTTGGTGTTAGAGTAATAAGTTATTTCACTTAATTAATCTAATCATATTCGTTAATTAATTAAGTCGCTTAACACTTTAGTTACTTAAACTAAACTTAGGAACATTAATAATTATTTATTTATTAATTATTCAGTGTGCACACTAGGGTTTCCTTTTTAGGGTTATGCATACATTGCTTTTATAAAGTAATTCATCTCTTATAATTTCTCAATTCCTGAATATTATTCATTTGCACATCTTCATGCAAATTGCTCTGCTCTTTCTATTTTTCTCTTTGTAGAAGGTATTTTTTGGTTTGCATGTCTGATCTTGGTTTCTAACTTGGTATCAGAGCATTGATTTGCAGCCCTTTCTTAGCTTTTTGGATAAATTCATTGCAGAGCACGTTCGAGGTTCCTCGACGGTTTCATTCCTTGAGCTTATCTATGAAGCATTTTGGATCAAATCGGGCATCTCCATTGGATTTAGAGTGCTAGAAAAAGTCAGGATTGGCTTTTGTTTCATTGATTTTGGTCATCATTGAAGAAATATGTGAGGGTTTCAAGCTCGGTGAATTTTTTGCAAGATCTGGGGGTAGTCAATTTTTCAAGGCACTTTGGGCACAAATAGAGGTAACCATTGCATTCGAGTGGATGTTTCTGAGTTTTTTTATATAAAATTTTCCTATATTCGGAGAAAGTTGATTCTAGGGAAAAGCATTTTTGCCAAGGAGGCTGTACGACCTCCCCAACATGCACTCTGAGGCATTTTTTTCAAAATAATAAAAATAAAAATAAAAATAAGCGGTTTAAAACCGTGCTACCCGTATAAAATTAGAGAGCTGCCTACCCGTTGATAGGCAGCCACCCACCGACCACTTAGACCATCAGCACCACCCCAAGGTGACCGGTCATCCCAGCCCTCGTGGGCCCTTTCTGCACCAGTTGTCAGCCGTATTGAGGACCAAGAGCTCTGCGCCCTGCCCCTGCTGGCCTCCCAACCTCTGTGTCGAGGTCACATGGATGACCGGGGGCTCCGCCCTAGCCCCCTACCTGCCAACCCTTAGTCGTGTATAGGACTAGGGGCCAAATTTTTTTTAGCCCCCTGGGCTGCCTATAGGCTTAATTAGCCTTTTTTGGAGCACTTTTACAAAATCAGACATAACGTTTGCGTACGGTGTCTATTTTTTGCAAACAAGATATCGTTGGAAAGTTGATTCCAACACCAATCCAGTGGTGAAGGTAGTTTTTCCATATTTTTCTCCAACTTTATTTTTCAGGTCTCTGAAGTCAGATGAAGAAGTTTTTTCTTCAGAGGGCATACCTTTTGCCTCAGTTATCCATCTTTCATGATTCAAGCGGCATCAGAAAGCTAATTCAGTCCTCTACACAGATCTGACATCAATTTTAATCATGGAGGCAGATGTGAACATTGCTTTGTGCATGCACTTTTTCTTGTTTTCATGCACTAGGTTTGTGTTTTCTCTTTAATGTATGCATGTTCTCCTTTTACAATCATGGGGTATTGTAACAAATGAACTTATATAAAGGTCCATCAAGGGGATTCTTGCATAATAATTTGACCAGAGTGTAGTTGCATTGCATGCACTTTGATCTCATCTTCATATTAATGACAACTCGCATGAGTTGTATCTGGATTCTGTAGTTTCTTTTGGCCACATCTTGGTCATAGCTTGACACATTTTGGTTAGCATAAGCTCACATCTCAGATTGAGAGCCTATGGTTAATGATCCTAAATTGTATCAGATTCACATCGGGTCACATTCCAGTTTGAGGACCATTCATTTTATAGTTAATGTTCTAGAATCTTCATGGTACTTGCTCCTATGGATCAATTTTTGTCATAGTTTGGCATCGGCATCGAGATACACATAGCTTCTAGATTATTTCATCATATCATTCCCTCTTATGGGGGGCATCATTTATACATATACTGTTACTTCATAGATTCCAGGGTTGTTCCAATTTGTGAGTTTTTTGGTGTTCCGCGGCATTGGGTCTACTGTTGCATTATCATGATTCCACTTGAGTCCTTCAGTGACTCTCATATGGTTTCTTGTAAAAAGAGGTATCTTTCCTTGCTTGCCAGATTTAGGATTCCAAGGTTACTCCACTAGTGTTCTTCCAGTGCTTCTTTGCAACAGGTCATCAGTTTTGTCCCACTGGGTTTTCTCCTCTTTCTCATTCATTGTATTTGTACATGGGTACCTAGTCAGGCCTTGTTTCTGGGACCCATCTTTGCTTTCATGCATCTTTTCTTTAGTTTTTTAGCTACTTCCTAAGTTCATCTTAAGGGGAGTGTTAGAGTAATAAGTTATTTCACTTAATTAATCTAATCATATTGGTTAATTAATTAAGTCACTTATCACTTTAGTTACTTAAGCTAAACTTAGGCACATTAATAATTATTTATTTATTAATTATTAAGTGTGCACACTAGGGTTTCCTTTTTAGGGTTATGCACAAATTTCTTTTATAAAGCAATTCATCTCTTGTAATTTCTCAATTCCTAAATATTATTCATTTGCAAATCTTCATGCAAATTGCTTTGCTCTTTCTGTTTTTCTCTTTGTGGAAGGTATTTTCTAGTTTGCATGTCTGATCTTGGTTTCTAACACTTGGAATAGAGTGCAAGCAAGCAAAGAAATTGAATGAAAGCCCAAAGAAATGAACGATGATGACCAATCACCTGATTCCTTAGTTGCATGACATGCTAGATGGGACACCCAAAAGCTCCTCTCAATTTTGAATGCTCATACAAAGTCAAATGAACAAAATGTGCAATGGGTCCCAAATATATTACCAATTTCACCTCATAAATGGACGTTATAAATGCATGAAAGGACAACCCAAAATCATGAGAATACAACAACAGTCTGGACTCAAAAAATCTGAGGTAGCTCAGATTTTCCATCCAGATTGAGGTTCGAGTAATTCGGGCTACCTTAAATTTACTGAGACTACCCAAAACTTAGCCAATTTTTCCTCTTAAGTTGGAATTTTGGATTGAGTTTATCTTTTCAAGACCAAGCATATCACCATAATGTTGCAACAAGAAACCTTGAGTGTAGATAAGACCTTAAGTATTTGGTTGAAACAAGATGAAGACCGAGGGACCTATCCCTTAAGGGGAAAAGGTTAGGACCACCCTAAGGAAAACAAGCAAAAGACGGTCCCTGCCTCCCATGGGGAGTGTGCACAAAAATTGCACAAGTACCCATCAAAACCATCTCCATATTGAAAAATGATGCTAATTGTACTATAGAAAAAAGTATCTCTTGCTTGATATGTCAATAATTAATGACAAATTGGACTTAATGAGGCCTTGATTTAATGTTGTGAGGTGTTTTACACATCCACATTAGGTATTGGACACTTGCAAATGCATTAAATGACGTCTTGTAAAGGTGTTGTGAAGTGTTGTAAATCACTTTCATACTTTTCTAGACTCTTATTAAACATTAAAGTCTAATATTATTTTAATTCAAAAGTTAGCTTTTCCCTTTTCTTCTATAA
Source organism: Sequoia sempervirens (assembly GCA_007258455.2). Taxonomy (NCBI): domain Eukaryota; kingdom Viridiplantae; phylum Streptophyta; class Pinopsida; order Cupressales; family Cupressaceae; genus Sequoia; species Sequoia sempervirens. The sequence continues at coordinate 940,649,569 of VDFB02281492.1, read as the reverse complement.
TTGAATAATTATTTCAATTATTTAATTATTCATTAGCATTTTCTCTCCATAAATAAATGTTATATTTATCCTTTCTTTGTCTCCACAATTAAATAATTATTTTAATTATTTAATTACCCTTCCCTCTCTATTAAATAATTATTTTTAATTATTTAGTTATTTGTTCTCACCTTTCTTTTGAAATTAATAAAATTATATTTTAGTTATTTCTCCTATGTTGGCAACCTAAATTAAATAATTTTCTCCAACAACCTCTTTTTTTGTGCCAATCTTATCTTCCACCTCAAGTCTTTATCTATCCATGTCTTTCTTCTCTCAATTAACCTCCACCCTTGATTAAGTTATTTTCTAATTTAATCTTGGCCCTTGATCATAATCCTTATTCTTAACTCTTCTTTATAAAAGGATACCTTTAAACCCTAATTCATGATTCATTCATTCATAATTCATTCATCATTCATCATCTATCTCAACTCAAGCAAGCTAGGGTTTAGCATTTTGAGTTTTCACACAGAAACATCTTCAAGGACATCATCAAGGCATTCAAGAGCAAGATTCTTCATCCATTGTTGCAACAATTCAAGATCCTTCATCATGGAAAGTTTCTAATTGCATTGTTTCATATTTCATGTTTCATTATCTTATTTCATCATTTTGGTTTAATTATTTAAATGGGGTTTGACCAAGGCAAACCCCTAATCCCTAACAATCAACATTTCTCTCTCTTCCTTTATGTGTTTGTAGATCTTAGTACTTTGAAGACTTGGAAATAATTTTATATTAGGTTGCAAACTTGTTGAAGTTATCTCCACTTTTGCAAGGTCAAAACCTACACAAAAAGTCACCAACAGTCCAACACTAAAAATCAAGGTTTTAGATTCAAACTCCTAGAGGTGCAAATTGAGCAAGCCGAAAGCTACAGATTCCATTTTTGAGTTTTCAAAAAATCCAAAATGGACTAATTCACCTAGAGTGGTGAATGAGTCCCACTGTACCTATTTCCTAAGAAAGTTTGTAGATTTGGATACCCATTTGGCTAAAACGGGCTCCGGTGCAGTTTTCTGGAACTGGAACTGATTCACCCAGAATGGAAAAATCAACATTTTCAGAATTTCAAAGTCATTTCCAGTCCTCAACAAGTTTACAAGTGCACACATTTAGTTTTATAGCTTTCTATTTTGTTTTACTTACATGTCTAAGTTATTTTCTAGGTCTTTTTGCATATCACAATGTGTTTTCAAACAACATGCATTTCTTTAGTTTTCATTCAATAATCGGTCTATTTGAATAGTCTTCTACATTTAGGACATTGCATTTAGGAATATTTCCATCATACTTGCATTAGTTTGATTGAACCACTTAGATTTTGTGTGGGATATATCTCTTTTCCTTTAGGTGAAAAACCCCAATTGAGCAAGAGAGTCATAGCATTTCACACCCCTAAAATCTATGGTTCACTAAGAATGGATTATGATGGGATATGGGATGGAATTTTAATGAGTAGTTGTGGTTTAGCACTTTTTGTGGGTATTTTTGAGCCCATTTCCATTGTTTATTGTTTGAGAGTGAAGTTTTTTGAACTTGGAGTGAAGGGGGCATTTTATGGAAATGAGAGGTGGCCACATCAAGGTTGAGTCACTTGCTTGTGATGGTGTAAGAAGGAAGCACAAGGTATGGCAGATTTTGGAAGAAGGGGGCCTCATTCCATATATGGAGCAGCTCCATGGCCTTGATCATGAAGCATCAAACCTTTTTATTAAAGGTTGGAGAAACAAGACCCTCACTGTGCATGGGATGAAATTCTCAATTATTGAGGAGATTATTTCCTAGATTTTTGGACTACAATTGCAAGGTCATAAATTCTTCAAGGATAGGAAAGTGAATGAGGAAGCATTGAATCAATTTTTTAAGGGGAACAAGAGGGAGAAGCTAGTCAAGCTCTCTTCGTGGGGGTACAATAGATTATCTATCAAACCCATTTGGGTTGAGGTTGTTGATGTGATATGTCACCTTGGATGGTAGGTACATTGTGATTCTTGGTGTGCACATTAATTTTCTTAATCACTTTAGGCACAAACACCTTGTCTCATTTCATTTTTATTTGCTTGCTTCCTTGGAATCTTTTGTGAAGGTTTCATGTGAAAAACCCTAGGTTTCTTTTCCTACATGAGGGCTTGATTTTTTTAATCATGGATTATATTAAAGCTAACATTCTGGTTAAGCCTCCAAAAGGAAAATACTTTGGTCATAAGAACCAAAACCCTAATGTTGTGCAGTATTCTACTTCAAGTTTTGAAAATTTGGATGATGATGAATATGATGAATGACATATGGAATTAGAGGTAGGGAATGACTCAATAGAGGTTCTTTCTTCCTCACCCTCAGATTTTGACTTGCAAAAGAAGAGGAAAAAGAACTTAAAGAAAACCCCACCCAAGAAGAAAGCCAAAAAAGCTTGCTCCTAGTCAAGCAAATCCCATACAGGTGAGAAGAAGAGTAATCAGTAAGTGAAAGAATTGGGACTAGTTTTAATAAAGACAAAGAGAAGTTGACTAAGGATGTTGTGCCTGTGAAACATGTGGGTAAAGTGTTGAGTAGTTCTCTTGCTATTGGAACAAGTAAGGTAAATTTTGATTCTGCTGGCATTCATCCCCTCTCTGAGGGATTTTCCTATCTTCATGCAGACAAAGAGGAAATATATGACATTTTAGGGGTGGCCACGTAAAGGGTAACTTGTAATTTTAGATTAACTAAATGGTTCCTTTTGGAAATCAATAAAGTCAATGTCAAATTCTGAGAATTGCAGGAGAAGGTTACCAATGAGGAAAGCGGGAAATCTTGATCGGAGATGGAGTTAAAAAAGAGATTGTTGGAGGTAGAGAATTCAATCACGAAAGTCAAAAGGGACTATGATGAAAACATATAGGGATTGGAAAAGAAGATGCAAGAGATAAGTACTAGTATTGAGAACCTTTAAAAATTCAATCATTGTTCTATAAAGAATAGTGTGGAGACCCTTAAATTTCTCATGGAAAATTAAAAGAGTTGAAGGAAGAGCAGATGAATGTTGGGCTTCATGGGAGTGGCAATTTGAAGGAGCAGCCTATGAAAGAGAAAGGAAAAAAGAATGTGATGGAAGGAGAGAAGGGTCCAAGTGCTAGGACCCGAGGGAGTAAGAAAAAGTCTTTTGGTGAAGAGAAGAATGAGTTGCTATCCATGGTCAATATTCCTTACAATTAGGAATTGGATTTGGAGAACACCCTGGAAAACATGAAATAGGTCTTCTATTTTTGTGCTTTGTTTTTGTTTTGTGTGGTTGTTGGTCAGTTGTTGCTTGACTATTGCTTGAATCTGTTTTATTTTGATTCAACAATGCTTTGATGTGAAGGGTTTTAGGTCCCTTAAAAACCTATTTTTCCTTTTAATCAAAACCATTAACAAGCCAAATTAGAAAAGGAGAAAAGTTAATTTCATTTACAAAGGTCACCCATATCTATGGTGTCATTAGCCTTACTATTTTCATGCAAAATTACCATCTTATAAATATGCAAAGGTAATTGAGGCATGCAAAAAATGTCTTCATTTTAATTGCAACCATCTTAAGCATTAATGAAACCTTTCAATTTTGGGCACGTAAGACAAATAAGAGCCCATAAATATATTAGATTGAAATATTGAATGTGTAAGAGGGCCATCTAGAACTAAAACTCAACCACTGCATTAATGACTACATGGGTCATATTTATCTTTCATTGCTTGAAATTACATGTCAAAGTACTAGGATTTATCTCTAGTGGAATTCCACCAAATCTAGGTGTCCTACAAGCAAGAAGCTTCATTAGACTAGAAAATCCCTAAAATTTCTAAAATAAAAAACACTAAAAAGACAAAAAAAAGTCAAAAACCATAAATCTCACAAAAACCAAAAATTATAATTATAATACAAAAATAAGTAAAAACAACCATAAAATGAGCCTAAAAAAGATTTTTTTTATCATCATTATCCAAATGGGATGACCTAGGTTTAATGGCAATGTCTCTTAGGTGACCTACTCCCCTAATAGAAGTGACCTAGTAGGGACATAAGAAGTTCAACCCTACCCATGCCTCAAGTAAACCCCAATCAACCTAAATCAATTCAAAAAAGAAAATGTACAAAATTCGGTAGAAGAAAAAAAAAAGTATTTTCTATTCAAACAACCACCTAATACAATAAATGACACTAAATTTAATGACCACTCTAATACTCAATAAATGAAAGTTTTTGATTACCAATCAATAGGATTTGAAGGGAACCTAAAACCCTATACAAAAAAGATCAGGGGAAACAAGGATAAAGCATTAGGCTGCCCACCCAAAACACCAAAACAAGCTAATTACAAAGACATCAACAACCTAATAGCAAGAAACAAACAACAAAAAACAAGCAAAACCAACTCAAAAGAACAGAACAAGTAGCCATTAGAGGAGTTACTTTAGCATTTTATCTGCTTCCAAGTCCTTGGAAATAATCCTATCATGCATTTACATGACCTCCTCCACATCCTTCCTAGGCACTAATTTGCACTTCTTGGTTTTGCTCTGAGTGCGAACACTCAACCCCATGCCTAGATCCATAGTCTGCATCTCCTTATCAACATTCTCCTCCATCTCCTTGTTCATTGGCTCACTGAATAGGGATCTACCCATCCACTCCATTACTTTCTCATTAAGGAACACAATCCCTTCCGCCAAGGATTCCAATTTATCCTTGCTAAGATTGATAATCATGTCCATTTCCTTACACAATTTCCTATAGTTATTTTCCAACAAGGATAGCCTTGGACCATAGTCTCTTTTCACATTGTCCATCTCATCCACCAAGAGGTGAACACTGGAATTCATAGAATTAGCCAAGCCAAAAATAAAATCATTTTCCTTCAGACTACGAAGCGTGGAAATATTGCACTGATCAATAGTATCATGCTTGTTATGGAGGTCTTAAACCTCCTAAACCAGCCACATAAGGAAATTGAAAGAAATATCAGTCCCTTCCTTTACCAAGCCCAAAGCTTGCGAGTAATCCATGGCACCCTAGAATAAACCTCTCCCCTAATGGGAACTCACAGGGGGATCATCATCCTGAACATCATCGTGGAGATTAAATTTGGACTTACCCTTATCTTTAGAAGCTAATGCATGAATAGACTCATCCACATCAACCACACTATTCACCTTTCTAGCAACAGGGGTCCCTCCACCACCATCACAATCTAGGTCCACGTTCCCAAAATTTTCCACCTCACCACCCTGAATACCCACAATCGCCACTTTCTTAAAGCACACCAACCCCTAACTTTTAGCCTTCTTACCACTACAGGTACCCTCCTCATCAACTTCACCTCAAACCTCCTTAGATTTGTGCTTTACACACAAGATGGAGGGTTTAGCCTTGCTAGAAGAGGGTTTCTTCCCACCAGACGAAGGAGTATAGTCAAGGTTTGTGTGGTACCCGTTCAACCACACCTTAGACTCCTCCTCAATTTTCATCCCTCACTCTCGACCACCTCCTTAACCATACATTTATTACTCCACTTCTTTCTTTTAGAGTCAAGGGGATAGGGAGCTTCACCAATACAATTAGCTTTAATGAAATCAACAATAAGCAACATTAAACCCTCATGCAAGAAAGGGTTTCTTGGGTTCTTTCTAAAATTCTCAATCCCCTCTTCCAAAGAAAACAACAAATAAAAGGGAAAAGAAATGAGCTTACCATGCCGAAAATGGTTAAGCATCACAAAGTGATAACCAAACAATGTCATGTATCTGCCATCCAGGGTGAAATACCGCATCAACGCCATGGAAACGTCCTACCAAATAGGTTTAATCTTGGACCTATCATAACCGCCACAGTCCAACCTCACCATTTTGGCTCTCTTTGTCACATAGAAAGTTCAACCTAGCAGACCCCGACAAGTTTTTGTCTCTATAGAACTTTCGTCCTTTGGTCGACATACCAGTAACCTTCACAATGAAATCCTCACTAATGGTGGTATCACGACCAAACATGCTCAGAACTCGGCCATGCCAGGCATCGACAAACTCTTTAGAAACACTAGTTTTAAAGCCATGCAACCTCTCCATAAAAGGGGTAACCCCTCCCTTCTACAGAATTTCCCACACATCTGCATTGGCCTTGAAGTCATCATAGGAAAGTGGCTATGTTATACACCTCTCCCCACCCATCATCAAACAATTCACAGACACAGAGAGAAACAATAAACAATTGCAAAAAACCAAGGTGAGAGGAAGAAGAGCACCTAGAAAGTGTGTGTTCCTGACAAGTGCAGTACTAAGGACAATAATGGTGAGGAGCCTTCAGGAATTACAAGTAGGATGCCCACAAATTCCAAGGATCCCTATAATCCTAAGGTGTCTAATCAACCAGGGAAGGCCATAATAATCACACAAACCTTTAGATGAGGAGACGACTTCCACCAACGAACTACAATTTGTCATTATTGAGAAAATTAATTAAATCAATGGGTAGGATATCATTAGCCTCCCAATGTCCAGCTGACGTAACCCCATGATTCACCATCTATTCAACAACCCCATTTTCCTTGCGAAAGTAATGGGAAATATAGACTTCATTAAAATCTTGCAGAATAGCAAGGGCATCCAAAATAAAATTTTCAATGGTCCAAGAGGGAGACAAACACTTCTTTAGGCAGTTAATTATGTTAAGGGAGTCCCCTTCAACCCATAACTTTGAGACCCCCTTCTCCCTAGCAAGCTTTATGCCATGGTAGGCTACAACAGCTTCAACAAACTCAATAAATGAAAGTTAAAATGATGGAAACAAGTGGTTTTTCTCAATTCTTATAACTAAGGGTGTGGTCCCATGAGGGGGCTTTAGGATCTATTTTGAAGGAGTAGGGGGTCCCATGAAGTAAAAATAAAATTGCTACAAGATTAGTTAAGATTTTTTTCCTCAACAATAATGGCCCCTACTTTTTAGTTCAAAAATTTAGTGGGTGCAAATGAGGTGGGGCTAAAAATTGTTCCACCAACTTGGGCTTTTCTTGCCACTTGGTAATCATATGGAGTTTCTAAATTCCTACCAATTAATTTTGATTTTATTTTGCAAAATAATAAACTTCATGAGACAACCAGCTTCCATAAATTTAGGAGCTTAAACTTCTAAACTTAAACTACACTACAAAATTTATGGGACCGCCCACTTTAAAATAATCTTAAAAAATCTCAACAGTGCCCATAATTTTTTTTTAAGAAGCTCCCCTCCATGAAACCACGCCATAAGAGTTGTTCAAACTGAATGACTACCATAATGATAGCTAGGAGACAAAATGAATTATCTCTAGAAGTTAGTATAAAATGACAAAATATGACAATATTTAAAATAGCAAAAATATTTTAGCATGTATCTTCCCTTAACCTTTCTCGAGAGCCATTGATCTATACTTGTCTTTTTCCAACCATTGATTTAATTTATGCCTATTCAAAAAGTAAAATGTGTGATGGCCCCACATAGGTAATTATTTGGATAACGGTACCAATTTTTTTAAAGTGATTCAAATAACTTTAAACATGTGGTGGGATTGAAAGGTGAGGAGGCACGAGAAAAGGCTTGACTGTATACCCTATTAACGCACCCTAACTTTGCATTTTTTTAAATCCTACATGGAAATTTCAAATCACTCCCAATTTTGTACAACAGTTTATTTGGCAACTCATGTGATTCTATATTTCGTTTTAGGGCCACATAATCAAATATAATTCCACATTAGCATGCTTTTTGTTGAGGTATCCAAAAAATCCCAAAAAAAAAGTGAGACCGATAGTGGTGCACTAAGTCATGTTTTATTGGTGCACTGATGTGGCATCACATGATTTGTCACTTTGCATACTTTATGGATAAAAATTGTTTTGTAATTGGATATTAAAGTGCTCCACTATGAGGCCCACTAAGGACTACTTCTATCCCCACTATTGGACCCTGCTCAATTATGGGCCCCTCTCCCCTAACATGCTCAATTAATTTTTTATGGTGACATGTGTATTCTATGATCTTTGAAAGCTATAGACTGCCTATTTGTGTAAAGTATATCGTAATATAGGAGCTAACTATTAATATGGAAAGTTTATGTTTCGAAGGAAAATGAATATACTTGTAGTGTATTAAGGTGGGCCACTCTCTTTAGTGGGTGACTCACATGGGTCAAAAGTGAACTAAGTGAATTATATTGTTTTTCCATTATAATTTAAAAAGTTGTATTAAAATTTTAAGTGATTGTTCAAAGAGTTTGATTTTATGTGCTAGCATTGTATACGAAAGCATCAAATTTTATTTTCTCATAGCCAAGAAGCTACATAGAAAAAAAAAAGTTACATAGAAGAGTATTTTTTCAAAATTTCATGGAAAAAATTAAATTGGATAAATATTTGTTTAGAGTTGTGTATTTTGTGTGGGAAAGATTGTTGAAACTACATAGGGGAGAGGGGTCTATAGTGGAGTAGGGTCCAATAGTGAGGATAGAAATAGTCCTCAGTGGACCCCATCGTAGAGCATCTTAATATCCAATTGTAAAACACTTTTTATCCATAAAATACACAAACTGACAAATCATGTGATGCCACATTAGTGCACCAATAAAACATGACTTAGTGCACCACTATCAGTCTCACTTTTTTTTTGGCTCTTTTTGGATACCTCAACAAAAAGCATGCTGATGTGGCATCATATTTGATGATGTGACCCTAAAACGAAATATAGAAGCATGTGAGTTGCCAAATAAACTGCTCTACAAAATTGGGATTGATTTGAAAATTTCACATAGAATTTTGAGAAACACAAAGCTAGGGTGCTCCACTATGGGCCCCTCTCCCCTATTGGGTAAAGGTATTTTTTTTTGTTTAGAGTCAAATATATAGGAGAAAAATTTGAGAAGGTATTTTCAGCCAAGAAGATATTTTCAATGAAAAAGAGAAATAGAATGAGAATATTTTGTCTTTCTTCTTGTTGCAAATCATATGCACAATGGGGATGTGAATATGTGTCATTTCTATGTGTAATTAGGGCATAAATATTGGGTATAAGAATATGTTTTGTATGGTAAAAGGATTGGATTCTAAGTCAAACATAGATCTCTTGGTCGAGTTAGTATAGTGTCATGTATCATTATGTTGAGAGGTGTTCCTATAGTGGCAACATGGACCTGGTGTAAATAATAACTCTTGTTGCAAAAATTGGTGTGTAGATGATGGTTGAATGCATAGAAGTCGTAATGATGGACAGTCGGGGAAGAGTCGTGTGTGTTGTGAAATGGATGATCGTAAAAAATGAAACACCACAGTAGTGGAAGAGATGATGTATTTAAAAGAATAGTGGAGACCACAAAAAATCACATTTGAACAACGATATGCTTAGGCTCCATTATCTTTTTTAGTGTAACCATTACTAGCTTCATCCTCTCTATGTTGCGCTCCCCACTTTTATCGACTACAACAACCATGAAGACCATCTTGTGCAACTTATAATAAAAATAGGGGGGACATTTTTTGCAACAAATATAACGAGATCAAATTTGAGTGGAGTTACAAGTGTGATGAAATAGCGTGCAAGCTTCGAGTGGACTTGATGTGTGTCAAGGTTGATATTAATGGTCTCCCCGAGCATGGTATTGCAACCAAGAAATACGGCAGTTAGATTATTGAAAAGTAATGTTTTGCATAACCTAGATACCTTTTGTCTATCTTCTATTTGGAGATCTAAATGTTCACTTCACATATTATTGTTATAGTTTTATGGCACAGCAACACCTAAAATCAAGTATTGTTGTGATGTTGCTTTTGTAGTTTAGTTTCTCCAAATGATCACTTCACATATTATTGTTACAGTTTTATGGCACAACACCTAGAATCAAGTATTGTTGTGGATTTTCTTATGTAGTTTAGTTTATTGGATTTGTATTTTAAGTGAGGAGATTTGTGGTTTTTGTAGTGTAGTGATGTCACTACCATACTCATAGATCTTCTAATTGTGAGAATCATTCTATTGTATATGATAATAAAAATAGTCATCTCGTGAAAAAATGTTATTGTAACAGATTTATTGGTGGATAAATTTTATATTAAAATCTATTAATACTTGATTTAATCCCTTAAAAATCACCTCAAAATATTAGAATATTATCATATATTATCAACTATGTCCTGGCTCTGGTGGTCTGCAAAACAAATATTCTAATAATAATTATAACTTTTATAATATATATCAATTCCCTTCACATTTTATATTCCAAGGAACACATTTTTAAGAGGCATTTATTTCATTATTAATACGTTGTGTATATCCTTCCATAGTGCCTCAAAATATAATCTATTAAACTAGTCACATGCCTTATTTACCCATCCTTATCTATGCAAGCATTCTATGAAATTATTTGTATGCCTTGCCTATACTTCCAAATTTTACATGCATGACTACCAAATCATGTGTATTTTATTTTATATTTTTCAGTCCTTCAAAACCTATATTATTCAGTGGTCTTATGCTTTACAATATTTCCAAATTAGTTGGAAGTCTTTTAGCTTTCACATTTGTATGTTGGTCTATCATGAATTTTTCAACTTTAGTAATTTAAAAAATGATTTGAAATATGCTTTGGAGGTTGTCAATACTATGAGGATGCTAGCAAGAGTTGCAAAATATGGCTTACACCTACCATTTGTGCTTGCATAAAAGTTTCTAAAACCTTTTCACCAATATTTTTTTGTGCATATCCTACAATATTTGTGTGATCCATGTTTTGATATCTCTTTGAGGCATTTTATCAAATGGTTAGTGTGCTCCTTAGGCTATGGTAATCCATTCCTACTATTCATCTTAGAGTTGGACACTCATTTTTAATTTGATATATAATTTCTTTGTGGTTAATTGTATTGTCCATTATTTGGTGTATATTTATGATTTTTCATTATTTATTGCACGTAGGAAGGAATCTATGATGAGCGTAGGACATGGTTGAAGTGCGTTTTTTTACCTTAGTTGATATCACATAAATAAAATGGGAAAGCTTCTTTTGTCACCTCTTATTATAATATTTCATTTTCTTATTGTAAAATTATAGATTAGATTTTTTGAAACGTTGGTGTTTGAAATATGGATAACTATTTGAACCAATAATAAAAGCAAGTTGTTTGAAATAAAAAAGGTTCTTTATGTCAATTTGTCAATTATTTTAAGATACAATTTTTTCGTAGGAAAGAAAATAATTTGTATGATATTGTATGCTTTGCTTATAAGTTGAAAATTAACTACACTTATTTCAAAGTCAAGAGAATACTCTTGATAGAAATCTAAGCCCATAATGTAGAAAGACAATGATATCACAAATATGGCAATACATTGTGATTTGTGTTGTGCATATTGAAGATGAAAGGCCAATATTTCTAATGTGAAGGGTATATTGGCTCTAGTCTTTGGTAGTTGATATATTGTATATAATTTTATATTTTGTAATCAGAGAAAAAAATTTAAAAAAAAAAAAATTTGAAATATTTCATGTTTTATTTGTGTGGGGCCTTTTTGTAGTGAGCAATAAGTAGATTATTTATGGTCATCAAAATAGGTACTTGTGATATAATTATTATTCATCGTAGAAGTAGTTAATTTTTATTTTTATTTTAAATAAGTTTAACTATTTTAAAATTGTGTAAATCATTTATTTTTTAAATTTTGTTTTAACTTGTTTTATCAATTTATTTCTTAAAGATCAATTTAATTAATATAATATAATTTAAATATTTTATTTATCAAGGATTATTTTAATAATATAATAATATTTATTATAAATTTTGAATTGATATCTATTGTCAAATAAATAATAACTAATGAATATATAATTGGACTACACATCAATATACTTTAAAGTTTTTATTTTTGATAAAAATTGATAAGGATATTTAAGAAAATATTTTGAAAGGGCCTTATAATCTTTAATAAACTCAATATATAAAATAACAACATAGACAATAGTTGAGGCCTTTTATCCAACATAGGTTCAATAAGAGAACACAAAAGTTAACAAAAGTCTAATCAAAAGATAACTAGAAAACAATAATTCCAATAAAAAAATAATTGAAAAATAACTAAAGGACATATAAAGAGGCATTAGGCATACAAATAAATAAATCATTAAAACCTTATGCAACATCCCAATTTTTTTATACAATTTTATTTTTAATAACTAATTTCACAAATTAACTACTAATAAGGGAAAGGATCTAATAATTGACCATCTTCCAATAGTTATGATATCATTTATTAATTTAATTCCCAATATTTATAATAATATAGCACTAATAGTCGTGACTTTAAAGTTATTAGTGTTGATCATGAGTACTCATAATTGAATGAAATGTATTCCTTAGATCTAAAAAGCAACAAATCATGTGATGCCACATAATTAGTAGACTAAGGGTTAGGATTAGGGTTAGAGGTAGCATTAGGTTAGGGTTTAATTAGGGTTAGGGTTTAATTAGGGTTAGGATTATTATAAGGTTTAGGGTTTGAGTTCAATTAGGGTTAGTGTTACAATTTAGTTAGGCTTACATTAGGGTTCAATTATGATTAGGTTTAGGGTTCAATTACAATTCTAGGATAAAGCTTGGGGTTACAATATGATTAGGATTAGCTTTATGATGAATATTATGGTTTGGGTTAGAATTAGAACTTGTGTTAGGGATATATGTAGTGTTATAATTAGGGTTATGCTTATGGTTATAGTTAGGGTTAGGGTTTAATTAGGGAACTAGATTTAAATTAGCATTCAATTAGAGCTAATGTTCAAGTAGACTTATGGTTAGGATTATTATATTCTAAATTCATTAGAATTATGGTTAGGGTTATGGTAAGGGTGAAGGTTAAGGTTAGGATTAGAATTAGAGTTAGAAGAGGAGTTAAAATTATGGTTATAACTTAGTGGTAGGGTAGAGTTAGGTTTAGTGTCAAAGTCATAATAAAATTAGAACTATAATTAAGGTTATTGTTAGGGTTATAATCATGATTACTAATAGTTAGGAATAGTGTTGGTGTTATAATTGGGGCTAGGGTTTAATTGGGTTTAGGGTTATAGTTTAATTAGGGTTGGGATTCAATTAGGGTTACAATTAGGGTTAGGGTTGGAGTATAATTAGGGTTAATTTTAGCATTAGTGTTCACTTAGGGTTATAGTTAGGGTTCAATTAGGGTTAGGGTTAAGGTTCTACTATAAAGTTTAAGGTTAAGGTTTGTGTTCAAATAGGATTAGGATTAAAGTTCAATGAGGGTCAATATTAGGGTTCAATTAGGGTTAGGGTTAGGGTTAGGGTTAGGGTTCTACAATAAATATTGATATTAGAGTTAAGGTTAGGGTTGGGGTTCAAATAGAGTTAGGGTTAGGGTTAGGGTTAGGGTTAAGATTAGGAATCAAGTAGGATTAGGATTCATTGAAGGTTCAATTAGGTTCAAGGTTCAATTAGCATAAGGGTTAGTGTTAGGTTTAAGATTTAACTAGTGTTCATGGTTAATATTAGAGTTGAATTGGGATAGGGTTCAATTAGGGTCGGGGTTAGGGTTAGGATTTGATTATGGTTGAATTAGAGTTATGGTTAGATGTAGGATTGTACAATAAATCTTAGGGTTAAGGTTTGATAATAAATCTTAGGAATATGGTTAAGGTTGGGATTTTAAGATAGAGGTTGAATTGATGAAATAGTTCCCATTAAAGGATTGGGGTTTAATTTAGGTTAGTGTTAGGGTTCAAATAAAGTTAAGGTTTGGTTTAGGTTTAGGGTTCAATTAGGTTTTAGGATTCAATAATGGTTCAATTAGGGGTAGGGTTAAGGTTAAGGTTCAACTAGGGTTAGGGTTAGGATTAAGGTTTAATTAAGTTAAGGGTTAGTGTTAGGGTTAGGGTTAAGGTTAAATTTGAGTTATAATTTAATTATGGTTTAGGGTTATGATTATGATACAATTAGGGCTAGTTTTTAATCATGGTTCAATTAGAGTTAGGATATACTTAGTGTTAGCGATCAATTAGGGTTTAAGGATAGGGTTCAATTTCAGTTAGAGTTATGGTTATGATTCTATAATAAACCTTGGGAATAAGGTTAGGGTTGGGATTCTAAGATAAAGGAAAAATTGATGAAATAGTTCTCATAAAAGGATTATGATTCAATTTGAGTTAGGGTTAGGGTTCTATAATAAATCTTGGGGATATGTTAGCATTTGAGTTCAAATAAAGTTATGGTTAGGGTTTAATTAGGGTTAGGATTCAATAAGGGTTCAATTGGGGTTAGAGTTAAGATTAGGGTTTGATTAGGGTTAGGGTTAGGTTTAAGGTCCAATTAGGGTATGGATTAGTGTTAGGGTTCGGGTTAAGATTTAATTTAAGTTATGATTCAATTAGGTTTAGGGTTATGGTATAAATAGAGTTAGGATTTAATTAGGGCACAATTAATATGGTTAGGGTTCAATTAGAGTTAGGGTTAGGATTAGAGTTCAATTAGGGTTAGGGTTAGGGTTCAATTAGGATAAAGGTTAAGGTTAGGGCTTAAATAAGGTTAAGGTTCAATTAGGTTTATGGTTCAATTAGGGATAGGGTAAGGATTTGGGTTTTAATTAAGGTTAGGGTTAGGGCCTAATTAGGGATATAGGATAAATCCTTGGGTTAGGGTTCTAGGATAAAGCTTGGAGTTACTATTAGACTAGGATTAAGGTTAGTGTTAATGTTAAATTAGGATTAAGGTACAATTATGGTTATGATTCAATTAGGGTTAAGGTTTAATTAGGGTTTATTTATGCTTTTAGTTCACTTAGAGTAAAGGCTAAATTATGATTATGGTTATGGCTAAGGTTCTAAGATAAAGATTTTGGTTGGGGTTAGAGTTGGGGTTCAATTAGGGTTAAGTTAGGGTTAGTGTTCAATTAAAGTTAACATTCATTTTGTATTAGGGTTAGGGTTAGTGTTAGTGTAAGTGTTAAATTAGGTTTAAGGTATAATTAGGATTACGATCCAATTGGGGTTAGGGTTAAAGTTCAATTAGAGTTTAATTAGGGTTTAATTAGGGTTAGGGTCCAATTAGGGATAAGGTTAGTATTAGGGTTATGGCTAGTATTATGAATAGGTTGGGATTAAGGTTATGGTTCAAATAGGGTTAGGGTTAGTATTCAAATATGCTATGGGTAGGATTATTAAGATTAGGGTTAAATTAGGGTTCATATTAGGGTTAGGGTTAATATCAGGTTTATGGTTTAATTAGATATTAACTACCTGGTTAGGTTTCAATCAAGGTTACAATTCAATTAGGGTTACAATTATGGTTCAATTAAAGTTATAATTAATATCAGAGTTATAATTAACAATAAGGTTTTATGATAAATTAGGGTTTAATTAGGTTTAGGGTATAATCAAGGTTAGAGTTTAAATAAGATTCAATTAGGGTTGAATTAGAATTCAATTAGGGTTAGGGTTCAATTAGGTTTAGGGTTTGGGTTCTAAGATAAATCTTGGGGTTAGGATTAGTGTTAGGGTTCAATTAGTATTAGGGTTAGGGTTAGTATTCCATGAGAAAGCTTAGGGTTATAATTAAGCTTAGGGATATAATTTAATTAGGGTTTAATTAAGGTTAGGGTTTGTATTCAATTAAGACTAGGATTAGGGTTTAATTAGGGTTATGGTTAGGGTTAGGCTTCAAAGAGGTGCCTATTTTTTAATCAATATGTCACATAAAAGTGTAATAGGCATTTAAAGAAGGATGTTTCTTCCACCATAACCATAACACTAACACTAACACTAACACTAACCCTATTCTTAACTCTAACCATACCATTAACCCTCATCATAATACTAACCCTAACCCTAACATTCATTATAATCATATTCCTATTTCTATATCTAATAGTAAACCTAACCTTAAAACTAAATATAACTTTAACCTTGAACCTAACCCTAATCATAACCATAACCCTAACACTAACACTAACCTTAACCTTGATCATAACCTTAATTGGATACTTTTATCTTTAATTTTAACCTTAACCTTAACCCTAAACCTAACCCTAATCATAACCATAACCTTAAACCTAATCTTAATTCTAACTCTAATCATAATCATAATTGTAATCCTAAACCTAACCCTAACCCTAACCTTAACTGTAATCCTAGTCCTAACCCTAACCCTAATTATATATCAAAATGTAACTCTAACCTTAACCCTAGTTGTAACCTTAACCCTAAACCTAAACCTAACCATAACCATAATTATATCTCTAGTCATAACGCAAACCCTAATCCTAACTCTAACCCTAACCCTAACCCTAACCCTAACCCTAACCTTAACCTAATCATAATCCTAACCTTAACCCTAACCTTAACCCTAATTTTAGGCCTAACCCTAAACCTTGCCCTAATTTTATATCTAACTATAATCCTAACCATAATATTAGCCCTAATTCCAACCATAAATGTAACCATAACCCTAATATTAACCCTAACCCCAATTCAATCTCTAATCATAACCCTAACCCTAACACTCTTTTTCATCTCCAACCCTAATTACAACCCTAACTCTAACCCTAACCTTAACCCTAACCATAATCCTAACCCTAAACCCAGAACCCTAATTTTATATCTAATTATAACCCTAACCTTAAACCTAATTGTAACCTTAACCATAAACCTAACACTAACCCTAACCCTAATTCCATCTCTAACCATAACCCAAACCCTAATCCTAATTCTAATGCTAACCTTTACCTTAATCCTATCCCTAATCATAAGCCTTACCCTAATCATAACCCTAACCCTAACCCTAATTTTTCTCTAATTATAAGCCTAACCCTAACCCTGCCCTTATCAATAATTCTATCTCTAACCTTAACCCTAATCCTAACCCTAACCCTAACTTTATTTGTAACCTTATCTCCAACCCTAACTCTATTTCTAACCTTAACATTAACGATAACCTTAATTATTTCTCTAACTGTAACCATAACCCTAATCTTAACCCCAACATAACCTTAAACCTAACCCTAACCCTAGCTATAACCATATCCCTAACCCTAACCCTAACCCTAATTTTATCACTAACTATTATAACCATAACCCTAATTGTAAGCCTAACCTTAACCCTAGCCCTAATTCAATCTCTAATCATAACCCTAACCCTAATTCCATCTCTAACCCTAACCCTAACCCTAACCCTAACCTTATCACTGACCATAACCCTTACCCTAATCTAACCCTAACCATAAACATAAACCTACCTCTTACTATAATTCTATCTCTAAAACTAACCATAACCCTAATCTTAACCCTTACCCTAACTTTAACCCAAACCCTAACCATAATCCTAAGCCTAGTTCATTTAATTTCTTACATGTTGCATCCAGAATGCTACTATCACATATATACATATTTAATAATATATAAAATAATTTGAGAGATTTCCTTGTTGACACACCTATTTTTAATCGATTTCTCATATAAAAGTGCAATAGGTGCCTCAAGAAGGATATCTCTTATTGTATTTTATATATATTATTAAATATATATGTTACTAGTATTTTTTTTATTAGTAAATTTTAAGTTCAAGTCTTTTAGTAGTGCGTAATTCCTTATTTTATAAATTTAGAGAAGGTGCTTACAATTATAATTCCTCTTTATGATCTAAATTTCTCCACATGTGTTTATTAATTTTAAGGGTTTTGACAAATATTTGGAGTTATATTTGCTAATTGATATCTTGCTAGTGTTCTATCATAATAGTTGTACAAGCTTTCCATTAATATCATTGTTGCTCAATTTTCACCTATGGGCTCAATCGGGCAGGATTAATTGTGTTTCAGATGTTCATAAGGGCCGATTGATAATTTTTGTATCGAGGGTTAGGTCATGCATCTGATGACATTTCACAAGGAGCTCATTCGAAGAGACTGCCTCAATCATTTTGGCACAAAAATCACTAGAGAAGGAAGTCGGCAAGACCTTCCTATTGTCTTGTCGACTAGCAGTGCATCCTATGTGGTTGAATAGACCAGCCGCCAAGACTTTCGGGTCGCCAAGAGTCTTCATGTATCTCTCTGATTGAAAAGGGTCATGCCGACAGTTGTTCATCAGGGAGCTCTCAGCATAAGGTCTTGTCACCCGCTGAGAGGTCTTCCCGACCAGCGGAAGTTACACCGACAGTTATTCACCAAGTTGGCGCCAGGGGAGATAGTTTTCTTTTGGCAGGAGGTCTCAACGATCAAATGGAGTCTCGCCGAAGGGAGTTTCACCATCGGCATAAGATTTTTCCTTCAGCATGAAGTCTCCGCGACTAACAGGGGGTCTCACCAATAGCGAGCTCACCGAAGGATTTTTCCTTCACCATGCGGTCTCGCCGACAAACAAAGGGTCTCGGCGAAATGAAGTGGGCTCAGGCAAACAAGTGGAGTTCACTAGGAAGTCCCGACAACAAACGAGTGGTCTCGGCGAAAAGAGATGTCAGCGGGGAGACAAGAGAGAGTTCGGCAGAAGGTCTCCTCGATATGAGATGAGCTCGCCCGAAGATTTTGAGCTCGACATGAGGTCTCAGCGACTAACGGAGGTCTCACCGAAAGTTGTTCACAAGGCTGTCGATGGGGGGGGAAATATTGCCTTCGGCAGGAGGTCTTGGCAAAAACAAAAAAAAGACGGCATCGGGGAAAACAGGTGGAGCTCGTTGAGATGTCTTGGCGACCACAGTAATGTCTCACCGAGACTGGATGCCTTCGGCATAAGACGGTGGTCTTGCGGAGATGTCCTACCGTCAAGAGGAGGTCGCGGTGAAAGGAATGGAAATCGATGAAAGGTCTCACCGACCGAGCAAGGTTTCCCTGACTGAAATGAGCCCTCATTGTGACATGGTGGCTTGAGCTCGCCAAATGATTTAGGGCTCGCCAACACGTTTTGCCGACAAGGAAAAGTCTTACCGAAATAAGGTATGAGCCCGGAGAGTTTTTGCATTCGGCGAAAAGTTCAGCGAAGGAAGCTTGTCTCCCCAAAATGAAATGAGATCGCCAAAAGATAATGGGTTTGGGAAGAAGTCCCACCGACAGAAAGGGGGTCACAACGAGGTCTAGCCGATACAGAATGAGCCTAGGGAGAAAGATTCGGCATCGCTATGAGGTCCTGCCGACTCGGTAGGGTCTTGCTGACATGGATGTGCTCACCGAGAGAGGAGGGGCTCGATATAAGGTCTTCCCGAACACGTAATCTCTGGCCGATAGCGATGGATTTTCCAATGAAGTGGTGATGTCGATATGACTCCTGAAGGGCTCGCTGTAGCATCTTGCTGAAAGCAATATGTCTTGCCGATGTTCTAAGCGATGACAAAGATGATTTCGATATAACTTTTGTGGCTCGATGAGAACTCTTAGCGACAGTTGGTTTCTATGCTGATAGCTGCAGAAGGGCGTAATCTCATTGGCGAGACACTTCTAGTGTCTCACCAAGATGCGATTCTGATGAAGAGCTTTGACTGCCTAAAGCAGCTTGTGTGGCATCTGTTCAACCAATCTGGGGAAGCTATAGGTGGACCGTTGGCAGCTTGACCGGTGCCAAGAGGATCAACCGGGGGAACACGATGTGGCTCTGCCCTGGGCTCAGAGGCATTCAAAGCAGCTCGACTGAAGGAGATTCGAAGACGAGCGACACGAAGACCAGAAGTGAATGCGGTAGTTGCAAAAGATCAGGGAGGCCATTCCTGGAGTGACTCCACACCGACATGTCCATGGGGATGCAGCATTAATTTCATCAAAAAGATCTAAGGGAGATCTATCCCGAAGGGAGATATTTTTGTAAGCCCTAAAGGGCCGACACTCTTTTGTATATAGGGCATTTTTTGCCTTTTTGTAGATAGTTCGGACTTGTTAATTTTTCTACTTCTGTAACTTGTAGAGTTCTTTGCAGAAGAGAGGCTATGTTTTGTAGCTCATGACAGACATGTATATCAGTATTCACCATTGAAATCAATGAGTATAAGTACTTTACCTTTTCAATCTCTCTATTAAATCGTGTGAATTCGTATAATTGATGAAACTACTTTTGAAACTATATGATTCCTTGTGGTTATGTCTTATTTTAGCACCTTTCTATAGAGCAATATGTATTTTTGCAGGTTGTGAGATGTGTTATAGTGCAGTATTCTCTAGTTGTGAAGTTGTTTCTTCTTTCTAGGGGTGTAGCCATATGAAACTTTTCATGAAATGTTTATGCAAAAAACGTATGTGATTGAATTGTGTAAGACAATACTTTTTTCATTGACTAAAATTGTGTGTCTAAGTTGTGTTATATGTCTCCCGAACAAATTTGGTGTATCACCATAGGAGTAGTTTCTAATTTATGTATTCTTTCTCCCTTTACCTCACAAAGATTAGTAGTTTAGGTGATAGCACAAAGGAAGCCGACCTTCTCTGGAGGTTCATTTCAACTTTAGGTGACCCACAGCCTTGAAATGATCCCATGTTTCTCTAGAAAGCTCAGTTTCCATCACTTTGCATAGGGTGCATTTCTAGGTGATAACAATCATCTTGGATTATCTGCTCAAATTTGGATTACAAATAATGTTTAGTCATATGAAGTTGTTGGGTCTTTGAATTTGTTTTTTTATTAAAACTGGGGCAAGACGAAGAGGATCTCATATGTATTTGTAGTTATATAGTCAAGATTTTTTGCATACATGTTTTTCACCACTTTATGATTTGAATTTGTTTCTCATTGATACAAACTTCAACCTTATTCTTAGCCATTTGATCAAGCTTTAAAATAATAAATTGTTTATCCAAATTTTTGATAAATTATTTATAATTTATGCTTTACCAAATTACATAAGTTCATATGTCTAATAATTTTAAGGGTTTTGACAAATCTCTAAAGTTATATTTGCTAGCTCATTGATATTTATGGTTATTGTTACATTGAGGTAGGTGTATGAGCATTACCCTAATATCAGGTAGGATTATTTGTTCAACTTTGGAATCCTAATAATGTTTGTTCATGTAAAGTTTTTAATCCTTTGAATTCCTAATAATGTTTGTTCAAGTAAAGTTCTTAAGTCTTTAAATTCGTGTTCAAGTAAAAGCGTAATAATACTAACGAGATCTCATATTCATTTCTAGTTATTTGTTCTAGATTATTTACAAACATTTTATTTTTATTTCGTCATGATTTGAATCTGTTTCCCATGGATCAAGACTCAAATCCTATTCTTATCCATTTCATCAATATTTCAAATGGTAAATTATTTACCCAAAGTTCTAATAAATTATTTACACTTTATACTTTACTAGTCTATATAAACACAATGTTAAATATTTTTACTACATCCTTTGAGAGCACTCATGGGCTACTTTTAGAGAAATATGTATAACTTTACATTCTAATTTATAGGTGAAGTTAGAAATGATACAAATTTTACATTTTAGAATATTGACGAAGTTGTATATTTGAGTTATACGACAATTTATCGATTATTTTTATTTGTTGAAAGATCTATGGTCTAAGAGATTGGTAAGTCAAGTATGGAGGATATGTAGTGATAGCATTTTGGAGTGTCCTTATGTCTATCATTTGGCTAAACCATGTGGTTAGTTTATTTTTATTCATAATAAAAAGATCTCTACAAATATCCTACTTGACCTAAGTAGAGCCAAAATAGTGAGAGAGTTATCCTATTCTTATTAATTGGTTAAAACCACATATAGTTTGATTGTGAATCTAACATGATCCTAGAACAATTTGGTTTCCCTAAGGTTAGTTATTTGAAGTTTTATTACAAAGTTTCAAAATGTGATTTTAAGCATCAATAAAGTGACATAATTGTTAGGGGTGTTTGTATCACTTTTGTTTGAGACACATTAAGTTAGATTTTATTTTGTATTTTATGTGTAAATTGATGAGTTTCATTAGATCAATTTTTAATTTGTATAATTTTTAAATAATTTTGATTGATATTTTATTAATAATTTGAACCTAATTTATTATTATTATTAAAGATCTCAATTGTTTATTTAAAGCATTATCCTCTTTATATAATAATGATTATATCATCTAATATTTTGAATAATTTTTACTATAACATTTTTATAGTTCAAAAATAAATTATATAAGCTTTACTAATAAATGGGCATTCCTTTCTCTTTGAAGAGAAAAGTTACACGCTTAAAAAAATAAAACAAAGTCCTTTCTTCTCACATAAGATTTTCTTTAAGAATACCCTGGTTGAATTTCAAAAGGGGAAATATAATTGTATGCATAGTGTTACAAGATGAAAAGGGAAATAGAAAATTTACTTATTAATGAAAATGTTCATTCAAGCCTATGGGTGGATATAATCACAAGGAAGAGAGATCATATGGATTTTTGTAAGTCTAGTCTAAAGGCTCATTTCTTTATAGAAAATTTATGAGAATATTATGATTGAAGTTTCAAATGTGCTTACTGTGTGTCTCTCTACATTAAAAAGAATTCAAAAAATTTGTGTAGAATATTTTCTTAATCTTGGGTAAGGTTATTGAGAGTTTTCTTTTCTTTTCCATTTTCTTTTGCATGGGGTATTTTTAAAAGAGATTTCACAATAAAAGTCTTATTTTTGTCTTTATGAATATTACTTTTTATATTTAATATATTATATTTATATTTGAATATAATAGTTATTATATTAAATAATATAATTTAAATTTTTATATTAATTAATAATTTTAGTAAGTTTTATATTATTTAGTATATATTTATGATTTTATTTAAAAAAATAATTTTGGAAGTTAATATTATTTCAAAAAATATCTTTCATTATTGAAAGGTACAAATTATTGTTTTTTATAGATATACTTAATTTCTTAAATTTTATAATAGTAAAATTGACAATCATTTATTCAAATTTTGTGGAATGATTTAACCTTAAAGGAAAATACACATATATGTAATATTTCATTAAATTGATAGATGAATATGAAGTTGAAGATGATGATGTAATGTTGAAATAGTTTGTTTAGTCATTACAAGGAGATACATGAGATTAGTATGCAAGTTTAATCAATCTCTCCACTTCTCCTGGAATGAGTCTATGGCTGTTTTTACCAATCATTATAGTGCCAAAATCAATGTTTATTGGGTTCACTAGTATTAAGAGAAGCGAAGATGAATTGGTATGTTCTTTCAATATCAAGTTTGTAAAGGCCTTGAGGAATATTATATAATGTATGAGATTAAATGAATTAATGGGTTTGATCTTTTATCACAATATTTTTCATTTTAACATGAGTTTTCATTTGAGGGATAAAAATATGATATTAATAATTAAAAAAATATATAATCTAGTTCTTGACATTGATGAAAACCTCAAGGTATCAGGAATGATATATGACTTCTCCAAAAACACATATGGGACTAAATAAACTCATTTGAATGCCTAATATATTTAAATATACTCTTAAGGGTTTATTATGGTAGAAGTAAAATTGTAGTGTGTGTTTTTTCATTACATTTGTATGAAGGTTGTTTATTGTCTTAGGTCGAATGTATAGACAAACAATTTTTTAGAGAAAAACTATGAGTTTGAAATTGGGATCAATTTGGAAGCTTGTGTTGATGACTTTAAATGTAACTCCAATATTAAATTTGATTATAATATGGTTGATTGTATAGTAAATTAAATTTGTATGATATGGCAAAGAGGTAATGTGAAGAGCCTTGTTCATCAATTGAGACTCTTCGACTAGTCACTTTTCAAGTGGATTTTTATAATGAAAAATTGACCTACATGAAAGATTCATGTGAATGCACACAAGTTCATTTATACTATTAATTTACATTTTCAAATTATTTATATTGATGAATTTGTTAATTACATTAACTTTTATGAGTATGAAGAGTACAAATCCAAAATTGCTTCAAAGTCTATTTTAAATAGTGTTAAGTGTGAAGCCTTTATTTAAAAATAATATTTGGGTGTTATTGTTGATTAGAACATTCTTGCACTTGATTTCTTAAATCTACATATCTCAATATGACTTTTTATTTGGACCTTGTTGTGGATTTTAAAAAGGATGAGTTGTCCTTTTCTAAGGATTGTCATGATTTGGTTGGTGCAACCCATTTGAATGGTGCCATGAACTTCACACCTTTTGTTAAGGATTGGTAGATGAAGTTCTTGGCTTGGACCAATTTAATAGCTAGGTATTTTTTCATGGATACCCCCGAGTATTCAAAGCTTCCTAGTTTTTTAATACACCTAATGAGGGTAGTATTCTAAATGTTTTATGTTCAATAAAATTATGAAACTATAATTTTTTGTTAAGTGAGATTAATTTGTCTTCCTATGTGATTGTAAACAATAGGTTATTACCCTTTATTGTGTAATAAAGCATGATAAATTAAACAAGTGTAGTATTAAATGCTCTCTAATAAAAAATTCATTCAAAAAAGGGTTACAAAATTCAAATATATTTTTCTTTTCTTGTTGGGACTTGGGTGTCTTACTCACCTTTGAGAGTTTCTGAAATAAGATTTTATCTATAGTTTGGTAATCTAAGCTACATATGTAATAAAACATGATGTGGTGAGATTTAGATGTTGTAGTAAAGTATGCATGTTGGTTTCCATATGCTAGTGTTATGTTAGTAACCATAAGCCATTTGGAGGATAACTCACTTTAACATATTTAATTTAGTGTTTTAGAAACATGAATGCTAATGCAAGTGCCCTTGTGGTAGAACTAGAGTTCATGTAGTAAATCGTAGGGATATGGTTACGTTTAGAAGGATGTCTTGAAGAATTGCAAGAAAATAGAAATTATCAAATATTTGTATATATGACCACGATATTTGAATAGGTAGAGGTGGTCATATAGGAATACATGAACACACAAATAACATATATTAGAAAACTATTGACTCTTACAATGCAATAGAAGCATGAATACATAGTGATTATCCATGTAGAGAGAATGTTTAGTGATATGTGTAGAATGTTGATGTCATGATATGGTTAGGATATAGTTGTGTGATTCTTGGTAGTAAATAAATTGGTTAGATAACTAGGCATTTGGTATTCCATGATGATTCTTAGATATGCATCTTCTATTATGAAGGTGTCAAGATTGGAAATTTGGTTAGAAAAAGAGAAAATATATGATAGAAGGCTAGTAATTGTGTTGGATATTCAAGGTAAAACTTGCAGCAATATGAACTTAAGTATATGTTTGCAAATATGATATAATGTATTCAATATTACCAATATTATGATATGTGATTAGCAATTGCAACAATGAAAGAAAATCAACAATACCACAAGTTTAGAGTCACAAGTGACACAAGATATACATGGAGAAACCCTTGTGGGAAAAAAACTTCACACCCAAAGAGATCCAATATTTGTATTAATCTTTAAAATAGATACAACAATACAACACTCCTCTCTAAATTTTGGTCGTACTTTGATACACTAACAACCTATGAACAAACTCTTCCAAACCATCATCTCAATGCTCCAATATATAGAATTTTATGGGAGAGAATACCATAAATGGTATCCCAAAACAACAAGAAAAACCACCTGGAAAAACCCATGCCCCCCTTAGTGGACAACCCAAAAACATGGTGAAAATTATTAAATGTTCACATGGACTTTACATCGACACCTAACCCATAGCCAATAAAAAATGGTCAATACCGAGTGCTCCATAACTCTCTAATGGCTCTAGTCACTCAAACCCAAAACATGCAAGATTAGGCACCCAACCTAGGATAACGTGTAAATAACATGCAAGAGCATACACTTCTAGGTGGTGCCCACCCATAAGTTGGATGTCCAAAAGGAATATGCTTCTGGGATTATTTTTAACCATTACCATAGTGGGTCCACCTCTTTGAATGCAATTACAATTTGTAATAGTAAAATAAATAATAAATATTTTTCCCCTCGTGTCTTCAAGGAAACTTTCCAAATAACGTGGAGACACAAAAACTAACTTAGGATAGAAATTATAATGTCGCCTATCTTAACATTCTCCCACTTGACATTATACATTATAATTATATCCATGAGATACAAATAAAATATAATCAAGTATAGTGATCAAGGCCCATGGTCTTCCTGCACCAAGAGAACTTATATGTGGTCACTAGCTTCATGAGAGAATCTACAATATTTTCCAAAGTGTTAAACTTGTCAATCAAGCCCTTACCATCCTCAACCATCTTTTGCACAAAGTGATACTAAACATCAACATTCTTATTATGAGCATGATACATAGGATTTTTGGATAAACATATGGCACTATGACTGTCACATCCAATCCTCACTATCCCACAATCAAAACCAATACCATTACCAAGCCTTTGTAACCAAACTGCCTCCTTAGAGGCATGTGTAGCAGCCATATACTCTACTTTGATGGTGAACAATGCAACTGTAGGCTTCCTCTTAATCATCCAACTCACTACATCTCCAAACAAAGTAAAAACATAGCCACTAGTGGACCTTTGACTGTCTAAGTTACCTACCCAATCTGCATCAACAAAACCCTATATGTCTAATGACTTAACCACATCACTAGTACCATGATAAAACAAACAGTAATCTGAAGTACCACACAAATATTTGAATACCCTCTTAACAAAAGTCCAATTCTCTCTACCAGGGTTAGACATAAACCTACTCAAAACTCTCAATGCTTGGGCTATATGGTCTAGTGAAAACCATTGCATACATCAAACTACCAATGAAACTAGCATGAGGAACATTAAAAATATCTTCAAAATCATTATCATAATTAGGACACATGTCTAAACTCAACTTAGTACCAACCAAAAATGGAATATTTACTGGTTTACAGTCATGCATACTAAACCTCTACAAAATGGTATCAACATACTTACTTTGACTTAACCAAAGCTTATGTGATCCCAATCCCTACTTATCTCCATCCCAATGATATATTTTACAACCCCCAAATCCTTCAGATCAAATGTGCTAGAAAGCTGAGTATTAAGCTCCCTAATCATCACCTTTCTTACACATAAAAAACATGTCATCAACATACAAGACAATGATTAGTATATGATCATCAATAACCTTAATATAAACATAATAATCCTCTTCACTTTTAACAAAACCCAAATTTAATGCAAATGCATCAAAAATTTGATACCACATTTTAGGTGTTTGTTTCAAACCATATAAAGATCTCTTAAACCTACAAACTAAGTGTTCTTTTATTTTCACAACAAAACTATCAGGTTGTCGCATATAAATTTCTTCCTCAATATCCCCATGTAATAAAGTAGTTTTAACATTTGCTTGCTCTATTTCAAAATCATAAGAAAAATAACAGATAATAGGAATTTAATAGAATTTAACCAAAATCAACTCCCTCTCTCTAGGAGTAGCCCTTGCCTACCAATCTAGCCTTGTACCGCTCTAACAAGCCATCTACACCAAAATCATTTTTAAATATCCACTTGCAACCAATGGGCTTCCTTCCTTTGGGTAAACTCACAAGATCCCAAGTATCACAACTATCCAAAGACATCATCTCCTCTTGCATGGCCTGCATCCAAGATTCACTTTCTTTTGAAGAAAGAGCCTCCCTGAAAGATCTAGGTTTATCATTAGTACTCAACAAATAAAATACACAACGATAGTATGATGGGTTATACCTGTTAACTGGATTTTTTTGCCTTGTAAACATCCTCAAGGTAAGAGTAATGGGATCTACTTGTTCTTCCTCTACTATGTACTCATCCTGCACATCCTCTGAACTATATAAACCCTCTTCTTCTTCTCCATCCTCTAATCCATCTGGTTGTTCTTCCACATGTGCATCTTCCTAATTTTCTATCTTTATCTCAAAGTGCATTATTTTTGTATTATCTTTCTCCTTTGGTTGTTCTTCACCTAAGTAAGCTCTAAACTCCTTAAAAATCACATCTTTAGAGAAAACCATTTTACACCTGTTAGTGGATTCCAAAGCTTTTAACCTTTTATATTCTCACCATAACCAATGAAGATGCATTTATGTGCTTTTGGATCCAATTTAGACCGCTTCTCTTAAGGCACATGGACAAAAATCCCACAATCAAAGACCCTTAAATGTGAAACATAAGGCTTTCTACCTATCCACACTTCATAAGGAGTTTTATCAATAACAGTTGAGAAAGGAGATAAATTAATTATTTATAACATGCAGTACTTACAACTTCTTCCCAAAAGCATCTATCAAGCTTAGCAACACTCAACATGCTCCTAGCTCTTTCCATCAAGATTTGGTTCATTCTTTTTGCTACCCCATTTTTTTTGGGTGTATATGGTGTAGTATTTTTCCAAACAATACCTGCATGCTTACAAAACTCATCAAATTCCCTAGAACAATATTCACCCCCATTGTTAGATCTCAACACCCTTATCTTATCATCCATTTGTTTCTCAACTAAGGCTTTAAATTCCTTAAATTAGTGAAAACCTAAAATTTTGCATGCATAAAATAAATCCAAGTGTATCTTGATACATCATCAATGAAAGTAACATAACAACAAGATTTTCCAAAATAGTCAACATCCATTGGTCTAAACACATTCAAATGAATGATCGCTAATAATCTCTCAGATTTATTAGTTCCATTAGGAAATGATTATCTATTTTGTTTACCAAACACATGTAATACTCAAAAAATAATTTTTTCCAATAGAATAATAAAAAATATTGTCACACAACTTTTTATTCAAAATGGTCTTAAGACCCTTTTCACTTATGTGACCCAATCTATGGTGCCACAATATAAATGCATTTTCAGTTTCATTTACATTGGAAAAGTTATAAAAAGTGGAGGCATTAAGCCTAAACAATGACCCTATCTGAGATCCTTTAGAAATCACTAAACTCCCTCTTACCAACCTACCACTAGACTTGTCAAATGACACATGCATTCCAAAATATTTCAACATGGATACTGAAAGTAAATTTATCACAAGTCTTGGAATATGTAAAAAATAATTAAGGGTTTTATCCCTTCTATCACTAAAACACAACTTTACCTTTCCCTTACCAACAATCTTCTTCATGTTGCTATCACCAATAAAAACTTCTACCTCATCATAAGCTAAATATGAAGTAAAAAATTCCTTGTGAGGATTCATATGGTAGGAGCAACCTGAATCAATAAGCCAAGCATCATTACTAATAGTGTTAGCATAAATAAACAAAACATTAGAATCACCATCTTCTAAGGACTTTTTCATAGAATTATCTAAACTCTTTTTCTTATTTTTTCACTCCTTCACATGTCCTCTCTTACCACAATTCCAACACTTTAATCTTCTCTTCCTAGGGGTTTTAGAACGTCATTTATACTTGTCTCTCTTTTTTTCCCCTTTAGCCCTCCTTTTTATTTTGACTTTCCTTGCACATGCAATACATCTTGGGAGCTCCAATTCATGGGATTTCTCCTCATCTCTTCTAAAAGAAGTATAACAATGAGACTATCCATCTTCAGTTCTATACAACCACCACTTATGGAAACAATTAGATTTTTCCAAGATTCGAGTAAAGAACAAAATAACAAAATACATTTATCTTCTTCTTCTATCTTAACATCTACATATGCAAGTTGAATTATAATCATATTAAAAGAATTTAAATGTTTTACGATAGAATCACCATTCTTCATTTTAAAGAATACAAATGTCTTTTGAGATACAATTTATTTGTTATAATTTTAGTTTGATAAATTTTACCTATCCTCCTCCACAACTTGAATGTGGTACATTCTTCTGAAACATTCAGGAGCCTGACATAATCTACAAGACACAACTTAATGGTTCATCATTCCTTCTTGCCCATTTTCTTCCAATACTCATCAAACGTTGATTTTGGTTTCTTTTCACTTGAAACTACCAAACACTGATCTCTCTCTTCAAGGAGATCCTTCATCTTCAACTTCCACATCTTGTAACAAGTTCCATTGAACTTCTTAATATCTAGACAGGAGTAGAAGCCATGGTTTTCAATCTTCTTCACAAATCCACAAAACCCACAATGCACAAGCTCCCACTACAACCAAAAGACCTTCAATACTTAAAATAAATGTGTCCCTCTCTTAACATAACCATTAGCTCTTATACCAAATGTTGGATATTCAAGGTAAAACTTACAACAATATGAACTTAAGAATATGTTTTTAAATCTAAAATAATGTATTCAAGATTACCAATATTATGATATATGATTAGCAATTGCAATGATGAATGAAAATGTAAAATGCCCTTACGGAAAGTGTGGAAACTTTGTGTTTGTTTAATTTGAAGGGAGCTCATTGAATGATAATTTTTCCAATGCTTAACATGACACTTGCATTAGTCAGTTGAATAACATGAACTGAATTTCAAAGTAAGATTTTCTAAGCAATAGTCTTAATATGATCAAAGGATTTAACATGCCTTCTTATACGATATCTGGATACTAAACTGATTTGACATTTTCATGAACAACAATTATTGCAATAATTTCTAAGAATAGGAATTGACTGATTTTTCAATAAGAAGATACACAGAAACTTATAACAGACTGTTGTATACTCAGATTTGTGTATTTGGCTTAGTCATTGACAGAGAGAGTCTGATATACATTAAATGGCTACTCATAATTTAGTTGCAGACCTTTACACATTCAGAAGGACCCCCAAATTGTCTAAGAATTGGGCCCAGCTTAGAACAACAGTTTGGCACACTCAGAATGATGGCAAGAGAGATATAAAGACTTGTTCTGAGAGTTATTATGATGATTCTCATATCAAAATTACACAAGTACAACAGTTATAATATCATTTCTGAGTGTAACATAAACTAAAATCACATATAGCAGTTCAAATACTTGAGTTGCCTCAACACCCAGCTATTACAAAATATTTCTTTCACACAGGCTCTTAATGACAAGCAGCAAACTCGACTTTCATTAACATAGATTACAACTACAGAATGTGTATCTTAAACTTGAGACAACATCAATAGGCTCACACCTGAAGTATGGTCATTCCTAGCTTAAACTGACTGAGACGTCCTCAAAGCTTTCCCAGATATGTGTATGCAGCAACAGAAATCACATTACCAACAGTCGTTTCTTACTCCTACAGACACATTATCTCCTTGCTCGCCCAGGTTCATCCTCCCAAGCACTCCAACAGCAAAAACAATTCAGTTTCGAAGCCAAAGGTAAAGTGCCTTCCTCACACATATCACGTCCTCACTTAGAAAAAACGTTTTCGATTTTTCTGCCCATTTTCTGCTAAAAATGACCCAGGTATGATGTTTAATGACTGCAACAAGGGTGCCTAGGGTTTCTTCCTGAAGAAACACCTCCAAAGAGTGCAAATGGGCTCATTATTTCGACCCATTGAAGCTGCAAAATTCTCAGATGTAAAAAATCACAAAAATCACATATACTTCATTTTCCTTCCTTCCAACTGACTCCAAACTCGTCTGCATCAAAATATAACTTTGAATCCTTGCTAGGACTGATATCTCACAGCTGAAACAAGAGCTAGGGTTCCACCCATGTCTAAGGAGGTTCGCTGCTTGCAGAGGAAATATGGTTTTTTCCAAAAGTTCTTCAAAAATGAGCTTCACTCAATATATTTCCAAGATGTCTAACAAGAGACTTCTTTTCTCCTTTTAATCTTTTCCATTCAAAATCATAAAGTGGTTTTTTTAATGTCATATTTTAAATATTTCCCCAAGTCACTTTATAAACAACAAATAAGTGACTTATAATGTTCCCCTTTAATAAATATTTCAAGGAGTCACTTTATAACTTAATTTATTAATTATTTATTATCCCTCTTTTAAAAAAATTTAAGACTTAGGTGATATTAAATAATTAAGTCAATTTGTCCAAATTTTGGGGATATTACAGTCCTCCCTTCCAAAAGATTGCTTGTCCTCAAGCAATCCACAACTGCAAACCAGCTCAACTACCACATCATCTGAAGACAATGAAAAACCAACCGCACTGGTCCACCCACCACCTAGATCCCAAGTGACCCTACAACATGTGTTAATCCATAGTCTTTGTAGGCAACTAGAACCCAAGATACTGTCATTATGTGTCAACCGATGAAAGCAACCATCCAACGATGAAATTTCTAGATCCGAACTCTGTAAATCAACCCTGTCATGCCAACTCCGAGCACTGTGTTGATACACCTCAGATATCATACCTGGATCTCCAGGATAAGTTGGGAGTCAACCAACACCAATTGAATTCCATTGCACCACTTTGATAACCCCTAGAGTCCAATCGAACCGAGTCTCAAATGCTTGTTGTTGGAGACATCCAACTGAAGAAAGCAAAGTAAGAGACCTATCAAACTTGGACTCATCATCTGAAGTTTGAAGCACGCCATCGTAGTGAAACTCTCCTGCCTGTGCTAATGGAATACTAGAGTAGTCATGCGTATCCCGTCTAATTCTATCATCATTAGTAGAAGGCTTACAACTCACAACTAGAAGAGTTGGTTCTTCAGGATTCAAAAGGGTATCATCATGAATGTCAACAACCTCCTGAGAAGAAGCTGGATCAAAACCAAAATCCAACGTGCAAGTCCTAGAAAAATCCATCTTCTTTTGATAAAACTAACCAATGTCAATCTCCAAGGTACCGTAGTAGAGCCTAGTAATCAAACCTCCCATGTGTACATAGATCAACTCACTAGGCCACCAAATACCAGTGTTGTAACTCATGCCAGCAACATGAATGAAATCATAGGTGTCAACATACCCATACATACTGAAGAAATCCATCAAATATTCAATGCCTATCAAATAAACATGTCTCCACACACTCCTAAGAAACTGAATAGCTGGTGTAGAGCACAAAAAGTCAGAAAATGCAATGTGAATCCAAATAGGGAAGTCACTAAACCATGATGAATCTATGAATATGAAGTCACCAATCAACAAATAAATCATTGTCATGCCTTGAGAAATAGGTGAGAAACCCAAAGGTGTAGCATATATGTCATCAACACTCATCAAAGACAATTCTTGAGTGGATGGCACACTAGGAGTGTCCTCCACAAAATCATTATCACATCCAGCAAATACTCAACAACAACTAAATTTTCTGAATTAGTCAACCTTTGATCATCATCATCTAAAGAATGGTGCATATCGTGAATATGTTAAAGATAGGGCTTGGCTTTTTGAGCCAACAACTTGGTTTGCTTTGCCCTCCTTAGCCAAACATCATTCAACATTTGGGACTGCTCTAAATCAGTTGCTCCAAGGTGTTTAAATTCAGTCCTAAGGTGCGATGCATCACATAAATTACCATGACCTATGCATGCTTCTTGAGTACCAACCAAAGTAGGGACAATGTCATAATAAATCAATGACATAACCAAAGATGAGTTATGAATGCCTTCAACACCCATCAAGGACAACTCTTGAGTGGCTGGTCCACTATGGATGTCATGAACAAAATCATCAACTCCATGAAGGAAATGATCAAAAACTAAAAATTTTGAATTATCTTCATCTATCCATGTGTAAAAACATGTAGGAATTCTCCTATCCTATTCCATCATACTTGAAGTTTTCACTAAACCATCCAAATAATATGTCTCATCAATCTCATCACTGCAAACATGTGACCAACATGAAATTTCTGATTCATATAAATTCATTTGTTCATTGTGTTTACCTGTCATAAGAGGCTTGTTCATGACATGTTCAACCTCAGTAACATCATCCCTTTGAAAGAAAGATTTAAGATAAGCCTCCCTTTGTTGTTTTTCTTGATCTAAGTGGTGAGCTTGTTCTTTGACTCGTTGAAGGTGTTGTCTTTCATGAGCAACCACTCGCTTAGCCTTCATGGCCCTTTGTGACCATATATCACACCAAATTTGTGTCCTTTCCATATCCTCCCAAGTCTGATATACAAAATCAGAATTCTTATGACTTGAATTCACCACACAAAATCCATTTTCAACACCCAATTTTTGAGCACCATCCATAGAAAACTCTATGGTACTATCATCCTTGGGTGAACTTGTCACCTCATGATGGAGTGAAGGAATATGACAGCTGTTATAAAAATCAGAATACCTGTCATATTCTTGCGCCATGTCTTCAAGCTTCACAAGTGCAACTCCATTGAAAATTTCGAGCCCAACACTTGTAGACTCATTTTCACAAATTCTTCCATGTGTAAGGGTAGCAATCTCATAAGAATGAGGAAGAATATCGCTGTCCCAAATCAGATCTTTGGAATCCTCTTTTATGCTTACATTGTAGTCATCAAACACCATCAAGTCTTGATTTGTCTCATCTTCTTCCCAAGTGATTAGGGGTGAAAGTGGCTTAAAGAAGTCTTCATCACTAACTGTCACTAGGCTGCAAGGTACCTCATTGTATGATTCTTCAATCCTTTCCTCAACTTGTACAACTCCTACACCATTTATCTTGTTATCTTGTACCCTAAGAGTAGCTGCTATAAAAGACTGATCTTCTAAATTATGAAAGGAGTGATTACACCCATTCAAAAGTAAACAAGGATCAACAATCTCTTTATCTTGATCTTACACCAATTGGACAGCCATATTTCTATCTCTAGCTTTTTGTAAATAGTCTTCTTTTATCAACTCAACATGCTCTTCTTGTGGGCTTACCTTAGGAAATTCTTCCCTTGTATACTCAACCTCCACACATTCTCCCTTTGAGAGGAATAAGGATCTAATTTGTGACTCTCTTTGTCTTATGGTATTATCTATTAGATTGCATCCTTCCCTGACTTCTTGTAAGTATTTTCTTGCTTGGGCAGCAAGCATCTTGGCCTTATTAGCTCTTCTAGCTGCCATAGCTGACACAAAATTGATCAATACCTTCACGTCCTTAGCTGAAAGGAATTTTTCTCCCATCCAACTCCATGGTGTCGTATCCATAACATGCCAAACATTATCAAATTGTAGGATTTTCTTGTTAAGCCATCTCTTGGTCTCTGTTGTCAATCAGATTGCACCTGAATGCTTGAATAGTTAAATTCAGCAATCTGTCGAAACATGGAATCATTCTCAGGCCTGTGGGTTGCCTAAAACTGAGAATCAATCTCCAGAGAGGGCTGGTTCCCTAATGAAAACCTCCTAAAAACTAACTGACTTGGTTGGGAAAGAGATAGAAATCTTGCTTGAATTGAAATTCTAAAGCTACGAGAGGTGATTGCACCTAAATGATAATGACTTGCAATTATGACTCATAATATATTTCTCAAAAACTCTAATCTGCACAACCTGATTCAATAATTTAATCACTTGAATGATTTAAACAGAGGCTTTGATCTAACGCAATATTGAGGGAAAACGAGGTTTTCACGACAAAATGTATTAACCTATTAATAAGCACAGTGCATAACCAGTGATCTTAAACTAAATTGCATACAGATACGTGAAAAAGACAGAAAAAATCAGAGGTTTCAGAACTGAAACACAGTAATTCTTCGATCAAATTCTTCACAAAAATGATGCTCGAAATCTAGAAGGCAAACTCTAAAGTACTGAAACTCAAAGGAATCTTCTGCAATTACACACTTTGAACCTGTAAAAAACACTACTATATTAATCTGAAAGCTGAGTTACAAGATGATCTTCTTTGCTGAAGGCAAAGGTAGAAAACAAGAATTGAATTGAAAAACAGTTAAGTTTTTCAATATATACAAAAAACCTTTCCAAAAGGCATGCAAAAAGAACTGAAAGTCCAACTCCAAGAAAGGATGATAATTCCAAAGCCAAATCAGAGCAGAAGAAAATATCTCTAAAAAAGAGGCCCAAAACCATGAAAAAATAAGTCCAATCAAGCTCAAACTCACTGCCAAGTCATAACTGATACATGCACTATTCCAACTGAACTGCAACTCCCTGAAAAGTGGCTTAAAGCATGCAAAACTACCTCATTTTTACCAATCCGCCCATGCAACTCTAAAGTCCACCTCAAAATATTCAATCTTTAGTTTAAGCAAATAGTTATAACTCAGCTTTATATAACATTTATTTATTTGCATTTTAAAATACTAAATTAATTAAATGATTTATAAAATATCATTTAATTAATTAGCTACAAGATTTAATGCAAATAAACAAATGAAAATAATTCCTTTAGCAAAAATTGAATTTCCTCTTAAAGCTTCATACACTTCACTCAGCATATATTAAAGATATGCATTGTTTTATAAACATTATTGAAGATCACCATATTTTTGGTAATGATTAAATGTTTTACCAAAATATTCAGCACAAAAATTCCATCATTGATAAGGCCGACCACTTGTTAGGCGAGTTGACTTCAAAAACGTGACCATGGAGACAATTAAAAACAAAATGATTTATTGAAAATCATTTGCAAAAATATCAAAAATAATTTAGGGCGAATGAATAAGGTAAAATATGAACCCTAAAATCATTATGTCTCTTGACTTTTGAGAAGCTTCTGGAGGAAGTCGGCCGCCACTGCTCAAACCCTAGCCACGAACTTGCTTTTCTGGAATTTCTGCCATTGATGAACTTCAAATCTGGTCATTTTTGGGCCAACCTGCAATATATAACATTTTTTCTCAAAAACATGGAGAGAATGGGGCGCGATTTACTGTTCTAAATGATGTTCTTTCATTTTTCTGAGCTTTTCCTGCAAATCTAGGCACGAATCTTCATTTTCTTGGCCGTTTTTAGAGAATGACGTTTTTAGAAAAACGTTGGAAGGCACATGAGGCACGATTTTCCTGATCTAAGTGATGCATTTTCGTTTTTCTATGTATTGCTGCGAATTTTGGACGAATTTGCTTCTTTTCCTGGCCGCCATGATCATTCTTTAGCTTCAAACTTGCTGGAGACTCTTCTAAATTCGAAAAAATGAAGATCTTAACAGGTATTGATGCTTTATGCGAGTTTCTGAAAGTCTGGTTATTTCTTGAAGCCGCCATTGAATATCTGGAAGTATTTTCTGGAAACAAAGAATAAGCTTGCTTAAAAAGAACTCGAATCTGTGTTTTTCTTCATTTTTCTGCAATAACTTCACTTTGCAAGCTCGAACTTGACATCTTTTGAAGTATTTTCTTTTTTAAAAAAAAGAATAAACTTGCTCTTTTCTTTTGGATCTGCAAAATATAACATTTTGAACTCATAATAGATGAAAAACTTTGATTTTTCTATGTATTACAGCCACGTTTTTTCAAATCTGGGCATTTTTCTCACAACAAAAATCTGATTTCTGTTTTAAATCTGCAAAAACTTCACTTTCAAGCTGCGCCATGAACATCTTCTTGAGATCTTTGCAAAAATATTTCATTTTAAAGCTACAATAGATCAAATATTTCATTTTTCTGTAGATATAAATTTGGGTATTTAATAAATTTCATAGAGATCTAATTTTTGTTCATAAACCGCAAGCTTTTATCTGATTTGTTAACCCCTTCAGTTTTTCTACTGAGTGTGATTCTTTCTCACTGTATTTAAATTTCATGGGCTGTATTTTCTGATTTAATGGCATGATGGATTCAAAAATCTGTTTTGTGCCTTTGTGACTTTCATGAATATGCATACATTGTGAGCTTAAGATGTCATGCTATCACTCTGTTGTCTTGAAGAAAGAAGCTTTCAAATGATTAACATTGTTGTCCACCATACTATTGTGCGTAAACTGGAAACACTTTTCACTGTTTCTTTGCCTCCTCTTTTGCTTTGATCTGTTACTGTGTCTCCATAGCCATTGGCTGTTTGACATTTTGTTTCCTGACTGATATGACGAGCTCTACCCTTGTGGGAGCCCGTTTTATTCCACATATCTGATGAAATGAACTCGAACATGATAAACCTGTTCCTGCACACTGAAATAAACATGTTAGCAAAATAAAAGAAGCTGAAAGCTTCCATTGAATTACGCTTTTTCTCTTGATTTTTTTCAATCATCTGATGGATTCCTGATCGACTGTATCTTATATTCCTGTCAGTAGCATAGGCATAAGATAGGATTTGATCCGTTATTGCTTAGAGACCATCTCTAACGCCATTTTAATCTTTCCTACAGATGCTTTTGGAGCTGGAAACCGGAGCCGAAGCTGGAAACGGAGCTAAAACTGACGTCACAACTGAACCTCAACCGTCAACGATTCTTCATTCCAGGCAATGACAGATCATCTTTTACCCTATGCTTCCATTATTTTCAGTTGTATAGCATACCATTGTTTAAGCATTCCTTACTTGATTGTAAAAATCCAAAAGTTACTTCCACGGCTTGTGTGGAATTCAACATTTTTTACAAAATGAATAAAAGCATCACTATGCAAATTTTCTCAATTTTCTGTTTTAAATGTTTGCACAATAAAACTATGATTCATATGTAAGATGATCTCAATGATGATCAATGATCACTTAGTCAGCAAAACATGAAAATTTTTGTACCTATAAATGATGAATTTCATCAAGCTCTACCTGTTTGAGCTCGGAGTGAAAAATAGGTAACAGTCTCTACCATCCACTCTCTAAGGCATAAAGCCTCATATAACCTTGAAAAATGTACCTCCATGGTGGATGATGTATGTTCAACCCAAACGGAACCACTTATGTCTCCCTCTACATGTGTAGGTAAAACCCTAGTGGCTGATCCACCAAGTGTGTGCCCAATACCACCTCTGATTTGAGTCTTCAATGGGTTTTCTAAAAGAGGGAATTTATGAACCTCATGATGCAAGCTAAATACCCAAACATAATTTTCTGAATCATGCCTCTTCTCTTGTTCACACCCATCTACAGGTTCCTCTTCCCTTTCTTGTTCTTGTTCCTTCAACTCTTCTTTTCTCCCAATGGTTGCTTTGTAATCTTCAAGCATCGGTGGAACAACACTGGAATCAACCAAAGGAACATCCATAAAATCCATACCTTCATACAGTTGATCAAAGTAAAATTCTAAACCAACCTGCTCTATGACAAGATGACTCGTTTGCTCCTCGGTGGGTGCCTCATGTGCCAAATCAGCATGTTTCTCAAACTTCTCATGAAGATCTTTGTAGACACCTCCTGTAGTTCTCTTTACCAATTCTGTCTTGTATTGTTTCCTGTACTGTTTAGAAAGTGAATCTTTATAACGCTGCAAATTATAAAACATTCTTTGTTGAGTTCGTGCAATATATTTTAATAGTTCCTCCACACTTGTCTCTTCCTTTGTTGGCATGGAAAGAAGGAACGTAGGTAACACTCTTCCATTCTGAACTCTAGCCATTAGTGAATATTGAGGTTGAAGTAGACTGATTTTTACCCAAGGTTGGCAGGATAGTAGCTCTGATACCACTGTAAAATGCCCTTATGGAAAGTGTGGAAACTTTGTGTTTGTTTAATTTGAAGGGAGCTCATTGAATGATAATTTTTCCAATGCTTAACATGACACCTTGCATTAGTCAGTTGAATAACATGAACTGAATTTCAAAGTAAGCTTTTCTAAGCAATAGTCTTAATATGATCAAAGGATTTAACATGCCTTCTTATACGATATCTGGATACTAAATAGATTTGACATTTTCATGAACAACAATTATTGCAATAATTTTTGAGAATAGGAATTGACTGGTTTTTCAATAAGAAGATACATAGAAACTTATAACAGACTGTTGTATACTCATATTTGTGTATTTGGCTTAGTCATTGACAAAGAGAATCTGATATACATTAAATGGCTGCTCAGAATTTAGTTGCAGACCTTTACACATTTAGAAGGACCCCCAAATTGTCTAAGAATTGGGCCCAGCTTAGAACAGCAGTTTGGCACACTCAGAATGATGGCAAGAGAGATATAAAGACTTGTTCTGAGAGTTACTATGATGATTCTCATATCAAAATTACATAGGTACAACAGTTATAATAGCATTTCTGAGTGTAACATAAACTGAAATCACATATAGCAATTCAAATACTTGAGTTGCCTCAACACCCAGCTATTACAAAATATTTCTTTCACACAGGCTCTTAATGACAAGCAGCAAACTCGACTTTCATTAACATAGATTACAACTACAGAATGTGTATCTTAAACTTGAGACAACATCAGTAGGCTCACACCTGAAGTATGGTCAGTCCTAGCTTAAACTGACTGAGACGTCCTCAAAGCTTTCCCAGATATGTGTATGCAGCAACAGAAATCACATTACCAACAGTCGTTTCTTACTCCTACAGACACGTTATCTCCTTGCTCACCCAGGTTCATCCTCCCAAGGACTCCAGCAGCAAAAACAATTTAGTTTCAAAGCCAAAGGTAAAGTGCCTTCCTCACACATATCACGTCCTCACTCAGAAAATGCGTTTTCTATTTTTCTACCAATTTTCTACTAAAAATGACCCAGGTATGATGTTTAATGACTGTAACAAGGGTGCATAGGGTTTCTTCCTGAAGAAACGCCTTCAAAGAGTGCAAATGGGCTCATTATTTCGACCCATTGAAGCTGCAAAATTCTCAGATGTAAAAAATCACGAAAATCACATATACTTCATTTTCCTTCCTTCCAACTAACTCCAAACTCGTCTGCATCAAAATATAACTTTGAATCCTTGCTAGGACTGATATCTCACAGCTGAAACAAGAGCTAGGGTTCCACCCATGTCCAAGGAGGTTCGTTGCTTGCAAAGGAAATATGGTTTTTTCCAAAAGTTCTTCAAAAATGAGCTTCACTAAATATATTTCCAAGATGTTCAACAAGAGACTTCTTTTCTCCTTTTAATCTTTTCCATTCAAAATCATAAAGTGATTTTTTTAATGTCATATTTTAAATATTTCCCCAAGTCACTTTATAAACAACAAATAAGTGACTTATAATGTTCCCCTTTAATAAATATTTCAAGGAGTCACTTTATAACTTAATTTATTAATTATTTATTATCCCTCTTTTAAAAAAAATTAAGACTTAGGTGACATTAAATAATTAAGTCACTTTGTCCAAATTTTGGGAACATTATAGAAAATTAGCATACCACAAGTTGAGAATCATAAGTGACACAAGAAATATGTGGATAAACCCTTGCGGGAAAAAACTCCACACCCAAAGAGATCCAATGTTTGTATTAATCTTCAAAAGAGATACAATAACACTCCTCTCTAAATTTTGATAGTACTTTGTTACTCTAACAACCTAAAAAAAAATATTCCAAACCACCATCTCAATGCTATAATATATAGAAGTTTGTGGGAGAGAATACCACAAATGATATCTCGAAACAACAAGAGAAAACACCTAGAAAAACCCACAACCCCCTTAGTGGACAACCCAAAAACATGGTGAAAATTATTAAATGCTCACATAACCTTCACATGGGCACCTGACCCATAGCCAATAAAAAATGGTCAATACAAAGTGATCCATAACTCTCTAACGGCTCAAACCCAAAACATGCAAGATTGGGCACCCAACCCAAGATAATATGCAAATAACATGCAAGAGAATGCACTTATGGGTGGTCCCCACCTAGAAGTTGGACACACAAAAGGAATATGCTCCCAAGATGCTCTGTAATCGTCACCATAGTGGGTCCACCTCTTTGAATGCAATTAAAATTTGTCATGAGAAAATAAATAATAAATATTTTGCTCCTCATATCCTCAAGGAAACTTTCTAAAGAATGTGGAGACACATAAACCAACTTAGGATATAATTTATAATGTTACATATCCTAACAAATTAGAGTTTGATTGCAAGAGAAAGGTATGTTGTAATACTATACCTTCACTCTATAAGAGACAAATTTTATTGAATCTTTGGATCTTCTAAATAGCATAATAGTGACTATATTTTAATTGTCGGTTTTCTCCCATAATGGTCTAAAACATAAACTTTGGTGTCTCATATAATCTTACATTTTTCATACTATTCCATTTAGTTTGTTAATTTTTTAGATAGATTAGCTAATATGGTTTACCATTATCAATCACATAATATTAAGTTTATTTACCCCAACTTATCAATCAACTATAATGAGGGTAGTTAATCCTCAAATTTTGGTATTAAATATATTAATTATTATTTGAGTAAAATCCATTTTGTTGGGAAACTAAATCCTAATGTATGTAGTCGTAAACCTTGAAACATTTATTTTATTTTAATTTTTATATAACTAGTTACAAAAACTTTGAAGGATACTATGAAAAAATAGTGTGATATTGAATCTAGGATAGTACATAAATGTTTGATTGAATGATTCAATAGCTAGAACCTTGAACTATAGAAATTGAAAATGGAAGATCTTCTAGTGGAGAGAGATTAGTGGGTTATAATATCTTCGTTAGGTATTTACCCATATGCATGTTTATAAGGACTAGGGATAAGAAGTCTAGAATCACTATTTTACTATGTCTTTCAAATTATTTGCTTGTGAATATATCTAAAGAATGGGTTATTTATTTATTATGAAAGAAGATGATATATTGTATTATTCCAAGGTCTTGTTAATAAAATTTCTCTGAAAAATAAG
Source organism: Sequoia sempervirens (assembly GCA_007258455.2). Taxonomy (NCBI): domain Eukaryota; kingdom Viridiplantae; phylum Streptophyta; class Pinopsida; order Cupressales; family Cupressaceae; genus Sequoia; species Sequoia sempervirens. The sequence goes on along the minus strand of VDFB02281492.1, from coordinate 940,607,017 downwards.
TAATTTATTAATTAAATAATTTTAATATAAAACTTAATATTGTGTCAATCAAAGTGAAAAAGGAAGAAGAAGATAAATGCATTGTATTACTTTGTTCCTTTATTCATAGGAAAAATTCATGATGCTAATCATAGTAATGTTGTTTCACTAAAACTAGAGAATATCATAAGAACTTTTTTAAGTAAAGAAATTAGAAAGATTTCAATGGATGAAACCTCTTTCAATTCCCTAGTTTTAAGAGGTAGGTCTAAGCAGAAAGGAGATAAGAAAAGAAATGGAGGCAAGAAGTCCAAGAAAAAGGGAAATAAAAATTCTTCTGATAAATTGATAGTAAAGTGATGGAATTATAACAATAAAAGTCACATTAAGAAGGATTGTGAATGTGAGAAGAAGAATGATTCATCTAATAGATCCATAGAAAATGATCAATATAGTAAAGATTATTTTAGTTTTTGGTTATGGATATTTCTCTTCTTAGTTTTGGAGCCCATTTCATTGTTTGGGTACCCCCCTTGCAAGTTATTGGGTTGTGCAAATCTATGGGGATTCGAGGGAATTGCCCTCGAAGCCAAATTTTATATATTTTTTCATCATAAATCTAGACCATTCATCATTAGGTCACAAATCTGATGATAGAGGCTATGTTGGTTTTTTATTTCCCTAGAAGGCAACCCCCTTTTGTGAGGGTGTTGTATTACACCTATGTATTGTATTGTATTATGTGAGGAGATTGTGAGAGATCAAAGAGGAAGTTGTAGAGGATGTGATGTAGATTGTATCCCTTCATTTTATTGGATGGAATAAAGGAAGGAATGGTTGTTTCTTTGTGGGTGTAGCCCATATTCGGTGAACCACATATACCCATGTCTATATTTTTTATATTTTATTTTGTTTTTATCTATAATCCTATTCCTAACAAATGGTATTAGAGTCATACATTTATTTGGCTAATAAACTTGAAAGGAAGGTTCCTAGTTCAAGTGGGAGCAATAGAAGAAGGAAAGTTTAGTGTTGAGAAGTTTAATGGCTAAAAATACCAGTTATGGAAGATACAAATGAAAGATTAACTATATCAAAAGGTTCTTTTCTTACCATCAGGTGGAAAAGGAAAGAAGTCGATGGATATGAGAGATGAAGATTAGGATATTCATGATAGAAATACATTACGAACAATATAATGGTTGCTAATAGTGTCAATGGATTTCAACATATCAAAATAATCAACAATAGAGGGTCTGACGAAGGTGTTGACTAAATTATATGAAAACCCTTAGTTTCTAACAAGTTATTTATTATGAAACATTTATTTAATATGAAATTTTCAAAAGGTGGGTCTATTTTTTATTATTTAAATGAGTTTAGCATGGCCACCAGTTATTTAAGTTATATAGGAGTAAATTTTGATGATGATGTTAGGGATCTCTTAATTATGTGCTCATTTCTAGAAATTTAAGATAGCTTGGTCATGGTTATGAGTAATTTTATCTCTGGTTCAATCATTTTAAAGTTTGATGATGTTGGTGGTGTTATCCTTAATGATAAAATGTGATAAAAAGGTATAGACCTTGAGACATCAGGTAATGATTTGACTATGGAGAATAAAGGAAGATAAAGGGAGAGAGGAAAGAGCCCATGAAATAGTGGGAAGTCTAAGAAGGGTAGCTCCAAATCCAAAGGAAATTTGGAGTGTGGGTATTGTGGGAAGAAAGGACACCTAAAGAAAGAATGTTGGTCTTGAAAGGGAAAACAAGAAGATGGACAAAAGAAAATGATAAGGAATAAAATGTAGTGGGTGATGTTTTACAAGGTTCTTTAATCATTTTATTAGATAATATTATTGATTCTTGGGTATTAAAATCAGGGTGTTAGACTTTATTTAAGGTGATTTTGGATAGGTTTATTTGGGTGATGATGAACCATGTAAAACTTTTGGAAGGGTAAGATCCAAAAAAAATACAAAATGAAAACCAATGGTTGCTAAAAGAGGCGAGACATGTTTTTCTTTGAAAATAAATATCATTTCAATAGGACAACTGGGAAGTAAACATTGCACAATTACATTTATAAACAATTTGTATTTATGTATATCTTGATGAATGAATTATTTACTTAGTTTACTAATAATAAAAACATCTTGGTCGTAATCTTATTTCTGCTAACACTCTAACCTTAAAAGAAGTGCAATGTGGTGTTTAGAAAATAGGGAGTATTTTATTTGGTCAAAGTTCTTGGGTAATAAAGAATAGAGATCACAATAAATTTTGGTTCTTGGAATATATCAATCATTAAGTGTAATATGTATGTACCTTTGATATATTTACTAGAAGATAAACCCTATTACATAAGTGAATTGTGGAAATATCTTATAGGATGATCCTAACAATATCATTCCAATTGGTTTAATGGTTACTATTCTTATGTTTAGTAATTATGAATTTTCTATTTCCTTAGCTTCTAAAGGAGTGCACATACATCATCATGGCACCATAATCTTGGGCACGAATAAGAATGAAATACAGATCTCTACTCAACGAATTTGTTGTCAGGTTAGAAGTAGGTTGATTTGTATTTCTGTAAAAACTATGTTTATAGAAAATAAAAGAGAGTCAAGTTTCTTAGAGTTGGGAAGAAAAATAGGAGTAAAATGTTAGGGCTTGTGTATTTAGATGTTTGGGGACTGACTCAAGTGTCATCTCTTGGTGGCTCTTATTATTATTGACGAGTCCAAATAATAGCTCAATTTTGATAGGGTTTATCATATATTTGTTGTTGTTATTATGAAATTTAGCACGTGGTTATTGACACTATCCATGCAATTTCACTCTCCATGTTATTTCCCTAAATTTATGAACCTTGGGCATGAACTTATCCTTGTGAATTTTGATAAAATTAACCTGCTCTGTGATATATCTATGTTAATTTTACATGTGGTTGAATGAATGTTACTTTAAGGTGATTATGGATACACAATTGTTTTGTGCATGCTAATGTCATCATGCAGGTTCACATTAAGATGTAGATATAAATGAAGCTTGAAAAGTGGAAGTAGTTCATGCCAGCTGGTCAGTTGCTAAGAAAGTCAAAATGATGGTCATTAAAGAGGTCAATGGAAGGAAACTCTCAATGGAGGGAAACTCCCAGCTCGTATGGAAGTTGTAACTTACCGTTAAATGATCATGTCTGTTAGTTGAGAAAATATAGGAATTTTTTTGTGTTGGATACTCATTGAGACAAGACTGTTTTGACTAAATCTAGCGCATGCATAACTTCCTCCCCCTCTTTTCTATGCTTTCAATAAATGGAATCCTCCTATTTTGTCTGAGTCAACTGCCTAGTTAGTTAGGGTTAATTAGAAGCTTTTCCCTCTATAAATAATGGTTAGATGTCCCTTTTTATAAGGTTGGATGTTATGAGATTGTACTTGTATTTTCAGTTTCAAGTAATACAATCATATTGTTGATATGTTGTAATCATGTTTTCAAGGAATACAATGATATTATGATTTTTTGCATCTGAGTTAGCTTAGGGAAGACTCATTCAAGGAATCCCACTTGGTGAGAATTCCATCCATTTAGTTTAATAGTTATTTTTTTGTTCAGTAATTAGTTTCGGTCTCAATAGTTGTTTGTTCCTACAGCCATTGAAACTCTGTTTTGTGACTATTCCTACAGCCAAGGCAGATAGAGTAACTTCCTGTTTGTTTGCTGAGATTTATATTTATATCATCCATTCCAGTTCAGTTATTGATTCTCATTTTAGTTGTTGATTCATGTTCAACACTTATGTTAATTCCTTTTAAGCATTTTAGTTTTCAATACTGTTCATTTTCTAGTTATAGGACAAGGATGATTACAATTGAGTCCTAGTGCACAGACAGTGTTGACCCATTTCAAGTTCACATCCCTAGGTTGAAAATGAAATGCACTTTCATGATGGGAAAGATAACTACTTAATATAGATATTTAATCTCTAAGTTATAGCTTTGAGGGCTAAGTTATTGAACCATTAGAGGAGGCCAACATTTTTGGCGTCGTTTCTAGGGATGTTGTCAAACTAGGAAGTTCCTTGGAGTCATTTCTAGTCTCTTTCTTAGTTTAGTACCTCTGAAGTTTGTTCTTAGCATACCCTTAATTTGAGAAAAGTAATGATATTTTATTCTTTCACCAATTTTTTGTGTGATTTGGTTGATACTGAGTTAATACCACATGCATAGAGGTAGGAGAAGAGATGCTCATGGGAGATTCCTTCCTAATGACCCTAATCCTGATAACCAGCTACTTGAGTTTCAAAATATGCCAAGAGATGAAGAGGAAGAGGAGGCACATCCTTTTACTGATGCATTTCCCAATTTGACCAGTTCTAAAACTTCCTCTGAAGACCAAGCTGCCCAAAACCCGATTGAGAATCCATTTGCTTTGGCACTCCCTCAAGCAGATATGGCTGGTGCAAATCCCAACAGACCTAACCAACCATCTTTTCCATTTCCTATAACTCACCATAATGAATTTGATAATCTTGATAACATCCCTGCTTCAGTTCTTCCTAAGTTCTATGGGCTTGTCATAGAAGACCCTGACACTTTCTTGTTTGAGTTTGATATCCTTTGCAGATGCTATGACTATACTATTGATGCTCATAGGCTTAAATTATTTCCTACCACCTTGAAAGAAGTTGCATTAAGATGGTTTATGAGCCTAGGTAGGAATACTATGGAGACTTGGGATGATATGAAAACAAAGTTTCTTGAGAAGTATAAAGAATACTGTAGGGGCAGTGATATGAGAGGAGATGATATCTTCAAGATGCATTAGAAGGAAGATGAAATTTTGGAGGACTGTATTTCAAGGTTCATGTTTTTCCTGTAGAAATCTCCACATCATGTACTCAATGAAGAGTCTCAAAAGTTTATCTTCCTTAGAGGAATCAATGAAAATTACATTGATGCTCTGGACCTGATAGGAGGAGGAGATATCACCTAAGTTCCCTAGGATGATATTAAGAAGATATGTCATAATTGCTCTAGGACATCTCTAAAGAAGGGAAGAGGTTACCAATCCTCTATGGGTAAATCCTCTGCCAACAGAGTTTCAAGGATGGAAATCACCCATTTGTTGGCAGATTTCAATCAGGATATCATAAACAATATGGCTACTCAGCTAGACACTCTTCAAGCAAAGAAGAAACAAGAGGAGGCAAAAGAAATGTTGGCAGAATATTGTCCTCATTGTAGACAAAAGAAGGACTGTAGATGCAAAATGGTAGCCAATATTGACAACAAGCAGATTCCACTAGAATTCAGGCCAGTTCAGGTTGATGATGATCAGGTTTTCTACATTACACAAAGAATACCATGGGCTCCAAGACAAGGTATGCCACCAGATCCATTATCTTTTAGTGGACCTTATTTCAATTCTTATGCATCTGGTAATCAATGGAAACCCCCATACCCATCCAATATTGGAGGCTACCCACCTCAGCCTTGAAACAACCCTCCAAATACTTGTCCCAATTACCAAAACTCTCCACCCCAGTGGCAACAATTCCAGGGGAATTGGAAGAAACCTACAAGAAATTGGAAATAGACATCCCAATGGAGGGGAGGACATTAATGGCCAAACCAGGCAACTAGTTACATTCAGCCACCTCCACAGCCTCAACAACCTACCATCATGCCTCCTCCTACTAGCTCAAGTTCTAGCACACCTATACCTACTCAGTTACCAGCTCAACCCACACCTAACCCAAATAAAAAACCACAACAATAGCTTGTCTACTCTGTAGATCCCAATCAATTCCTTGCATATGTTGTGAGTATGAGTGATATTCATCTGCGTTTAGGAACTACTTTGTCATCTCCTTCCACTCCTATCGTAAAAAAGCTTCATGTGGAAGAAGAGGAGCATCAAAATCTATCTAATATCCCTAATCAGTCAAATGTTCCTAAGAATCCTCAACCAATTCTACAGTCTGACCAAGACCCACCATTTACTCAATGGTTATAAGTTGTTAAACAAAAAGAAGAGAAGGAAGAAACAACCTTTGATATTCTAGATCAGTTGAAACACATATGTGTTAAGATACATTTGTTTCAGACCATAAAAGATGTCCCCGTATATAGCAAGGCAATCAAGGAAGCATATCTCAAAAATACAACGAGGAAAAAGGACCCCACTATCGTTCATGTGGTGGGACAGTTGGCAGATATCATGCTTGGGAAAGTCATTGTTCCTAAATATACTGACCCAGGTAGTCCTGTAGTTTTGGTCATCATCAATGGAATCCAAGTAAATAATTCTCTAATAGCCTTGGGAGTAGTGATCAATGTGATGACTAAGGATGTCCTGCAACAACTAAATGTTGCAAATATGAGACCTAGTCCTACTATCCTACATCTTGCTAATAGTTCCACTTCCAAACCAGATGGTATAATAGAAGATCTTGTTGTTACTCTAGACTCTTGGGAGTACCCAATAGATTTCATGATCCTTTCCCCTAAAGCTACATTAGGAGGGTATCCCATTATTCTAGGTAGGTCATGGTTAGCTACAACAGATGCTTACATTGGATGCTGGTCAGGGGACATGACAATTTCTAATGGGAGAAGCACTAAGAAGTTTGTCCTTTATCCTCTTGCTCAACCATCCCATGATATGGATAAGCCCATATGGCCACATGTTGGAGAAGAGGCTAAGGAAGTCAATTCAGTGGCACAACTCATGATGATACGAAGAAGTCCTTTTATGCAGCTTTAGGAAGAAGATGAAATATTATCTCATAAAATTCAAAACCATTGTGAAGTGCACGAAGAATCATCCACTCATGAATCTGGTTTTGCATGTCCATTGCAGACACTTCTACCCGGTCCTCATGCATCTGGGTTTCCTACAACAACAAATATGATTCATACATTGTTACTGCATGAGTTAAAAATTCCAAGCATCAGTGAAATAGCAATGATTGAGTTGACCACACAAGTGCAAGTTTCAAAAGGGAAACATCTTAATATTATCAACAAGTTGAGTCAAGAGCAACAGTTGTCCCTGACAAACCTCTTGCAGTTGCATCAGTATGCATTTGCATGGGACTAGCATGACATGAAAGGACTAGATTACAAACTCTGTACTCATAGGATCTATATCAGAGATGACTTCACACCAGTAAGGCAGCCACAAAGGAGAATCAACCTTGCATTGAGGGATATTGTAAAAGGAGAACTACAAAAGTTATTGGATGCAGGATTTATCTACCCTATCTCAAACAGCCAATGGGTGTCTCCATTGGTAATTGTGCCTAAAAAGGGAGGTAAATGGAGAGTTTGTGTTGACTATAGAGAACTAAACTCTACCACCAAAAAGGATCATTTTCCCCTTCCTTTTATAGACTAGGTATTCGATTCACTTGAAGGTAAGTAGTATTTTTCTTTCCTATATGGATTTAGTGGTTACAATCAGATATAGATTGCACTTGAGGATCAAGAGAAGAAAACTTTTACCTGTCCTTGGTGTACTTATGCCTATTCAATACTCCCATTTGGTTTATGTAATGCACTTGCAACCTTTCAAAGAGCAGTTATTAGTATATTCTCAGATATCTCACATGATTGTATGGAGATCTACATGGATGATTTTACTACTTATGGTGTTGATTTTGCAGAAGTATTAGAAAACCTAAGAAAAGTTTTGTAGAGATGTGAGGACCATAATCTGTCCTTGAATAGTGAAAAATGCTTTATGATGATGTAGGAAGGAGTAGTACTTGGCCATTATATCTCTTAGAAAGGAATTCAAGTGGACCCAACCAAGATTGAGGTGATTACCAATCTTCCTATTCCTGCCAAGTAAAAATATGTTAGAAGTTCCTAGGACATGCAAGATACTATAGGCGCTTTATAAAATATTTCAGTAAGATGGTAGCACCACTTTATAATCTTCTAACTAAAGATGATGAGTTCCAGTGGACAAAGGATTGTGACAAAGAATTCTTTGATTTAAAAGAAGCCTTAACCCATGCTCCTATGCTCAAAGGCCCTAATTGGGAACTCCCTTTTCATATTCACACAAATTCATCTGATTATGCTATAGGGGTTGTCTTGGGATAAAAAGAGGGAACAGTTGAGAATGCAATCTACTTTGTCAGCAAGAACCTACAAGGAGCTGAGCTACACAGTGACAGAGAAGAAGATGTTGGCAGTCATTTATGCTCTCAATAAGTTTAGGAATTACATAACAGGATATCAAATCTTTGTCCATGCAGCCATAAGATACCTCATGAATAAGCCCTTGATTTCAAGTAGGCTAGCAAGGTGGTTATCTTTAATGTAGGAATTTGATATCATCATTATAGACAAACTACGTAAGGAAAATGTTGTGGAAGACTTTCTCTCTAGATTGACTACATTAGAGGACACTTAGGTCATTGATGACTCTTTCCCTGATGAAAATTTTTTTTCCATCACTGTGCACACACCTTGGTATGCAAAAATAGCCAATTATCTAGTTATAGGGAGAGTTCCCCCTCATTTCTCTCCAAAAGAGAGAAGGGTTCTTATTGAGAAAACTTTTCCTTTCTTATGGATTGCAGGGTGTTTATTCTACACTAGACTAGATCAAGTGATGAGAAGATGTGTAAGAGAGGATGAAACCTATGATATACTACATGCATGTCACAATGAACCCTGTGGAGGGCACTTTGCAGCTAAGAGAATATCAATGAAGATTCTCAATACAGGGTACTACTGGCCCACACTTCATAAGGATGTAGGCAAGTATACTAGGAAGTGTGATAGATGACAGAGGATGGACTGACCAACTAAATCTAATGAGATGCATCTATACCCTCAAGTAGTCATCACACCATTTGATAAATGGGGACTTGATTTTGTAGATCCAATTGATCCACCATCAAATGGAAAATCTTACATCTTGGTTTGCACTGACTATGTGACCAAGTGGGTTGAGGTCAAGGATATGAAGCATGCCAGAGACAATAAATTTGTAGAATTCCTCTATGAAGAAATATTCACATGCTATGGAGTTCCTAGAGAGATAGTTACAGATCAAGAGGCTCAATTTACATCAACTCTTGTCACAACATTGGTCAATGAATATAATGTAAGGCATAGGAAATCTACCCCCTATCACCCTCAAGCCAATGGCTAGTCTGAGGTCACACATAGGGAAATAGAGGCTATTTTGACTAAACTAGTGGCTATTCATAGGAAATATTGGGAAAATAGGTTACCAGAAGTTGTCTAGGCTAATAGAACCACTTGGAAGACAACCACTAGTTTTACTCCTTTTGAATTATTGTATGGAAAAACAACCATGATGCCTATAGAGTTTGAGCATAAAACTATTAGAACAACACTAGACCTTTGGATAGACATATATGAGGCACAAAAGGAAAAAAATCATGCAACTGAATGCCTTAGATGAAATGAGAAAGTCATCTCTTCATCATGCTGAGATGGTGCTAAACTAAAGAGTTAGATGGCATGACAAATGCATAAAGGAAAATAAGTTCCAACTAGGTGATTGGGCACTTCTTTATGATTCCAAATATCAAGATAACATAGGAAAATTGTAAACTAGGTGGTTGGGACCATATGAAGTCACAGAGGTCTTCTCCAATGGTGTTGTTCAACTCACAACCATTGACCCTGCCCGATTCAAGCTCCTGGTCAATGGTCACCGTCTCAGGTTATACCATAAACCAACTTCTAAACAAGATTTCATGCAACAATTTATTCAACACTAGACCTCCGTAGTTCCTGCAGCCAAAGGAAGCAGAGCTAGTGTCCATCCTTCTGACTAGTCAAAGTATTCATGCAATCATAATAAATATTTCCACTTTTTGTGGGAATTAATTTCTTCATCAATAAATCCATCCAACCATCCATCTCCATCCTTTCTCTCTTCCACAACTCCATCATCACTTCATTTAATAAGCTCAACTGTACTTTTAAAGTAACCCATACTTTCTTCCACATTATTTGCAAACAACACTCCAAATTTTTAGGTACGTGCATAACAACTTGATGTATCTTAATTATCTTAAATGCATTTATTTAATTACTATATATTAATGTTGATATTTCACATAACATATTTTTACTTTGCCCTATCACATCATAATTACATCCCAACCTATGCAGACACATGCTCTAATTTAGGTTTGGGGGGGAGTTTGAACCCACATGTCCATGTGTCATACATGTCATCCATGCGCCAACATGGTAGAAAATTTGAAATAAGCTAATTTGAAATAATATAGTTGAAATGACGACTCGCATGTATGATATGACACTGAACTGTGCCATTTTCTTTGATGATACCCCTCATTTATGCTTTCTTTATTTCCTTATTCATATTCATAGCATCACCAAAAATATAAATTGAAGAGTCATATGACATTGGCATTAGCACTAAAGAAGAGTTGTAGGAAGCAAAAATAAATTGGGTTTTCAGAAGAAGGATTGCAAGAAAGAAAACTTTGCAGAGGTGTTTGCTAGATTGTGAGTAGAAGAAATGGGAGGTCAGCTGATTAGAAATGAACCTACAATTCATCATGTGATACTACATGATGCACTCTCTCTGGCTGAATTCAAAAATTATGGATGGTTGGACTACTTTCTAAAACTAGACAGTTTCAATGAGGAAATTGCTTTGGAATTTGCACAAACACTTTCTGATGGTAAGGCAATCGTAAAAGGGCGAGAAGTTATAGCCACTGAGGAGGGAATTGTTGAAGTAATGGGTTTTCCTCCTAAAGGAGAGCACTACCTTGCTTCTAGGGATGCTAGGCCAGCTAGGGAAGAATACACTGAGCCTAGTGATCCTCTGCTCATTGTAGATAAGCAAGGAACAAAGAGAACTTCTCTACCAAAAAAATGGAAACAAGTTGATGTCTACATTATCAAATATATCACTTGCGAGGGTCACCAATCATGCCTTCATTCTATGCATTTTAAGCTTTTGAACCATATGAGACATGGAAGAAGGATGAATGTGCCCAATGTATTGTACAACCTTCTTGCAATCATGGTAGCTGAAACACAAAAAGGTAGGGACAACTCTATTTCCCATCACCATTTGATAAAATTGTTAGTAGAAAAATATTTACAAGAAGTGCCTAGTATGTCATGTGAAGAATTTTTTAGCATTGATCAGTTCAGATTAGAAAATTTGAGTCCTAGAGGTCAACCCCAAGCTCGTATAGTTAGAAAGGGTGAGAGGGTTACTAACACCACTCCTAGAACTTTAACTTTTGGCCCTAGCACAAACCCTCCTACCACCGAATCAGCAGTAGAAATTGGCTCCTCTGAATTAGAGTATTTGGATGAAGGAAGTTCATCCTCAGACCCTCATGTCAATGTTCTCCCTAAAACTCCAATTCATACTAGGGCCTCCATTCGAAAAGAGGAAGCACAAATGAGAGAGGTAGAAATTAGAAAAGGGAAGGCTAAGAAGCAAAAATCAGGAAAAGTAACACCTAGCCCTAGGAAATAGAAAGCTGATGACATTGGTCATCCTACAGCCATTGAGAAACATAAAACCCCTCCAAAGAAATAAAAACCAGCTAAGCCAGCCACTGATATGCCTCCAAAAAGAAGCCCTAGACTCAAAAGGACACCTAGGAGGGAGACAAAAGCTCCTAAGGGGCAGGTAAATATAGAAGTGGTAGAATATTCTGAGGAACAAACATAGGGTTGGTAGAGCTTGCTACTGTTACAGAGCATGTTGAGAATCAAGAACCATTGCAACCAAAGAAAGATGAAAATTAGAAACCACTACAACCAAAGCAATTTGAACAGCATGAATCAGTGCAAGGAAGGATCCTAGTAGGAAAACACAAACCTCCTACTTTCTCATGGGCATCTGTAGCCCTGAAATTATGGAATGAAATGAAAAAGAGAGAGGAGGAATGGAATAAGGAGAAATTCAAGCTACAAGAAGAAGTCAAAAAGAAGAATGCAGAAATTGAGGAAAAGAATGTAGAGATTGTTGCATTGAAGGATAAGGTAGATAATGTGTTGGCTCTAGTACCACAAATGATGGCATGCAAAACCTCCACAGGTATATGCACTGCATTTAAAGGAGTACCATCTTTCTTTTAAGTTGTCAAGGGTTATTTTTGGTTTTAACCCTTCTATTGAAACCCCACACGAGTTTTTCCAAGCCTACCAATCCTCTCCTCTTGAAGTTAAAAATATGATGTGTGAATTGTACTTGCATAATTATGCTATTCCTAATGACCATGACTGGAATCCATTGTTATACATTGGGGATATCCATTTGAGGGCATTCATGTCATGGATTCAAAATGAAGTTAGCTAGGGGTAGCAGTTTAAAATATACAAAGAAAGAGAACTCCATACCCCCTTGTCTCTTAGAGCTGAATCCAGTAACCCTTCAGACATTTACTATACATGGCATAGAATTATTTATAATCTAGACTACAAAAATAGGATCATGCCTGCTAGGGATGAAGCATACCAGGAATACGAGCAGGTAGTTGCTACTACAACGAAAATAGTATTCGGATACATATCATAGAGATGGAATAGTTTGTTGGATTAGTTAAAACAGGTTGAACCCCATTCCTTGCAAAATTATTCTGCAGTATGTAAACAAAGAACTAGGTACATACAACTTGGAAGGATGAAGCAACACTATTGGCTTCCATTAACATTCCAGCCACCTACTCTATTGTAGCCAGTACCAGATTACATATACTATCAGTATGACATAGATACAAAAAGGCCAAGGTGGGGTAGAGATGGAAAACAAGAAGGGGTTCTACTGGGATCAAAATTCAGATACTGTAGAGACTGGCCTGGGACAGATAGCAATTGGTGACTTCAAAGCTTTGAGAAGGAAAATAAATAGAGCTCCCTCTCCTGGAGGACCAGCAAATCATTAGGTTTGGGGAGATGATGAGTCCAACTAATGGCTCAATTTTGATAGAGTTTATCATATATTTGATGTTGTTATTATGAACTTTAACACTTGGTTATTGACACTCTCCATGTTATTTCCCTAAATTTATGAACCTTAGGCATGATATCCTTGTGACTTTTGATAAAATTCACTTGCTATGTGATATATCTATGTTAATTTTACATGTGGTTGAATGAATGTTACTTTAAGGTGATTATGGATATGCAATTGTTTTGTGCGTGCTAATGTCATCATGCAGGTTCACATTAAGATGGAGATATAAATGAAGCTTGCAAAGTGGAAGAAGTTCATGCCAATTGGTCGGTTGCTAAGAAAGTCAAAAAGGTGGTCATTAAAGAGGTCAATGGAGGGAAACTCCCAACTCATGTGGAAGTTGTAACTTACCTTTAAATGAACATGTTTGTTAGTTGAGAAAATCTAGGAAGTGTTGTGTTGGATCCTCGTTGAGGCAAGCCTGCTTTGACTAAATCTGGCACATGCATAACTTCCTCCCCCTCTTTTCCATGCTTTTAATAAATGGTGTCTTATTTTATTGGATTTAATTTCCTAGTTAGTTAGGATTAATTAGAAGCTTTTCCCTCTATAAATAATGGTCAGATGCCCCTTTTCATAAGGTTGGATGTTCTGAGATTGTACTTGCATTTTCAGTTTCAAGGAATACAGTCATATTGTTGATATGTTGTAATCATGTTTTCAAGGACTAAAATGATATTTTGATTTATTGCATTTGAGTTACCTTAGGGAAGACTCATTCAAGGGGGCCCACTTGGTGAGAATTTCATCCATTTAGTTTAATAGTTATTTTTTTGTTCAGTAATTAGTTTCGGTCTCAACAATTGTTTGTTCCTATAGCCAATGAAACTATGTTTTGTGACTATTCTTACAGCCAAGGCAGACATAGTAACTTCCTTTCTATTTGCTGAGATTTCTATTTCTATCATCCATTCCAATTCAATTGTTGATGCTCAGTTTAGTTGTTGATTTATGTTCAGCACTTATGTTAATTCCTTTTAAGTAATTTAGTTTTCAGTACTGTTCCTTTACTAGTTATAGGATAAGGATGACTACAGTTGAGTCCTAGTGCATAGACAGTGCTGACCCATTTCAATTTCACGTCCCTGGGTTGACAATGAAATGCACCTTCATGATGGGAAAGATAACTACTTAGTACATATATTTAATCTCTAAGTTACAGCTTTGAGGGCTTAGTTATTGAACCATTAGAGGAGGCCAACAATTATGTTAATTTTATTGATAATACGACTAGAAAAACTTGGGTTTGTTTTATTCACACAAAAAAATGATGTCTTTAATTCTTTTAACAAACAAAAATATTTGGTAGAGAATATGATAGGAAATAAGTTGAAGTGTCTCAAATCAAATAATAGAGGTGAATATTGTAGCAAGGATTTTGATAGCTATTTTTCATATCATGGGATTCATAGAGAGAAGATGGTTCTAGGAACAACATAATGAAATGGTGTGTCAAAGATGATGAATAGGAAAATCATGGAGCGTGCAAGGAGTATGAGATTGCATACAAGATTTCCCTTATAATTTTGGGTAGATGTTGTGGAATCTGTTGTTTAATTTAATAAATAGAGGCTTTCAAGTTCCTTGGATGGTGGTACTCCAAAATAGGTATGGACTAGTAAAAATAGAAACTACTCATTTATGAAGACTTTTAGTTGTGACTCTTTTGTCCATATTGATATAAAAAATAGAATAAATCTTCAGGAAATATCCAAAAACTATACTTGTATTGGACATAGGGTTAATGATTTTGGTTATCACTTATAGGAATATGAAAATCACAAAATAATTAGGAGTAGATATGTAACATTTAATGAGAAGGTCATGTACAAAGATTAGTTCCGAGAAAATAAGTAGGAAAAGGAAAACACAAAATATACGTTGCTTGATGAAATCATACAAATTGAAGTTCCAAAAGTGCTAGAAAATAAAAAAATTAACAACAAAAAGTACCTCAAACTCTTGAAAGTGTTACTAGAATATATACTGGGTTAATTAGAACCCTTAATGATACTTTCCTTAATTGTATTATGTATTGTTGACTGATTTTTATGAACCAAAAAGTTATGAAGAAGAAATGCATTTAGTGTTGGCAAAACAAGGACAAACAACTAAGAGCGGGGGGTGAATCAGTTGTCATAGAATACTTAGAATTTTCAAACTTATCTTAACTTAATTTCAGATCTGATGAATGAACAATAAACCATAAGCAATCAACACATCAGAAACACAGAGAACAATAATTTTACGTGGAAAACCTGTTAAGGGAAAAACCATGGTGGATGTTAGTCCACAATATGATACCCTATTAAAAGTATAATGAAGAATAATGGGAATGGACATGCATTCAAGCACATTGCCTAGAGCTCACTGCTCAATTACAAGAGGGCTTACTACCCAAAGAAGAAAAATATGGATTAGATCCATAGGGTATGAACTGAGAAAATAGCTTCTACACAAGCCTAAATACAGTTATGTTTAAGCACAAAAATACTTCTTCACACTTTGCTCAAACTTATTCACTCTCTGCTCTACAACTGAATGATTAGATCACTATTCGCACACTTGCACTTTCTCTGACTCTTCCTCAATTCACACACTCACTAACTTCAAACAAAAAACCACTCTTATATATCCGCAAACTGGATTTTCATCAACAACTTCGTCGGCCAAAACATAAAACATATTTACAATGTCGACCTAAATTTATAAATAAATTTTCAATGTGAATTATACACTGTCAGCTACAACATAATGAAGACTTAAAATGATATCCTCGAGTGCGCCAAACATTCAAATTTTAATCTCCGAGGATTCGCAACACATTACAACCATCATGTTGGCCAAGAACATGAAAACCCGAACATACATGAGAAAAATCTCTGACCACGAGCACACCGATCAATGCGGATGTGCAACAAAGATAGAAAATGATCTAGAAGCATCCACAAGCAACAAGAACTAATAGAGAAGCATCTGTAGCAAATAAAATTACCATAATCACATAAACTTCAATTAGGAACACAAACTGAAACCACAAAAATATTGTCAGAACACATCTATTCGTAACATGATCAAATCTACACACGGACCTCTGAAACTTCTAGTGGATAAACTATATACTCTCAGCAATAAACCCTTTAGTCCACAACAATTGATCTTCAACGTACTGAATAAGACACCTTCAAGACCTTCACTATTCTACTAGCAACCTGCAACATTTTCATTAACAATTTTCTCAATATCCTCGACATATACAACCTTTAATACATCAAATTCTAATAGTGTTGACATCAATGACAACCACATATCAGAAACACAACCACAACATCCAACATTTAGAAATAAAAAAGAAGTGGGATCAAGGAATGAAAGAGGAGATAGGATCTTTGATAAAAAAAACTGGACTTGGTACTTGGTTCAATTTCTTATAGGTAAAAGAACATTGTAGAACAAATGTGTTTACAGGATGAAGGAAGAAGATGGAGGAAAAAGAAGGTACACGACAAGAATTTTTGTAAATAGTTGTGCACCAAAGAAAGGTATTGATTTTGATAAAATATTTTCTCCTATTATTAAAATGGCTTTAATTGGAACCATTTTAAGTCTGGTAGCAGTAGAAGATTTGTATCTTGAAAATTAGATGTAAAGAAAAAATATCCATGAGGATTTGAAAGAAGATATTTAAATGCAGTAACTACAAGGGTATAAGGTCAAAGGGAGGGAGAACTTAGTGTGTAGGTTGAAGAATATCTTCTATGACCTAAAGCAAGCTCCACAGTAGTGGTATTTAAAATTTGACAAGTTTATGACAAAACAAGGTTATATTAGATTTCATTCTGACCACTATGTTTATTTCAAGAAATTAGATAATGACAACTATATTATATTTTTATTGTATGTAGATGACATGCTTGTTGTAGGGTCTAACATGTAGGATATAAATATGATTAAAATGAAATTAGATAATTTAGTTTCAATGAAGGATTTGGGTGTTGCAAATCAAATGCTTGGTATGAGAGTAATAAGAGACATGAAAAATCACAAAGTAGCATCATCTCAAAGTGAATATATAGAGAAGGTGTTAAAAATATTTCAAATGTAGGATACCAAATTAGTTAGTACACCTTTTCCTATCCATTTCAAAATGACTAAGATGTTTCCTAAGACAAAGAGGAGATATAATACATTTCTAAGGTTTTGTACTCCTCAACAGTTGACAACTTGATGTATGTGATGGTGTGCACAAGGCCAGATATTGCACATGCAGTGGGAGTTGTGAGAAAGTATATGGAAAATATAGGAAAAGAGAATTGGAATGCAGTAAAGTGGATTCTCATGTATTTGAGAGGTACTACTACCCAAGAATTATATTTCAGAGATCCCAACTCTAATCTATAGGGATATGTTGATTCAAATCTGGAAAGTGATATAAATACTAGGAGGAGTACCACATGGTATATTTTTACTATAGGTGGAACCATAGTCAGTTGGATTTCCAAATCATAAAAGGTTGTTACACTTTCAATAAAAGAAGAAAAGTGTGATGTTGCTATAAAGGCTAGTAAAGAGATGATTTGGTTACAAAGGTTTATGGAGGAATTTGGAAAGGAGGAGGAGGATAGAATGTTGTACAGTGATAGTTAGAGTGTCATTAATTTTCCAAAGAACTCAAACCTTCATTCTAATACTAAACATATACAACTTAGTCATCATTTCATATGATCAATTTTGAAAGACAGACAACTAAAGTTGGATAAGATACACACTAGCCAAAGTCTTACAAACATGTTACTGAAGAAAGTAAGTCAAGAGAAACTGATTTCTTGCTTAATTTTACCTATCCTTCAAGGATAATGGTGAAGATGGGAAACTTTCCAAATTTAAAGCTAGAGCCTTTCCTAGCAATTGCAGTAGTGGTGAAATTGTTGTAATCAATCTCCAAGTGGGAGATTGTTGGTTATGGAGCCTGATCTTCTTGGTTTTGGAACCCATTTTAATTCAGGGGGTGTAAGTGGTACCCCCTATGGGGTTTTAGGGTCATGCACCCTAGCAAGGGTTTGAGGGTAGTGCCCTCAAAGTCAAATTTTATATATTTTTCATTACAAATTTAAATTGTTCATCATTAGGTCACATGTTTGATAGTAGAGGTTATGTTGCTTTTCCTCACCCTAGAAGGAAACCCCCTTTTATCAAGGCATTTTATTATGGATTTTTATTGCATTGTGTGAGGATACTATGAAATAACAAAGAGGAAGTTGTACTAGATGTAATGTAGGTTGTATCCTTTCATTTTACTAGATGAAATAAAGGAAGGATTGGTTATTTCTCTGTGGACATGGCCCATATTGGTGACCCACATATTTGTGTCTCTATGTTTTTATATTTTATTTCTAAATTCATTTTATTGTATAATTATTTGTAACCCTATTTCTAACATTATTTTTATTAATGTCGTTAATGATGACTCTTGGATAATTGACTCAAGTGCATCTTATCATATGAATCCACATCAAGATTGGTACTCTAAATAAAAAAGTTGTAATGAATATCAATTTTTTCTTAATGATAACATCTCTCTGAAGATATTTCATCAAGGAAAGATAAAGGATCATTCATGTATGAAATAGTAAAAATACTCTCAAATGTTCTACATATTCTAAGTGAACCGAAGGAAATAGGCTGATCCACCTTTTAGGAGATGGAACACATAAGGAGCGGGGTGTGGATTCCTCTTTTCCTATTTTGCTCTAGTTCATTCAAGGAAACCCCAGGGGTCTCAATCTAATGATGCAATTGAGAGAAGGGATTGTTATAAGGTCTCCTTGGGTGTGATTAAACAAAAAGGGGGTCCACCACTAAGAAAAGGCTTAGAAAGAAGGAAATTCCAATTATATGCAATTCTAGTTATATTGCAACCTAGGAAATGAAACTCAAAATTAGAATGATAAACTAAGAATGAGCAGAGATGCACCTATTAAGTAGGAGATGACTAAAACAAGATCTGAAATCCTGAAATCATGAATTTTTAAGTGAATTGGGACTCATACACCAGGCTAGGTGATTTAGTCCCAGTTTAGGGTTTTGGGATGAATCTAGAATATGCAACTGGTAAATCAAGATCTACAGAAAATCACTGAAAAGTGGTATACTAGGACTCATACGCCCGAGGTGGTGATTTAGTCCTAGTATCAAGGTTTGGTTGAAACTCTAGTATCCTCTAATGATCTTCTATAGCTTCTCTCCTTTCTGGTCTCTGAGTCTAAAACTTTGAATTATGGCTTGTAGGTGACTTTCTGTGAAGACAACAACTTATTGACAACTTTGACACCTTTCTTCAATCTTGAAACTTTGTCTTCAAAGGATCTTCAAGCTCAAAACACCTAGATCAAACCCTTGGAATAAAGGTTGCAATATTGTATGGAATGGCTAGCATGAATGTAGATCTTGAAACTTGATTGAATGCCATGAATCTTGACTTGAATGCTTGCTTGAATCATGAAAACCTACATCGCAAATGTTAGCTAAAAAACACACATGATGCATGATGACTTTAACATGATGCTTGAATCTTGAATGTTGCTCCAAAATGCTTGATAATCAAATCTTGAATGCTTTTGAATTCTCTTGATCACAAATTTTCTATAATCCTTTAATACTTGAATTGCTAGATTACACTTGCTCAAGAAAAATTGCTAGATGACTTGTAAACTTGCTAGGAGAAGATATATGAAATAAGCTTGTATTTATAATTGTTTATGCCAAATTTATCAAAATTACAATACTACTAGCCGACATCAAATCTAGGAGAATAGAATCTCGCCAAGAATTGAATTCAAAATAGATCTAAGCTAAAATGAGACTCATACACCAGTTGGGGTGTATGAGTCCTAGTATCCTAAGCTTGGAACACAAATTTCAAGAAATGTTAAGTTCTATGCCAAATTCAAGACTAGGCCCTGAAACTTAGGTGGGACCCATACGTCCAAGGTGGCATATGAGTCCCAAATTACTTAATCTGGGACACATAACCCAAAAATCATGAATTATGATTGGTCATTAGTTAAGTGTCAGGATTATCCCTAGAAAGATGCATTAAATAAGGCTTGTGGATGCAAAATAGGACCAAATAAGGCATAAAGAAGCACAATTTTAGCAGTGAGGGCCCAAACAAGTGTGAAAATGTAAAGGGATACATTTTTCTACACTACATTTAGCCCCCACTTTAATGAGAGGAGGAACTTGCTTCAAACTCACACTAAAGTAGACAAACTCACATCAAGAGGGGTCCAAGTGTACCAATGCTAGTAAGATAGGACAACAACGACCAATAGGTTTGTGCAAGCCCCTAGGATCAAGATCCTATGGCAGACCAACATAGGAAAAAAAGAAAAAACATGTGAATGATATATGAAAGGAAAATGAGATATAAGCATACATTTCCAAAGACATAAAGAAAAAGAAAAAGAAAAAGAAAGAGGTGGATCAAGCCTCGACCATTTTTCCAATGCGATGTGGTTCAAATCTAGGTTGTTTATCCAAAAATGTTTACAAGTGGAACACGATGTACACTATGCAAACCAAACATATGTTCGCAGGGGCTAGTGGAACCTTAGGCCATCCACTAGGTGAGGCCCTAGAGAGGTGAGACACATACACATGCAGCTGGTATGAGCTCACACACACAAGCAAGTGGCTATAGGAAAGTCACACCTAAGTTCGGCTCCCATACACTAACCATACCAAAGCTATACCTCTTGATAAATTTGATAAGGTGCCACACAACATGAACAAAAAATTCCATGAGGAAAGCAAAGCTTCATATGCTAAAACCCAAGAAAAAACAAGATGGCTCCATAGGCAAGCAAAGTGTGTTATGCAAGGTGGCCATATAACATATATTGTAAAAGAAAAAGTAGTGTAAGGTACGTTCAAAGGATTTTTTCTTAGTTCATGTAAGGTCTTAACTTAGGGAACATTTTACCTAATGTCTCCAAGAGAGGACCAATTGAAGAATAGAAGATTCACAACTTATGAGATGCAGTTTGTCTCATCAAGCTACTAAGAGGAATATAATATGCTAAGAGAAATCATGCTCTTGAGGGACATCACACCCAATGTCACCACAAAGAGAAAGATGAATCGCATGAAGTAAGAAGACTACACAACGAAAACATGAGTTGTAATTGAAATGCAAAAGAATAATGGCAATGTATGCCCCCACTTTTAAAGAAATTGCTAAATGTCATGTTGTGAGCAATTACTTTAAAGTAGCAAGTGATAAATGCTAACAATAAAGAGGACATGAGAACTTATTTGGAAAGCCCTATGCCAAGTCATATGTTTCCAAATAAAACTACGTCATGAAAAGGGGCTGCCCCCAAAATAAAATCCCAAAGTGACACACAAGAGATCCACAGATTCGGGGTCAGTATGTCTTTGCTACAATGTTTTTATAGAGCTTGACACTGTCATCATTCCCCAAATACTCATGGAACAGGAAGAATGACACAAAGAGAGTAAAAACAAAGAAAAAAATTTGGGTCAACATGGAAGAGACCTAAATGCCTCGACGCCTTGTGTCATTCCCAAAAAGAAAACACAAGACAAAGAAAAGAGAAAGGAAAAGCTTTACAACATATAGAAGAATGTAGATACAAATAGAGGAATGTCACAAAGAGAGAGATACTCATCAAACAAAATAGTACGGGGATCACATTATGCACATGCAATCACATAAAAGAAACATGAAAAATAAAATAAAGACAAGACTAGTAAGTCACATGCAAGTCAACCTATTAATAGGTCAACTGCATCCCAATCTTGTTCATCGTATAGGAAGACAAAAAACTAGCCAAAGGGAAAACAACGAGTGTGGTACTAGGAGCATCACCAAGTTGAACACTCTTCTTAGGAGAATTGTCATTTAAGCTCATAGAAGAGGAAAACAATGTATTCAATTCATTGTGCACTTCCTCATCAATTTTAGCAATCTCATCATCATCGTCTAAGTTAATCATAGTGGGAGGTCGAATGATAATGTCCAAAGAAGGATTTAACTCTTGTTGTTGTTGTGATATAGGATCTTTTTGTTGTGGAAAAGAGAGAGAATCCTTGTGTATTGCTTCACTTAAGTTTGGATTTTTATTTTGTTTGTTATTATCTTCATTTAACCTTCGAGCAATAGCATGAAATCTACTCCTATACTCTCTAGCATTTCAATTTATTTTAGTATGATTTTCAAGTTGTGTTTGTATAGGAGCAGATTTATCAACCATAGGTTTATTTTCTTCCCTAAGGGGAGGAACGGAAGGAACCATGGGAGGCTATTCAACCACTTTCTCTTTATCTTTGTAAAAAAAATTATCTTAGGAGGCGTGACGAGATTGTTTTAGTTGTCTCTTGGTCATTTGTAGGAGATAGGTGAAAGATCTTAGGTTGGTCTTGGTTATTTGGAAGGTCTTTTAGTTCAATAATAGTTTCATCGAGGATAAGAGCCTCAATCATGGGTTGAGGCATGTTTCTAAGGGATAGTTTTGCTATGCATTTTTCTTTAAACTTTTGATATGATTTGAAAAAGAAGTCCTTACAAGGTTTAATAGGTTCCATAGGTTCAGGCCAAAAGAAATCCAATGAAAAGTTCCCACATGAAGACACATGATTAAAGCTACTATGGTGCACAATAAAGATTTCATTGTCAAAGGGAAAATTTAAACATTTATGTACGAATGATGGGACGACTTCCATGGAGTGTAGCCATGGATAACCAAGCTTCACACATAATTGATCTAATGTTAAGATGATGGAGAATGAGACATCTAATTGTTTTGGTCCAATTTTTAGAGGAAGGGTGATCATCCCATTATAGGGAAAGAATAACCATTATGCATTTTTATCCATGCTTTCAGTTTATCATATGTTTCTTGATAGATTTCATGCACAAGTAAGAATTCTTCAGTGATCACATTCTCTCCATAGACCGGATCAATTAATATCCCATTAGTGGGCTTGCCATTGATTCTATAGGTTATGTAAAGAGGACCATTAGGTGTATTTCTAATTATATCTTTAGATGAGAAAGTAATGTCAAGAGGATTTTTAGTTCGGCCCTTATGAGGTGTTTCGATCAACACAATCATATCATCCATAAGACCTTGTTTATCAGTATCCATAGGACCTTGCTCAATAGTATCCATAGGACCTTGTTCAATAATATCCATGTTGTCATCATCCATGTCAACATTCATCACATCATTCTTCTTAGTTTCACTAGCTTTAACAAATGAAATATTATGATTTGGCATGGGGTTGGTAAAGATTTGCAAGTTTTGGTTAGGAGGGGCAACAAACTTATTTCCTTGATCATTAACACCTCCAATTTGAAGTCGACTAGAATCAATGACGTCTTGAAGAAGATGTTTAAGATGCTTACAATGTTTCCTATCATGTCCATTTTGTCGATGATAATGACAATAGGAATTTTATCTAAAGTTCAGAGGTAAAGGCTTATTAGGATTGGGTGTTCTAACGAGAGGTAAAGAGATAATTTTCTGTTCTAGAAGTTGTAACATTGTGTTATGGAGGGTATTGGGTAAGGAAGTAAATTGTCTAGCTAGATCCCCAAATGTAAAAGGACTTGTCTTCTTTATGGTAGCCACTTGGGTATCAACATGTTGAGTTGGTTGAGAGAGATTTAGTTGAAGGAAGCATTTATTTTGTTTTCTAAAAGGTTGGTAATTATTTTGATTTGTGGATTTAGACTTTTTAGGACGGCTAAAGGTGGGTTTTGTTTCAGGACTACTAACCGAGTTTTTATAATCATGAAGCATAGTACATAAGTGTATAAAGGAAGGACACTTCATCATACTAAGGTTATCTTGTATCTTAGTTTGTAAGTTCTCAATGAACATTCTTTGAAGGAGAGGATTGAGAATCTTTATGTTGATTTGGGAATAAAGCATTTGGTAGCATGAAATAAAGTCAGTAACCTTTCCATCATCCTTTTCCTTACATCTCATCAAATCAGCTAAGGTCATCTTATGAGTTGTGTTCACTTGGAAATGCATAATAAAGGCCTCAAAAATTTTGAATGAATGAATTGAGTTATTCAGTAACAAGGGAAACCATTCTAGATCGGTAGCTTTCAAGGACCTAGGGAAAAGCTTAGCCAAGAGCTTATCCTCAAGGATGAAATCACTACATAAGATGGTGTAAGCAGAAACATGGTTAGAAGGATCTCCTTTTCCTCCATATCTCTCAAACCTAGGAATCTCTATACCTTGTGGTATCAATTTTCTCAATATCTCCAAGGATAAGGGATTGCTTTTTATATAGTATGAAGGTTGACCATTTTGATTTTGGTTTATGGCAGAAATTTTCTTTTGAAGGGATGAAACATTTTGCAAAAGTTGGTTAAGGATGGTGTCATTCAGGGATAAATTTAAGAAACCCCCCCTTAGCAAAGGTGTAAAATCCTGGTGAATCTTGTATACTTGCCGATAAAAATATTAATTTTTGTGGCAAATTTTTTCATTTTTTGGGAAAAAAAATCTCAATTGGCGAATCTTTTCTAATCGCTAGAAGTCTATGGAAAAGCCTGGCGAATTGCAACATTTTTTAAACCAATAATTTTTTTTCATTGGTGATTAAAACCTTTTTTCAAACCAATAAAATATTTTCATTAGTGAATTAAACCTATTTTCAAAACAGAAAAAAAAAAATTGTTGGCGATTAAAACCTTTTTCAAACCAAAAAAATATTTTCATTGGCAAATTAAACCTATTTTCAAATGAATAAGAAAGAACATTGGAAATTTTTCAATGCAAATCAATATAACCATGACCATTCGATGAATTTTCAATGGATGGTTGTAGTTGCATTCTGGAAGTAAATCTCTGAAGCACTAGATTGGTGAATTGAAACCTCTAGAATAACACTAGAATCGTTAGATGCGGACACGTGCTGAGATCAAGGCTCATCGCTCATCGCGGTAATGAACCCGATGGGTTGAAGGATTTTGGTGATGACTCATGAGCAATAGAAGAATTTAAGTGGTAGAAATATGCACGTGCATAATTTTTTTTTTAAAGAGGGACTGCCTAGGAAGAACGTAGGACCAGGGCTTAGAAACTTCAGAATGTTTTACATAAAGGATGTAAAGGCCAAAGAAGGCTGAATAATCAACCTTATAAAATAATTGAATCCTCGGACCAAAGTAATGAGGGAAATATGTGTGAAGGATATTCCATATCTATAGCCAGATATTAGCACAAATCAATATAACCATGATCGTTCAATGAATTTTCAATGGACAGTTGTAGTCGCATTCCGAAAGTAAATCTCTAAAGCACTAAACTTACAAATTGAAACCTCTGAAATAACACTAGAACCATTAGATTTTCATAAATCAATGCTTGAGATTTTATTACTTATTAAATCACTTAAAGTCATGACAACCAAAATAATATTAAGGAACGATCAGAACCATTGAAGGAACTATAGCAAGGTGTGAAATATTAAAGAAATATTAAGGAACTAGTGTTAAAACCTACGCTACTAAAGAATCCTTTTAAGCACATGTTTTTTTATAGTTAAATAGCTGCTAAATGGGGCAACACCTTGTATTAATCAAAAATATTTTTTACATTCCTTCATTTCCACAAAACATTAAAGACCCAAGTATTGAACGAACTGACACTAGACACTTATATGGACTACAAACAATCACAAACCAAAATCATCTTTGACAGATACAAGATTATGCAGTACTACAGCTAGCCTCGCTAGTCTTTTGGGCTTTGTTGTAGCCAGCCTCCCTAGTCTTCTTGGCTTTGATTGCATTCAGAATCACCAAACAATCACCACCGCAAGCACTATGGGCAGGATGGTTTGCTTGTTCCTCCCAGCTCCTGGTATCATTCACTACCCATTCTTCACTAGTTCCCAACTCCCAATCCTCCTCATCAGAAGACCACCTTTCCTTATCGAAAGCTTCCGCTACCGCAAACGCTTTCACCCAACCCTTTGGTTGGTCTTTAAAAATGTCAGCCGTGTGTAGAAGAAAGTAGATACATCGGTCAATATCCCCCCACTAGTTTTTGAGAGTTGCATGGTCCAGTGAGTGCACCAGGGGAAAATTTGGTACCAACCATTCATTCCCATGAGCCTTGTAGTAGTGCAACAATAAAGGGATCATTAGATTTCCGCCGATGTTGTCCAGTGCCACGTCAATATTTTCCAATAGAGAGTGTGGAAATATCATTTGGAATAGCTTCTTCCCCAAGCTTTTGAGACACCCATGTACATGAGCATTACTAGAAACATGGCAGGTATTTTTGAATTCCCCCTAAGCTTGTGGGTAGCCAGTAGAAATTTTGGGCCCAAAGCACCCTTCACCGTCTGGAGCACCAGTGGGTGCTTGGACACAATTATCCCTTTCAATCATTTCTCAGTGATTTCACCATGGAAAGCATTGTGTTTCTTCGTGGAATTCAAAACAGAGGAGTCTACATTTCCCCTGAGTGTTTTTCAAGAGTGCTAAGCCAATTTGAGAAAAATGAGCACAACCCCTATTGGTAGCAAAACCTCCCGTAGCCTTATGGAGACCGTACCAAGAAATGAAAACCAATGTCAAACATGTCATGCATTCTTTATGTACAAATATCTTTGTGATCCTATTGACTTATAGTTGCCACACATTCCCCCAAATTCCCAATTGAATTAACTTGGAAATTAATGCTAATTGATGCAACCATCTTGTCATTTGTTGTGGACATACCTTTTAAGCACTTGTTTTAAAGGTAAGCAAGACATCTTAATCTGGGTCATCCATCTGGTCTAAGGTTTATGCATAGGCGAATGGTCTTAAGGAAAAGAGAACATAGATGTGAAGCACCAGATTTAATCTGGGCCACTCCCCGCCTCCCCATTGTTGAAAGTTGCACATGGGTTAAATCCAACAGGGAAGCAGGGAGGCCAAAACGTGGATTTTATCGTGGGTAACTTGAAATAATATTGTCACAATTTTTGATAAATAATATTGTCACATCAATGATTAAAGATTCAAGTGTTGAAATAAATGTTAATTGTCACACCAATGATAGTGGTGAATTTAAAAATGTTTAGTGTGAGTATTTGATGTCATACTCATTGTCTTCGTTCTAACTTCTATATATACTTCACCAACTTGATGTTCTTCATATCATTTATAATATATTTGAATTTGATTTCTTTCTTCTCTATTCTCAATTTAATTGTGATATTATGGAGTCTTCATGGTGTGTCATGTTATCCAAATGTTTTTGGGAGAAAATAAGGGACGATGCATGCGATAGATGAAAGTTGGGTATGGTTTTTACAATTCCTTGTGTGCAAGTTGAGGATGTCATAAGAATAATTGTGGGTAGCGAATGGCTTCAGAACAACCCTCGTGCTCTATATTCTGAGGTAGTTTCAACTTTCTTGTCCAATTGCATGGACATTTTACTCAATAAAAATTTGGTGAAGACATTGGGAATATGTTATTTGTAGCCTTTCATTTACTCTATTTCTTCGTTCAAGTTGACGTTGGAGCATTACAATTTTGAAAGTGGGTTAGTGCTTGTTGGTGGAATCTTTAGGAAAGTAGAATTGCATGCTTATACAACACAGGCTCTTGCCCTGGTTAATATGAGATGGGGTCTGCTATGTGATAAGAAAACTGAATCATTAAAGAGTATGGAGTTTTTGAGGAAGGTTTTGGGTGATTCACTTTTTTTCTCTGTTGTTAGTTTGTTAAATTCGATTCACATTATACTCAAACACCCTGTTGATGGCCTTAGCTAACGTTAAAAAAAAACTAGTAATGAATTGTGTGACATGTCACGTGTGTATATTTTATTGTACAACGTAATAGTTCTTGTAATATGTATTTTGTGACTGGTTTTTTTTCATGGTTAGTGGCTTTTTGGCCACACTAGCTATGTACTATGTGCATCGCCAAAAAATGTATAGTTGGACATTTTTACGCTCATTTGAGTCTCTCTCGTGGACTTTGGCTTGATTTTTCCTAGGTTTAATTTTTTAATGTGGTCAACACATTCACATTAGGTCTTGGACCCTTGTGAATCATTAAGACTTCTAGGATGTCTTGTAAAAGTGTTGTGAAGTGTTGTAACCCACTTTCACACTTTTCTAGTACTCTCATTATAATTCACTTAAATAACCCCTTTTTATCACTTACCAAGTCTTAATTCAAAGTGTTGTAAAGAGTTGTAACAAACTCTCATGCTTTTCTAGACTTTTCATCACTAATTCAACCCTTTCTTATGTTTAAATGACCCCTTAATGCACTTTCTGGCCATACTTAAGTGTATTTTTTAGAATTGTATGAATCGAGATCCTAGTACCTACAAAACACAAATAACACACTCCTTAGAAGATTGAAATGGGTATGTGCATGATCATCATGGAAAAAATAGGGCCTTAAGTGGCAAAAAAATCAGAAAAATCAGAGTTAGGAAACTTCACATAAAAATTTGAATAAGTTATCTATATTATTTCAAAAATATATAAGAATAGAATTTGTAGAAAATTGAATGTAGTTTCTAAACTACTAGGTTTTTTTAAATCTATTTGGTGAAAAATTAAAATTTAAATGCAATAGTACTTAAATTTCAGGAAAAAATAAGTAAGTGTTGTCTGACCACTCTAACCACAATAAAATGATAATATTTTTTATAAGATTTTAGATATAAGTAGAGCACTCATGTCCCGATGTGATGCATATATTTTTGTATTTTTTTCCAAGTAAATAATTAATTATGATTTTTATTACATCTTTTAAAAAATAAAAACTCGTATGTCTAACCACCTTAACTTGGTCAAAACTTCATGAAATTCATTTCTTTTTTTTAATCCTATAGTATGTGAAACATAGAATGTGACGCATGTTTCGATTCAAAAATGTGATACCGTTTGAAAGCTATAGATGTTTTTCAATCAGCCTATCAATCAGGACTTTAGCTCTAATTCAAATAGAAAATAAATAAAAATTATTTATTAAATTCAAAGTAAAGCATAATTTATATTGGTGGAAAGCTGAGAATCTCCTTTAAAAACCTTTTTCATTTCATGAATTTTGGATTAAAAAAAAGTCGTCAGCCACATACCCTACAAAAACCCATCATATTGCCACTTTTTGGCCCATCATGATCTTGCACATACCCAAATGCAAGTTAGAATCTAAGTTCCCCATGAAATCCATTCACAAAAGCTTAAATTAGGAAATGAGATGAAGAACACAATAAGAACGCAATAAAAAGAGATTGAATCCCAATCAAACAAGCAAACTCTTGATCCCATCGGGGAATTGGTGCCAATTTGATGTGAAAGTTGGCCCTTTCCCAACTCCAATGATGAAATGTTGATTGGTGATGAAGAGTGATCCACTTTGTTGAAGATTCAATGAAGCTCCAAGATGAAAAACCTGCAAAAACCTAGCTATGCTTTGATAAAATGGATGAAAATGCTAAAGCTTGAGTATGGATTTGAGTATAGTAAGTTTACTCAAATTGTGGATGATGAAATGAGGAAAGAGACCTCTTATTTATAGAATGAAAAGAGGAAAAAATGCCCAAAATGGAGAAATGTGGGACTAACTTTAACCCAATGGCAAGGTTCCACTTGTCAAGAGATGGGTGGATGAAAGATGTGCACATTTTGATGAATGTGCCCATAAATGCATTTAGGTGGAATTTAAAAATTATGAAATGACATGTAAGAGGGAAAAAATAATGTCTTAAATGCCACTTGGCTCAATGCAAAGATGAAATAAATGTCTTGTTGGAAGGACAAAGTCTACTTGGATTTGAATTCAAATTTGAGGGAATATTCTCTATTATGCCATGTTGAGAGAAAATAGAGATTTAATAAATGAATTAAATCCATTTTCATGTGCAAGTGGCAAAAGCTAGAGGATGGGACATGAATTAGGATTAAATTAATTAAGGGTCAATTAATTTAATGAGAGATTAGATGATCTGAAAAATTTGACTTAGATTTATAGGTTGATTTAAATCAAAGATGAAAAGAATGTGATTTTAGACTTCGTTGAATAAATATTTTGTTTTATTTAACTAAAGGGGATGATTGGTTAGCTTAAATTAAACAAGGTTTAATTTAATAGTTAGACTTTAAAGATTAATTAAATAAAATAGATTTATTTAATTAAATATGGACATAGGATTAATTAGATTAGGTAAATTGATTTAATTAAAAAAGAGAATGACTTAATTAAATAAAATGATTTATTTAATTGAGAGAGAAGATTGATGAATTTAATCAAATAAGGGTATTTGATTAAATGGTTAGACTGAGGGATGATTTAGGATGAAATGGTGTTAATAATAGGCATCAAGTATGTTGATATATTTTCCATGTCTACATTTTGCCCCTCTGTGAAGCAAAGTACTTGATGTGTTGGTTCAAAGAATAAATTGTCTTGATAAAAAGCCAAAATTTTCTTATTTTAAAAAAATTGCCCCATTGCTACCCCAGTGAGAGAAATATGCCAATATACTTTCCCCTCGAGAGATCGGACGAAAATTTCAATTCTTCGGGTGATCTCATGAAAAAGAAGGACAAGGTGCCCAACGGGTCCAAAAGGGCTCCAGGAGGTCAAAAAATGAGGTAAAATGCCAAAAAATGATGCAAAATGGCCCTTGGTTGGGTAAAAATGAGATGATGGGACCTAGACCCCTCGTGGATGGCTAAAAAAGGTTAGAAAACCCTAATTTTTGGGCTTAAATAGGCCTTGGGGGGGCCACTTTTGATTCATTTTCACATTCAGCCTTAAGAGATCCTGCAAACCTGAGCTCTAACACCTTGACGAGATGGTGCAACAACAGTTCCCCATGCATATTTCTAACTGAGTATGGACGTACCAGTGGCTTCCTGGCACTGGACCACTGGTTAGTTGACCTGACTCGAGCTTATTTTTCATTTTTTGTGCTCATTTAATGCTTTCAAAACTAGATCTTTAGGCGCAGTGCCATATTGCACCGCTAACAATTTCAAACTCCACCACTCGGTGCCTAAACTACACCACCATTGCAATGTGCGTCACTGTGGTGTTGTTTGGCATTTAGGTTTAAACTCCAAACTCTGATGCCTTAGTAA
This sequence comes from Sequoia sempervirens, assembly GCA_007258455.2. Classification (NCBI taxonomy): domain Eukaryota; kingdom Viridiplantae; phylum Streptophyta; class Pinopsida; order Cupressales; family Cupressaceae; genus Sequoia; species Sequoia sempervirens. The sequence continues at coordinate 940,575,869 of VDFB02281492.1, read as the reverse complement.
AGTGCACCGCCATGGTGGACTTTAAAGTTAGGGTTTTTGCTAAATTGTGACGCTTGGGAAAAGTACACCATTGCGGTGCAGTTTGAGGATTTGAAGATTCCAGCGTCGCAGTTTGAAATTTTCAAACTACACCGCCTTCACAGGTAGCAATGCTGGGGTAAATTTTTGAATGCTGAGACAATTTCGGACAAAAAAATTTTTTTGATGATTTTAACATGGTGACTTTTTCTGATGCAAGAGGAGGCGAGAGAGATCTATTCACGCGAGCATACGTCTTGAGAGATTTTTGGGTATTTGTGTGATCTGACGTAGAGGGAGTAGGAGCACTTAGGAGAGATGGGGCTTTGGTATATCGCCTATGCATTGCATGTACAGACACACTTAGGCATGATGACAACACCTTCCAAGAGATGGCACAGTGAAACCTCGTCACTTCACTTTCTGACCGGCGAGGCCACATTCACGCTAAAGGACGTGTGGCAGATCTCGAGATTGCCCATCCATGGCGAGAAAGTTATTTATGACATGGATGTCAGGAGAGAGGCCTGTTTTGCCATTATGGACACTGATGAGATCATATTCTGTGAGGGCCAAATTGAGTTGGAACATCACAAGTCCCTCGTCTCACCCTACCACTTGGTGATTTCAACTATTATATCAAGTATTGTCACCCCAAATCGGTGAGGCCAATATTTTAGTCCTAGTTGGGGGCTCGCCTAGGAGCACATGGTCCGACGGTGACCAACACTTTTTGCATGGGGCCCAGTTTTACTAGCCTCTCTCTATATATATCTTCACAAGTTCGCCTACCTAGATGGCAGAGCACTTGGAGTAGGAGTCACACTCCTACATATCTAGGCATGGGAGCACATCCATGTGCTTCATCCATGAGTCATTCCTATTCTGATGGAGCCAGATGATCCCGTGGTCTGGCATTATAGAGGACGCATTTCATTTACCCATACAGGAGAGCATAGGATTCCTCACTAGAGGAGGGTCCTTGATGATATGTGAGTGTTTACATGATGGCCCTACCTTGGACAACTAGCTTGGTTCGATGATGCACAACAACTATTATTTGCTCGCAAGGACCACTTGATGTAGGGGTGAGAGCACACTATGATTGAGATGTACCTGTTGGGTAGGGTCCAACGACATTTTGGTGAGCCAAAGGATCAGCCCAATGGCCAATATGTGGCTATCTTCACGAGGACCATGACCCAGGGCTCCTAGGGTCGGTACATACCTACCCACGAGGCAGTTCATATTTTTATGTAGCTAGTGGCTAGGCCATGGCCATATGACTAGGGATAGGCAGATCCTGCGACCACACAGGCATACCGAGATTGGTTCAGACCACCTCTACATCTGACAGTGCCAAGGACACCATCTACATGATGCATAGCGAGAGGTAGAGGAGCAGGGTGAGGCTGGGGGGATTAGGATCAGGGAGGCAGAGGGTCAACACTAGATTAGCCAGTTCAAGATCATGGGCCATAGGCCCCGCCACCTAGGGATCCACAGGTTGGAGAGCAAAGGCAAGAGCAAGATCTGGGGAACTGGGATTAGCAGCAGTAGGATACGGGACACCATGATAGGATCCCAACACCTCTCACGGATGGGGAACAAGATCAGCCCTACGTGTAGCCACCTCTATAGCTAGATCTTAGAGATGGGCAGATTTTGTAGCTGCAGGCATAGGTGTAGGCACTGACAGCTGAGAGAGATTAGGCCAGAGTAGAGTGAGATCAAGCCATTTTGCAGAGGTAGGCCATAGAGTTACAAGTGATGGCAGAGATGGGCCACTAACAACAACTAGAGAGCATGGCTGCCTCTTCCTCTTAGAACACAGTGTCACTCTGAGCTTAAAGAGAGGTCGTGTAGGAGGTAGACTACTACAGGATGTATTATTATTAGGTCGTGTCGAGGGCAGCCTGAGTGTCAGACTTTTCCCAGAGGACAATCCATAGACCTATAGATGGTCATGGGGACAGAGCAGGTGGCGAGGGCAACAACCAGCAAGGCTAGGCCTTCATTTTTTATTAGAGACAAAATCCTTTTGGTGCCTATCATGTCTCAGCCCTGATGTAGGTTGCTTTTGGTTTTGTGTGGATTTGTTACATGATTTGATGTGCGTCGTAGAATAATAATGAACATTATGGTGTTTTGGTGTGGTGGTATATGAAAAGTGTTTACTTAAATTATGAAAAGTTGAATAGTATTGAATGTGTTTAACTTTGAAGATGAAGCAAAATAGAGTAGAAATATTTAAATATTTCTACTCTATTTTGCTTCATCTTCAAAGTTAAACACATTCAATACAATTTTCATATACCACCACACCAAAACACCATAATGTTCATTATTATTCTACCACTCACATCAAATCATGTAACAAATCCACACAAAACCAAAAGCAACCTACATCAGGGCTGAGACATGACATCCTTCCCCACTAGGAAGAGACATCGTCTTGATGTCTTATTACAAAGCCACATAACAAAATATAAAACATCAGTGTATCATAAGTCTCTAAATGCAAGAAAAAGAAAACATCCTAAGATCTCAAGTGAGGAAAAGCTCTATCAATGTCCTCAGCATTCTCCTAGGTGGCATTATCCACCGAGTATTGGTCCCACTGGACCCTATACTGCATAATGTCCCTGTTCCACAACTTAACATTGCGCTCTTCTAGTATCCTGACAGGCTCCACCTGCATCACTCTTGGGTCATGTACCTGCAACGCACGCCAGTCAAGAATATGAGCTACATCTAGATGATAGGACTTAAGCACTGAGACATGAAAAACATTATGGATTCGGGATAGAGCCGGTGGCAGAGAAAGCCTGTAAGCAACTGGATTAATCACCTCCAAGACATCAAAGGGCCCAACAAACCTAGGGGAAAGCTTAGAATTATTTCTGAAAGAGATTGAACTCTTATGCAGCCGAACTCTCAAAAAGACCTTATCTCCTACAGAGAATTGTCTGAAATCTCTATTCTTATCTGCAAGACTCTTATGTCAATCTGAAGCTTGCTTTAGCTTTTCTTTAATAAGCTTCATTTGATCTTCCATTTCCCTCAAAATTTTAGGACCAATCACAATCCTGTCCTCTACCCTATCCCAATTGATGGGTGTTTGACATTTACGTCCATACAGAGCCTCGAATGGTACCATACCCAAAGAGGCATGGTAGGATTTGTTATAAGAAAAATCCACCAAAGGAAAATACTCATCCCATTTGTGTTGTTGCTCCATACAATACATTCGGAGGAGATCCTCCACAACCTGGTTCACCCTCTCTAACTGACCATCGGTTTGTGGATGATATGCATAACTAAAATTTAATTTGGTTCCCAGGGAAGAATTCAGAGTAGTCCAAAATCTAGAATTCATCCGAGTGTCACGATCTGAAATGATCACTTCTGGTACTCCATGCAGTCGGAAGATTTCCTTTACAAATTTCCTCGCCAAAACCATCGAACCATCCTTGAGGTTCCCAGGAATGAAATGGGCTACCTTAGTCAATTTATCCACTATAACTAGGATGGTATCATGTTGATTCCTAGACATCAGAAATCCTTGACTAAAGTCCATACTTATCACCTGCCACTTATATTTTGGCACCCTGTGGGGATATAAAAGTCCTGTCGGATGTACATGCTCAGCCTTAACTCCCTGGCATTCCAAACATCGGGCTATAAATGAAGTAACATATCTTTTGAGTCCTAGCCAGAAATATAGAGGCTTGAGTCCCTTAACCATTTTAGTCACACCCGGGTGTTCTTAATAAGGCACATTATGGAGTTCCTCTAGCACCAACTCTCTCAACCCTGTAGAGTTAGGAATATACATGTGACCCTGGAACCTCAAGAGTCCATCAGAATCAAGTACATACCCAACAAATCTATGATTTGAAGGATCCTACCCTAGGGCTTGTTTTACCCTTTCATACTGCTCATCCCCGGGTAAAGCTTGAACCACCTACTCCCTAAAATTAGATTTAATGGTAACCGTGGCTGCAAGATGTCTTCTCCTACTCAAGGCATCTACTACCCTGTTTTCCTTCCCTTTAATGTACTCAATGCCAAAGTCATATTCACTCAAAAATTCCAGCCACCGCCTCTGACGAGCATTTAGGTTGGGTTGAGTAAAGATGTATTGTAACCCAGCATGATCTTTTTTTAATTCAAAGGGCTTACCCAAGAGATAGTGTCTCCACATCTGAAGGGCATGAACTATGGCTACCAACTCTAAATCATGTGGTGCATAATTTAATTCATGTTGTTTCAACTTTCTTGATTCATATGCCACCACTTGTCTTTCCTACATGAGAATGACTCCTACCCATTCTCCTAATGCATCAATAATCACTGTAAAATGACCATTCGGATCAGGCACAACTAAAATAGGTGCCGAAGTGAACTTCTCTTTTAGCAACTGAAAAGATTTTTCACATCTTTCACTTCACTCAAATTTCTTTCCCTTCTTCTGGAGTGCGGTAATGGGTGTTGATATTGTCGAGAACCCTTGCACAAATCTCCTGTAATAACCTACAAGTCCCATAAAACTTTGGACTTCTGAAACATTTTGTGGTGCTGGCCAATCTAAGATTGCTTTAATCTTATTTGGGTCAACGGCTATCCCTTCTACTGAAATAACATGTCCCAAGTAGTGCACCTCAGATAGGGAAAAGGTACATTTGGACATTTTCCCATATAAATTATGTCCTCTTAATCGCTGCAATACTATCCTCAAATGCTTCTCATGCTCTTCCTCTGACTTAGAATATATCAAGATATCGTCAAGGAATATTAAAAAAAAGTTATCTAAGCAGTCGCGAAAGACATTGTTCATCAAATTCATGAAGGCTACATGGGCATTGGTTAGCCTGAACGGTAGCACTGTAAATTCATAGTGCCCGTACCTTATCCTGAATGCAATCTTGTGAATATCTTCATCCTTTAATCTCAACTGATGGTACCCCGATCTCAGATCTATTTTTTAGAATACCTTGGCATCTTTTAACTGGTCAAACAAATCATCAATACGGGGATGCATGTATTTTTTCTTGATAGTAACCTTGTTAAGCATCCTATAATGAATGCATAACCTCAAGGTCCCATCCTTCTTCTTCACAAATATAATAGGAGCTCCCTAGGGCAACACACTTGGTCTAATGAAACCCTATTTCAACAATTCCTCTAATTGGGCTTTTAGCTCATATAACTTTGTTGTGTTCATCATGTATGGGGCTTTGGACTAAGGTTTTGCACCCGATATCAAATCAATTGAAAAATTGAATACACGCTTAGGCGGTAGCTCAATTAGCTCTTCAGGGAAAACATCCTCAAATTATTTTAGAATCGAATGATCATTAACTGATGATTTTGTCTCATCAAGGTCCTTGACCTTTATTGCATAAATAGTACATCCTTTTCGGCTTGCCTTCTTTAATTGCATGGTTGAGACTTCCCTAAGTTCCAAAGGCCTTTTTACACCACAAATCTCCGCATGATTTCCTTGGTCATCAAGGAACCTTATTTATTTCTCTTTGCAATCCATAAGGGCCTTATGTTCAGAAATCCAATTTATCCCTAAAATCGCATCATAAGATCCCAGTGGTGCTACATACAAATTAACTTGCGTTTTGAGACTAGGGAGTTCAAGTTCACTACAAAACAGGCATTACTCTACCTTCCTCTCTACCCAGTTCCCATACTAAAATTTCCATATAGCCTGGTCTAACTGATAAGTTAGATACAACATGAGGATCCACACAACTATCAGTGGCACCAGTATCAATCAAAATAGAAATAGGACATCCAAAAAGTTTACCCGATAGCTGGATAGGAGTGGATTGATAATCTAGTTGGCGATTGTCAACCGCTGCATGGATATGATGTTGATTCCTATTGTTCTGTCTGTTAACCCTCTAAGGGCACACACTGGCGCAATGCTCACCACCACAATTATAACAACCCCCACGAGGTGCTTTAGGTCTATCAGAAAAATCCCTCCTGTTATTGTCGTTCTTCTTATTAAAATTAGCCCTCTTATTGTTATTTTGGTTTCCATCATTGCGGTTCATAGGACTACCACCCCTTTTTAAATTTCTGATCTGCCTGTTATTATTTCCTTGGTTACCTTGATTGCTCTAATTTCCCTGGTTATTGTTACCTTGGTGATTTCCTTGGAACTTCTTATTTCCATACTTGGCTTCCATGCTTTTCTTGTAGTTTGCAACCTGTTGCATTTTATGTTCCTGCAAAAGTGCCAATTCAAAGGCTTCATCCATGGTGGTCGGTCTATGCATATCCACTTCGTTTCCAATTTGAGGCCTAAGCCCCAGAATGAATTTCTGAATGTGAAACCTCTCATCATGTTGGTACTACGGTACATACTTAAGCAAGTGAGAATTTCTCCCAATATTGTGTCACTTTCATTCCTCCTTGAATGAGCACCTAGAATTCTGTCATTTTCTTATCAAGATAAGACTGTGGAATCCACCTCTTCCTGAAAGTCTGCAAAAATTGTTCCCATGTTACCTTTCTAGGAAAAAATTGTTTATCAGCCCTTTCATTCCCCCACCATGTAGCAACTTCACCTGTGAGCTAGTAGGATCCCCATTCTACCTTAGTTTCCTCGGATAGGTTTTGAAGGGAAAAGTACCTTTCCATTTCAATAATCCATGATTCTACCCCATCACCAAAGGATTTACCATCAAACTTGGGTGGAACAACCTTCTTCAGGTCGTTACCCAATTCTTAAGCTACCTTGGTTAGCTTACTTTGATTCTTTTCAGTTTCAGGGTTTTCTCCATTTGGTTCATTTCTGATGTTTTCACTTTCACCAAGTTCAGACCTTGTTGGCCTAGTTTGTCTTTCCTGCTCAAGGTTATCAATCTTGGCCTCTTTCCTACTTAAAATGGCCAAAATCTGATCCAACTTATCATTGGGATCACCATGGGATCCTCCTCCCCATTCCCGCTGATAATATCTACCCTCCATTAGGGTTACCCTAGCAAAACATAACATCAAGCGTAATTAGGCATAGGTCCTAGAGTTGAACCTGGCTCTGATACCAAAATGTAACACTCGAGAGATGATGTTCATATAACCACATCATTTTCTAAAACTCATTACATTCCAAATATAATAAAATTAAAGGATGCATAGATCAAGATCTTTCCATAAATGCTAAAAAGGAAAATTCAGTAATAAATTTTCATTCCATGTATACAAAAGAAGTAAATTGCACTATCAACAAAGATCTATGCAATGATACATATGTAAATACCATTTTCATATCAATGAGTTTCCATAACTTCATTCAAGTTTCAATTACATCATTAACTTTCAGTCAATACATCTATTTCAATGTTACATCAAAACTTTCATTCCATTACATCTATTTCAATGTTACAATACTGAATTTCAAATAAAGTTACATTTACAAGTGGGCTTTACAAGCCATTCAAAATAATACATGAATACATTTATAGTATGTGAACCTCTGAACCTCAACTGCCATGACACCACTGGTCTTCTTGCAAGCTAGGGCCAAGAGTGTGATTAAGGTACCTTTTCCACCCAACCACGAAGTACAAGACTTCCCCGGGTTTCTCCCTAACTCGAAGAAATCCCTGGCCCTACATGAGGAGCCTAGCAACCTGAAACAACAACGCAGGAGGGAACTCTCGATGCAAGCCTGATTCTTATATGCATTCCTAACATGAGAATCACCTATTTCTTGCAAACAGGAGGTGGTAGAGACCTATATATATTTAGTTCTAGGCTTTTAATTCCATCTATTTCAATGGTGCATGTGCTTGGCCAAGCATAAATAAAACAAATTATAGTTTTAGAAAAGGTAAAACTACAGTCTTTGTGGATCCACCTTCGGCATCCTGTCCTAGAAGTTTCTCTAAATACAGTGAATAATGCATTTTCCATCTAAGTTCTCATTCAATTTTACACAGTTCTAATTCCAAAGAAATTCCATCATTTTCCAATGTTCACACAAAGATTATCAAAATAGCTTTTCATACATACATTCAGAATGAGAGGTTTTTCTATACAATTTCTATTGAAAATTACTATGCAATTTAAAATCAATCCAAGTTCTGTTTTCTAAAATAGCTTGATCAAAGTAAATAGATTTGATAGATTCAGAAAAAAAAAAACTACTTTTTCCAGAAAATTCACTAGTTTTAAATGTGTTTTCAATAGTCTACATTTGCTATAAATATTCATCTTCAGCTCTTAATATAGCCTTATGTGTATTTCACTAAGTTCAGAAATAATATATGGTGGTTCATACAATGCATCGATATTCAAAAATATAAACAGTTTTAGAAAAGAAAAACAATGTAGATAACCAGATTTGTATATGAATACAAGTTTGCTACTATACATAGAGTTATTTATGTGAATTCATTCTGCATCTTTTCTAAGTTTTAACTTTTAGATATAAAAGTTCACCGTACAGATTTGTATATATATTTAT